>OZ023266.1:3248267-3868267 GCA_964006375.1 Tillus elongatus | reverse complement strand
TTTCCTGCAAAACACATATTTTTAATCTTAAACTAAAATTAATTAACTTTTTGAACAAATTAGGGCATATTCCAGGGCGATGTTTTATGTCAAAGACAGAAAATTTCAGAAGCCGTTTCTAATATTCTATATTTATATTGCATCTCATAAAAACATATGCGATAAAATATGTCTTGTTGTTTCACTTTCTCTATGTGTAAGTTTGTCATAAAAGTTTGAATCCATTTGAAATTTTAGAGGAGCAACGGCGAAGGTTGTTACATCCAAAAGCAGTATCACCGATATCGACAGGAGCATGGGACGTAGGTCGACGACCAGAAGTACCAGAAAAGTGACGACACCGATCAGTAAGTAAAAATAAAATATTTGTTTTTCTACCGATTATGTTTATCTTGCAGTCCCGGTTTATCCGCCGGGAGCTTCTCAGGGGCCCGGGCTCACCGTTTCTTGCCTTCATATCTTCTCTTGTCGATGGTTGTGTCAACATTTTTTAAATAACCCCGTAAAAAGAAGTCCATTTTTGTTAGATCAGATCACTTAGGCGGCCATGCATTCGGCCCCTAATCCAGCGTTCTGGAAAATGTTGGTTAAGAAAAGCAAGAATGTTAGCTGTATGATGAACTGGGACACCGTCGTGCATAAACCACATACAGTGCCCGTCTAAAGTCCGTTCCCCCCTACTAAGTTTTGAACCACCTGGTATATCGCAACCAAATTTAGAGGGCTTAAATAAGATGCACAACCCTACGATTTTATGGAAAAAGGACTGCTGGAAGTTTAAAAATGGCGGAGAAGCGCCATCTTGAATTCCTTTTTTGGATAGAACACCCCATATATTATTCTGTTTTAGAAATCTTCTTATAATTCTAAACATTTCTCTTAGATACACTTTCTTCCTGAATTTGATCGTTTTCCAAACATTAATGCCTGAAAAGTGATTTTGGTCACATCACTGAAAACTAATAACAAAATTTTAGTTCGCAAATTGTATTACGGGAACTTATCAAAATCGATACTACATTTTAATCCGCAATGTCACGTTTTAGATATTAATGTTTCGAAAACGTTAAAAATTTGGAAAAAAACTGTATATAAGAGAAATTTTTATTAGAAAACTGTCAATTTCATCAAACATCTGGTATTCTGTGTTGAAAATAAATTAGATTTTTTAAATATTTCAACAACACACCACGAAGGCTTACAGCCTAAATACTATCGTACCGTGGGTGTAGACAAAGAGGAAAGAGGCAACTTGTTAATTCTGGACTTGAAGATTTGGAGGATCGGAGGAGAAGGAAAAACATGTGCCGGCAAGGAATTCCACAACTTAGATGTCCTCGGGACATAAGAGCGGGCACAACAAGATGTTTTATGTCTGGTGACCTGGACAGTTAAAGGTGCATTCGCTCTGTTCTCCTGGTAGATCTGTTGGGGGCAGCAGGTGGAGGAACTATGGAAGAAAGCTTCTCTGAACAGTGCCCGTGCAGTAATCTATAAAAGAGAGAGAGGTCACCAACGGCACGTCGGTGGGCAAGGGATGGCAGCCTTTGGGTGAGGGTTGGTCACCGATGAGACGTATAGCTCTCTTCTGAATGGAGTCCAGGATAGCGAGTGTAGAAGCGGCAGCGGCATCCCAGATGTGGGAGCAGTATTCGAGGTTTGGACTTATTTGTGAAGTATATAAGGTATAGAGATTAGCTGGCGAAAAGATTTACGATCTAGGAAGAGGAAACATAATTTCATAGCAGCCGCTTCTGCAATTGATGTGACATGTTGGTGCCAATTGAGATTTCGATCCACAGAAATGCCAATAAGTGAAAATGACTAATTACTTTGAATAACTTGGTTGTTTATTGTGATAGGTCTAGGGCTGGTGTATCTCTTATGAGATAGAAAGCAAAACTGAGATTTGGTGGAGTTGAATTGGTCAAGATTTCTACTTTCCCAGTCTAATATTTTTTGGAGATCCACAGAGACAGAACCCTCCATGAGTCTGTGATCCTCATCTAATTTGGCTGATAAGACATACTTAGAATATTGTATATTTGAGTGGAGGATGCTGTCGTCCGTGTAACCGAATTTGTGTGGGGTGGAATATCGGTGACAGAAATTAAAATTTTTCTTCGCTAAAACGGCGTAAAAAGTCTCAAAACTTGGTTCTGGAATGAAGATTCTTTTGTCTGTCGGTCGGTTTGTCTGTCGGCCTGTACGTCTGCCTGTTAGTAAGCGCAATAACTTTTGAAATAATTGAGGCATCATCTCCAAATTTAGGTATCCAGTTAGGACCTGACAGGGAAACGCTTCGAATTGTTTTTGGGTAAAATCGGTTCAGAGGGTGGGGGATAAACGTGCGGTGGTTTGGTAAAAACTGACCTTTTTCCGTTAAAATTCGAGTAATAAAACGTTTCAGATGTTTATGGGTAGAGGAATACGAGTATTTTCTTTGTGGTCAAGTCAGGGACCCTAAATTCATTTCATGAGAATATCTTTCTTAGGAGAGTAGATTATCACGGCTACGTGGAAGTTATGATTTAATTTGCAGCACTATTTTTAATTTTATAAGATTTAATTTTAGAAGATTTAACTGCCTTTTTATATACATTTTTTAAATTGAATTTTTAATGACATTTTCAGTAAATTCTCTTTAAAGCATTTTTTGAGAAATCTTTTCGGAATGATTATTTTTAGATGTTCCTGAAAAAAATTTGTTTCACAAAATTTGTAAAAAAATTTTTAGTAAATTTTCGTGACAACTGTTTTAATTGTGTCAGCTAAACAAGGCTAGCTTTATTAGGGAAAATTTTGGTTCGGACAATATTCGTCTCTGCTAATAATAACGTTATTTTAATAAAATGTGGTGCATAAGCTTCCACTAGGGAAAAATATATTATTTAAAAAATTTGATGTCTTTTAGTTGAAAAAAATTGACTTTTTATAAAATTTTGAATGGAAATTGGCTACTATGACGCACCTGCTGCGTCTAGAATTTTTTAATGCTTATTTTTGTCGTGAAATTGGATGTAAAATTGTATTCAAGACCGTTGCTGATTACAAATTTTGTTGACCAATTAACCAATTTCTATAGGACCGCAGCAAGAATTACCAATAACCACAACACGAGCACCTGCGTCTTCTTGGAGAGCTGATGAATCTGATGATGATGTCGACGATGATGGCTGCATATGCCCTGAAGAACTTGAAGCACGGAGACAGGAGTCTTCTATGGTAAGCTCTTAAAACTAAACTGCACGTATGCTAAAATATACTCGTACATATAAGGTACTAAATCTGACAAATATAATGTTTTTAAAGCTTTTCCTTTTATTTTTTACATATATATATATATATATTTGCATGTAACTGTTGATATTACCGGCATTATATGCCTCTCCTTCAGCGCTCTTCCCCAAGACGTCAAAGCTCCGACATGCCACTTGAAAGGTACAACCAGAGAGCAGAACAGTTTAGCCCAAGAAGGGAGAGTTCTGTGTCGGAAAGAAGTTCACGTTCAGCATCGCCAAAACCTAAACATCCACGTACTCCAACTGAAGGTAATTAATAATGTGCTACTACCATTCCTACTATAATCCTTAACGCTATTTTAATAAATACGTAGGCATATCACAGCCGATGGCTACTTTCTTACAATATCTCTTCATGCAGTCTGTCCTGACATGCTATTTCGCTTCTTTCACACATCTCCGCATACACAGTCTCCTATTACACACATTTCTGGCATCATTCTTCTTTAATATATCGTACACAATATCAAACCAAGCTCTCCTGTTTTTCCACAACTTTCTTTACCATACAAGTGTCTCTATGAATTTTACTCACTTGCATCTGGATGTCTCTGTACTTGATCTTGCCGTTGTACTTTGTCTCAAATTATTGGTATTTGGAAGTTCCACATCAATCAGCGTCACTTGTTTGCAAAACTTATCCACTATTATTATATCTGGCCTGTTGTGGGCTTCTCGTTGTTCTGTAAGCACGGTCCAATCCCGGTACAACCTGTATCTAAAGTTCTCTACAACAGGCTCAGGGTCTATAGTAGGGCACTTGTAAACGACACAGTGATGACAGGCTCAGGGTCTATAGTAGGGCACTTAACTAACATTTAAAAATCCCATTTTTAGAGCCAGTTCGTGACGAAGTATTTTCCTGACTCCGTCGTGCCACTCGTATTATTATCATTATTATTATTATTATTATTATTATTATTATTATTATTATTATTATTATTATTATTATTATTATTATTATTATTATTATTATTATTATTATTATTATTATTATTATTATTATTATTATTATTGTTGTTGTTGTTGTTCGTTTTACATTTTCTTTAATTCAGTGAGTGACTTAAAGCAATGACACATCAATCTAGGACAAAATGGCCTAATTGACTGTACCTATTAAAAATACTGATACCCTCTGGAGGAGGAGACTCCAAGCATCCAGTACAACATATTTTTTAATGGGTAGGTATAATTCCAATTATAGGCCAGCAGCTGTTCAAGGCTCTTTTTCAGGCGTTTTGGTATTTCAGCTGTGGTTCCAATAACAATGGTGATTACAGGCAATTGTATCCATATGCCACCTCTAGAGAATCCCATCGCAGAGTGGTAAATATTCATAGATTTTCTCCGTATACTTTTTGGATATTACCAGGAAGTGGTATTGCAAAGTTTCCAAAAAAAAAAACGCTTTTTTGTCTTTTAGACGCCAGGATGAGATCAGGGATCGGCCCATCTGCCAAAAGGATACCAGGCTTGTTGTACGGGATTGACCGATCTATTTGTATTTCCCTGTTCCAATAATGACGAGTTTCCTCATCTTTGCAGATGTTTGGCAGATCATAATGCTAATATGGAACACCAACATTGTTAAGACCCATGCATTTCCCCTGAAGATACAGGTGTATGATATTCCCAACACAGTTATGACGATCTAGGTATAAGACATCGGAGATAGCATTGATTTGCGCCAACTGATTGCACATGCGACACTTGACATTCTACAACCTTTCTCCCAGAACTCGTTTCACATATGCCCTTGTTGGGGTCGCCTGGTCATGTATAGCTGATACAAAGCCTTCGGTTTCAATTCAAATAGGGTTACCTCAGCGTTAATAAGACGTAGAAGTTTGCTCGTGCATGAATTTTCCCTTCATATTGCCAAGTGTTTTCCATGAAGTGGCTTGTTTTCCTTTGTTGTAGCTCTTGTTCAGGGATCATGGACCCTCATGTCTTGTCCACTTGTCCCTTTTTCTCTCCTTCAGGGCTCGTCCGCGTCTTTGCCGCCCCGATAGCACTGCAGTCTTTGGCTTATTGTGCATGCCATTAGTCTTTTTACTCCACCCATTCCAAAATGACTGTGCCTTGAACTAGTCTGCACAGAAATTGGTAAGGTGAAGTTTTATAATGCTCTGTCTCCGGTCTAGACTGACCGTACATCAGTTGTCTTTTGCGATCCAGAGCTTTACACTCGCACAAGATGTACTGGACTGATTCCTCCCCCTCGCCGCAAGGACTGCATGCGAGGTCCCTTTGAACCGCCCCATTTTATGCAGGTGTTTCTTGACGGCCATGTATCCAGTCAACAGACCTGTTATGTTTTTGAGCTGTCCTCTGCTAAGATTTAGCAGCTCCACAGCTCTCTTTGAACTGGGTTCCTCAATTACTGACTTCTCATGTCTGAGCCCTGTACAGTCTGCCCAGTACACCTTGTGTTCGTTTCTGACCCATGACTTAATGGCTCCCCTGGCCGTGCTCTTTGTCACGCCGAGAACCGGTTCTGGTCCCATAAATGGTTCTGCTGACCCTCTCTTCGTGAGACTGTAAGCTTCTTCACTGCCTTTGACCCCCGAGTAACCCGGCACCCTGATGAGGATTACATCATTCTGCCCAGCCAGGTGTCTCGTCTCGTCTTGGCACTTGCCAGTCTGGAATTTACCCGTGGGCTACTTAGCGCCTTAAGGGCTGCCTGGCTGTATGTGGATATGAGGATCCGCTTGCTGGTGTAGCCCCTCCTCTTGTTCTCCCGCACACAGTGCAGGATGGCGTACATTGCGGCCGTTGCATGGACTCCGAGGGAATTACTATGACTTACCCTTGGTCCTTCCGAATAAACACCTGCCCCGGTCCCACGCTCCCCGCCGGATCCGTGCGTGAACCAGACGAGCGCGTCCCGTGGTAAGCCCGGCGTCTCCTCCCGCCATGCCTCGCAGTCGGGGATTTCCACTGTAAAATTGTTTTCCCTGCAGAATCGCGGGCTCGCGAGGTCTGACCTCATTTCAAGCATGGGATCCTTTACGATCTCCTGAATTTTGCAGTGGCCCCTGAAGCCTGGGTTGATCTTCAGTCTACCATTGCAGGCTAGTCTGTATAGTCCTAGCCTGGCCTCCTACATGGTAACTAAGTGTGAGAGTGTGTGTGTGTGTGCGGGGGGTGGGGTCAACTTGCTCTGCTTCTCCATGATCATTTCTACGCTTTAATGATAAAAATGATAAAACATGCCTTGTACAACGAAGCTGGATGATTTCTACAGTCTTCGTCAAATTAAAGGTACCATTTTCGCATTATTGTAGCTGTTGTTCAAGGATCATGGCCCCTCATGCCCTACTTGTTCATTGTCATTTTTATTATTACTACTATGCTTTATTGATAAAAATTATAAAACAAAGAAGCTGGGTGATTTGCACCGTCTTCGTCAAGTTGAAAGTACAATTTTTGCTGAACAAAACTACACCTTAACTGCCGAATACCTATTGACTCTTATATTTTTCTTACGAGATATATTCGCTTTACAATTACGTTAATTTTGATGATTGCTTTAGATTCGGAGCTGTACCAGGAGGTAGTTGACGAAATGATGACCAAAGGCTACGAAGACCAGATAAATAAGGTGGACCATCAAGCCACAAAAATTCAGGAAATAGATGTTCCCTGGATAGATACTCCTTCTGGCAGGGAACCCATCACCCAATTAATAAGGCAAGAGAAGAAAGTGGTGAGAAGTCCTGAAGGAGAGACTATCACAAAATACATGACCGGTATAGATACCGACCCGGACACAGGCATGGCCAACCAGTATGAAATTACTTACCAAAGCAAGTAAGTTATTGTTTACTCTTCTTTATATCATTACAGTCTAACGGCGATGTCCCCTTGTCGTCTCAACCATGACTCGCTGTCTCCAGCAGCTCTTTTCATTTTCTTGTATCTTCCGAGCTTCTTTATTGACCGACCTCTCGTCGGACCATAACCCAGTCATATTGCAGCTCGGCGACGTCAGCGACGAACCCGCCCTCCCAAGGAAAAAGGTACTGTGGCCAGTCTTCACAGATCACCTTAAAAACACCCTTGGCAATATTCCGGTTATCCGCAGCATCCCCGAACTCGAGGGTGCCGTGGATAATGTACAGTCCAAAATTCAATGTTCTATCAAACATGCATCAAGTACGTACCCCGCCCAGGGCAATCTGCCACCTTTTCCGTCCAGTATCAGGGAAATGATACTCGAAAAGAACCGCGTGCGTAGACTGGCTCAACGCACCGGAAACCCCACCGACAAACGATACGCTAAGAGACTCATCAAACAAGTACGATCCGCCCTACAAGAACTCCGCAACAATCGTTGGGAGGAGCGCCTGCAAACCCTGTCTACCCAAGACAATTCCGTCTGGCAAATGGCGAAAGCCCTTCGCTCCCAAAAATGATTCTGCTAATCAGGTCATACCTGCAACAGAGGAAGTACCAGGTCAAACACCTTGGAGCCAGATCTAGAACGTACCCAGCCACGGCTGGTCTCCCGCAGGGTTCTGCTATCTCCCCTCTGCTGTACAATATATTTGTCGCAGACATTCCGACAGCCCCCCTAAACGTGACATACGCACTGTACGCAGACGACACTACCATCCTCAGCACCTCCACTCAGCCGAGGATAATAACCGAACGACTTCAGACCGCCGTAGTCGAGCTGCAATCATGGTATAGGAAATCTCTTCTAGCCATAAACCCCGATAAATGTTCAGCTGTCCTATTCTCCAAGAGGAGACACAGACCTCACGAACACGTTTCATTAGACAACCGTCTAATCCCCTGGCAAGATTCCGTCAAATACCTCAGGGTTTTCCTCGACAAACACTTAACATGGCGCCCCCATGTCGATCACGCTCGAAAGAAAGCCTCGATGTTCATCTCGAAGCTGTTCCCACTTCTAAATAGAAATTCCAAATTATCCATGAACAATAAGTTGCTCATGTACAAAGTCATTATCCGGCCAGCCTTGACCTATGCATCACCTGCATGGGCCACCGCGGCCGCAACACACATCAAGATCCTTCAAATCATCCAGAACAAAATTCTGAGATAGTAACCGGAGCGCCATGGTTTGTCCGAAACAGTTATATTCACTCTGATCTGGAAATGCCTTCGATACTTGAGTTTATAACTCAACTATCCACAACCCAGTTCGCAAAAGCCGCTTCTCACCCAAATGCTCTTCTCCGTAGTGCCACCGACTACGACGAGCAACTTCCACACAAGCATAAGCGTCCAAAGCTTATACTTACCCGCTAAACGCCCCCGCGGCAAAAACAGAATGGAAACATTCATACCCTAAAATGTCATTGTGTGAAATCTTTCCGACGGAGGTATGGACTAAGGTCCGGTACTCCCAGGGAGGGGGTTTTAGTGAGTACAGTCTCACAGTACTTCGATATCCCACGGAACCTACAGGGCCGTGAATGGGGTCTGCATCAGCATTTCCCCCTCCTGCATCCAACAAAAAAATGCGTTCTCATATACAGTCGGATTTGATAAGCTGGGGCGTTACACAAGTCGTGATTAGAATCAATGGGTGGTTCTCAAAAATGAAAGAAACAATTCTCGACAGGCTTTCTCCACTATACAGCCTTTGAAAGATTTGATTTTCATCTTGATTTTTTATCAGTCAGATAAAAACTTTTTATGTCAATAACATAATGAAAATAATAACTAATAAAACATGAAAAACCCGTCGAAATTTTAGTATTTTCTAATGAGCAGGTAATATTTGAAACAGAGAATCGAAAAATTGGTTGTGTAACTATATGGTTCCCATAATCTGCCAAGTGACAATAGATAAAATTTATCATAGCCAACAGGAGGTATGTATGGTTTCAAATTAGTAGGCGTACGTTCAAGGTTCAGGCATATTGGAAAAAATTTAAAGGCAAATTTGCCCTAGTAACATTCTCTATAACCACTTTAACAGTGGTGTGACCCTTTTGAATCATACCGTATATGCTATACTGACAACGATTCATTACCTTTTAAAGTTCCCTAATTTAGAAGCCATACCTTCAAAACTTCTGCTTCATGTTATAGTCTTTAAGTTCAGATTTTTTTATTATTTTTTTATTTCAACAACACACCACGAGGGCTCACAGCCAAAATACTATCGTACCGTGGGTGTCGACAAGGACGAAAGAGACAACTTGTTAATTCTGGACTTGAAGGTCTGGAGGTACGGAGGAGAAGGAAAAACATGTGCCGGCAAGGAATTTCACAACTTGGAAGTCCTCGGGACAAAAGAGCGGGCATAACAAGATGTTCTATGTCTGGTGACCTGGACAGTAAAAGGGTGCATTCGCTTTGTTCCCCTGGTAGATTTGTTGGGGGCAGCAGGTGGAGGAACTATGGAAGAAAGCTCCCCTGAGCAGTGGCCGTGCAGATATCTATAAAAGAGAGAGAGGTCACCAACGGCACGTCGGTGGGTAAGGGATGGCAGCATTTGGGTGAGCGTATGGTCACTGATGAGACTTTCTTCCGAATGGAATCCAGGATAGCGAGTGCAGAAGCGGCAGCGGCACACCAGATGTGGGAGCAGTATTCGAGGTTTGGCCTTATTTGTGAAGTATATAAGGTATAGAGATTAGCTGGTGAAAGGTATGTGCGAGCCCGGAAGAGGAAACATCATTTCTTAGCAGCCGCTTCTGCAATTGATTTGACATGTTGGTGCCAATTGAGATTTCGATGCACAGAAATTCCAACAAGTGAAAAGGACTCATTACTTTGAATAACTTAGTTGTTCATTGTGATGGGTCTAGGGCTGGTGTATCTCTTATGAGATACAAAGCAAGACTGGGATTTGGTGGAGTTGAATTGTACAAGATATCTATTTCCCCAGTCAAATTTTTTTTGGAGATCCACAGAGACAGATCATTCCATGAGTCTGCGATCCTCCATCTAATTGGGCTAAAGAGACAGGTTAAGAATATTGTATATTTGAGTGGAGGATGTTATCATCCGCGTAACTGTGAACTGGGTTGGATGTGCTGGAGATTGATGTGGAGAAGAAACAAAGTAGGGGCTAAAGCTGAACCTTGAGGGACTCCTGCATTAATTGGATACGGTTTAGAGGAATGGCCATCCACGACAATAGAAATGCTCCAATTGGAGAGAAAATTTGCTGTCCAGGTACAGAGTTTTGGTGGTAGGCCATAGGCCGGAAGTTTATTAAGCAGCTCTGCGTGCCAGACCTGGTGGAATGCTTTGGATATGTCTAGAGCGACAATCTGGGATTCACCGTGTAGTTCCATAGACTTGCTCCAAGAATGGGAGACAAAGGAAAGGAGGTCGGCAGTTGATCTGCCCTGGCGGAATCCATACTGCCTGTCGTGGATTGTACCGTGTTTTTCAGGAAATTTTAGTAAAAGATTTAAAATAGGGAGCTGTTTTTGGAATTTTAACGGGTTTGGAGTATGGGCTAAATTTCACGAGAAATGTATATCTTCCCGACGTTTCGTCTATAGCTATTTTTAAAAGCAATGTGCGATGTGTTGGCGGTCAAACCGACATTTTACTGTATGAACTTTGTATTTTATTGTCATAAAATTTCAAGTACTTACAACATATTTTTGTTTTGTTTCAGAGATCCGAAAGAACGACTTCACACGGTATAGTTTAAGACCATCAAGGCCATAGCGAGATGGAAATAACAAAAATGTTCTGTTTTAGGGTGCACTACACGAAGTTGTGTCTTTAACAAGTTCCTTAGCGCTCACGCCAAGTTATACGCAGGCGGAAAAGAATATTATCCGTGAAATTAAAAGCGTAAGCAAATTATCTTAATAATTGAGAAATTTCTAAGCCTTGAGAATATTTGGTTTTACCGATAATAAAATACTGCAAACCTTAGTGAAGTGATTTGTGAAAAAAAAAAAAACTGGAATTCGGTTCATAATTGGGTTTTAAACTTTCCAAATTTGTATCAAAACACAAGTTTTTACCAGTATTTTTCGATCACTCTCATCAACTACAAGGTTATATAGGTGTCCCTCGACGAACGCCCGCGATCGATTTCTCGGAAACTAGATTTTGGAAAATTTTGAAAATTTGGGAGTTTACTAAAGTGAATAGGAGCAAGTCGGCTAAAATATTTTCAAGATGGTGGCACTTCCGGTTATACAGGGTGTTGTGTTAACTTGCTTGTTTTAAATATGAACAACCAAGTTATTCAAAGTAATGAGTCCTTTTCTCTTGTTGGCATTTCTGTGGATCGAAATCTTAATTGGCACCAACATGTCACATCAATTGCAGAAGCGGCTGCTAAGAAATTAGGTTTCCTCTTTCGGGCTCGCAAATACTTTTCACCAGCTAACCTCTATACCTGATATACTTCACAAATAAGGCCAAACCTCGTATACTGCTCCCACATCTGGGGTGCCGCTTCCGCTTCTACACTCGCTATCCTGGACTCCATTTAAAAGATAGCCTTATACGTCTCATCGGTGACCCTACCCGCACCCAAAGGCTGCCATCCCTTGCCCACCGACGTGCCGTTGATGACATCTCTCTCTTTTATAGATATCTGCACGGGCGCTGCTCCGAGGAGCTTTCCTCCATAGTTCCCCCACCTGCTGCCCCCAACAGATCTACCAGGGGAACAGAGCGAATGCACCCTTTTACTGTCCAGGTCACCAGACATAGAACATCATGTTATGCCCGCTATTTTGTCCCGAGGACTTCCAAGTTGTGGAATTCCTTGCCGGCACATGTTTTCCCTTCTCCTCCGAACCTCCAAACCTTCAAGTCCAGAATTAATAAGCTGCCTCTTTCCTCCTTGTCAACACCCACAGTACGATAGTATTTAGGCTGTAAGCCCTCGTGGTGTGTTGGTAGAAATAAAAATAAATAAAATAGGATACCCTATATATTATGACACTTTTAGAAATCAGGCGAAATTCTAGACAAATTTTATGCATAAAAAAACTTTTTTTAATAACCACATCAAAAACAAAGTGCTCTTAAGCTCCAGCGGCAGCAAACCCTTCTGGACTCTTGCTAAATCTATTGGGAATAATTTCCACAGGAGCACGTTCCTACCGCTTGTTTCAGGGGATGAAATTGTTTCTACCGCCCTGGGCAAGGCTGAACTTTTTGCCTCGTTGTTCGCCGGCAATTCTACTCTCAACCCACCTCCAAATGTTTAACCACCAACAGTCTCAACTGTCTTGCAGAAATTGTTGCGCATAAGAATACTGTATATTTGAGTGGAGGGTGCTGTCGTCCGCGTAACTGTGAAATGGGTTGGATGTGCTAGAGAGGGGGTCATTGATGTGGAGAAGAAACAAATTAGGGGCTAAAGCTGAACATTGAGGGACTCCTGCATTAATTGGATACAGCTTAGAGGAATGGCCATCCACGACAACAGAAATGCTCCAGTTTGAGAGGAAATTTGTTTTTCAAGAAATTTTAGTAATTCGGTGTTTATATACTTTTATATCACTTTAGAGATGACTGAAAGGAGAGAAATAGGCCTGTAGTTGTTAGGAAGCGCTTTGGATCCTTTTTTGGGGACGGGTTGTACTCGAGCCGTTTTCCAGTTACTAGGGAATATGCCTCTATTGTAAGATGTTTGGAACAGACGAGTCAGGACAGGAGCAAGTTCTGGTGCGCATTTTTTGAGAACAATTGCTGGGATCTCGTCAGGGCCAGAGGCTTTCCTGGTATTAAGCGATGAGACCATCTTTCGCACCTTTTTAGTTTTGAAAATGATATCTGTCATCTTATGCGCAACAATTTCTGCAAGACAGTTGAGACTGTTGGTGGTTAAACATTTGGAGGTGGGTTGAGAGTAGAATTGCCGGCGAACAACGAGGCAAAAAGTTCAGCCTTGCCCAGGGCGGTAGAAACAATTTCATCCCCTGAAACAAGCGGTAGGAACGTGCTCCTGTGGAAATTATTCCCAATAGATTTAGCAAGAGTCCAGAAGGGTTTGCTGCCGTTGGAGCTTGAGAGGACTTTGTTTTTGACGTGGTTATTAAACAAGTTTTGCCTCAGAAAGAATGCGGACATAGCGGTTTCTTGCGTCGTTAAATGCTTGACGGTTTTCGTGACTGGGATTGTGTAGAAGCGTTTTGTGAGCTTTGACCTTTTCAAGTCTGGCCTTGTCACAGGATTCAGAGAACCAGGGCTTTTGACTGGCTGAATAGGTTTTCTATGTACGTGGAATAAATAATTCCATACCAAGTATTACTTAAAACCTTCACTACACTGTTCCTTTTTATGTTACAATGTTCCGCAACAAAAATATTCAATTTCTGCTCCAAACTTGTGCTAAACATTTAAATTTTGTAAAGAGCAAAATTGCAATGACTTTTGTTATGATTGGATCGATAACTTTCCAAGAATTGCCACTCATACGGATAAATGAGGTCACCATATTTGATCCAATTTCGAGGGGCGTATCTTTAGGTTCTTGTACTTTATGGGTATTTTTATTTCTGAAAGTGTTTTACCATTTTCATTATTATTATTTTTTGGGTAATAATAAAACCAAGATAGACTTGCATATATTTGGAATACACTTACAAATATGCGTACTTTTTTTTAATACAAGAACATGTTGGTGCCTTTTCGGCAGTCTTTTTCTGTTTTTAATAGTAGAAACAAGTTGAAAAATGTAAATTCTTTCAGGTTGATATGGGCCTTAATATGACTCCAGAACAAGTGATGGTTTTGGTAGCGGAAGAAAACGAAGATGTAGAAACCACAATGAAAATCATTCCACCTGATCTCATAGAGTCTACACCGGAGAAATACGGACTGAAGAAACGGTTACAGAAACTACGGTTGAATTCAGAATCAGTTGCGCTTCTGGAACAGGTAATTCCTATTTCCTCACCATCGTCTTATTTATATCTATTACAGTTTTTAAAGCAATCAATAATGATACTTTTTACTACGTGTATCTAGTTTGTGCCATATATAGGTTCTATGATTTCTCAATGACATCTCTATGAGTGGATTTTCTGAATGCAAATTTAATTATAACAAATCTACCGCTTTTAAGAATCATATGTATAATCACATTTTTATTTTAACTTATTAATCGTTTTGTATTATTTTAATTGAGTTTATAATATCAACAGTCGGTTGTATATCCAACTCCAACAGCTGACGAGGAACAAGCGGAAACACCTCCAGAAACTTTAGCCACGATTATGTTCTCCATAGAAAAGGGAGTGACTCCGAAATCGCCACCTAATCAGGTGTTCAAAACTTTGTTTGCTGATAGTAAAGAACAGGAAGTCATGACTGTAAGGTGAGTAAACTTAACAAAAATATAATTATTGCGAAGTCTTGGCATAACTTAGGTTATGACCCACATTAACGTCTTGGTCGAATTAGCCAATCATACAGCGTACATTGTCCAAATCGTCGGTTGTTAAGTAAGTAAGGATTGTTTGAATAACGTATGTAGTCCGATAACGATAACGTCTTGGTTGACTTAGCCAACCGTAGAATGGCTTACATGATCTAAATAGTCGGTCGTTAAGTAAGGTGGGAGTTTTTGCATAACGTATGTAATCTGATACCGATAACTTCTTGGTTGACCTAGCCAATCGTAGAACTGCTACATGATCTAAATCGTCAGTTGCTAAGTAAGTAGGGACTTTTTAAATAACGCATGTAATCCGATTACGATAACGTCTTGGTTGACTTAGCCAATCGTAGAACGGCTTACATGATCTAAATCTTCGGTTGCTAAGTAAGTAGGGAGTTTTGGAATAACGTATGGCATCCGACAACCATAACCTCTTGGTTGACTTAGCCATTCGTAGAACGGCTTACATGATTTAAATCGTCGGTTGCTAAGTAGGCAGTTTTTGCATAACGTAGGTAATATATTATTTATATTTCAAAAACACACCACGAGGGCTTACAGCCTAAATACTATCGTACCGTGGGTGTCGACAAGGAGGAAAGAGGCAACTTGTTAATTCTTAAGGTTTGGAGGTTCGGAGGAAAAACACGTTCCGGAAAGGAATTCCACAACTTGGAAGTCCTGGCGACAAAAGAGCGGGCATAACAAGATGTTCTATGTCTGGTGACCTGGACAGTAAAAGGGTGCATTCGCTCTGTTTCCCTGGTAGACCTGCTGGGGGCAGCAGGTGGAGGAACTATAGAAGGAAGCTCCTCTGAGCAGTGCCCATGCAGATACCTATAAAAGAGAGAGAGGTCATCAACGGCAGTCGGTGGGCAAAGGATGGCAGCCTTTGGATGCGGGTAGGGTCACCGATGAGACGTATAGCTCTCTTCTGAATGGAGTCCAGGATAGCGAGTGTAGAAGCGGCAGCGGCACCCCAGATGTGGGAGCAGTATTCGAGGTTTGGCCTTATTTGTGCAGTATATAAGGAATAGAGATTAGCTGGTAAAACGTATTTGTGAGTCTGAAAGAGGAAACCTAATTTCTTAGTAGCCGCTGCTGCAATTGATGTGACATGTTGGTGCCAATTGAGATTTCGATCCACAGAAACGCCAACAAGTGAAAAGGACTCATTACTTTGAATAACTTGGTTGTTCATTGCGATGGTGGGCTGGTGTATCTCTTATGACAAAGAAAGCAAGACTGAGATTTGGTGGGGTTGAATTGTACAAGATTTATACTTCCCCAATCTAATATTTTTTTTGAAAATTCACGGAGACATAACCCTTCATGAGTCTGCGATCCTCATCTAATTGGGCTTAGAATACTGTATATTTGAGTGAAGGGTGCTGTCTTCCGCGTAACTGTGGACTGGGTTGGATGTGCTAGAGAGGAGGTAATGTTAAACGCCTTGGTTGACTTAACCATTCGTATAACGGGTTACATGGTTCAAATCGTCAGTTGATAAGTAGTGAGTTTTTGCATGACGTATGTAATTCGATAACGACACTTCTGCAGCAGGACCGATAGCGCAAACAAAGCCTCTCTAGGTCCCAATCCCTCTCGAAACCCCATCTGCAGTTCGCTCAGATCCTGCTCGCATTTCCTATGTATTCGATTATGTAGGACCTTTAAAAACAACTTCAATATCTGACTCATTAAGCTAATTAGTCGAAACTCATCACTTTTTTTGCGCCTGTTTTTTTTTAGGAAAGAAACAAATGTAGATTTTTAACCAGTCTTGAGGTATATATCCATTGTTATAAATGGTATTAAATAGTTTGGTCAGGATTTTTAAGTTTTCTGCATTTATGAGTTTCAGGAATTCTGGACAAATGTTGCTTGGTCCAGCTGCTTTACCGTTTTTTATTCCCTTCAAAGCCTTCTCTATTTCTGCAGTCATTATATTTGGTCCCATTTCTGTTTGACGTTGGTTACGCAAGGGGGGACTTTTGTCGTCGAAAAGATCAGAAATATAATTTGTCCACACTTCTTGCAGTTCTTGTGTGTCTAAGACTGTCTTGTTGTTTTAGAACGGCTTACATGATCTAAATCTTCGGTTGCTAAGTAAGTAGGGAGTTTTGGAATAACGTATGGCATCCGATACCCATAACGTCTTGGTTGACTTAACCATTTATAGAACGGCTTACATGATCAAAATCGTCGGTTGTTGAATAAGTAGGGAGTTTTTGCATAACGTATGTAATCTGATAACGATAACGTCTTGGTTGACTTAGCCAATCGTACAACGGCTTACATGATCTATATCATCGGTTGTTAAGTAAGTAGGGAGTTTTTGCATAACGTATGTAATCTGATAACGATAACGTCTTGGTTGACTTAGCCATTCGTACAACGGCTTACATGATCTAAATCGTCAGCTGCTAGGTAAGTAGGAAGTTTTTGAATAACGCATGTAATCTGATAACGATAACGTCTTCGTTAACTTAGCCAATCGTAGGATGGCTTACATGATCTAAATCTTCGGTTGCTAAGTAAGTAGGGAGTTTTTGCATGACGTATGTAATCTGATAACGATAACGTCTTGGTTAACTCAGCCAATCGTAGGATGGCTTATATGATCTAAATCGTTGGTTGTTGAGTAAGGAGTTTTTGCATAACGTAAGTAATCTCATAACGATAACGCATTGGTTGACTTAGCTATTCGCACAACGGCTTGAATGGTTTAAATCGTCAGTTGCTAAGTACGGAGTTTTTCCATGACGTATGTAATTCGATAACGACAACGTCTAGGGTGGCTTAGCTAATCATAAAATGGCTTACATTATCTAAGTCGTCGGTTTCTATGTAAGTAGGGAGTTTTTAAAGAACGTATGACATCTGATAACGATAACGTCTTGGTTGAGTTAGCCATTCGTACAACGGCTTACATGGTTGAAATCGCCAGTTGCTTAGTAGGGAGGTTTTGCATCACGTGTCTAATTTGATAACGATAACGTCTTGGTTCAGTTAGCCATTCGTACAACGGCTTACATGGTTGAAATCGCCAGTTGCTTAGTAGGGAGGTTTTGCATCACGTGTCTAATTTGATAACGATAACGTCTTGGTTGACTAAACCATTCGTAGAACGGCTCACATGATCTAAATCGTAGGTTGTTAGGTAAGTATGGAGTTTTTGCATGTAGTCCAATAACGGTATGGTCTTTGTTGACTTTGTCAATCGTAGTATGGTTTAAACGATCTAACTTGTCGTTTTCCATGTAAGTAATGAGCTAAGATATGGCAGCCGATAACGTTAACGTCTTGGTTAACTTTAACAATGGTAGAATGAGTTATATGGTCTCAGTCATTGGTTGCTGAGTAGGGAGTTTTTGCATAACCCATGTGATCCGATAACGATAACGTCTTTAGTTGACTTAGCCAATCGTAGAAAGGCTCACATCTTCTAATTTGTCGGTTGTTAGGTAATTGTTTTGGGTAACGCATGTAATACGATAAAGATAACTTCTTAGTTATCTTTGCCAATTAATGTGTAACGACTTACAAGGTTTAAATCGCCTGGTGCTAAGTAGGGAGTTTTTGCATAACTTACGTAATCTACAGTCCTCTTTATTTTTTGCAAAAACTCCCTATTATTTGACATTAAGGTTTCGCTGAAACTTCTTTAAGGTAAGTGTTACATATGTTTCCCTGAGAAATATACAGAAAGGATAAATATACTTATTTTTTTCTTAGAATACTTACTTTAATCTCTCTAGGTAAATATACACATAAACATATCGCTTAATAATAGTACAAAATCTATCTAATAGGTAAATAAATTAATGAAAATCATATTACTCTGTTGGACAAACTGAAAGTAGCGAGTCAAAGATACCAATATGAAGTCGTCTTAATTTTTCTGAACAGTTGCTGGCAGCGATGTCGATTATTTTTCTCATTTCTTTAAGCATGCTACAATAATAATACACAAAATTAGTTAATTGGTAGGTTTAGTTGGATTTACAAATATAAATAAAACGTTGTTTGCTTGTTTGATGAACCGCTTCGGACATATGTGGCGGTGATTTTTGAATTACCTACTTCACAAAACAAATCAAATTTATTTTGCTCTGGCTGTGACGCGAACCTACTTTGAAACAGACGTGTCAAAGTTGACAACCCGTAGCTAGCTGGCTTGTTCACAGAGTCACGTCAGCTCTTAAATGAATATGTTTTGTTAATTGTCGTTGCCCTTACTTGATGAACCCGTTTTATACTAAAAACAGTTGTAGAGACTTCTCTTGCTTCACAAGTGCTTATTTTCTTCTCCGCGACCGGTTTTGCTTGGCGATGCCCTAAAAGTTGGAAGCGGTTGCCATGAAGAAAATTATGAAGCCAGAAAAGAAGTCTCCAGCAGCCTCCATGGTCCAATGGTAAAAAAGTGCGTTCTGAACACAAGGGTGGTGACTTAAACCAGTTCTCTGGCGTTGGTAATTGACAATAGTCACGTAAATGGATCGGCGTTATAGAAACAAAAAGTCTGGATGCAGCGAGTGCGTTATGGTAATGAATTTTCATAAAAATGTTTTTAACAGCAAATATGTTTTTATTACAGAAACCAGGCACAAAATTTCTTACCAGTATAACCTATATAGACGAAACAAATTGGGGGTTGCTGCTTCGTTGTCGGAATTTTTCTTTCCCCTCGCGTGCATACAACCACCCTCGCTGCATAAACCAAAAGAAAAATGTCTTGTTCCTACCGGCCAAAGCAGTTACGGCACCTGGGGGGGGGGGGGGGATAGGGTTGCTGTGCGGGGTAGGTAGGGTTTGACGGGGATATGGCTTCAAGATGTGAAAAAGACAGCTTTCAAGCCCGTTTTATTCGAATTTTCTGCTCATATTTCCTTTTTAATACATACCCCGTCCAGCACCCCTACTCACTCCTGGTCCCGTAACTTCCTTGGGTGGTGTGAACAAGAAATGTTTCTTGGGGCTTGTGGAACCAGGGGGGGGGGCTAGGCAGGTTTCTGAAAACAGTTTTTTGAAAAGCGTTCGGGAGCTAAACAGCAAATTTACCGAAAATTCGCTACCAAAACGCACTTACTGCGTCCAGATTTTTTTCTTACAAACGCATCATATTTCGATAAAAAATGCAAAAATGCATTAACGAATTTGTTCTACGAAAATTAGCTAAAACAAAATTATAGATCGTTAAACCGTAAACTTCACTAAACCGACTTTCTTTAACTGCCCATAACTTCTTTGCCTTTAAAGATAGATACCTAAATTTTGGTACAAAGTTCACTCTTTATAATATAAACACGCGTACCATATTCGGTTGCCCTTACTTTGTTATTTCCGGAGATATGATTTTTTTTCCGGGAAAACCTGGTCCGATTTTCCTGGCTAACGAACTTATCCAAGCCACTTGTAAAATAACGGTACTCACCAAATTTGATCAAGATTGGTCTATTATTTTTGACTTATCGGTCGGATATATATATATATATATATATATATATATATATATATATATATATATATATATATATATATATATATATATATATATAAATTTTAACGGGCTTTGGTTTTGAGTTCTAGGGATCCAAATTAGCACTCATCTGAAGAAAGTTTTTAATGAAAACTCGCTAAAAATAAGAACTTAAAGTTTGAGGAAATTGGTTGATAATTTTAATTCTTCAACAATCTCTTTTAAGTTTAAAAATTTGATTTTTATTTTATGTTACCTAATAACTATGGTATTAATATAACTGATGAGGAAGACCTACCCATGGTAAAAACTTTGTGTAACTTACCCGCATTCTTTTCCTACATCTGCTGGATTATCATACACCCCATTGCTGGCTTTATCAAGTTTATCACTTAATTCTTGTAACTTTTTACTCGAATCTTCATTAAGATTATCATAATAACAAGGGTTGAAAAATTCTGTAAAAAATGGGTAGTTGTAGGAAAAACTTAATTTAAGCTCTTGCCTTTACGTTACTTACCAAGCAGATCTTCTCCTTTGTTGTTACAAATATAAGCAACCACTGATTTGGCAGCCCTCACTACATGATCAGACAAAGGATTCAGTTGTTTGGCTTTGCGACATTCGTCTACAAATTGAGATAAAGGTCTCATTGTTTCCTCCATTTTATTTTCAAATAGTTCACACACTGTGTTTTTCTTCGAGTCTAAATTTTCTAGGTTTAGAATTACTTCTTGCGAAATATTCTAAAACATAATTTTAAGCTTATGGGTTGATATGGGCTGTTAAGAAATAATTGTAGGTTGGAAGGCATTGGGGAAGGATTAGAATTTATGGAAAGTGAAGGCAACGATTGGATCATTAGATATAATAAGTAGAAGCAAAATAAAATTTGGTATGTCAAAATTAGAAGTATGTTACATTTGTATTCAGTTTTCGAGCAGTTTGTGGTAGGATCTTATTAAATTATCTTATTATACAGCACAAGCCTCAGGCTTATTGTATAGAGATTATGTGTGATCTATGATAATAATAAATAATAATAATAATTGTTCCGTCCTTATTTTCGACACTTTTTTGCCACACGCACTTGCCGACTATTGACACCAAAATAGATTTGGTCACCCTGAGCACGTCAAGCAATGATGGTCAAGCAATGATGGTCAACCCGAAGGTGTCACTCTGGAGATTTACCTTTTCGATTGGCTAGAGAGGCCGCCTACACCTTCTCGATCCCTAGAGCCGGGAAGACTTCAGAATCAAGAAGTCTGCAAAAACCCCATTTCATCGATGATCGTACTATAGTGCAGTTGACTCATTTTCAATTCGAGTCCTTCGTTGTCCCATGGGCATTGGGCAAACAGGCCCGTAGCAGCCACGTGACATTCTGAAAAGTGTTGGAGACCACGTGGACCATAGAGCGAAGCTGTTCCTGGTTCCTGGTTCCATTTAAGTGATACAAACTGCGTGTACCACAAAATGAGGCTGTTTCTTATTCTCCGTCTATCAACAAGTTATTTACTCTATGAAGAAGGCCTGTTCTTTAAGCAAATCGAGATTGTTCCTCGTTTGACCCATCAACGACGTCGCAGACAAGAAAGGTATTTTGTTTGTATTACACCGCTTCTGTTAATTTATTGTCTGTGTAACTTTGCCCATTGTGCAATAAATTCATTTAATTAACCCGCGTTAATGTTTTCTTTACCATCTAACCCCTGATGTACATGCAACCGTTCAATTAAACGTAATCAATTACAGTTTTTAAAGAACGTACCGAATCAACGGTACAATAATAATATTTGAATAGCACAGGTGCTTATTATATCTGTTTGAGTTTGACTTATTTTAAAACGACACCTGTTCTACCTGTTCTCCTTAAAAAATTATCGCCATTGGTTAATCAAATTATAAGATGAAAGATACTTTGAAGTGGACGGGGATTTTTATTTATTTAGAGTCCCTATTCAGTTTTTCGGCGAACTCAAGCTTTTAACAATGGCAGCTCCTGTGCTTATATCTAGACGATTTTATAACCATGATAACTGCAGAAAGCATTCAGCTAATAACTTTAGTTTGTTACCTCCTTCAAAGAAAAACTAGAACTGTGGTATATGGTGATTGACCTCAGGTGGATATAGATCTGCTCAATAGTGAGGTCACGATTGCCTATAACACCCTACCCTAAAATATCTATCTATCAGATTATCATATTTATTAAGATTAGCAATACTTTTAGGAGGTTGACAGATCTGGATGTAGTTCGATACTCACGTTCTTTCTTTGTTTGTCTCGCACTGCCTGGAGTCGTATATTTGTGGGCTCCCCAGACTAGTGCCAGGTAACATGGAAATTTAGATATCTAGATAATCGTTAGTAAGAATAATTTGTTTGTGCAGACGCCAAAAGAAAGGATATATCAGGGAGAAATTTCTCTTCAATCCAACAGATATGTTAATGTAACAAAGTATAAAATTTATTCATATAAATTAAATTTGGAATAGCAAACAAAATGAAATAAAAATGGTTGGTAAATCTCAAATAAACATTAATTGCACACAAATAAAAATCAAATAAACAGCAAGAACTTCAAGAAAAAGAAATTATCAATTCAATTATATTAGACAAAAAATAATAAGATAAAGAAAATACTGATGTTAGCCACTTGAGCTTTATATGTAAAATGAAATGCTGTATTTTACAGCTCAAAAGCAAACACAAATTATTAGGTAAACCACTTGACGTTTGTCAATCAATTTGATAAATTTTTCAATTAGTTAACTGGCCAGTGCTTTGAGTGAGGTTCCATAAAAAAATATATTCCTACGTGAAATTTCTACATTAATTATTGAAAATAAGAAATATTAAAAAGAATGTACAGGTTAGATATTTTACAGACACAATTTGCTAATTACAATTTCAAGAACTATGTGTTTAAATTCACAGACAACATTCAACAGATTAAACAGGAAATTTACAGTTATCCTTATAGCATCTCGCTGACACTGTTTAAATTCAAATTTGTTTACGTTATTTTGGAAAGTTCAAGTTATAAGGCTTCAGATATTAGATTGCTGCATGAAAAATTCTGCCGGTTTAGAAAAAAGAGTTACATAGACTCACTCGAATCTTCCTGCCTTGAATTACCTGATGACCCTATGAAGATACCTTCCAAGTGGGATCAACTATGAGTACCTGAGACAGGTTGACAGACTCCAATAAGAGAGAAGCTGGAGAAAATGAGTGGTACTTTCCACTAGCGGTTATTGAGTTGGTGGACTTATTTCTCCAATACTAGGCAACCATTTGACAACTATGTCGATGTTCTGAATTCGTTTGACGGAAACTTTGAAATTCGCAATTAAAACGTGAATTTGCTCGAGTGAAATTCACTGCTAACTGACTCAAGCTTTGATAACATGCAGGAACTCTTTCTGATTAACGTAAGAAATGTATCAGGTCAGGAACAAAGAACCACAACTTAACTCGCGTTTTTATGCTAAACACAACGTTTATTTAAACTCGAAAACCGCTCAAATGACTTTAAATAATCACTGACAATTATTATTTGATAGTATAGATAACAGAAAGGGTTTTATTACCCTTTTTAAGATAATTCTTAGCCACCGCAACTAAAAGGTGTTGACTCGATAAGCGCCAGGCTGTGTCTCCCCCGAGGTAACGTGCTGTGTCGCTCAGCTCTCACACCGCTTTCCTGACGCCTCACCTCCCGTGTCTACAGTTGAAGGTTTTGCCGGGAATTTTGTGCAACGGTTCAAACGGTCCTTCTTGGGTGACATCACCGATTGGAAAATTACAGAGCCAGTCGCACGATATTTATTTCTTGGAAATATTCCTTCAGCAAAATGCGACGCATTCTTCCTAGGCAAACATATATTGAATTTCAACGTACAAATTAAAAATGCAGTAAAGGGGTTTACGGTACTTGAAGATTTAGCGACTTTTCATCAAAATAATTTTGAAATCAAAAACTTGAAGTACTTAATATAGACAGGGTTTTTGGTATTATTTAGATGCTTGGGGGCTTTCTAAGTGTTTTTAAACCAGTAATCATTTCAGGTAAAAAGTGAATCGTTACAAGTTTTGAAGTATATATCGTTAGAGGTAGTGGTTAAAATTAGGTAGACGGATTTATTTCGCGACGATTTTCTGGTTTCATTTCCACATCGTCTTAAACGTGTAGAAGTATGCCAGTGGGTACAGAATATGGAAAATATTGAGTTCAAGCGTCGCAAAAGTCTTAAAACACATAAAAACCTGATCTGAAGTACGAAATTATAGGAGTGGCACTAAATTCGTGGCCGCCCGGTATACCATATGTTGTGTGTGTATACCGTATGTTTTAGAAAACACAAATATCACCTCTTTTGTGATTTTACTTCCACATCGTTACAACGTCACAAAAATTTTAAAATGTTTTTTTCGCTTAAACGCCGTAAAAAGTATCAAAACATGATTTGAGAACGACGTTTTTTTCTGCCGGTGTGTCGGTCTGCGGGTCTGTCGGTCTGTCGGTATGTCTGTCTGTCTGTCTGTCTGTATGTATGTCTGTCTGTTTGTATCCACGATAACATCAGAACGATATTTGATCGTCTTTAAATTTGGTAGACAGTTAGCATTCGACAAACGAACGGTTAGGATTGTCTTTGGGTAAAATCACTTTAGCGGACAGGGGATGAATGAGGGGTGATTTGGTGAAAATTGATACTTCTTCGTTAAAACGTTTTAGGGTTTATTTATTAGAAAACTTTTAATTTCATCAAACATCTGGTATCCTGTGCTGAAATCAAATTAGGGGTTGAATGTGTGAGGGTGGAATATTGTTGAAAAAAATGTCGAATTTTTGCTAAAACGGCGTAAAAAGTCTCAAAACATATAGAAAACTTGATTGTGTAACGACAATTTTTTTGTCTGTCGGTCGGTCGGCCTATCGGTATGTCGACATGTACCTCTGTCTGTTAGTAGGCGCAATAACTTTCGAACGAATTAAGATTACATCTTGAAATTTGGTATCCATTTAGCACCCGACAAAGGAACGCTTTATGAAATGCTATATGATAGCCAAAGTGATATAAATATACATCCAGAATCTGACATACTAACCCATAAAAAAGGTGTGGTTAACCAGGGCTCGGAAATACTTATGGAAATATCACTAGATGAGATTAAACTAACCCTAAAAAAGATGAAAAATAAAAAATCGCCCGGAGAAGACTGCGTGGTTTCCGATGCGATAAAGATTGGTGGTCCTTGCTTGCTCCAAAAAATCAAATCTCTTTTCAACCTTTGTCTCTTCAATAGTACGATACCAGAAAAGTGGCACAACACCATCGTAATACTGATCCACAAGAAAGGAGACATCTCGAACCTAGAAAATTACAGCCGATAAGTCTACTAAGCCACCTCTACAAATTATTTACTAGAATAATTACCACACGACTTGAAAAGAAGTTGGACTTTATCCAGCCAGTAGAACAGGCCGGTTTTTGAAGTGGATTTGGAACCAATTCAAAGCGTTAAAACAATGATTGAAAATACCATCGAATATGGCAGACCACTTGTCCTTGCTTTTGTGGACTTCCTTAAGACTTTCAACACTGTGGAGCTGGATGCAGTGTTGCAGTCCCTGGAAGCATGCCGTATTGACTGTCGCTACACCAAACTAATCTACAATATATATATATATATATATATATATATATATATATATATATATATATATATATATATATATATATATATATATATATAATATAAATGCTACTCTTGTGGTAAAACGACATGAAAACACGAATCCTATAAAAATTGGGGGAGGAGTACGCCAGGGAGATACGATGTCTCCAAAACTGTTTATCACCGTCTTGGAGTATGTGTTCAAGAAGCTAGATTGGGACCAAAAAGGGTTAAGAATAGACGTCCAAAGTCTGTCAAACTTACGATTTGCAGACGACATTGTCTTACTAGTTGAAAATTTGGAAGATATTAGAGTCATGATACAGAAACTTCAGGAGGTCTATGCAATAGTAGGTCTTAAAATCAACATCGGAAAAACAAAATTTACGACAAACCTTGTCCCTAGTAACAACCTAATTATTGAAAACTCTGAGTGAAATGGGTAGACAAATACACATATTTGGGCCACGAGATAAGCATATCCAAAACCAACCAAACCTGTGAGATAAACAGAAGAGTTATACTCTCCTGTGCGGCTTACGGCAAACTTGAGACGTTTTTAGAAGCGACCTTCCGATATGCTTGAAAAGAAACGTTTTCAATCAATGTGTTCTACCGGTTATGACCTACGACGCCGAAACACTAACCCTTTACCACCGCTTCTGCTAACAAACTAAAAGTAACACAGCGTAAAATGGAGAGGTCGATGCTTGGCGTTTCCTTACGTGACCACATTATAAATGAAGAATTACGCAGAAGAACAGGCGTGACTGATGTGGTTGTACATGTGGCAAAACTCAAGTGGAAGTGGACGAGACCTGTGGCTCGCATGCAAGATGACAGGTGGACAACACGATTACTTGAATGGAGACCCAGATTCGATAAAAGAAACAGAGGAAGACCACCAACTGGCTGGACAGGCGAGATTACAAAAATTACAAAAAACTGGATTCGTAGCGCTCAAGACAGAAAAGAATGGACTCAACTAGGGGAGGCCTATGCCCAGCAGTGGACGCAGAAGGCTGATTGATGATGATGATGATGATGAAAAGAACGCTTCGAATTATGTTTGACTTGTACGGGGGAAGCTTACATACACATATAGACAAAGGACACCACCCATAACTCATCAGAAGCTGGCTTTTCCACAGTCGAGTGAACTGAATACGGGACTTGTACCCGCGACCTCCTAATCCAATTCTAGAGGCGAGTCGCCTCGCGAACCGAGCCATTCGGTCTGTTCTGATATGGGCATAATTTTAAGCATACCTTTAGATCTGATAATTTTTCTTCAGCACAACTGTGGATTCCCATGTTCGTCAGCTTGTTTGCCACCATAATTTTCCATGTTTTGTAATTTAAAAAATCTACATCTAGGCTGGCCTCACATGACTTACAGTTATTGCATTTGGCATTCGTTCTGCTGAGACTTACTGCAATGATAGGAAAGGAAATTAATAGAAAAACAAAGGATTAAAAAAATATATAAAATCAATAAGGTTCCAATGAGACGGATAGAGAATTAATCTTATAATTTTTGTCGCGGAGAATTTTCCCCGTACACCCCATCCAGCCAATCTTTGATGCTTTAACCTTCTCGAGTAAGGAATTTAAAAACGATATCAGAAGTCACGAAAATTGAGTATATATAGTTGTCATTTAATTCCGTGTACGGGAAAAATGCTTCGTGTTATTCTGTACTAAAAGTTTGGCCAAAACAGTTTCTAATGGGGTAGGGATCCTTGGAAAATGACGCAAGAATAGAAATGACAATGGAAGTGGTGATGGACCACAAGATGGCCCCTGTTGAGAATATTCTATTAAGCGATCGTTTGAAGTTCCTTCTGTATTGTTTTCATTGCATTTCATTCACTCCATTTGAATTCGTTAATTGCTTCTCTTTGGTTTAATTTAATTTCCATTACATTGATATTATTTTCAAATCCCCGGCCATTAGACATGGCTCTTAGTTATACGAATGAAGAAAAAATAGACATGTTAGAGACCTATTTCGTAGCCCATAGAAACTCTACAGCGGCTGCCAAAATTTATGAGAATAAATTTCCTGAAAACGGAATCAACCAAACGCAGGACATTTTAGGGATACGGTACTAAATTAGCTTAATTATGGGAGTTTTACCAAACACCTAAATCGTAAATATGCTGCGGAAAATCAGGAGAGAATTGATGCTGCGTTACAATACACTGTAATAACACCACATGATCGGTAACGAAAAATTGGTAATGAAGCGGGTACTCCTGAATCACCCGCCCATCGAATACTGGACGTAAAAAAATACAATTCATAGAAGTCTAGGATAGTACAAGGTTTATCGGCCAGCGACTTTCCCGGAAGAATAAGGTTTTGTGAATGGTACATTCAAAATATGTGAGAAAATCCAAATTTTTTCATGAATGGACTGACGAAATTTGATTTACCAATTGCGGAGTTTTCAACAGGCATAATAGCGATCACTGGGTTATAGAAAACCCACAACTCACATCACCAAGACGATTTGAAATAAAATTTGGATTTGACGTTTGGTGCGGTATAATAGGTAACTATAAAATGTGATCTGAATTTAAACATGAAATTGTTAAAAGTATTACCATCAGGAAATCAATCAATTGGACCATTAATCGTTCATTTCCATTTGAATGCAGCACGCTATCTTCAGCTATTGCAAGAGCAAATAATGTCAGCTGTAAGGGCAGCTGTGGGGAACTTTGATCAAACTTAGTTTATGCACTATGGTTGTCCAGCTCATAAAGCCGACGTCGCAAAGACTTATTTAGAAGAAAACTTTACAAACAGATTAATTGCGAATAATGGCGATATTTTCTGGTCTTTCGCTAGATCCCCTGATAAAAATATCTTTGATTTCTTTTAATGGGGACACATTACGAACTAAACTTCTTCTTCTTAAGACGCCGTCTCCCTACGAAGGTTGGCGATCCAACTGGCTATAATTGTGCGTGATACCGCACCTCTGAAAATCTCCACAGATGTCCGTCCGAACCATCGACGCAGATCTTTCAGCCATGAGTTCTGCTGTCTGCCCACAGATCGTTTGTCCTCGATCTTGCGTTCGATGACGAGTCGGAGGAGCTCGTACCGCTCCCCCCTCATAATGTGCCCGTTGTATTGGAGCTTTCGTTCTTTGATGGTTGTCAGCAGTTCTTTGCCTTTACCTATCCTCCTTAGCACTTCCTCGTTGGTTATCCTGTCTACCCAGGATATACGCAGTATACGGCAGAATGTCCAGCTTTCGGAGCCATTGAGTAGCACTGGTAAGATATAACAGCGCAATATGCGCAATATACGTATGCGAAGCTGTAGGTTTAGGTCTCTACTGGTGAAGAGTTTCTTCATGAAGATGAATGTCCTTCTGGCCTGTTCTATCCTTGATCTGATTTCCATTTTAGGGTCACTGTTCTCGTTGACGAGGGCTCCAAGGTATTTAACGGACGGCACCTGTTCCACAACCTGGTTGTTAATTTAAAGGATCGCCCGTCTTGGTGCCCTGGAGAACACAACCACCTTGGTCTTGGCAACGTTTATGTGTAAACCATACCGTGTGCTATGCTCAACGATGAGGTCCATCATATTCTGGAGATGTGGTAGGCTGTCGGCGACCACGACCGTATCGTCGGCGAATCGTATATTCTTAATAAGGGTGCCGTTGATTTTAACGCCCTCTTTCACATTATCCAGTGCCTCCCGGAACACCACCTCCGAGTATATGTTGAAGAGTAGAGTGAACAGGACACATCCTTGTCTAACACCCCTTCTGATTTTTGTTTCTTCGGATGTTATGCCCTCTATCCTGATCTCCGCAGTCTGATGCCAGTACAGCTGCGTGATGATGTTCAGATCTCCCGCATCGACTCCGGTGTATTTTAGGATCTCAATGAGCTTCTGGTGCGAGACACAGTCGAAAGCTTTTCGGTAGTCAATAAAGCAGGCGTATATATCAACATTCATGTCTCTGCATCGCTGTGTGAGAACGTTGAGAGAGAAGAGAGGCTCGCGCGTGCCCATTCCGTTCTTAAATCCAAACTGCGTCTCCCCAGCCTGTCCCTCACATCTGGCGTATATGCGAGTGTGAACAATGCGAAGAAACACCTTGAGGACGTGAGACATCAGGCTTATCATTCGGTGGTCGTCGTATTGAGAAGCGTTCGGTTTCTTTGGCAGAGCGATGAACGTCGACCTCAGCCAGTCCATTGGTATTTTCTCAGTTTTATATATTGAGTTGAACAACGATGTAAGAAGTTTTAGGCCTCCATCATCTGCACTGACGAGCAATTTCAAGATTTCCGCGTGAATATTGTTTGGTCCTACAGCCTTGTCATTTTTCTGAAGTTTTATAGCACGTCTCACTTCATCTGCCGTGATAGCAGGGCTGGGTTCGTTGATATCATCATAGTCGCTAGGTGGTTGGTGGGGTCGTGTGTCATTGAAGAGGGCCTCAACATACCCCTTCCATCTTTTAAGCTTTTCCTCAACGCTTGTTAAGATCTTGTTAGTGTCCTTCAAAATACCGTGGATCTGCCTGCGTTCTATGTTTGTGAATTCCTTGATCTTTTTGTGGAGATTAAACGAATCGTGCTTTTTTCTAGTGTCTCCATTTCACTGCATTTTTCAGCTAGCCATCCTTCCTAAACTTACGCGCTTGAAATTCACGAAAATATTGCAATTTAAGAAGAAAGAGTCCAAAACGCTATGCGTGCACTGAATAGAAACACATTAATTACGGCATTAAATTCTCTGCAAAGTCGTTGTCAAATGTGTATTGATCAAGGTGGTGGCCACATAGAATAATTTCTCTCAATTTAACAGTTCATATCTAACTCCTTTTGAGAAAAATGCTCAAAACTCAATTTTCCATGAAGCTAAAGAACTAAATTTTGCCATATCTGTAAATAGTGTAAGTATCTTTAAAACAAACTTGTATAACAAATTTCATTAAAGTTATACAGAAGATTTCCAGAAGGAAACTTAATTTATATTTAGAAAAGTAAAGTATCTGCCAAATTATAAACGTAGCAGTTATTTTTCCTTATTAATCGCCAGTATGATTTCGTTTTAGTCAACCTAATCAAGCCGGTTTTTTCTATATTAACAATAACAAAATTATAATTTCAGACTCAACCGTGACAAACTTACTTAGGCGTTTTAAACAAAAATGAGATCTTGTTCAAAATGTTTGAAATATGTGCAATATTTTTCTCGAAATGTCAAAATAAAACATAAAAAAACATACATTCATCGAGCTGGGTTAGATCGCGTAACCTTCTGCTTAAGAGGCGAGCGCGATGTCCCCTGAGCCATCTAGGCACACGTCAACTAACGTTTTATTTGCGTGATACTTTAGATCGGCTTCATGCCCGGGATATTATATTCAAAGTATACGTAACAATTAATTTGAGAATTAGTAGAATTACCATTGAAACACATCCCACGACTGTTTCGGACTTACATGACGTGTTATGTTTAAGTTTAAAGAATAAATACACTATTTTAGAATCATTTTTAGAGACACACATTTTCCATAATTGCGGCCGAGATTTTACGACTGTTGGTTCGGGTAGTATGTTTTTTGCTCGGTGTATATTTAATTTGGTTACCGTTGATGTATGATTTACACCTGTTGTATGAATCAATCTACGCGTGGCAGTTAACTTCTCTGTAAGTCGTTTCAACGCATGCCTTTTTGATTTTATTTTTAATTTGGAAAAAACTCTAAATATTGTATGTACCAAATTATTTAAAATTCACAACGTAGGTTTATTTGCACTATCTCTAGCCACATGTAAAGTCCCATTCCAGTTACTCTGATACAAAAATATAGTGTTTTCAAAAAGTTTACCCTGTATATGTATTTTATCTCCGGAATCTTTTGTACAAGGAGGAGCCATCATCATTTTAGTTTATAAGGGAAACCGACTCATACACCAGAACCGGAAACGTCCGTTGGGACTTCACCGGCCCCTTGATGTAAGGGGTGGTACCTCCTCGGGCGTGAAAAAAGTCCTTTGCTATCACGTAAAGGAAAAGTCCACTACCACCTGCCTGTAATTTGGCATGACGCACTGACGAGCTCTAATGAGCGTTTCCAATTATAGTCAGAATGCATTTGGCCTTATATAGTTATCTGGTAAAGCTAAGATACGGTAGTATAGATAAGTAATACGTTGCACATATTTGGGATAATACTAACCACATATATAGAGAAAACCTGAAGGTCATCATAAATGTTAGACAACCGGCGAAATCAGACGCTTATGAGAGTATTTATATTTCCAAGGCCACAAACAGACAAATTTCCCGAAACTGAGCTCCGACACTGAATAGTTCACTGTTCACACTGTCTCTTTGATATAGACGAAATTCCGAAACTCGGTAGGTACAGTTATAGCCGGATCTAAAAATGACGTTCGGGCATATATATATATATATATATATATATATATATATATATATATATATATATATATATATATATATATATATATATATATACATATATATATATATATATATATATATATATATATATATATATATATATATATATATATATATATATATATTAGCGATTTAAAAAAAAATTCGCTTATGGGGAGATCTGTGTTTATATATATATATATATATATATATATATATATATATATATATATCCGACCGATAACTCAAAAAATAATGGACCGATCTTGATAAAATTTGCAAAGTACCTTCCTTTTGCAAGTGGCTTGGATAAGTTCGTTAGCCAGGAAAATCGGACCAGGTTTTCCTGGAAAATTTTGTATTTTCTTTATAAAAAAATTAATATCTCCAGAAGTAATAAAGTAAGGGCAACCAAATTTGGTACACGTGTTTTTATTATAAAGGTTGAACTCTGTACCAAGGTCCCTAGCTTTAAAGGCAAAGAAGTTATGGGCAGTTAAAGCAACAAATTTTGGAGTTTTCCTCAAAACGTCAAACTCGCAATTTTAAACGTCATAATTGGCAATGTTTAGGCAAAGAATGTGAAACAAATACCGTTTGTGAAAAGAACATGTTGCAAGAAGAGTGTTCTGCAAACCCTTAAGTTTCAGATTCAACCGTCATTGCCCTTCATTTTACTAAAATATTTACAGAATATCCATTTCAAATACACCCTTTCTCTGATGTTTTGGCTGTCAGTTTAGTTAAGTTTGGTGGCTTTTTGGAGAGTTATTTGTTGGTTTAGTGTAGTTTATGGTTTAACGGTCTATAATTTTTTTTAAGCTAATTATCGTAGAACAAATTTGTTATTGCATTTTTGCATTTTTTATCGAAATATGCGTTTATAAGAAAAAATCTGGACGCAGTAAGTGCGTTTTGGTAGCGAATTTTCGGTAAATTTGCAGATTAGCTCCCGAACGCTTTTCAAAAAACTGTTTTCAGAAACCGGCCTAGGCCCCCACCCCCCTGGATCCACAAACTCCAAGGAAAATTTCTTGTTCACACTCCCCAAGGAAGTTACGGGATCAGGAGTGAGTAGGGGTGTATAATTTTTTTTGGCTAATTTTCGTAGATCAAATTCGTTAATGCATTTTTCCATTTTTTATCGAAATATGATGCGTTTGTAAGAAAAAAATCTGGACGCAGTAAGTGCGTTTTGGTAGCGAATTTCCGGTAAATTTGCAGTTTAGCTTCCGAACGTTTTTCCAAAAACTTTTTTTAGAAACCTGCCCCCCTCCCCCCATGGATCTACAAACCCCAAGAAAAAATTTCTTGTTCTTACCCCCCAAGGAAGATACGGGACCAGGAGTAAGTAGGGGTGCTGAGCGGGGTAGGTAGTAAAAAGGAAATATGAGCAGAAAATTCGAATAAAGTGGGCTTGAAAGCTGTATTTTTCACATCTTGAAGCCATATCCCCCTTAAACCCTGCCTACCCCGCACACCACCCCTATTCACTCCCAGTCCCATAACTTCCTTGGGGGTGTGAACAACAAATTTTTCTTGTGGTTTGTGCATCCAGGTGGGGTCCTAGTAATGTTTCTGAAAACAATTTGTTGAAAAGCGTTCGGGAGCTACACATTTGCTGCATCTAAACTTTTGAAAAATGTGTATATATTTTCAAACAATAAATTTATTTCAATGAAATATGGTACATTATTTCTACTATATAGGCAACCAGGTTTGATGCCTGCTTTCATCAAAGAAACACATTTGTTATTAAAAATATTTTAAAGAAAATTCGCTACCATAACGCACTTGCTGCGTCCAGAGATTTTTTTAAATTTTGACGGATTTTGGTTTTGGGTTCTAGAGACCCAAATTCACGCTCATCTTTGAAAAGCTTTTCATCGTGACCTCTCTATGAGCGAATTTTTCTTAATGAAAATTCGCCAAAATGATAATATGTGATGGAAGTTCTGAAATGGCAATAGGATCCTGAGAAACATTACTCTTTTAACCGACCTTGTAGCTCTTATAATAACTGAGATAGCAATACGTGCAGCACCAATCTGGGCCAAACTGTATGTATACTTACAAATGAAAATTGTGGCAAATATAATGGCAGTCTTCATATTCTGAAACTTTTCTTTTAACTCAACACCTAATGTAAGTAATTTGCATTACCAGGTTGTTTGCTTTATACTAAAATCAATTTAGACTTTTAATATGATTAGAAGAAATTGTATACAAATAATGAGGTGACGACCTGATAAAGCACGTCATGTAAGATAGGTACCTACTTGCTAACAGTTAAAACATTGCTTTTTAAGCATTCCTTTATCTCCGGTATAATACATGTTACATATCGTGGTGTGATAATAATGTTAAAACGCAAGCAACCTAACTAGAATCTCTTGTTGGAATTTCAACACTGTTTATGTTTAATGATATGAAAAAATATTATCTGTTATGTTTCTAGAAGACGAGACTTCGCCTTGAAAAAACCCATATTACATGGTATTTAAAAACTATTTAAATAATTGTGTTAATCTTGATCTAGGTCTAGGCAAGTTAAATGCAGCTTGATTTCTCACGTTCTATCATTTTTAGTGAATTTTCGTAGAAAGAATTCACTACTGGGGAGATTCCGACCTTGTATTTTTGAAAAATGTTTGCAAACGAGCGCGAACTATATATATATATATGAGGCGTTGAGAACAAGAGTGGCCTAACCCACAAAATTGCCTTTTTTGAGTTATCTGCATTGAAAGATACAAATTAGCATGTTCTATCAGGCAAGACTGGCCCACACAACCTTTGCTGAATAGAAAACAGATGGCACCACAAAACGTTGTTATTGCATCAAAGGTTACATACATTTGCTTAGTGTAAAAGTGGCCCAACCAAGATCAGAGTGGGTTAGGCCATTCTTGCTTTTTGAAACTCAGTTGACGACACATGCTTTTGGCTTGGTTTGTTATTAATACAGACTCTAAAGTGTTACTTAAAGCGTTTATTCAAGTGCAGTGTTCTCACAATTACCCTGCTCAGTCCAGATTAACATTATTTTAAGAATTATACCATATAAAATGGCTGAAAGAATTGATTGTGATGGTAAGTTTATTCTTTCTGCTATTTTAAAGATTTTGAGGTTAGGATATACACTTTTTTATAGATGATGCATTAGTTGATGATCCATATGTAGATAGTGGATCCGATTATCAACCAGGAGAAGAAAATTCAGATAGCGGTAGTGATGCATCTGAAATAAATGAAGTTGATGTATCCTTAACTAAGCGGCGTAGTCGTAAACCAGTGAGAAATGAAGGCGACTGGGCTCGGAACATTCGCAAAAGAAGCAGAGCTAAAGGTATGGCATATACAAATAGCAGAAAACAAAAAATTGCTGCAAAACTATTCGTGGATAAGCCGTGCAATTGTCAAAATCAGTGCAATTCAAAAATATCTAGTGAGCAACGCTATGCTCTTTTTCAGAACTTCTATAGCTTGGGAGACTTTGATCTACAGACTGCGTATCTATGTGGACAAATTACAGTTGTTCAAAAACGCAGGATATATACTACTCATGACACTCAAAAAAGAAAAAATACTAGGATTTATCATTTACCGAATGAAAATGGCCAGGACATAAGTATCTGCAAAAAATACTTTGAAGCCACTCTGCAAGTTTCAGACGGACGCCTAACAAGGGCTTTAAGGAATAAAAGTGAAGGGCTACCACCACCTGTAGATCTTAGAGGCAAAGCAGCAGCAGCAAACAAAACACCGCACGACAGAGAATCGGAAGTTATGTGTTTTATTCGTAGGTTTCCTACTTACGAATCTCATTATAGCAGGGCAAAAAATCCTGATCGGAAATATTTAGCGCCAGATTTGAACATTTCAATCATGTATTCTCTTTATAAACAAGATCATGAAAATTCAGTTTCTGCTTATGTATTCAGAACAATATTCAATACTAAATTCAATTTGCATTTTCACACACCTGTGACAGACAGTTGTAGAAAATGTGACAGCTTTGAAGTTCAGCTAGCTGCCCTAAATGATGGCGAAGAAAAAAGAAACATAGAAATTCAAAAAGAACTACACATTCGAAAAGCTGAAATGGCAAGGCATGAAATGAAAAGAGATGGTGAAACAGCATCTCTGGCAGAAAGCGATACAACAGCCATTGCCTTCGATTTGATGAAGACATTACCAACACCTGTGCTTTCCACTGGCATTACGTACTACAAGCGCCAGCTGTGGACTTATTGTCTAGGGATACATGACTTAAAAGCGAACAAATCAGTCATGTACATATGGAACGAGTCTGTAGCCTCAAGAGGTCCCCAAGAAATTGGATCTTGTATAATGCATTATTGCAAACATTTTGTTCATACCAGCAAGTTGATAACGTATAGTGACCAGTGCGGCGGACAGAATAGGAATATCAAAATGGCTTCCATATTACATTATATTGCATGCTCACCTGATTACACTGTAGAACAAGTTGACCAAAAATTTTTGGTATCAGGGCACTCATACTTACCCTGTGACCAAGATTTTGGGTTGATCGAAAAACAGAAGAGGTATCATCCAAACATTTTTGTACCCGATGATTGGATTCCTGTGATAAAGAGTGCAAGAAAGAAACAACCATTCGATGTAGTAGTCATGGGCACAGCTGATTTCAAGAGCTGTGGGAGTCTGTTATCATGTATCACTAACAGGAAAACTGATGAAGATGGAAACAAAGTTGAATGGATGAAAATGCAATGGTTATCGTATTCTAAATCTTCAAGGTTCGTATTTTCTTTCAAATACTCTAACAATCCAGAAGTTCCATTTTCAAAAGTAAATGTTGCGAAAAGGAAGGTAACGCCATTACCAATACAGCTAGAGTGCCTTTATCCAAATGGGAGGCAAATCGACAAGAAAAAAATGGATAATCTTAAAGAACTTCTTCCATATGTGCCTCCTGTTCACCACGCCTTTTATGAGAATTTACGGTCATCTGTAAATGCAGGGGACAACTTTGGCTATCCAGAAGATGACACCGTGGATATGGAGTGAAAATATATGTCTGACACCCCATATTTTCGTGTTGTTCAGCTGTGGTTTCAGAATGAAAAGTCACTTGAAGTTTATTTTTTCTACTTATGAATGTAGTTTCTTTGTATTTTGTTCTGATTTGTAATACCTTTTATACCAGTACTAAATAAAAAATAATAATGAATAGAGTAATTAGTCATTTTGGGATAATAAAAAAATATGTGCGTAGGTAAAAAGCACAGGATGCCCATATAAAGGTGTGACAAAGGTGACCTAACCCATCAACTGGTGGAAAGCAAAAGTGGCCTAAGCAACAAAAATTTTTCCCTTATTTGTTTCATCACAAAATAGAACCCACTCTATTTATGTAGTCTATACCATAGATCCATCTTCCAAAAATTATCACCACAACACCGTTGAATAAGCTTAAAAAAAACTATAAAAAAATAACGAATTTTCATTCTGGTTTTACACTAATTGAGAGTAGTGGGGTTAGGCCACTTTAGCGCTCAACGCCTCATATATATATATATATATATATATATATATATATATATATATATATATATATATATAATATATATATATATATATATATATATATATATATATATATATATATATATATATATATATATATATATATATATATATATACAGGATGTTTCAAAAAACATGCACCATCGCTCGTGGGGAAATTCCTTACTAAAAATAAGAAAAAAAGTTCCTGTGCACATGGGCCCGGAAACGCATAGTTTCCAATATACAGGGAGTTGAATTTGATTTTTTTTTAATTTTTTATAAATAATTTCAAAACCACTGGATTGATTTTAATGAAACTTAAAAGTGTATTATGAAAGTGCATATTTTCAAGTGAAAATCTGCTTACAACTGCGTCAGTGGCGTGCGTACGGGGTAACTGTAAAAATTCATTTGGGGAAAAAATATGTGCGCCACTCCAATTTTGATACATCAGTTATGAAGCTTATTACATAAGCCACAAAAGCTACTTCTTGGTATTTTTTCGTTCAGGGTATCCCCTAGGAGATATGATTAATTTTATAAAAAGGGGCAAAATACCGATTCGTTGGAGTAATGAAAACAGTAATCGTAAAGTGCCATGAAACTATAATTTTTGACAGTTCTCTAAATTCTACAATTTTGAAGTGCTTTGTAGGCGCCAAAAGAGTTTTCATGCTATTCTTTAAATTTTGATACGGTGCAGTATTTTCGTTTTTAGTTATTTGTTGATACTGAGCTGCTCATTAATATTATTTCCTACTCTCAAGATGGTTTTCATTAAGTACACTTCAGCGGATTTGACTGATATGTTGTTAATTTATAGACAAACAAATCAAAATGCTAGACAAGCTGTGCGAGTTTATCAGGAAACTTATCCGCAAAGAAGAATTCCTGACAAAAATATTTTCCCACGTATTGTAAGACATTTGAGAGAAACTGATTCTTTAAAACCTTTAAAAGCTGACTATGGACGCAGAAGATACCGCCGAACTGTACGAATTGAAGAGGCAATATTAAATAGAGTTGAACGTGATCCTAGTACAAGTACGAGAATTATTGCCACCGAACTGGGTAATATTTCGGCATCAAAATTCAACTCCCTGTATATTGGAAACTATGCGTTTCCGGGCCCATGTTCACAGGAACTTTTTTTCTTATTTTTTAGTAAGGAATTGCCCCACGAGCGATGGTGCATGTTTTTTGAAACAGCCTGTATATATATATATATATATATATATATATATATATATATATATATATATATATATATATATATATATATATATATATATCACACCGATAACTCAAAAAATAATGGGCCGATTTTGATAAAATATGGCACGTACCTTCCCTTTGTAAATGGCTTGGATATGTTCGTTAGTCAGGAAAATCGGACGAGGTTTTCCGGGAAAATTTTGAGTTTTCATTCAAAAATGTTTTTTATCTCAAAAAATAAAAAAGCTATGATAACCAAATTTGGTAAGTAGGTTTACGATATAAAAAGTAAGCTATACACCAAAATTTAGATTTCTATGTTACAAGAAAAAAAAGTTATAATAAAATATTTAGTTCCAGATCATTTCTATTTTCCTTACAACATCGTTTTTAGTCTATTGTTATTATTAAAAGTCAATAGTTTCTTCCAAAAATTTGCCCTTACCGAACACACGTGGTTTCCATTGACTTCTGCTTCTGCCGCTGTTACAGTCTTTACTCTTAACATGACGCTTTGCTTACTCTTACTGCTAAACTATTTTACATACGTATCACCCTACAAAAACCTACTTGTATTCCACCGCATAAGACGTTCCTGTAGCTTCACTTTCTGTTTACTTTCCTCTTTTTCTTCTTTATGATTCATTTGCAAAGCTCACTAGTCTGTTCCATCGAGAATCAAAATAGTAGAAGCGTCCTCTTTCTAGGCATCGTGTGTCCATTTGCTACGATTGTACCTTTAATTTACACTGTTAGTCAATGCTCGCTCTCTATGTAACTTTTATTTGTGTGACCTAATAAATTACTTGAAATTTACATGCAACATTTCTTTTTACGTGCCTTACGTGGTCTTCTGTTACATTCATCACCTTTATAACGTGAGGCCCCTTACCATTACATTTCCTGTGCCCCTAGTTTAATTATTATAACGAGCAGATTTCGTCTTTGTAAATAGCTATTAGTCAATGATCCCTTCTGCAGATAACGTACCATTTCTGCCTAACATACACGATTTCGACCGTCCTGTCTGTTGTGTCGTTTCTATTGTTAGTCAATGGTCGCTATTCATATTCTTTTTCGTGAATTTTCGTAGAAAAAATTCACTATTGCAGTTTCAATTTATATATATATATATATATATATATATATATATATATATATATATATATATATATATATATATATATATATATGTATGTATCACACCGATAACTCAAAAAATAATGAGCGGATTTTCATCAAATTTGGTATGTACCTTTTTTTTGTAAGTGGCTTGAATAAGTTCGTTAGCCAGGAAAATCGGACTCGGTTTTCCGGAAAAATTTTGAGTTTCCTTTCGAAAAAAATCTTATTTCAAAAAATAAAAAAGTCTGGACGCAGCAAGTGCGTTATGATAGTGAATTTTCATTAAAATGTTTTAAATCGCAAATATATGTTTTTTTAAGAAAGCAGACATCAAATTTGGTTACCAGCATAACATATATAGTGGAAACAATGTACCATATTTCATGAAAATAACTTTACTGTTTGAATATGTACAAGAAATGTTCTCGAAAAAAATAGTTTCCTGTCCAACGAACCTTATAGGTTAATAGCAAATTGAGCTATTCAAATTTGAGGCATTCAATAAAAATTCGCTACCATAACGCACTTGCTGAGTACCGAATTTACTTTCTTAGAAACATGCATTATAATTTCGTTGTCGAAATTCTATACATTTATTGGTCAGCTCAGAACTGGCACTGACCGGGGGAATCCGTCTGTCAAATTAAGCCAAATCATTGTTTAATCTATTTCAACTAAGCATATTTTTCTGGCTAACGAACTTATCCAAGCCACTCGCAAAAGAAAGGTACTCGCCAAATTTGATCAAAATCGGCCCATTATTTTTTGAGTTATCGGTGTGATACATATATACATATATATATATATATATATATATATATATATATATATATATATATATATATATATATATATATATATATATATATATATATATATATATATATATATATATATATATATAAATTGAAACTGACCCCGGATATGTGTTCTCGGGGGTCTAATTAGTGCTAAATTGAAGGAATTTTTTCAAAATTCAAAAATCGGGATCTCCTCAATAGTGATTTTTTTTAAAAGAAAATTCACTAAAAAGCTATGGTAACCAAACTTAGTACGTAGGTTTACGATATAAAAAGGAAACTATAAACAAAGATTCATATTTTTACGTTACAAGAAAAAAGTTATGATAAAACATTTGGTGTCAGATCATTTTTCTTCTGTAAATATCAGACTGGAGATTCGAAACGTAAAATATTGCAAGAAATGTGTATTAGAATGTTCTTCATTTGTGCTACTCTTCTCATTTGTTAAAATAATGGCAAAAATGTCTCTAAAATATACCTTACATATTATTACAAATGAATAACTGGAGACCATTATGAGTTACCTGCCTGTCATTATACTTTGTTTCCTAAGCTTCGGTAGCGTTGAGGATTCCATCACTGGCTCATGAGCAAAGGTAATTTTTGCAAATGAGCGCGAACTAGGACCCCTAGAACCCATATCCGGGGTCAGTTTCAATTTTTATATCTTTATATATATATATATATATATATATATATATATATATATATATATATATATATATATATATATATATATATATATATATATATATATATATATACAGGGTCGCTGATAAGTCTGGAAACGGTCGATTATCCGGGTAAATATACAAGGTGTCGAAAAAAGTTTTATACAAAAGTTTTAGGGTTCTTCAATGTCTACTAGGCGGTGATAATTTCATTTATACAGGGTTGGTCATACAGGCGTGGCACACCAATATTAATTTTTTTTTAATGGAACACCCTATATATTATTCGATATTTCAATCCTTCTCTTAATTTTGAGCAACATTTATCAGAAGCATGATGTACATAAACTCAATCGTTTCCGGGTAAAAAAATAAATAAAAATAAACGCTATTGTTTTTAAAATCTATTGGATGAAGAACAAAAATAAATGAAAAGTAGAATATCTCTTGAAAACAATCTGTGAGTGTGAAAAGAACCGGTTGCGATGTTTTTAACATTGTTTGAAATCCTATTTTATAAGATGTTCAAAGTGTTCTCCATTGACCTCCTGACAATAATGAATTCGCTTAACAAAACATTGCACTGCATTTACAAGAGCGTTTTGAGGAATGTTATTAATCTCATGCACAATCCTTGCTTGCAACTCTTCAATATTCTGCGGTCTATTTTGGTAAATTAAATTTTTTACATGACCCCACAAAAAAAAGTCAAGCGGCGTCATGTCGGGAGACCTAGCTGGCCATTCAATAGTTACCCTGCGCCTTATCCATCTGCCAGGAAAGGTTTGATTCAGATATTCCCGTACCTCAATTCCAAAATGAGGGGGTGCCCCATCCTGCTGAAACCATATTTCTTCCGCTGGTAGATTTGGGTCGTTATTGTTCGGAAATAATCGACTAACGTCTGGAACAATTGATTCTTGCAAAAGTGTCAAATATCGAGCAGAGTTCAAATTACCGTGTATAAAATAAGGTCCTATGATATGTCCACCAATAATAGCACACCAAACATTTACTTTTTGCGGTCTTTGGGTGTGAATTTGTTCCATCCAATGTGGGTTTTCGTCTGACCAGTACCTACAGTTGTGTCGGTTGACTTGTCCATTCAAACAAAATGTAGATTCGTCGGAAAACAAAATGTGGTTGGCAAAGTTAAAATTTTGGCGTAACTTCTCCATAATAAGTTCACAGAACTCGATTCTGCGATCAAAATCGTCTTCACTCAGTTCTTGCAATAAATGAATTTTATATGGACGGAACTTTTCCCGCTTCGTAATCTTTTGAATTGAATATCGACTCATATTGTGATTTAAAGCCAATTGCTGTGCCGAAGTTTTCGGATTTTCCACCACATCCAATATTACATTCAAAGAATTTTCTTCATTTGTAACGGTTACTGGCCTTCCAGTTCTAGGTTTATCCTTGATACCGCCAGTTTCGTGAAAACGATGCAAAGTTTTCGAAACTGTGGATTTGGAGATCGATTCCCGCTCAGGATGCAACTCATTGAACATAATCACCACTTGAGCAAAACTTCGTGTTCTATCACCGTACCCTATCATCATTAAAATTTCGATACGTTCGGTTTCACTTAAACTTGCCATTTTGCACAAAAACTGTTGACACTAAATTACTAATGTTTCAAAACTGTTGACACTGAATGAATGTTTGACATTCGTTGTCCTGGAAACATTTTAAAACAAAAGAATAATACTGCGTTTCTTATGGGCATCTTATCTTATCTTGGGATTCCAAACAATGTTAAAAACATCGCAACCGGTTCTTTTCACACTCACAGATTGTTTTCAAGAGATATTCTACTTTTCATTTATTTTTGTTCTTCATCCAATAGATTTTAAAAACAGTAGCGTTTATTTTTTTTTTTTTTTTACCCGGAAACGATTGAGTTTAGGTACATTATGCTTCTCATAAATGTTGCTCAAAATTAAGAGAAGGATTGAAATATCGAATAATATATAGGGTGTTCCATTAAAAAAAAATTAATATTGGTGTGCCACGTGTATGACCAACCCTGTATAAATGAAATTATCACCGCCTAGTAGACATTGAAGAACCCAAAAACTTTTGTATAAAACTTTTTTCGACACCTTGTATATTTTCCCGGATAATCGACCGTTTCCAGACTTATCAGCGACCCTGTATATATATATATATATATATATATATATATATATATATATATATATATATATATATATATATATATATATATATATATATATATATATATATATCACCGATAACACAAGAAATAATGGGCCGTTTTTGATAAAAGTTGGCATGTACCTTCCTTTTGCAGATGGCTTGGATAAGTTCGTTAGTCAGGAAAATCGGACGAGGTTTTCAGGGGAAATTTTGAGTTTTTTCTGTGTTACAAGACCAAAAAGTTATAATAAAATACTTTGTGCCAGATCATTTCTATGAAAATTCACTACCATAACGCACTTGCTGCGTCCAGGCTTTTATTTCTTTCTTCCTGTTATTCATACAAGCAATCAAGCTCAAGTTGGAAAGCTAGTGCCTTCGTAAATGTCATCAATGCATTCGTTGAAAATTTAAGGAACAACGTTTGGGAAAAACGGTTGAACCTATCAAATTATATTTTTAGTTGTGTATTTTTAACGAATTTTTATTAAAAAAATTCGCTAATAGAGAGGTGTCGATGGTGGAAATTGAGCGCGAATTTGGGCCTCTAGTACCCAAAACCAAGATCCGTTAAAATTTTTAGTGAATTTTCTTTAAAAAAATCACTAATGAGATCGTGACTTTTGAATTTTGAAAAAATTTCTTCAAATGAGCGTGATTTACTGGAACCCAAAACTGAGGTCGGTTTCAATTTATATATATATATATATATATATATATATATATATATATATATATATATATATATATATATATATATATATATATATATATATATATATATATATATATATATATATACATATATATATATATATATATATATATATATATATATATATATATATATATATATATATATATATATATAATATGTATGACACCGATAACTCAAAAAATAAAAGGCCGATTTCGATGAAATTTGGTAAGTACCTTTCTTTTGCAAGTGGCTTGGATAAGTTTGTTAGTCAGGAAAATCTGCTCAGTTCAAATAGATTAGACAATGCATTGTTTTAATTATTTAGTCGGATTCCCCAGTCCGTGTAAGTTCTGAGCTGACCTTTAATGTATCGAATTTCGACCACGAAATTATAATGCATGTTTGCAAGAAAAGAAATTCGGGACGCAGCAATTTTTTTTAAATGAAACACCCCTTATTTTATTGCATTTTTGCATTTTTCACCGAATTATAATGCATGTTTGTAAGAAAAGAAATTCGGGACGCAGCAATTTTTTTTAAATGAAACACCCCTTATTTTATTGCATTTTTGCATTTTTCACCGAATTATAATGCATGTTTGTAAGAAAAAAATATAGTGTTTATCGTTTTCGAGTTATTTCGATTCTTTTGCAAGTTTTAACATTTTTGGCGCATGTCAAAAATTATGATACGACGCTTTTCACATGAAAATGACGCATTCGGAGGTGCCTTCGTTTATGTTATTTGTTAATTTTTGTACTTTTTCAAACAATACAGTTCTTTTGATGAAATGTGGTACATTTTTTCTACGATATAGGTTATACTGGTAACCAAATTTGATGCATGATTTCATTTAAAAAATACATAATAGGTAGTTATTATAAACATTTGTATGAAAAATCGCTACCATACCACACTTGTTGCGTCGAGACTTTTACTATATGAAGTTGTTATGGTTACAAAACCGAATCGCATTCTGTAACCGATCGTTTCAACCAATGATTAACTGACATCTTATTAAATATTCACCAAGATATTCAGCAACCGGACATCTACTTACTGAAAAGTGTTTCTAATTTGCAAATTTTAAATATCTTAAAATCGTTAATAACAAATATTTAGTTGATCTATCAAATATTTAAACTGATTTTTTTTTCATAGTTCTGTTACACCTGGCCCACTGAGCGATGTTGTAGTGCCTACGGAGGTACCATCTGAGATCTTCAATGATGCACTGGATGCCGATATGCATAAAAGCATCGAAATCGTACAGACAACCCAAGAAAAACCCAAGGATAATATCTTCGTCGAAACTAAACCAGCTCAACCCAAACCTGCTGCAAAACGTAATACTTATTTTATATAACTTTATTAGTATTTATATTATTATTATTATTCAACTGCCTATCACAGTTTATCTATGGTTCTTTCTTCGAGCATGCCAGGTATAACCACAGCATAATAATAGTTATGCTGTGGTATAACAAAGCTATGCTTATGGGTGAAAAGCTGTTTCTCCCAGCACTCTACGTAAAGTGCGACAGGAACCCAGTAGAACCAATTGCTACATCTCCAGATTATAATGCTTTCTAAGTCCCAACAGAGCGAGACTCGTATACACAGATCTGACTATTTCTAATGTTGCTCTAACAATCGCCGGTACAACGCTGGCTTCCTCATTTCTTCAGCGAGTTCTCACCTCCTCCGCTAATGGTAAGTATTTTCTTGGCCACTCTTTATACAGCATTGAGGAACTCATGCATTAATTGGATACAGTTTAGAGGAATGGCCATCCACGACAACAGAAATGCTCCGGTTGGAGAGGAAATTTGCTCTCCAGGACCAGAGTTTTGGTGGTAGGTCATAGGCCGGCAGTTTATTAAGCAACGCTGCGTGCCAGACCTGGTCGAATGCTTTGGATATGTCTAGAGCGACAATCTTGGATTCACCATGTTAAGGGAGATGGAGCATGCACGAGTTATAGAACCATCGCATCCCTGTGCCTCTCCAGTAGTGTTAGTTAAAAGAAAGATGGCTCCACGAGGTTTTGCGTAGATTACCGCTGTTTAATGATGTCACTAAGAAAGGCAGCTATCCACTTCCCAGAATTGACGATACATTTGATACACTGGCAGGCGCAAGATGGTTTTCGACATTAAACTTGAAAAGTGGCTACTGGCAAGTCAATATTGACCCGAAAGACAAATAAAATGCTGCGTTTGCCACAGCTAGTGGACTGCGGCAGTTCAACGTCATGCCATTTGGGTTGTGTAATGCTCCAGCCACGTTTGAGCGTCTAATGGAGACAGTTCTAAGAGGCCTGCACTGGATGACATGCCTCGTGTACCTGGATGACGTCATTATCTTGGGAAAGTCGTTCGAAGATCACATGAAGAATGTCAAACAAGTGTTTAAGAAACTACAGGAGCTAATTTAAAATTAAATCCCAATAGATACTGTCTCTTTAAAAAATCAGTCAAGTATTTAGGCTACATTATCACCACAGATGGAGTCAAAACCGACACAGAGAAGACAGACTGTATTATGAAATGGGACATTCCAACCAATGTACATCAGCTGCGAAGTTTTTTGGGCCTCTGCACATATTACCGCCGTTTTGTAAGGGGGTTTGCTGACATTGAGAAACCCTTGCATAAACTGACGGAAGAAAAGACACCCTTCATTTGGACCGATGATTGTAAAAAAGCATTCGAGACACTAAAAGACACTACCTGCTCATCTCCGATTTTGACATACCCTCAGCCTGGTCTCCGGTTTATTGTGGATACAGACGCGAGAAATTTTGGCATTGGAGGTGTACTTTCCCAGGAACAGGGATGCCAAGAGAAGGTTGTAGCGTATTTCAGCAAATCCCTGTCAAAAGCAGAAAAGAACTATTGCGTGACGAGAAAATAACTTCTAGCCGTTATCAAGACATTGGAGCATTTTCACAAATATCTACATTGTTAAGAATCTCTCCTGAGAACGGACCACGCTTCTCTACGCTGGCTTCAATTTAAAAACCCAGAGGGACAGATAGCAAGGTGGCTTGAACGCCTTCAAGAATACAATTTCACCATCGTCCACCGTCCTGGACGACAGCACGCCGACGCCCTAGCTAGGAGATCTTTTCGCCAAAATGCAAGCATTGCATCTCTGCCGAAAACAAAGAAGGGTTGAATGTGGAAGTGTGTAGGAGGACAACGGTGCAACCAGTTAACCGATGGGACCCGCAGAGGTTAATGGAAAACCAAAAAGAAGACCCTGATATCCAGTCAGCATTACAGATAAAAGGAGACTTGCCACGAAAGACCCGCTTGGTCCGAACTTAGTGATAAAAGTGTTGCCACCAAAAGTTACTGGGCCCAGTGGGACTCTATTGAAATCAAAGATGGTCTTCTGGTCAGAAATTGGAAGTCGGAGGATAGAACTCTCATATTGAAGCAAATAGTCTTTCCGCGGCCAAGAGTAAGAGAGGTAATCGAGGAGATCAATGGCGGAGCAGGTGAAGGCCATTTAAGGGTCGAGAAAACTGTAGAAGGTCGGAGAACGTTTTTATTGGTTAAGAGGTAAAGCTGGTGTGGAAGAATGGTGCAAAACCTGCCAAGAGTGTGCATCCAGTAAGGGGCCTCAATCAAAAACCAGGGGCGAATGAAGCAGTACAACGTGGGAGCCCCATTCGAAAGAATTTCAGTCGACATAGCTGGTCTTTTCCTTAGAACAGGCACAGGAAGTCGCTATATGCTTGTAGCCACGGATTATTTTAGTCAGTGGCCAGAAGTGTTTGCGGTCCCGAATCAAGAGGCCACCACCGTTGCGCAAGTATTGGTGGATGAGTTTTTCTGTAGATTTGGTGCACCGTTAGAGCTTCATTCTGACTAAGGACGCAGAATCAGAAAAACGAGAACTACACCCATGCACCCTCAATCTGACAAAATGGTGAAAAGATTCAATGCGATATTGGTGTCCCATTTAAGAATATTTATCAATGTACATCAAACGGATTGGAACAGGCACATTCCACTATTAATTCTCGCATACCGTTCGGCCGTACATGATACTACCGGATACACCCCAGCCAGCGTGGTCCTCCTCGTGTCATATTTCGAAAACCCACAGATGCTCCACGTTCAACTGATGAATACATCAAAGATTTGGAAAGAAGAATAGAGGCCATCCACTCTGCTGTCAGAATGCATATACGAGTAGAAAGCGACCGCATGAAGACCCGTTATGACGTGCGAGCTAATTCAGCTGGTTTTAAAGAGGCAGATCGTGTGTGGTTCTACAATCCAGTACGACGCAAGGAACGGTCACCGAAACTACATAAATTATGGGAAGGTCCATATAAGGTGGTCAAAAGGACCAATGACATTGTCTATTGAATTCAGAGGAGCCCGAAGAACAAGATGAAGGTGATCCATATGCAGAGGCTTATGCCATAACAAGAAATGTTAGAATTCGACCGGGACGCTCGAATGCAAGAAGGGGGCAGTGAGATCAGTGTAGAAGGTCTAGAATCTCTATGGACACCGCACATCGAGTGAATTGGTTCAGTATTGAGTTGGTCTTCATGGAGAATAAGTGACCATAGAGTATTAAGCGAACCAGTGTAGTGTGAATAAATTATAGACATTTACTAATAGAAATAATTATTTTAGTTGGTGTGCTGATGGTTGTAAAATAGTTGGTTATCATGAATTAGTGGTTTCAAAAGCTGTGTTTTGTTAGTAAGCAAATCCAGAACCCCGTAGAACGTAACAATATTGTTAGAAATTCGAACAAAAATGTTTCGATGAATAGAGCAGGTCCGGTTCTATGTAGTGCATTGTTCGAAGTTATCCTAATAATTAGTGTGTGCTTCTTAGAAGGATTATTCGATAACGACACACAGTATTACATAAACAGGTATACAGTTTTAATTACATGGATTTAAGACTCAACAGTGGGGGTCTGTCTGTATACCTTCCTAGACCTGCTCGTAAAGTTTGGCAACTAACATATAAATAGTAGTTCTAGTGTTTATTCGCCACAGAACAGTCCCTATAGAAGGGAAACGCCAATGCTGACGTTTTGAACAATATTGCAGCGCCTCTGACGGCCGCGATGAATTAAAAAGTCACACGCGGCAAATTTGATTTGATGTTCATTTGTCAAATCCAAACACGTTCTATTTAATTGTATACCGCTGCCATTAGAGAGGTTGAATTAGTCAAATAAGTTTTGTTAACGATTTTCATAGTGAAAGCAAAAGAAGTTATGTTTTAATAGTACACATACACCTATTTTCAGCATTGCAATCATAGGAAAAATTAATTGGCGATTTGAACCTTCTCACACATATAGCTATACGTTTTTACTATCGATATGATTAATGGAAAATCAAACAAAATAAATTACACTTTTGTGTATTATTAGAACAGTATTACTATTACATTTATTTAAAAAACCAATTTAAAACTGGTACTTTATCCTCATCAACGAAATAACGACCACAAACATAAAACATATCGTAAATGTCTTGTGGATATAAACAAAATATCTTAGGATTTTTTACAGCTTTCACCAAGTCATCAAATTGGTCTGATGATTTCAACGGGAGACGATGTCTTTTGCTAAAAAAATCCTTGCATCCCGGAACACAACAATTAATCGTATTTTGGTTGGTATCATGTTTAAACCCACAAAGCTTCTGTAAGCAAACGTTATTCACTTATAACTAATGAACTATTAAAACATTCTAAAGAAACTTGCCTGAAAGCTAAAACAGTTGTAATGTTCCACCAACACACCTCGAACTATAAAAGCACCTTGTTTCTTTGCTAAGTGTTTAATTACGTTTTGTACTGATGTACCACATTTTATATGTTTTTGTTTCTTGAAGCTCGAAGGACCTGATTATGTTGTGTTAAATTAAACGCTGATGTTGTAACACTTAACATTTAATAACAAAGTTACTAATACAAAGTTACTAATATTATGGTATGCTTTAGAGTTCATGAGAACTCTACGAAATGATTAGTGATTATGCTATGACAAGCGTGGTGCTTGTCTCGAGTCTGTAGAAGAACTCTACGAAATGATTATGATTATGCTGACAAGCGTGATGCTTGTTCGGAGTCTATATAAGAACTGCTTTAAATGAATATGCTAAAGGGTGTTGATTGTGTCGAGTTTACAGAAGAACTCTACGAAATGATTATGATTGTGCTATGACAAGCGTGGTGTTTGTCTCGAGTCTATATAAGAAATGCTTTGACTGAATATTGAATATTTCTACTCTATCTACCTGATATAGGGTAGCAGACGTACTGCCAATTGTAGGTAAGAAATGACCCTTGTTGGGTTATTCCTAATCATGTTTAAAATTACATTGTACAGATGGTAGATATCATAACAAAGACGGTTACTAAGAAATATGTAAATTTTAGAGGTCTAATCTTCCAGACGAGACGCCTTAACACTAAGAAAACTGAAAATAGAATGCAAATTACATGCTTGTTTGAACATAAAGCTTATGATAACGTTAATATTTTGATTCACAAAGAACGCACTTTTGAAACACAAAATCGAGGAACAATGAAAATACTGTAAACTATCCACAAAAACTTAATATAGGTAACACTTAATCCAAAGAAACGTTTAACAACAAACTTGTATTATAATCATACAATGAAAAAACTCAAGAATGTTTCACATTCAAAACATTTGACTTTTGAATGTATGATAAAATGGCGCACTGACCGGCTCGTTCCGTAGAATTGTAGCACTACTAGCGACATCTACGATATGCGATGACCGAACTAGAGCCCTAATAAAGTTCAGGTTAGCTCCAATTACTAAGTGAAGATTGGAACCTGTGATGAGCACTGATAAGTACACTTGGAGAACCCAAATCATCACAACACATTTTAAAAAGACCTGACGATCGTTTCACTAACCAAGTTAGCGTCATCAGATGATGAAAAATTTTGATCCTCTGATGACGCTAACTTGGTTAGTGAAACGATCGTCAGGTCTTTTTAAAATGTGTTGTGGTGATTTGGGTTTTCCAAATGTACTTATTAGCTTCAATTAGGTGAAACTTCTATAGGGAGTGTTTGTGTTATTCGCTTAGGTTATTAAGCCCTCTGATAACGCTAACTTTGTTATCGAAACGATAGTCAGGTCTAAAAACTGTATTGTGATGAATTGGGTCCTCCAAATTTTACTTATGTTTGCAATGAAATAAACAATAAGTTTTAAATAATTTGAATACAGATGTAGATCCTTGTTTTTTGGCTTCACAATTGTTTGTTTTCTTCTTAGATAAGAGAACAAGCAATTGTTTGGCCAGATAAGAAGTATTTAGTATGGAAAGGTTTCACCAAGTAAGGGCGATACCAATTTATGAGTCATATGCTTTTTTTATCTTATTACAGCAACGAAAAAACGTGAAGCTCCCGCTATAGATGAGGAACGACCTCCATGGGATGACGATGGTAACACTATTTTTGTTAAATTCCAAATCGTTTATAGTCTAAATGGTCGAAATATTTTTAGATCTAGAGCCAATGCTTGAAATGAGTGGTGCAGTCAAGCACAGTGACCTAGAGGGAATTGATCTGAGTAAACTGAACCCGGAAGAGGCTGAAGATGAACTGTGTAATGGAATTGAGTATTATTTAGATGCTGAACCTATGCAATATTTATCTAGGGTGCAATTGAGGGGACTCCAGTTGCCGGCGTGGTTCCCAGGTAATATTATCAACATCTACGTCTTTATTAATCGAAACAGTCCATCTTGTAAACCATTTTCACTGTGAAGCTGTCAGTAATCATAGCTCGAATGTGATTCAGTTTGTAACGAGGCCTGACTTGCGGGGTGAATTGTGCAGTGTAACAGATTAACGGATTTACGAGAACGGTCCCGGGCGTCAGAATTTGAAAGGGTTTACTCCCTGCGAGGATGTCTGCGACCTCGTCACAAGGCTCTGGCCACGATTGTGGTCAGAGTGCCTGGATAGCGCTGTGGAGAGGGTCCGGTAGCCTATGATGTAACAGGCCGTACAGATACCTGCGAGGTTGCGGGCTTTAATCGCTCCCCCGGTATTTCCCCGACCTTCCGAAAGTTTGTATGGGTGTAGCAGATTTATTTGCGGTTATAACAGACTGAATATAATTTCCACACTATTTATTACATTATAAAACGTGACAGTCCACTGGTATTCTTACAATGTGAAGGGTACATATCACGCTAATTTATCCTAAAACAAGCTATGCTACTGGTGACGGGCCAACGAAATTAATTATTCCCCACGAAAAGAAAATGCGGGAGTCATGCGGACGGAAACTCCGAGTGTTGTGGTTGACAACCCGTGGATGCAGCCGTTAAGTGGGTCGATTGGAGGCACGCTCCTCAAATAGTTAAAATGGCGTCTATCTGTCGAAGTCGGTACCACGAGATCAAACGCCTCGACGTCGGGGCGTCGATAAGGAACGGGAGGGTTATAAAGTAACACCCTGTGGAAGGATATTGTCATATACTAACTCGACCTTGGCCTGCTTGTGTGCATACAACGTCCAGACCAGGGTCGAATCGGAACGGTCGTACGCAATACCCTTGAGAGATCTGTGTTAGCTACAGCATCACCTCCCAGAAGTATTACGACACGCCAACAATGATGGGATAGGGTAATGGAGGGGAATTACGCTAGATACAGCGATCTCGACATCGACGGATAGGCGCGTGGGAACTGAGAACAATATCCGAAAATTCGCTGTAATTAAATTCAATAAGACAAGCCTAAAATACTCTTCCCTCGACTGCTTTCAGTGGAATTGTTAAACTACGAAACTGTCTCACACAACAACGGGACGGACGGTACGGTATTCTAACGTTTTATTGCAATTTTTACGAAGAGACTTTATTTACAGAATCTAAATTCCAGTTATAGGTTTCAACGCGCTACGGCAAACGGTGAACTCTTTCTCCTTCAGTAGTTATTGTATCTCTGCAGTCCCCGGCTGAGAAATCTTAATCAGTGGAAGATACCTTATCCTTATCTTCTGCAGATGTGTTTTTACTCCGCCGCGATAATTCGAAAATGCGTACTTTTAAGAAATATTAATGATAAAAATAATAATTTTACTGCGTGGAATTTTTACCCGTGTGATTTATATTATATTTATTTTCGAACAGTCGCTTTTAATATCTACAGCTGTTCTGAAAATATCTACTTCGTCACAAGTTAATATAAAACTGAAGATGTGAGCGCCATGAAACGAAAAATGCGCGCTTCGAAAGTGTCGAAAGAATTTGCATAATTTCGACACCTTCGAAACACTTAGCAAAGCAGAGAACATAATGAATCACAACATAAAATCAAGCATTAAAAATGTTTAATAATAAGAACACAATGGCATATTGTATCAGTTAAATAAAAAATTAAATTGTTAATTTTAAAGCAAAATTGAGGATAAATTATGGACATTAAACAAAGTTGTGTAAGGCTAGATGTATTCTCACCATAATTAGAACCGCAGACCGGTTTCGCTCTAATTAGAGCTCGTCAGTACGGCATACTAATTACAGCGAGAATACAACTATAAAGTAATACGGCTATGGTAGCCAGCCTCCTAGAACATTGTGAGGTGTACGACAGGGTCGCCATCTCTTGGCATGTTTTGTTAAAATTTGGACTTGGCATAGTTTGCCTCTGGGGTACAGATATATACTTAAAACAAGAACTCAACACATAACTTGACCTAAATATCTGTCTAGATGCGTCATGGAGTTGTTTGTAGTGTATTAATTTACAAACATAATTCTAAAGTTTCCTCTTTTCTTTTTCAAAAGGAGTAAAAATAAAAGTTATAGGTATATTTGCAGATAGGCTCACGGAGGATTCTCATTTTAAAAAAAATCATAAATATGCTTAGAACGCCTATTGGATGCGTAAATCACAAGAAAAATTGCCTGCATACAAACTCCAAGTACCAGGGGTCAATAGGAGTGCTTGGCGGGGAAGAATATAAAAAGGAAGTATAAATGAAAAAAAAAGCAACTTAGCCGTGCCTATATAGGCTGACTTTATCCCATTTTGTAGCTACACCATCTTAAAATCTTTGTTTATCCCCCACAGAAAACCTCTGCAGCCACTTAAAAGCCCTGGTTCTCTAAATCTTGTGACAAGGCCAGACTTGAAAAGCTCAAAGCTCACAAAAAGCTTCTACACAATCCCAATCAAGAAAACCGTCAAGCATTTAACGATGCAGGAAACCGCTATGTCCGCATTCTTTCTGAGGCAAAAAAACTCGTTTAATAACCACATCAAAAACAAAGTTCTCTTAAGCTCCAGCGGCAGCAAACCCTTCTGGACTCTTGCTAAATCTATTGGGAATAATTTCTGCAAGAGCACGTTCCCACCTCTTGTCTCAGGGGATGAAATTGTTTCTACCGCCCTGGGCAAGGCTGAACTTTTTGCCTCGTTGTTCGCCGGCAATTCTACTCTCAACCAACCTCCAAAGGTTCAACCACCAACAGTCCCCAATGTCGCGCATAAAATGACGGATATCATTTTCAAAACTAAAATGGAACGAAAGCTGCTCTCGTCTCTTAATACCAGGAAAGCCTCTGGCCTTGACGCGATCCCAGCACTTGTTCTCAAAAAATGCGCACCAGAACTTACTCCTGTCCTGACTCGTCTGTTTCAGACATCTTACAACAGAGACATATTCCCTAGTAACTGGAAAACTGCTAGAGTACAACCCGTCTCATCGGTGACCCTACCCTTACCCTCTCTCTCTCTCTCTCTTTTATAGATATCTGCACGGGCATTGCTCAGAGGAGCTTTCTTCCATAGTTCCTCCACGTGCTGCGCCCAACAGATCTACCAGGGGAACAGAGCGAATGCACCCTTTCACTGTCCAGGTCACCAGCATAGAACATCTTGTTATGCCCGCTCTTTTGTCCCTTGTGGAATTCCTTGCCGGTACATGTTTTTCCTTCTCCCCCGAACCTCCAAGTGCAGAATTAACAAATTGCCTATTTCCTCCTTGTCGACACCCGCGGTACGATAGTATTTAGGCTGTAAGCCCTCGTGGTGTGTTGTTGAATTTAAAAAAAAAACAGATCAGGTCCCGTAATTTTCTTGGTGGTTGATCCCAAGAAATTTTTCTTGTGGTTTATGCATTCAGAAGGGCAAGACCCCCCCCCCCCCGTGTTTGGAGAAGGTCTATGTCAGCATGGGACGGGGGTGAGAGTGGGTGCTTCGTCCTGGGGGTTTTCCTTTAATTACTGCATGTTAAAAGCACCTTCAATGCACAAACCACAAGAAAAATGTTTTGGGAACAACCTTCAAGAAAGTTGCTGGACCTGAGGCGAATAGGTGTTCTGTGCGGGGCACACATGATTTTAAGGAGGTGTAACTGCAAAATTTCAAGACGCAGCAAGTGCGTTATAGTAGTGAATTTTCATAAGAATTGTACACTATCATTATACGGCATATTAGTAAAGTTAATACTTTAAATTTACACAGACCTTGAAGATAGATTTGAGAGGTCCTAGTACGCGCACATTTGAAGAATTATTTAGAAAGTGTATCGGTATCGGTATCTCTCTATTATCAAAAAAAAATCGTGTGTTCTAACTCCTTTAGAGAAAAATGCCCAAAACATAATTTTCTATGAAGCTAAAGAACTAAATTTTGCTATATATGTATACAGTGCAAGTCTCTTTCAAATAAACTTGTATTACAAATTTCATTAAAGATATACAAAAGATTTTCAGAAGGGAACTTAATTCATATTTAGAAAAGTAAAGTATCTGCCAAATGTTAAACGTAGCAGTTATTTTTTCCTATTAATCGCTAGTATGATTTCATTTCAGTCAACCTAATCAAACCGGTTTTTTCAATATCAACAATAAAAAAACTCGGGACGCAGCAAGTGCGTTATGGTAGTGAATTTTTATTAAATGCTTCAAATTTAAATAACTCAATTTTCTATAAACTTAGAGAGTTTAATTTCAATACGTAGTAAGGTTTTTCCTAAGGCAAGATATCCACAAAATTTCATTAAAATAACTTTGTAATTTTCGGAGAAAAAAATTTTTTTCGAAAGAAAATTTAAAATTTGAGTAACTCAATTTTCTCTAAACTTAGAAAGTTGAATTTTGGTACGTAGTAAGGTTGAGGCAACATATATAGTAAATTTCATTGAAACAGCTTTGTTACTTTCGGAGAAAAAAATTTTTTTCGAAAGAAAACTCAAAATTTTTCCGGAAAACCCCATCTGATTTTTCTGGATAACGAACTCATCCAAGCCATTAATAAAAGACAGGCACTTTCCAAGTTTCATCGAAATCGGTTAATTATTTTTTGAGTTATCATATATATATATATATATATATATATATATATATATATATATATATATATATATATATATATATATATATATATATATATATATATATATATATATATATAAACATATAAAAATTAAACCTATTTACAAATGAACTTTAATAAGATATTATGCTGTGACAATACATCTCTCAAGCACCCTAAAATATAATCAAAATGTGCACAGTTATATATGTTTTATTTCTTTTTCCCTTGTCTTAATACACTACATATTTTATGACAATCGATTTAATTTACTTATTTGATTTCATAAATAGTCGGTTAATAGTGACTTGGAATGAAGTAGACACCACATCTTCAAACATATTAAGAGAATATGAGTAAATCAACAGCAACTGGGAATGAATTCGGTCAGTCGCCCAGCCACGTGGTTAAAAAACACTGTTTGTATGATGGTTACAACTCTAGATCTAAATAAAAGGACTGTAACAGCGGCAGAAGCAGAAGTCAATGGAAGGTTGATGAATGAACCAACAGCAACCACATACTTATGATTTAAACATGTTTCAAATTTGAATAGCTCAATTTTCTGTAACCCTAGAAAGCTGAATTTTGGCACATAGTTAGGTATTTCCCAAAGCAATATGTAGACCAAATTTTATCGAAATTTTCGGAAAACAAAATTTTTTTTGAAAGAAAACTCAAAATTTTCCCGGAAAACCCCGTCCGATTTTCCTGGCCAACGAACTCATCCAAGCCATTAATAAAAGAAAGGCACTTGCCGAGTTTCATCTAAATCGGTTAATTATTTTTTGAGTTATCAGAGGGATACATATATATATATATATATATATATATATATATATATATATATATATATATATATATATATATATATATATATATATATATATATATATATATAAATATATATATATATATATATAAGCATATAAAAATTCAAACTGACCCGGATATGGGTTCTAGGGGTCCTAATTCGCGCTCATTTGAAAGAATTTTTGCAAAGTCTCACCATCGATACCTCTCTATTAGTGAATTTTTTAAATAAAAATTCACTAAAAGAGTCTTCATTAAAGTGCTGAGAACATAAATAAGAATATTTCGGCAGCGTATCCGTTTTTATACTTAAGGCTGCGCACCATTTTTCTCTCATTTCTTTAATAGATGGAAACCTAAAAATAGTGCCAAACTGACGTGCCGCCGCTGAAAATAGCAAATAGCAAGGTACTTACGTATGCAGAGACACCGTTGCCACATCCCCAGGTAATCTTCTACAAACAATACACCTTTTCACCATTTTGCCAAAACAAAACACAATCTTTATTGCCAATCAAGGTAACACATAAAAATAAACTCTCAGTATACTTGCATACTATTCACAGACAAATACAAGCCACAACTGAGGATTAATAAAAATCTAGATACTTCACATGCAGCAGGAAAACGATTTAAAATAATGGGCTGAGTTTTCTGGTTATATTTACATAAAGAAGGGAGAAACCAAGGAAAATATATGTTAGTACATCTTTACATTCATAAATAAGCCCTAATGAAAGTGTAATGTCTTAAGTGACAGAAAAGTAATAAATTTGTCATCCTCAATGACTTCCTTGTCATCATATTCGGCGATTTAAGGATGAATTATTACATAGCGGCAACGCGTTAGCCACCACCCAATCAGAGCAGAGGACCGATGTAAACATAGAGTCCCTTGAATGTTGGCTTCAAACAATTCGGCTGTGTGCCCAGTCTATTCGTATATAGATAGTCAATGGTTACAACTCTAGCTCTAAATAAAAGGACTGTAACAGCGGCAGAAGCAGAAGTCAATGGAAGGTTTGTGTATTCGGGAAACTATTCACTATTAATAACAATTGACTAAAAACGCTGCGAGTTGTAAGGCAAAAATAATTATACTACAAAGGTTATAAATGATAATACATTACAATAGGGTTATATATAATCGTAAATGCTTCCAATGATTAACAATCAGTGAATTCAGTATTATTGACATTTCTCGGAAACTTACAAATGAATCTCATGAGTCAATAAGAAAAGCATTGACTAACCAACAGCAACCAGATACTTATGATTTAAACATGTTTCAAATTTGAATAGCTCAATTTTCTGTAACCCTAGAAAGCTGAATTTTGGCACATAGTTAGGTATTTCCCAAAGCAATATGTAGACCAAATTTTATCGAAATTTTCGGAAAAAAAAATTTTTTTTGAAAGAAAACTCAAAATTTTCCCGGAAAACCCCGTCCGATTTTCCTGGCCAACGAACTCATCCAAGCCATTAATAAAAGAAAGGCACTTACCGAGTTTCATCTAAATCGGTTAATTATTTTTTGAGTTATCAGACGGATACATATATATATATATATATATATATATATATATATATATATATATATATATATATATATATATATATATATATATATATATATATATATATATATATATATATATATATATATAAGCATATAAAAATTCAAACTGACCCCGGATATGGGTTCTAGGGGTCCTAATTCGCGCTCATTTGAAAGAATTTTTGCAAAGTCTCACCATCGATACCTCTCTAATAGTGAATTTTTTTAATAAAAATTCACTAAAAAATATAATTTCAGACTCAAAGGTGACAAACTTATTTATGCGTATTAAACAAAAATGAGATCTTATTCAAAACGTACGAAATCTGTGCACTATTGTTTCTCCAAATGTCAAAACAAAACATGAAAAACATGTATCCATCGAGCTGGATTAGACCGCGTAACCTTCTGCTTATGAGGCAAGTGCGCCGCCTCTCAGCCATCTAGGCATACGTCAAGTAATGTTTTGTTAACATGATCCATTAGATCAGCTTCATGCCTGTGATATTATGTATAAAGTATACGTAACCATTAGTTACAGAATTAGTAGAATTACCATTGAAACACATCGCACAACTGTTTCGGTCTTATATGACGTCTTATGTTAAGTTTAAAGATAAAATAAACTATTTTAGAATCATTTTTAAAGACTTGGTTTGATTTCGTTCACATTTCTACTATATTATGTGACAGCATAACGTATCAATGCTGCGCTAAAACTGTATTTGAGGCCGTTCATAAAGCTACAAATATAATGTATTTTAATACGTGATTGAATCCCCCAGTCAAATAACAATCACTTGGCAAATTTTTAATTTCATGTCGTCTGCCATTTTCCATAATTGCGGCCGAGATTTCGCGATTGCTGGCTCGGGTAGTATGTTTTATGCCTGGTATATATTTAGTTTGGTTACCGTTGATGTATGGTTTATATCTGTTGTATGAATCAATCTACGCGTGACAGTTAACTACTCTGTCTGTCAGGTATTGGACTTTAACCACTAAGTCATCTCAACGCATGTCTTTGCGATTTTATTTTTAATTTGAAAAAAAACTCTAAATATTGAGTACCAAATTACTTAAAATTCACAACAAATATTTAGTTGCACTATTTCTATCCACATGTAAAGTCTCATTCCAGTTACTCTGATACTTACAATAATATAGAGTTTTTTAAAAGTTTTCCCCGATTTTCCACCGGAAAAAGTTGAGCATAAAGGCTGATTAACGAAATCGACCTCGGTTTTTGCCCAAACAAGATTTTTGCCAGGTTTGATTGAAATCAGTTTAGTATTTTTTGAGTTATCGCTCGGATGTATACATATATATATATATATATATATATATATATATATATATATATATATATATATATATATATATATATATCTGTGTGTGTATTACACCGATAACTCAAAATATAATGGGTCGATTTTGAGCAAAATTTGGTGAGTACCTAGTGGCTAGGATAAGTTCGTTGGCCAGGAAAACCGGCCTGGGTTTTTCCGAAAAATTTTGTGTTGTCTTTCGGAAAAAAAATATATGTCCGGAAATAACAAAGTAAGGGCAACCAAATTTGGTACGCGTGTTTGTATTATAAATAGTGACCCAGGTACCAAGATTTAGGCCTTTTAGTTAAAATACAAAAAGTTATAGGCATTTAAAGAAAAATTTTTGAGGTTTTCCTCAAAACGTCAATGTCCCGATGTGAAACGTCAAAATTCGCAACATTTAGGCAAATAACCTGATACAAATACGGATTACGTAAAGAAAATGTCGCAAGAAGAGTGTTCTGCAAATCCTTAAGCTTCCGCTTCAACCATCATTGTCCTTCATTTTACGAAAATGTTTACAGAAAATTCATTTCAAATAGAAGTTTCCTCTGATGCTTTGGCTGAAGGTTTAATTAAGTTGATGCTTTGGCTGAAGATTCTGTTCAGTTTTTGGTTCAACGATCTATAATTTTTAGATAATTTCGTAGAAAAAATTCGTTAATGAGGAGACCCCGACTTTTGAATTTTAAAAAGATTTCTTCAAATGAGCGAAACTGGGTCCCCTAGAATCCATATCCGGGTTTACTTTCAGTTTTTATCGGTTTATATATATATATATATATATATATATATATATATATATATATATATATATATATATATATATATATATATATATATATATATACGGGGTGACGCATTTATACGGTAAAGCTCAATATAATTGTTATTATACAACATACGAGAAAAAGGTGTATGTGTTAATTATAGGGTGTCTTAAGGCGCATCTAGTAAAAATATGTTGACAATCATATGGTGGTCGATAAGTCGTTGGTGATCCCTTCAATTGTTTTTTTCGAACACCCTTACATTATTTTATTTTTGCATTTTTTATCGAAATATGATGCATGTTTGTAAAAAAAATCGAGACAAAGTAAGTGCGTTTTGGTAGTGAATTTTCAATTTTCAATAACTCAATTTGCTATTAACCTAAAGTTTGTTGGCTAGGAAACCAGTTTTCTCAGAAACATTTTAAGTTTACCTTCGAAAATTTTTTATACATTTTCAAAACAATACGTAATTTTGATAAATATGGTACGTTGTTTCTACTATATAGGCTATACGGGTAACTAGATTGATGCCTGCTTGCATTAGAAAGACATAATATTTGCTATTAAAAACATTTTAATGAAAATTCACTTCCATAACGCACTTGCTGCGTCCAGACTTTTGGTTGTAGTTTTTTTTTAAATTGTATGGAATTATTTAATAACAAAGTAAACGACAAGCTGATAAACATCTCTTTTAGGATACATGATGGCGTTACCAAGTATAACAGAAGTGGTAAAGATAACCAGATGTCCCAGTGATGCAATGATGAGGGCTTGGCGGGAGGTTCAGCCCAAGATATTCCCCGATGATACTATAATGACAGTAGACTTCTAGACAAGATGAAACTCAGCGCTAAGTTTAACAATTATTTATTTTCAATTACAATAGAATAACAAATAAATTACTATTAAATTATTGTCGTTTTATTACTTAATATTTAATTATTGACACAACTTTGACTCTCACAGTTTGAACTTGTCAATTGTTACGATTGGAAATTATTGTTAAATTTCTACGCATAATTCTTATTGCGATATATATATATATATATATATATATATATATATATATATATATATATATATATATATATATATATATATAGATATATATGGATCTTGTAAAAATAAAGGGAATGTATAATGGAACGTATAATATGTAAAGCTCTTTGGATTTTCTGGAACACAGTAGTTATAGGAGTTTTCAAAACAACTCTTCTCTGACAGGATTTGGTAGTGTTAAGCCTTTTAAAGTCCCTTGTTGTAGGTTACGTAAGCGGGGACGTTTTCTGGACCAAGTGTCTTCTTTATATCATCCTGTAAAGATAAAAACAATGTTCAAAACATTTAAAATTATATTTATTTATTTATTTATTCATACACCATCCAACAGCTTAAAAGCCAAATTAAGGATGGACCAATACACAAAACATAATAACTAACAATAATCAAACAAACTACACAAAAGACAGTCACAAATTAGATCGCTTTGAAAAACATTTTCATCTCTGATATATTACATGAGAAGATATCTAAGCTATCCTGCAGTACAGAGTAATCATTGCACATCTGGTAAATTGGAGACAATCGCAGCAATCGCGTATAAGCAGTCGGGAGATAGAATGTGCCTGGAAAACGTGCTGCAATACGAGGCACATTGAAATTAAGTTGCTGAAGCAGACTAGGGCAGTCGAACACAGAATTAACCAGTTTGTATAAAAAAATAATGAAACTGCACTGCCTGCGCATCGACAGACTCTGCAGACTAAAGCGAAGAAGTAAACTTTCCTGAGGAAAACCAATAGACGGATATCGGCCATCCTCGCGAAAGCTAAGAAATTTTAGAAATTTCCTTTGCACTGATTTTAGACTTGCCACATGTATCTCATAAGTAGGAGCCCACACAACTGAGCGATATTCAAGTCGGGACCTAACCAAACAGCTAAAGAGCAGGAGGAGGGTGTCAGTCTGTGAGACATTTTTGCTGTTTCTTATCAGAAACCCAAGAGTTTTGTAAGCAGAACTGACAGTCTGCTCATAGTGTGGTTTAAAAGATAGAGTACTATCAAAAACAATTCCAAGGTCCTTAACTGTCCCGGGGCGATCAAGTGGAAGCCCTCTTATATTGTACCCGAAAGTAATTGCGTGCTTATTTCGAGTAAAGGACATCACACAACACTTGGAAACATTCATAGAAATACCACTCCGACAACACCATTCATCAAGGATCTGAAGACAGTTCTGGAGCTGCAAACAGTCATCAACACTCGAAATATTTGCGAAAATCTTAATATCATCTGCATACATTAAAAAGGGAACATGTAAAACATGTTTAACTGGGTTAATAAATATATTAAACAGTAATGGACCGATTATGGAACCTTGCGGCACTTCCGAAGTTATGTGATAGGTGTTAGATTTGAATTTGATTTGTCAACGTATAAAAAATAACTGTTTTGTTTGATAATGGAGCAATACATGAATGTATAGCAGTTTGTAGCGAATTTTTACCACATGCATTACAACATTCGGTATAAAAGGCATGCTGTATTTGGTTCTCAGGTCCAAGTTAAAATGCTAATAAGCAGGAACGAGCTTACTCCAATGAGGTCTTCTTCGTTAGCCTATTTATTGGTTACTCGATACACGGATTAAATAAATAGAGAAAGAATAAATTCACTGGGCACCTCTCCCGACACAAAAAATTGCTAGAGCAACTTAAATAGCTTCACTGTAATGTTTAATTAGTTTGCTGTTTAATCGTCTACGCCAAGAAGCTTTTTCTTGTCTAAGTGCTTTTAAAGCTTTTTCAAATTACTTTCGTGAAATAAGCGGGCCCAGATTGTCTGGGTTTATCTTCTCTATCTCCTATATCTAATCCGCTTCACTTTCAAGTTCTTGTCCGTGATATGTACTCACACAGATAACTCAAAAAATAATAGGCCGATTTCGTTCAAATTTAGTGGGTACCTTCCTTTTGCAAATGGCTTGGATAAGTTCGTCCGCCAGGAAAATCCGCAGTGTTTCCCAAAAAAATTTTGTGCTGCTTTTATATTTACGGAAATAAAGTAGGGCAACCATATTTGGTACTTGGTCTTATGTCGCAAAAATTAAATTATTTGCCAAAATTTAGATCTATAGCGTGAAAGACAAACAAGCTGTAGGCATTTAAAGAAAACATTTGGGCGCCACTGATGACTGGATAAACGCCCAAAAGTAAAATATTTTATGTGGACAACAAAATCTATTGTATGTTACAAAGACTAAGTTTTTGGCGCAAAAAGATTAAGAAATGCCAGGTTTGAAACGTCAAAATTGGCAACATTTAGGCAAAGAACCTAAAGAAAATACGGGCTATGTAGAAAAAATGTCTCTAGAAGTGTGTTTTAAAAGTCTTTAAGTTTCAGCTTCAACCATCATTGTATTTCATTTCACTAAAATATTTCCAGAAAATTCATTTTAAATAGACCCTTTCTCTGGTTTTTTTGTGGGTTGGTGAAATCCTTTATGGACTGACAATGAGGATATACGAATCCTCATCCTTTGTGTCGGAATCTTGCTTTCGGACATATCGACCAGACTCCTCATTTTGGAAGCTGGAAGAAAAGACCTACTTTGGATGAAACTCTCTCTTTCAGGGCTGTAACTAAATTCGTCTGTTGCATTTACCGGTCACCTTCTGACAACAATTCTGTCCAGCTCTTCGACTACCTTTCTGAAAAAACCGACCATCTGATTTCTGAATATCCTTCCTCCGAGGACACTATTCTTGGTGACTTAAATGTCCATAATAAGGAATGGCTAGGATCTTCAAAAACCGATCCACAAGGGAGAGCAGCGGAGGCCTTTGCAATCAGCAATTCTTTAGCCAATATGGTTCAGCAACGTACTTACTTTCCTCGCATCCAAACACACAGCTCAAATCCCTTGGATCTCCTTCTTGCTACAAAGTCTGAATGCTATAAGACATCAATCACCGCCCCCCTTGGTCGCCCAGACCACGGCATGGTCACTGCTTCGTGCGCAATGCAACCCGAGGTTACACAGTCATCACACCAACGTATGGTTTGGCACTACAACTCTGCGAACTGGGACGAAATGCGGGATTACTTTTCCTCATTTCCATAGGCGTCTGTCTGCTTCTCCAATCCTGACCCCTCTGATATCTCACAAAACGCCACCGAAATCACCCAAGCTGGCATGGAATTATTTATTCCACGTACACAGAAAACCTCTTTAGCCACTCAGCTCTAAATCCTGTGACTTGAAAAGGTCAAAGCTCACAAAACGCTTCTATACAATCCCAGCCAAGAAAACCGTCAAGCATTTAATGCCGCAAGAAAACGATATGTCCGCATTCTTTCTGAGGCAACAAACTCGTTTAATAACCACATCAAAAACAAAGTCCTCTCAAGCTCCAACGGCAGCGAACCCTTTTGGACTGTTGCTAAATCTATTGGGAATAATTTCTGCAAGAGCACGTTCCCACCTCTTGTTTCAGGGGATGAAATTGTTTCTACCGCCCTGGGCAAGGCTGAACTTTTTGCCTCGTTGTTCGCCGGCAATTCTACTCTCAACCCACTTCCAAATGTTCAACCACCAACAATCACCAATGTCGCGCATAAAATGACGTATATCATAAGCTGGTTTTTGACGAAAAATAATAAGCACTGTGAGCTCTATTTAACCATTTTGACTAATCGAATGTAGCGTACCTGTAGTTCTTTCTCCAGACGGTTGAAAGATATTTCAGCCTTTTGTTTGAAGAATGCACAGCCTAGTGGAGTTGTGAACACTAAAAGAACACCAACAATGCCCAGTTGTATCGGTAGGTTGGCCCATGGGTATCGTTTAAAAAGACCTTTCTTGTCTAGACGTTCAACTAATATTGGAGTTAGAACTGAAAGCAAAAAATTATAATTACTAAAATGAAATCAATTAAAAAATGATGATTTTTTTCTAGCTTAGATATTTTACCTACCCATTCCTGGTACTGCCATGGAAATCCTACTAAAAACTACTTGTGATATTCCAGAAACAGCTGCGGTTCTGGAGGTTCCTAGACGGTTATTGTTTTCATCAAAAACTGGAGTACCATTCTGTATTTCCCTAGGTAAAAAATGCTTGTATTAAATAGTCCATGCAAAATACGCAGAAATTGATTGAAATGTGCAGTTAGTTATTATATCTTAATTCAGCAATTGAAGATTTACCATAATGAGTTAGTCTTAGAGTGTAAACTCTTATTTTTAAGAAAAATAGATTCAGGAAGGTTCTCCGTTTCATTTAGAGGGCGCTCTCAGATAGTGGCTAAATTAGAAAAAAAAATTAAACGGCCGTAAATCATTATTTTCGATTAGAGCACGCTGTATTTTGTTTCATAAATAAAGTGCTTGCCCTTTGAGCACTTGCTACGGCCAGACTTTTTTGGCAATATCACACATTGAAAAAAAATCAATTGTGTCTTATCTAGTGGTGCATATAACTACTGTGGTGTAAATAAACTCCGAATTCGAAACAAAGAAATTATTTTGTTAGCTTTCTACGTAATGTAGATGGCAGCAAGTACCTTCTGCAACTGTTAAATGAAGCACACTGGATTTTTATGCAATACTTCGGCTACATTTTGTACATCGGAGTTACTTACCTGTTATTTCTTATATACTAAAAAAGTTTGGTACTTAGCAAATGCATTATAGTAGTGAATTTTCATAAGAACTGTACGCTATTAGTAAAGTATATAAAATAAAAGTGGGTATTTCCCTAGGCCCTAGAGTTTGGTTTCGTTATGTGGATGATATTTTTGCAGTGTTTGACACAAATACATGTAAGGTAGAAGAATTTACTGAAAAACTAAATAGTCAATTTGATTCAATAAAATTTACCCACGAAATAGAAATCAACAATAAACTTTCGTTCTTAGATGTACTAGTTATTAAAAATAAAGGCTCGCTTGAATTCGATGTCTATAGGAAGGAAACGGCTACTATTAGTTATATTCCTAATGATTCACATCATACGTTTGCACAAAAAACGGCTAGTTTAAATTTCTTAGTAAATAGATTGATCAATTTTTCGTTGAGTAAAAATAAATTTAATACAGAATTAAAATACATAAAAAATGTGGCGAGATATAACGGTTACTCGGATGGTTTAATAGACAAATTAGTTAACAAACACAGAACAAAGAAGTTGATATCTGAATGTACGACATTTAAGAATGATAAAATCGAGAAAAAATTTGTGTGTTTACCTTATGAACCACGAATCACAAAGGGTTTGGAAAGTATTTTTAAGAAAGCCGATTTACATTTGACGTTTTCGACGAAAAGTAATTTAAAAAATTTGTTGGGTAATACGAAAGACAAAGACAAATTCACTGAAATGTCCGGTATTTATGAGATTGGTTGCAAAGATTGTGATCTTAAATACGTGGGCCAAACTAGGAGAAACATAGCCACCAAATTTCGTGAACATCTCGCACAGTTACGATATGGTACGGTGGACAAATCATGTGTGGCACAACATATATGGGATAATAATCACCACATCGACAAAGAAAATTTGAAACTTGTCAAAAATGTCAGACATCAAACTATGCTTGATTCATTAGAAAGTATTTTTATGTTAAGGTCTATTAAGAACAAAACTTCATTAAATCGTGCGGCGCCTGCAATTTCTAGCTCTCTGTTTTCTCTTTGCATTTGACCGCCTAAATACTCCTAATTTGTCTGGTAGAATAATAAATTATTGTCAATAACTCGACCGGTTTATACATATACTAATCACTATGTTTGTCTTGATTTAAATACCGGTTCTGTTTTTTGTATATATGTAGTCAATATAAATATTTTCACGTAGAATTAAAATCAATATAAATATAGTTTGTATGTAGTATTTTAGTTGAACTATTTTTCCTTTGTTAAAGTTAACACGGTGAGACAGACATCTGGGTTTTTAGTTTTCTATTTTTAAAAGAGATGAGTTGAGTTTATGTTGTTTATCTCACCAGATGTCTTTATCGGCATGAATCAATATCCACATAGTAAATTTCTAGATCGAAAGGAAACGTGCTGATTCTTTAAAGAACGCCGGTCCTTTTAATACCTATATTAGATAAGGGTGATAAATTTGTCGACCAAAAGATTAAAGCACGTCTCCGACACCTGTTTCACTGCGCAATAAACAAACGATCGTTCTTGGACGACAACTTTCCTTCGGACTAGTTCGTTTACCTTGACGCGATATAAATATGCGGGATCTAGTTTTTTATGTTAGAATTTTTCTTCCTCTGAAGACGTTGACTTTGTCAACGAAACGATCGTAAGGTCTCTGAAATATGTGTTGTGGTGATTTGGGTTTTCTCCAAGTGTACTTAGTAAAGTATATTATTAAAACTAATTCTCTAAACACTACGTGAGTGGTAAGACACGAAGCAACGTGCCGCCACCTAGTTGCGGAACTAAGTAGTATGTTGTCACGTCAGCTCCAAATACCACAAATTGTTAAAAAATAGAGACTGTATACAACCAACTAACAATTTAGTCAGCCCTGGCCAATTTCTACCCCAATGTAGGGACAAAGTATGTAAGGCTAGATGCTAGATGATAATGTTGTTTCAACACGCGAAAAAATTACGGGACCTCGAGCGAATAGGGGTGCTGGGCAGAAAAGAAGATTGTAAGGTTAGATGCATTCTCGCCACAATTAAAACCGTAGACCGGTTTCGCTCTAATTAGAGCTCGTCAGTACGGCATACTGTATTTTCGCTGCAATTAGTATGCCGTACTGAAGAGCTCTAATTAGAGCGAAACCGGTCTACGGTTCTAATTGTTGTCAGAATGCATCTAGCCTTAATTCTTTAAATTTAAACGAATCTTGGAGATCGGTTTTAGAGGCCGCAATAAGCAATTACTTGAGGAAATTTCTATTTTTCTATGGAGACAGAAAATTAAAATTTGGTAGATATATGCAAGTACTGCAAGTCTCTTTAAGAAAGGTGTTATAAATGTGATTAAAGTTACAAAAGTTTTCCAGAAAAAAAATTATTATTTACAAGGGGAATGTACCTGCCGATTATAAATATAGCAGGTAGTTTTCCTTCTTAATTGCTTGGACGGTTTTGTTTTAGTCAACCCAATCAAAGTAGTTTCTGCAAACAAAACAACAAAAAGGGTTCTTCAAAACAAATTATCAGCGATTATTATCCGCGAAGCTTATTATCTTATTTTCCCTCAATTTAGTACCCACGCTGCGTTTTACTATGGCTTAAGATTGAAGATTCTAGCTTAATGGGAAATTGAGTTATCAAATTTGAAATATTTTTACGACAATTCTCTACCAAATAACGTACTTGCTGCACCTAGACCCCTTTCAGCGCTTATTTACTGTTTGTATCCATGCTTTCTTTAATGATAAAACATTGTAGCTACTTATGTGAGACTGACAAACAAGGCAACCTCAAATTCATTTTTGTAAAGATATTTTAAACGAATGAAATGAGGTAACAACTTAAACATAATTTGAAAATCTTGGTTCGCTGCTTCATCGCGGGGGTTCTCTTCCACCTTTTGCATGCCTACAACCACCCTCGATACATAAAAAAAGAATAATGTAAGCAAGAAACATTTCTTGGTACCAACCCCCAAGAAATTTGCGGGACCTGCGGTGTATTTGGGGTTCTGCGCGGAGTAAACATGATTTTAAGGAAGTATAGCTGAAAAATGGGAAAAATGGCAGCTTATAGAGGTCCAACTAAGCTGTTTTTTCGCACTTTCCGCTCACATTACCTTTATCTTCTTCCCCGCCCAGCATCCACTATTAACTCCTGGTCCCATCACTTTCTTAGGGGCCGTTTGCAAGACATTTTTCTTGTGGCATGTGCATTCAGAAAGTGTTCTAAGCATATTTCTGAATTTTTTTCTAAAAGTCCCCCGTGTGCTAAATTTAACGAAAATTTCATTTTTGTTAACAAAAGGAATGTACCTGCCAAATTATAAACGTGGCAGGTATTTTTCCTTATTTATCGCTCGGATGATCCGTTTTAGTCAACGCAACGGAACCAGTTTCTGCAAATAAAATAACAAAAGATGTTTTTTAAAACAAATTAGTAGTCATTTTTTAAATTCAGTAGACACCCTGCCTTTATAAGTTTAGCTAGCTAATGAACTCGTCCAAGCTATTAACAAAACCAAGGCGATTTTCAAATTTGGATTTGATTGGTCAAGTATTTTTTGAGTTATCGGTTGGATATATATATATATATATATATATATATATATATATATATATATATATATATGTATATATATATATATATATATATATATATGTATGTATGTATATATATATATATATATATATATATATATATATATATATATATATATATATATATATATATATATATGTCTTATTTTAATGAAAGCAGGTATCAAATTAGATTACCGGTATAAACTATATAGTAGAAACAATGTACTATATTTTATCAAAATAACTTTATGTTGTTTGAAAATGTACAAAAAGTTACCGAAAATAAACTTAAAATGTTTCCGCAAAAACTGGTTTCCTAGCCTACGAACCTTAAATTAATAGCAAATTGAGCTATTGAAATTTAAAGCATTTAATTAACAACCAAAACGCCGTTGCTGCGTCCCGAATTTCTTTCCTCACAAACCTGTATTATATTTAAATGAAAATTGCAAAAATGCACAAAAGGTGTTCGATTAAAAAAAAATTTGTACAACCAACGACTTTTGAACCAAGCTGTGATTGTAAAATTAATTTTATAAGACGCAGCTCAAGACAACCTATAATTAACATATACAATTTTTTTCGTATCTTATATATTAACGGATATATTGAGCTAAAAATTATAGACTATTAAACCATAAACTATAACTGAAAGTACTGTTAAAGCATCAGAGAAAGGGTCTATTTCAAATGAATATTTTTTGAAATATTTTAGTCAAATTCACTGAAGTCTCGACTCAGAAAGTGCGTTATAGTAACGAATTTTCATAGAACTGTTTTTCATGTTAAATATGTTTTTTAAAGGACATTAAATTTAGTAGCTAATGTAACCTTTATAGTAGAAACAATGTATCGTATTTAATCAAACTAACTTTTTGTTTGACCAAGTACACAAATTTTCAGAAAAAAAATTAAAATTGTTCCAAAAAAAAACTAGTCTGGCTTTTCTGGCCAACGAACCTATCCACATAATTTACACAAAAACTACACCAGCCAAGATACAATTATTCACAGAAAGTTTTTGACAGAAATAAAAAAATTGTTAACATGAAGATTTGTAAACAATCTGTGTCATGAAAATTCGCCATTCTTTTTACAAAGACTGGCTCAGTAATTTAAGCGCATTCTGTATACGGTATCTCGGTTTTTTGACGAATAATATAATTGAAAACTTTCCTAAATGCGTCATTTTCATGGGACTCCGATTTCCATTGGTAAAAACGATTTATCACAATTTTTGATAAGTTCCAAAATGTAAAGAGTTGAAAAACAATTAAAATAATTCGAAAACAATGGGCGATATAAATGCTTTCTCCTTACAAGCATACATTAAAATTGGATGGAAAATACAATGACGCTACAATAAAAGGGATGTTCCATTAAAAAAAGACAAGTTGTACCACCAACGACTTATGGGCCACCCCGTGATTGTTAACATAATTTTATAAGATGCACTTCAAAACACCCTATAAATAACTTTTATATTTTTCCGTATTTTGTATAAAAACGGACATATTGAGCTTTACAGTAAAAATGCACCACCCCGTAATATGTAAACATGTAAAAACTGAAATTGACGCTGTGGGGCGTAGTTCGTACTCGCTTGGAGAAATATTTTAAAAATTATAAAGTCGTGCTGTTCTCAATAACGAATTTTTTCTACGAAAATTCGCAAAAAAGTATAGACTACTAAACCACAAACTCTATAACTGAAACTACTGCCAAAGCACCAGAAAATGGGGTCTATTTGAAATTAATTTTCTGCAAATATTTTAGTAATAAATAAAAAAAAGTTTTCAGCAATAATAAATATAAATTTTTCAGCATTGCTAAAGGAAATAAATTACAACAAAACTATAAATAAATAGGCTTTTTTTAATTTTCAATAATTATATAATAATACAATAAAACTGGAAATATAACAGTAGGGATAGTTTTTTGTATAACACAATTTATAGACCTTTGTTATAGTAAAAATATATTGGTGGATGTTTTCCATATTTCCTGTCTACCACATCCTAAAAATAAAAGAAAAAATATATGTAATACTATATATATATATATATATATATATATATATATATATATATATATATATATATATATATATATATATATATATATATATATATATATATATATATATACATATACATATTATTAGGATGCCTAATCGTTCTAATGGCCGATGTCAGTTAATTAAATAATCATTGTGAAGGTTTTAATTGATAATTGGTATTGTCAATTTTTATTTTTCATGAAGATTGATTGACATCTGCCATTAGAACAATTGGGCACCCTAATAATAATAAAGTTCTGCAAAGTAGAACATAACCATGAGGTCATAAAATCTATCCAATGAAAAGATTTTCAAGAAGGCAGCACTTTCGAAAATACCACAAGTTGATATCAACTTTCGTATTTCAAATAGAATAAATAGTGCAGTTTTATTTTGCATTTTTGAACCCCGCGGTCCACGGCTTTGGCCTGCAAGGTCACAAGACCTGACTCCCTCTGACTTCTTCTTATGGGGTCACATTAAAAATGAGGTTTATTCCAGCCAAATAAACTCCCGAGCAGAACTGGAGGCTAAAGTGAGACAAGCTTTTAATGATCTCACTCCAGAAATGATCAGAAGGGCCACTAATTCTGGATTGCAAAGACGATTATTGAAGTGTCTTGAAGTCAATGGTAGTCATATAGAGCACATTTTGAATTACGCATTTTTTTAAATTAATTCATTCACTGTTTCGTTGATTATTTTCTGTATTTAAACTCACTGGTATATTTTCGTATTGATATATGGTTCTATAACTTGTTTTTATTTTGAGTAATTCAGTTTCAGGGCGATTCATACAGATCCCTCACTATGTTGGATTGAGTAGAAGATGTAATCATTTCTTAAACAGTGCAAACCGAAACGGAATGTCTTTTTTTTAAGGGTATGAGGTGAATACGTATTCGAACACCCAGAAATGAAAAACTGAAATGGAAAAAATATTTCTTGAGAGTTATTCAATTCATCTAAAGAGCGAGTTAAAAAAATAAACACACACACGCACAAACACACGACATTATAGCTCACATGCAATAAAACCTAATACAAGTTTTTATTCTTCTCGTCCAGAATATGAATGGAATACCTACATGAAAAATTTTGGGTTCCCTTTGCCCTATCCCCTGATACCGTTGTATAGTTACGAGTTATTATTATTATCTTTATTATTATTATTATTGTGATTATTATTATTATTATTATCATTATTATTATTATTATTATTATTATTATTATTATTATTATTATTATTATTATTATTATTATTATTATTATTATTATTATTATTATTATTATTATTAATACAAAGAAAAGAGTATTATTTCGGATAATACAAAATTCACATAATTCCCATCATAACTCGGGAATCATCCGAGATAGGTATAGCGAATGCTGATACAGATCGAAGCATAATATCATTCCGCAGGATATGCGTTGAAAATATACAGGGTGTTCCATTTGGAAAAAAATACTTTTTTATGTTTGAAATCATTGATATCTGAACTTCGTTAAACAACACCCTGTATCATTTTTTCATTTTTCCGGCGATGAGAAGAATTCTGCCCACTAGGATTATAGTTGCGTTAAGTTTCAGAATCATGACATACTTGATGCCTGAGAATTGCCATTTTAAAGATTTGCAACTTTATGACGGAAAACAAGAGAAAATCGATTATCTTGAGAACGGCTGACTCCAGTATGGGCAAGTTGCATATCATTTTTCTCAGGATTGTATGCTCATTTCGAATATGCAATAATATATAGGGTGTTATATTAAAATTAAGAAAGTTGTTGGCAATTTCCGGTACGACCCGAAGTGATACAATATTTTAGTTAAAATGAACGGCTGGTGATACATCCAGTTGCAAATTTTCAGATCCCAAATCCCAATATTAGTTCGAAAATATATAAAAATTGAAACTGACCACGGATATGTGTTTTAGGGGTCATAGTGTGCGCTCATTTGAAGAAGTTTTTTTTCAAAATTCAAAAGTCTGGATCTCTCCGTTAGTGATTTTTTTTAAAAAGAAAATTCAGTAAATAGCTACACCATTCTATTTGAAATATGATAGTTAATCTTGATTTGCGATATTTCCGGAAATGCCGTCATCTTGGCAATATTTTCGTTAAATAGATTAAGCCCGTGTGTAACTTTGCAGAATATAATTATTATTAGGAGCCGAATATTTATAATGGCAGGTCTCAATAAATCAACCTGTAGAATGTCGCGTAAAGACAATCTCGAAATGATTTTGTTGTATAATAACGATTTGTAAAGCGGTGAAAATATTAAATACTTACTTTGAGGTCTGGTTCCAAATCTTTATACGATATTAGAGATATTTGTCTGAAAATAGCGCAACACATAGGAGTAGATATGGTCAGGCAGAGACCAGCGAAACCAACTGTCACAGGCAGAGCCATCCAAGGGTATCTACACAGATATCCCATTCGCTCTAGATGGTTTATCAAAATAGGGGTTAACACTGAAAATGAAACATTTTACTTGAAATAATCTAAGGTAAAATCGAGCTGTATTACACATCGAAGGGGCCTGCATTAATATCCTGCTGATAATTACTTTGGAAATGCCAGATTGTGCTGCATATTTCGAATATCCTACCTTTCTACCTTCGTCGTCAAATATAGGTGTTCCAGTTTTTAGTTCTCTGTAATAAAAAATGGTCACATGTTATATTTTATCTAATCCAAAAGGGGCCTATGTCTATCTAGTTAGCCGCTTGTCACAAAAGTCTCAACTAGAGTCATATGTGAGAAAATTGGTGAACATGATATAGCAGTATGAAAAAGTATGTTATGTCTGTTAAAAATATTGTTTGCAATGCGAAACAAGATTCGATGAATGTCAAGAATAATGTTGGTGACATCTTAACAGAATATGACAGCGCAGTCTAGGGCCAAGGGCCAGAGTCGGAATAGAGATGTTGTGAGTGTGTGAGCGATAAGATAAAGTACATTTACGACCAATAATAAATACTATAACGTTTAATTACTTATGTATTACTAAAGTTTAGAATGCACCTTTATTTTCACAGGCTTTTGCATTTTGAGTTTGATTAATTAGTTTGTTAATCACAACCGTGCCTTGAACGGCGAAACATCTAGTGAAAAAGATTTTGCGCAACGTCTGCCCAACTGCCAAATTCAAATAAGCATGTTCTGCATGTTGATTTTCAATAGGCAACAGGTTCCATTTTGTCCTACTCTCACACACTCTTCAGTTTTCTACCAACGTCAAAATTCTTGCTATAACTCCGGTATCAACAATGGTGGTACTAACAAAGCTAGGACGAATCTATGGCATAAATCAATAGCTGGGCGAGGCACTGTAGAAATAGCTTTAGCTATTCTAAAATATGTTCACAACAATTCACCAATTTTGAAAGGAGAAGAACCGGTTCTTGATTTTATGGTCTGCGAAATGCGTCGGACAGAATAATAATTGTAAAATTTTCACTCTCTGTCACCACTAGATTGGCGACCTCAGGCAAAGGAGGACGCAGGTTCGTAAGCTCTTCAACGCGCCCAAAAGGTCGGGGGCATGGGATGAATATAGACATGCCCTAACGATCTATAATAAAAGAATGAGTGATGCCAGGAAGGACTCGTGGAGGAGGCACTGCGAGGAAGTGGAGAACACATCCGAGAGTGCTCGACTACACAAGATCCTGTCCAAGGGCACTCAGACCAACATAAGCTCCCTTAGAACATCCACTGGAGGCTTTACAAGCTCGGGGGGAGGAAACTATGTAAGTTTTACTACAGACACACTTCCCCGGTTTATAATAAACCAATCATCTCTGGACTGGGAACACTCAGAAATAGAGGCGCCATACAGGCGGGCATCTAGAGTAGACTAGACAGTCGCTAAAGAGGTGGTTACTTGGAGCAAAATCAGATGGGTCATTAACAGCTTCAGGCCATTCAAATCCCAGTAATTTGATGGAATAATGCCAATCATGCCAACAGGGTATAGACATACTGGCGCGGCGCTTACCCTCATTATGAGGGCCAGCCTGGCTCTGGGGTATATTCCGAGGGCATGGAGACTGGTCAGGGTTGTATTCATTCCTAAACCTGGGTATCCAACAGACTAGGCAATGTCCCTGAGGCCAATAAGTCTCACGTCCTTCTTGCTAGAACAATGAAAAAACTACTCGACCGGCATATTAGGGGCGGTGTACTGGAAGCATATCCTCTACATTGCGGATAATGCGCATACAGTGCTGGAGTCTCAACAGAAACAGCATTGCACCAACTGGTGCTGAAACTGGAGAATACGTTGGAGAACAGGGAGGTGGCGCTGGTGGGCTTCCTAGACACAGCAACACCTCATTCGTATCGGTACCGGCAGCTGTCAGGGAGCGGGGAATAGATGAGACCTGTTGCAGGTGGATCGGTTCCATGCTCAGAGACAGGGCGGTGTTTACCTCATTCACGCGGGAGTGGGGGGGTGCTATGCTGGTGTGGGTCGCGGCGGGGAGCCCGCAGGGGAGCGTTTTGTCTTTACTGCTCTGGTGCCTAGTCGTGGACGGCCTGTTAAGGAGGCTCTCGGGAGGGGAGTACGAGGTACAGGGCTATGTGGAAGACATTGTCATCATAGTCCGAAGAAAGGTTACACAGTCAATGTGGAAGCGCATGCAGACAGCACAAGTGGTGGAAAGGTGGACGGTTAGCCAAGGGCTCAAGGTGAGCCCCGAGAAAGCCACCGTCATACCATTTACGAGGAGGAGGAAGTGGAAATGCCACAAAACTCTCATTTTATATGGTAGAAACATCCCGATAGCCAGTGAGGTAAATATATTGCGGTCGTATTGGACTCTAAGCTAACCTGTAATGGCCACGTTGAAAACATACTGCGCAAGGCAGTTATGACTCTACCCTATTTTATATAAGAATTCAACATACTTACTGCGCTCTCATTATGGGAATGTTGACACAATGCGCAGCTGCCACTGCAGCAAATGGTACGAATCTTTTGAAAAGGGGCGGTGAACACTAAAAGAAAAATAACGTTAGCTAATTTTACTTTATATTATTGAGTAAATGTTTACCCTGAGTAACTTGTTTAATCCTAAAGCAGTTCCTACGGCCCCAGCGGTTGCTAAAACGTATGAAGTCATAATCTGTCTGAAAGAATCACACATTTTCAAAACTATACTCTGAGTTTTTTCATATCTATTATATACAGAGAGTCTAGGAACAAAGATTCTTTCTCTCAAGTAGCGATACGGCACATGAAAATCGAGTCAAAACGCTTGACATGATTCTTGAGTTAGGAAAATGGTCGCCAATGTTCGTAAAATTTCTGTACAATTGGCAACACTGCATCACGTACAATCTATCTTCATTGGTAATTAAATTAAGTATCTAGTACTACATACAGACTTGGAGACTACTTTTTTGGCTTCCTGTTGGTTTTTGTAGGTGAAGGACGTAGACAGCGCGTGAGCTAACTGGAGCAAGTGACCCTTCGAATTCTGGATGTTCTAGGATGTTTTTCAATGCTTCTGTGACTATAGTTTCGCTGCTTGACAGCATTTTCAGACAGATTAAAATTGAATTAGTACGAAATCATGACAACTACAAATAGAGATCTGTTGCTATGTTATGATATGATGTTTTGATCAAAAATTTTTATCAAATTGAAAATAAAATGAAACAGAGATGACAGATGAGGTTTTCAAAATGTCTATGTGATGTATGTCATCTGTCATCTCTGTTTCATTTTATTTTCAATTTGATAATTTTTTTTGATAAAAACATCATATCATAACATAGCAACAGATCTTTATTTGTAGTTGTTTTTTATTTTAATCTGTCTGAGAATGCTGTCAAGCAGCGAAACTATAGTCACAGATGCATTGAAGAACATCTTAGAACATCCAGAATTCGTGGGGCCACTTGCTCCAGTTAGCTCACGCGCTGGCTACGTCATTCACCAACGAAAACCAACAGTGAAGCCAGAGAAGTAGTCTCCAAGTCTGTATGCAGTATGGACAAGTTTCACCAAGTAAGGGCAACAACAATCAATGAATTTAGTTATCTAGTATCTGACGTTCGTTACACTAACAAAGCTCGCGTCATCAGAGGATGAAAAATTATTAACTACTTACTACTAAACATCACCTTGGGTGTCCCACGACCAACGCCCGCGATCGATTTCTCGGAAACTAGACTTTGAAAAATTTTGAAAATTTGGCAGCTTACTGAAGCAGATTCGGCTAAAGATAAGACAAAGTATTTCTAAGATACTACGTTTTGAGTACACATATTGAATTTCTAAAGCCAACCATTTTTGTTTAGCAAAATTTCTAACTTTTGACCTATTTGCGCTAATAGAAATTTTAATATTGAAATTAATGAAATTAGGAAAGTCTGATTTCAGTTTGCAAGGTTTCAGAACGGCGATCTCTGCACCTAATAATGCAATTTTAGTACTTAGCTTTCGATAAAGATTCAGTACCTCATCTAGTGTCCGAAAAAATCTGCAATTTTGGTTTTAAAAATAATGTATTCAAATTTGGTTATTAAAAGTTTTCTTCTGTCTTCGTATACTTTACTACTGAGAGAAAGAAACTTACTATCAATCCCCTACATTATTTCTTAAACTATTAGCTTACTTGTTTGACGCCTCAAGGTCTCCACTGCGGTTTGTATAATTGACAAGGGCATTAAATGACTGGTTAAACCATTGCCAAAAGACAACGGCAGGGGTGGATTTATAAAATGTTAACATTCCAGCATTGAAGAACAAATTGCCCGGCACTTGAGCGGACATTCTGCCCAACAACGTCATCTTTTCCCCTGTGTCTGGATGAAACGCAGAGTCGTATAGCACCTTGGCTCTCCATAAGTCTCTTTCTGTTACGTCATTAGGAATTGGTTCACAACACCTACAAATTGTTTTATTTGTGGCCTTTCACAACTGTTCTTGTTGTTTTGTTTAGTCCTGATTACCACATACAGCGTGTCCCACGTAGATCTTCTATTAGCCGTTTCTCGAGTATGGTTCACAATTGAATTCTGAAAATTCACGCACGTAGGTTTCTCAAAATTTCCAGTTCACCGAAAATATTGACGTTAGTATGGGACTTCCGGTTATACCGGAAGTAGCCGTTAACTTTCTTATTTCAAATAGAAGACGGTGTTTTTTATTACGGATTTAGATTTCTCGTCAAATTTTATGGTAGGTTTTACTAACATGTTATGTCATTTTTCTCAACCATTTTCGAGATATTTGACTTTTTTCAAAAATTTCTTAAAAAACATTGTCATATTTACACACCTGCATCTCTCTTACTGTTCAACCTGAAGAGTTGAAATTTTAAAGTGGAAATTCTAAAATGTCAGAAAATATTTGGAATTTACTAAAGCTAGTACAAGTTAAACAGGATGTCCGAAATAGACCGGCCAATCCTGACAATTTTAAAACCTAATAACTCTCTTATTTTAAATGGAACACCCTATATTTTAAAACGTTAGTTCATGTACTTTTTATTGTTCTTTCGATTGGTATTAGCATTCCCTATACCTAAGTCCCACCGATTTGAAGATCTTTAAACATTATTTGCGATAAGAAATAATTATCAGTCAGTTTATCAGGTTGCCTGGGAGATGAAAATTTTAAACGTCATCTTCCAACATAAGTAAAATATGCGACGACTTTTGAATATAACTTTTATTTACGAGGAGTATAATCGAAATATTAACAGAAGATGTCGTGTGATTGCAAAGAGATTTCCACATAAACACAGATCAACTCGTTACATGATCAGAATACTGCTAAAAAATTTCTAAGAATGGAGTGTTTCGTCCAAAATTTCATACGAGTAAAGCATTATTAGGGAACAAAGAGATTTGTGTGTTATCACTTCACAATAAATGTTCGAAATTCGCAACGTTCACTTCGAGGCATATTTGCGATAAGAAATAATTATGTCAGTTTATCAGGTTGCCTAGGAGATGAAAATTTCAAACGTCATCTTCCGACAGTAATGTAAAGTACGTTTGTCAATTGTATTTTAACAAAAGAGTGTTTTCCACAATAGTGGCACACTTCAATTACTCAAACGATGACTTTTTCAATTTAATTATTATTTACGGGGAGTGTAATCGAAATGTTAGCAGAACATGTCGTCTGATTGCAGAGAGAATACCAGATAGACATAGACCAACTCCTAACGTGATCAGAAGACTATTGAACAATTGTTCTGAGAATGGAACGTTTCGTTCAGAAGGCAATAAAAATAAACCGCTGTTGGACAATGAAGAGACACAAATAAATATTTTTACATTTTTTACTGCTTATCCGCATGCGTCAATCACAGACTGCAGTAGAAATTAGCATCTTTCGAGAGAAACTATTCACAAAATTCTAAAAATTAACAAACGGACACCATTCCCGTTCACTTTAATACACCATTTAGAACCTGGGGATTTTTTCCCGGCGTGTAGAATTCTGCGACTGGTATCTTGAAAACTCAAGAAGATGAAAATTTCTTAAGAAAAATTATATGGTGCGATGAGTCAAAATTTTCAAAGAGGGCCATATTCAATCGTCACAACAGTCACTATTGATCGGACGAAAATCCTCACATTACTAGAGAACTAAATTTCCAGGACTGTTGGAGTTTCAGTTTATTTTGCGCAGTAAAATACAATAGAATTTTTGCCCTTAACATTTATGATGAGAACATAACAGGTTGGTACCAATAATATCAAGCAATACTGAATTTCATTTCCGTATTAGTACATTATATTATTAAAATATTTATTAGACTCACTGAAACTGAATTTGAAAGTATGACCCTTTTATTCATATCAGTAATAATGGTAAGATTAAAAAGAAGGTAAGAATAAATTCTAAACGTGCACTATTCACAGGTTCTGGATATTGTCGCATTCTGCAGCAAGTAATAATACCAGCGCTGAACTCCTTGCATGAACACGAAGCTGCAGAAGTTTGGTATCAACAAGATGGAGCTCCACCACACAACTCACAGATAGTAAGCGACCTACCCCAGGAAACATTTGAAGACAGATGGTGGTCCTATCGTTGGCCGGCCCGCTCACCAGAGTTGATTCACTAGATGTTAGTATCTGGGCGTGCATTAAGGACAAAGTTTACCAGGAACCACCTGCCACAAAACAAGATATGATAGCTAGAGTATTAGATGCCTTCAACGCAGTAGAGCAAGATTAGCTTTCTCGAGCCACGGGTACCATCATTAAACGAGCCATCAAATGCCTCGAAGTGAACGGTGCAAATTTCGAACATTTATTGTGAAGTGATAACATACAAATCTCTTTGTTCCCTAATAATGCCTAACTTTTATGAAATTTTGGACGAAACACTCCATTCTTAGAAATTTTTTGGTAGTATTCTGATCATGTAACGAGTTGATCTGTGTTTATGTGGAAATCTCTTTGCAACCACACTACATCTTCTGTTAATAATTCGATTATACTCATCGTAAATAAAAGTTATATTCAAAAGTCGCGCATATTTTATTATGTCGGGAGATGAAGTTTCATCTCCTAAACAACCTGATAAACTGACTAATAATTATTTCTTATCGCAAATAATAATAAATATCTTCAAATCGGTGGTACTTAGGTATCGAAAATGCTGATATCAATCGAAATAACAATAAAAAGTACATGAACTAACGTTATAAATTATAGGGTGTTCTATTTAAAATAAGAGAGTTATTAGGTTTTAAAGTTGTCGCGATTGACCGGTCTATTTCGGACACCCTGTCTAACTTGTACTAGCTTGAGCAAATTCCAAATATTTTGTCGCATTTTAGATATTGCACTTTAAAATTTTAACTCTTCAGGTGGAAAAATAAGAGAGATACAGGTGTGTAAATGTGACAATGTTTTTAAATTTAAAAAAAGTCAAATATCTCGAAAATGGTTGAGAAAAATGACATAACATGTTAGTAAAACCTACCATAAAATTTGACGAGAAATCTAGATCCGCAATATAAAACACCATATTCTATTTGAAATAAAGAATTTGAGGTATACTTTCGGTATAACCGGAAGTCCCATACTAACGTCAATATTTTCAGTGAATTGAAAATTTTGAGAAAACTACGTGCCTGAATTTTCAGAATTCAATTGTGAGCGGTACTTCAGAAACGGCTACTGGAAGGTCTACGTGGGACACCTATATTTTATAGTGGCTTAAAAGATCGACTTACCTGTATCTCACAACCAAACAACGAGCTTCTTCAAGACGCTTTTCGCTAACAAAAAGGTTAAATGGACTAGTGATTTGGGCAAAATGTCTTAATCTTCCCCAGTAATGGTCTTGATCGAATCTTGGTTCATCTATGTTTATGTCGATATCGTTTCCTTTGGCATACGCCCCCATTATTGAAATATTTCCTACAAACAACAAACGTTTTAATCTGCATACAGTCTCCCAGAAATTTGATTTAAAAAAAACAAATAGTGTTTTAAAATAAGGGGGTGATTGCTTATAATTGATGCAAATCTATTTTCAAAGAATATAATTAGTGAATACAAGATTTACACCCATCAATAGAGCCTTATGAATGTTTCCATTCTGTTTTTGCCGCGGGGGCGTTAGCGGGTAAGTATAAGCCTTGGACGCTTATGCTTATGTGGAAGTTGCTCGTCGTAGTCGGTGGCACTACGGAGAAGAGTATTTGGGTGAGAAGCGGCTTTTGCGAACTGAGTTGTGGATAGTTGAGTTATAAACTCAAGTATCGAAGGCATTTCCAGATCAGAGTGAATCTGACTGTTTCGGACAAACCATGACGCTCCGGTAACCATTCTCAAAATTTTGTTCTGGATGATTTGAAGAGTTTTGATGTGTGTTGCAGCCGCGGTGGCCCATGCAGGGGATGCATAGGTCAAGGCTTGCCGGATAATGACTTTGTACATGAGCAACTTGGACAATTTGGAATTTCTATTTAGAAGTGGGAACAGCTTCGAGATGAACATCGAGGCTTTTTTTCGGGCGTGATCGACATGGGGGGCCATGTTAGGTGTTTGTCGAGGAAAAGCCCGAGGTATTTGGCGGAATCTTGCCAGGGAATTAGACGGTGTGTGTGTCTCCTATTGGAAAATAGAACAGCTGAACATTTATCGGGGTTTATGGCTAGAAGGGATTTCCTATACCATGATTGCAGCTCGACTACGGCTATCTGAAGTCGTTCGGTTATTATCCTCGGCCGAGTGGAGGTGCTGAGGATGGTAGTGTCGTCTGCGTACAGTGCGTATGTCACGTTTAGGGGCGCTGTAGGAATGTCTGCGACAAATATATTGTACAGCAGAGGGGAGATAGCAGAACCCTGAGTGAGACCAGCCGTGGCTGGGTACGTTCTAGATCTGGCTCCCAGATGTTTGGCCTGGTACTTCCTCTGTTGCAGGTATGACCTGATTAGCAGAATCAGAGGGAGATGATAATTAAATGATAGAAGTTTGTGTAGGCGGCCCGCATGCCAAACGCTATCGAAGGCTTGAGCAATGTCAAGAAATATTGCACCAGTTGACTTGTTTTTATAAAATCTTTCGGTGATGTTTTCCACCACACGAAGGACTTGGTCTGTTGTGGAGTGCTGGTGTCTGAAACCGAATTGCTCGTCTGGGAGGATATGATTCGCAGAGGTGAATGAAGCCAGCCTTTTCTGAATCGGCTTTTCGGCGATTTTGCCGATGACTGGTAGTAGGCTAATGGGCCTGTAGTACTGAGGGAATAGCGGATCTTTGCTGGGTTTCGGAATGTTGATAATGTAGGTAAGTTTCCACATGGAAGGAAAATGTTGAAATCGCAGCATGGCATTCATAATCGTAACTAGGAATACCACGGCTATGCGGGGGAGTTTTTTCAGAGCTACGTTGGAGATTCCATCGTATCCCGGAGCTTTCCTATTTTTTAATGATTTGATTATTTGGGAAACTTCTTCGAAAGTTGTGGGCTCGATAGTTGTGTCTGGGGTGGCGCGAAGCGAACTCCCGACGTAGCGGTGCGTTCTTGCTACATGCGACAGATCAACGTTGTTATAATTCGGGCTGAATTGCAACTCCAGATGATCTGCGAATGCAGTAGCTTTCTCCGCATCTGTGTATACGACACCGTTACGGCCGTGAAGCGGGGATATCGGAAGTTTTTGGGAGCGAAGGGCTTTAGCCATTTGCCAGATGGAATTGTCTTGGGTAGACAGGATTTGCAGGTGTTCTTCCCAACTACTGTTGCGGAGTTCTTGTAGGGCGGATCGTACTTGTTTGATGAGTCTGTTTGCGTCTCGTTTGTCGGTGGGGTTTCGGGAGCGTTGAGCCAGTCTACGTACGCGGTTCTTTTTGAGTATCATTTCCCTGATACTGGGCGGAAAATGCATTTTTTATTTACATTTCCTGTTAATCTTCTTTTCCACACTAATTGAGTGGTAAGACACGAAGCAACGTGCCTCCACCTAGTTGCGGAACCAAGTAGTATGTTGTCACGGCAGCTCCAAATAAAACAAAGTGTTAAAAAATAGAGGCTGTATACAACCAATTAACAATTTAGTAAATTGCCAGCCCTGGCCCATTTCTACCCTAATATAGGGACAAAGTATGTAAGGCTAGAGGCATTCTCACCACAATTCGAACCGTAGACCGGTTTTGCTCTAATTAGAGCTCGTCAGTACGGCATACTAATTGCATCGAAAATACACCTATAAAGTAATACGGCTATGGTAGCCAGCCTTCCAACACTCACTGAGTGGTAGGACACGAAGCAACGTGCCGCCCCGTAGTTGCTGAACCAAGTTGTCACGCCAGCTCCAAATAACACAAAGTGTTAAAAAATAGAGACTGTATACAAGAAAATGACAATATCGTAAGGGTGACAATTTACTAAATTGTTAATCTAACCTTACAATCTTATTTCCCGCCCAGCACCCCTCCAGGTCCCGTAATTTTTTCGCGTGTTGAAACAACAAAATTTCTCTTGTCATTTACATACATAAATGAGCATGTTTTTGGATCTTTTTTCAGAAACCTTACAATGCACTTATCTGTAAAAATACCGACAGGCTAAACTGACGACAAGGAAGGATAAGAAATTTTGTTCTGTTAAGACCAATTGGGAAGAGACACCAGAAACAACTTTGACAAGTACTACACAGACCGTGATGCCCCTTCTTATCATGATAGTTGCTTTTAAAATACGAAATCAATATTTAATTTTCAATCTTCAATTCAAGGGTCACAATTTTTTATACAAATCTCAGGTAGAAATATTTTCTAGGCTAGGCTTTTCTTAAAATCGTAAATAAGAGGTACACTTTTTTTCAACATGTCTGAGATACTTCATCCAATTGATGCCTACTACTTAATTTTCTTGTAAATTATGTTGTTCCATAGGCAATTGCTTATATTTTTATGGATTATTACAAAACTGACAATCAAGATAAGCTTTAATATCACGATTATCGATATAAGCATGAGTACACAGTAATGAAATGAGGGTAAATTAGCAGTTTAGTGCGTAGGCCTTTTAGAAAAAAAATCAGAAACATGCTTAGAAAACCACCCAACTACACCCACTACAAGGACGCAGCAACAACAAGAACATGTCTTGCTAGCACCCCCAAGGAAGTTGCGGGACCAAGAGTGAATAGAGGTGCTGGGTGGGGAAGGAGATAAAAAGGAAATATGAGCAGAATTTTTATTTTTTTATTTGAACAACACACCACGAGAGCTCACAGCCTAAATATTATCGTACCGGGGGTGTCGACAAGGAGGAAAGAGGCACCTTGTTAATTCTGGATTAGAAGGTTTGGAGGTTCGGAGGAGAACAAAAACATGTACCGGCAAGGAATTCCACAACTTGGAAGTCATCGGGACAAAAGAGGGGGCATAACAAGATGTTTTATGTCTGGTGACAAGGACAGTAAAAGGGTGCATTCGCTCTGTTCCCTTGGGAGATCTGTTAGGGGCAGCAGGTGGAGGAACTATGGAAGAAAGCTCCTCTGAATAGTACCCGTGCAGATATCTATAAAAGAGTGAGAGGTCACCAAAGGCACGTCGGTGGGCAAGTGATGGCAGCCTTTGGGTGAGGGTAGGGTAACCGATGAGGCGTATAGCTCTCTTATGAACGGAGTCCAGGATAGCGAGTGTAGAAGCGGCAGCGGCACTCCAAATGTGGGAGCAGTATTCATGGTTTGGCCTTATTTGTGAAGTATATAAGGTATAGAGATTAGCTGATGAAAAGTATTTGCGAGCCCGGAAGAGGAAACCTAATTTCTTAGTGACCGCTTCTGCAATTGATGTGACATGTTGGTGCCAATCGAGATTAGGATCCACAGAAATGCCAACAACTGAAAAAGACTCATTACTTTGAATAACTTGGTTGTTCATTGTGATGGGTCTAGGACTGGTGTATCTCTTATGAGCTAAAAAGCAAGACTGAGATTTGGTGTTGTTGAATTGTACAAGATTTTTACTTCCCCAGTCTAATTTTTTTGCAGGTCCACAGAGAGAGAACCCTCCATGAGTCTGCGATCCTCATCTAATTGGGCTAAAGAGACAGGCTTAGAATAGACGGGATAAAGAGACAGGCATAACTGTGAACTGGGTTGGAAGTGCTAGATAGCAGGTTATTGATGTGGAGAAGAAACAAAGTAGGGGCTAAAGCTAAACCTTGAGGGACTCCTGCATTAATTGGATACAGTTTAGAGGAATGGCTATCCACGAGAACAGAAATCCCCTGGTTGGAGAGGAAATTTTCTGTCCAGGTACAGAGTTTTGGTGGTAGGCCATATGCTGGAAGTTTATTAAGCAGCGCTGCGTACCAGACCTGGTCAAATGCTTTGGATATGTCTAAAGCGACAATCTAGGATCACTCCAAGAATGGGTGACAAAGGAAAGGAGGTCGGCAGTTGATATGCGCTGACGGAATCCATACTGCCTGTCGTGGATTATACTGTGTTTTTTAAGAAGTTTTAGTAATTCGGTGTTTATAGGAAGCGCTTTGGATCCTTTCTTGGGGACGGGTTGTACTCGAGGAGTTTTCCAGTTACTCGGGAATATGTCTCTATTGTAAGATGTCTGAAACAGACGAGTCAGGACAGGAGCAAGTTCTGGTGCTCATTTTTTGAGAACAATTGCTGGGATCTCGTCAAGGCCAGAGACTTTTCTGGTATTAAGAACAGAGAGCATCTTTCGTACCTTTTTAGTTTTGAAAATGATATCCGTCATTTTATGCGCGACATTGATGTTACTTTTTATGGTCCTTTGAAGTCAGCATATGATTCAGAATGTGATAAGTTTATCAGAAACAATCCAGAAGAAAAAATTGGGACCAATATCATCGTTGATTTGTTCCACAAAGCTTTCGGTAGAGTTGCAACTATCGAAAAAGCCACTAAAGGTTTTGAGGTAACTGGAATATTTCTTATCAACCCTAATGTTTTAAGCGCAGATGTTGCCTCTGCGGAAAACTTACAACCTACAAACTTAAATGAACCGATTCCCAGAAGTGAGAACAGAAAAGATGAAAGGGAAAAGGACAGGAGAACAAAGAGTGAAGGTAGACGACACAAACTAAAATAAAATAAGACAGAAGCTATCATTTGGAGAAATAATACCAGTTCCTGGATGTTCTGGAGTTAATAACCAAAACGGAAAAAAGGTGGAAAAAAGCAACACTCTCAAATATTTACGTCCACTCCCATGAAAGACATTCCAGAAGAAAAAGAAACTGCAAAACAGAAAAAGCTGCAGAATATAGAGCAGTCAAAAATAAGTAGATTAAAAAAACAAGTTTTGGGTAACCTTAATGACACCAGCGATTTGGAGGAGAAAAACAGAAATACTGTACAGCAAAAATGAAAACACAAAAGTGACTTACCATAAGTGTGATGAGGAATAAGAAAAGTCAGACTCCGAAGTTACCGAGGACATTTGCATTATTTGTGGGCGATCCTTAAGCATACGGGTCCCGTCCATGCATCGAGAGAGCGGCATTGCCGGACAGTGCTTATGGCTCTAGGGTCCTGCCTGACCTGACCTTCCTGACCTACAGGGTTGCATGACCTGACCTTCCTGACCTGTAGGTTAGGTCAGGCAGCCCTGTAGGTCAGGAAGGTCAGTTCAGGCAGGCCCTTAGAAAAATAAGCACCGCCCGGCAATGCCGCTTTCAGAATGCGTGAACGGACGGGACCCTAAGGATCACCTTATTTGTGGAGAGTTTGGGAAAAACCGGGAATTCTGGCTAAGATGTGTGCGCTGTTCTGAATGGGTTCATAGTAAATGTACCAATGGAGAAAAAACGAAAGCCTTTCTGTGCGATTTCTGCCTATAAACAAAATTGTTGGTAATTGCGGCCGCCGGCTGATATTACCCCATGCTTCGGGGTGATACCGGCCACTCATATATTTGTTTAAACATTTTGTATTCTTTTTAAACTGTTTCGTTCGTTTCTAATAAACATGTGTTTTGTTCCCTAGCGTCTTATCTTTCATTTAAACCTACCAGTTCCCTTTAAATCATAGAATCACCGAGATATTTAAAGACTTTCCTTTAGGAGCCGGTATTCCCCCATTCTACCCTAAGTACCTACTTAGGTTATTTTCTAATCAAAATAATACTTCGCAATTCCTTACGGAAGTCCCTTCAAAACAGAAACGAAATTTGTGTATATTTTTGTCAGGTATTGTTTGTAAATAATTCCAAACAAAAGTAACACAAAGATTTGTAAGCATATAATTATTTACGTTAAGGTAGGCACCTAAATAAACAAATTACGCATAATTAACTATGTAAATTGTAACATTACGTAAGTCAGCAAATGTATCTAATAATAAATAACATTGATCACTTACCTCAACAACTACGCAAGTTCAGCAAGTTGGTAGACGGCGGCCACAACACACGAATTTCACTTTCATCATCAGAATCATTGGAGATTCCTGCAAGGAACGTCCATTATAAAACACCTATCGATCTTTTAGGAGGGATCAAAACGGTACGAATGTTATAAGATTTGAACCAGTGACATTCTGTGTCAATTTTGGCATTCCACACGAATAGCGAACATGTGCGATTTAAATCGACAACAACCAATTAAATGCCTTAAAAATGTTTTCAAATGTAACGTGAATACTTCTCGTATGGAGTCTGGATCAATGCCAGGTTTCGTCGCAGTCGAATCGGCGAGACTGTTGGCTGTTCTCCTGCACCATTGAGCGAGCGTTGAGAAACAAGAACGAAATTTTGATTACAATGTATTTCCTGAGTTAGGCGGAAATAAATATTGGCACTGTCAACCTTCTAAATAAATTATGTAGTAGGTATGTAGCATGTAGCTGACAATAATAAATAGTAATGATTTGTATAGCTATTAGTCTTAATAAAAATCATAATATGTATAAGTATATAGCCGGTAGGTACCTATTTCGAAAGTTACGACAACCTAATCAAAATTATACTAAAAATTCTGGCCGCAGCAAGTGCGTTATGGAAGCGACTTTTCATAAAAATATTTTTAATAGCAAATATGTCTCGTTAATGCAAGCAGGCACCAATTTGGTTACAGGTATAACCTATATAGTAAAAACAATGTACCGTATTTTATCAAAATAATTTATTGTTTGAAAATGTACAAAACTTTTCCGAAAATAAACTTTAAATGTTTTCGAGAAAACTGGTTTCCTAGCCAACAAATATTAGGTTAATGGCAAATTGAGTTGTTGAAATTTGAAGAAGGTAAAGGTTTACTTTCGGGGCGCTTGTTTGATTTTTATGAAATTTTGTATATAGACGTGTTTCAAGCTGTAGATGACAAAAATCACAATAGAAATGAGGGCAAAAGCCAACTTTTAGAGTTATTTGGACATTTTTGTAGGAAAGACGTAAGTTGTACTCAGTTTTGCAGTATGTTTTTATCATATTTAACACATATTCGGGGGTCGTACGTTTTATATCAAGCTAAATAAGGTATATGTTTAAATTGACATTTGACATTAAGTTGGCTTTATATGTCAAATGTCAATTTCAACTTAGGATCGGTTGTACGATGAAAAGAAGGGTAATTTTCAGAGACACATAAACAGTTAAGGGGGTGCACTATGTGAAAATGAATTAGCATAGTGGAATACACCCTTCTTTAGCTCGATATAAAACGAACGACCTCCGAAAATGTGTAAAAAATGTCACAAAAGTGAGTACAACTTACGTTTTTCTTACAAAAATTTTCAAATAACTGCAAAAGTTGGCTTCTGTCCTCATTTTTATTGTGATTTTCGTCATCTACACTCTGAAACACGTCTATATACAAAATTTCAATAAAATCGAACACGTGCCCCAAAAGTGAACCTTTACCTTGAGGGTACTAATGAAAATTCGCTACCAAAATGCACTTACCACGTCTCGAATTTTTTTTTCTTATAAACATGCATAATATTTCAATCAAAATTTCAAAAATGCAATAGTAGAACGGATGTTCAATAAAAATTGTAGATATCACCAACGTATTTCCAATATATTTCAACAACACACCACGAGGGCCTACAGCCTAAATACTATCGTACCGTGGGTGTCGACAAGGAGGAAAGAAGCAACTTGTTAATTCTGGACTTGAAGGTTTGGAGGTTCGGAGGAGAGGGAAAAACATGTGTCGGCAAGAAATTCCACAACTTGGAAGTCCTCAGGACATAAGAGCGGGCATAACAAGATGTTCTATGTCTGGTGACCTGGACAGTAAAAGGGTACATTCGCTCTGTTCCCCTGGTAGATCTGTTGGGGGCAGCAGGTGGAGGAACTCTGGAAGAAAGCTCCTCTAAGCCGTGCATGTGCAGATATCTATAAAAGAGAGAGAGAGAGAGAGAGAGAGAGGTCACTAACGGCACGTTTGTGGGCAACGGACAGCAACCTTTGGGTGAGGGTAGGGTCACCGATGAGACGTATAGCTCTCTTCTGAATGGAGTCCAGAATAGCGAGTGTAGAAGCGGCAACGACACCCCAGATGTGGGAGCAGTATTCGAGGTTTGGCCTTATTTTTTAAGTATACAAGGTATAGTGATTAGCTGGTGAAAAGTATTTGAGAGCCCGGTAGAGAAAACCTAATTTCGTAGCAGGCGCTTCTGCAATTGATGTGACATGTTGGTACCAGTTGATATTTCGATCCACAGAAATGCCAACAAGTGAAAATGACTCATTACTTTGAATAACTTGGTTGTTCATTGTGATGGGTCTAGGGCTGGTGTATCTCTTATGAGATAGAAAGCAAGACTGAGATTTGGTGGAGTTGAATTATACAAGATTTCTACTTCCCCAGTCTAATATTTTTTTTTGAGATCCACAGAGACAGAACCCTCCATGAGTCTGTGATCCTCATCTAATTGGGTTAAAGTGACAGGCTTAAAATATTGTATATTTGAGTGTATAACTGGGTTGGATGTGCTAGAGAAGAGGTCATTGATGTGGAGAAGAAGCAAAGTAGGGGCTAAAGCTGAACCTTGAGGGACTCCTGCATTAATTAGATACAGTTTAGATTAGTGGCCATCCACGACAACAGAAATGCTCCGGTTGGAGAGGAAATTTGCTGTCCAGGTACAGAGTTTTGGTGGTAGTCCATAGGCCGGAAGTTTATTAAGCAGCGCTGAGTGCCAGACCTGGTCGAATGCTTTGGATATGTCTAGAGCGACAATCTGGGATTCACCGTGTTGTTCCATAAACTTGTTCCAAGAATGGGTGGCAAAGGAAATAAGGTCGGCAGTTGATCTGCACTGGCGGAATCCATACTGCCTGTCGTGGATTAAACTGTGTTTTTCATGTCATTTTAGTAATTCGGTGTTTATATACTTTTCCATCACTTTAGAGACCACTGAAAGGAGAGAAATAGGCCTGTAGTTGCTAGGAAGCGCTTTGGACGCCTTCTTGGGGACGGGTTGTACTCGAGCAGTTTTCGAGTTACTAGGGAATATGCCTATATGGCAAGATGTCTGAAACAGACGAGTCAGGACAGAAGCAAGTTCTGGTTCGCATTTTTTGAGAACAATTGCTGGGATCTCGTCAAGGCCAGAGGCTTTCCTGGTATTAAGAGAAGAGAGCATCTTTCGTACCTTTTTAGTTTTGAAAATGATATCCGTGATTTTATGCGCGACATTGGGGACTGTTGGTGGTTGAACATTTGGAAGTGGGTTGAGAGTAAAATTGCCGGCGAACAACGAGGCAAAAAGTTCAGCCTTGCCCAGGGCGGTAGAAACAATTTCATCCCCTGAAACAAGAGGTGGGAACGTGCTTTTGCAGAAATTATTCCCAATAGATTTAGCAAGAGTCCGGAAGGGTTTGCTGCCGTTGGAGCTTGAGAGGACTTTGTTTTTGATGTGGTTATTAAACGAGTTTTTTGACTCAGAAAGAATGCGGACATGGCGGTTTCTGGCGTCGGTAAATGCTTTACGGTTTTCTTGACTGGGATTGTGTTGAAGCGTTTTGTGAGCTTTAACCTTTTCAAGTAGGGCCTTGTCTCAGGATTTCTTGACTTCTGAAGCCATAAAAAAAATATCAACTTGCTCAAATGCAATGCCAGAACCTCGGTTGATGTTAATGTTACAGTTGGTACTGAAAAAGTGAAAGGAGAACACTGGGATCGAATCCAGTACCCTTCGGTTCAGAGGCACACGTTCTTACCCCTGAACCACCGAGGTTCTATCTACGTCTGTATTTGGGCTATTATTATTGATTCATTTACCATTGTTTATTCATCATTTATGACAGCTATACATGCATTTTTATGGTTAATTTACCCATGTTACTACTTAAGTAGGTAGTAGGTATCTACTTACTGTATCCTCATCAGGGGAATGTTGATGCAATTCGCAGCGGCGACTGCAGCCAAAGGTACTAATCTTCCAACTAGTGGTGGAGCATTCTGAAATATAACAACATTTAAATTATGACATACACTTAAAGTATTTTTCTCATAAGTGTTTACGGAAAAACGTACCTCTTAACTATAATTATAAATAAATAGGATGAAATTTAGCGTTGTCGAATGCAAAATACTAATTTGACCTTTTTGAGGATTGCTAAAAAGATTTCTAAAAGTAGTGACATTATCTTGTGGTTTGGTTAATTAACTGATAATGAATAGATGAATGAATAGAATGAATAGAAAAATTATGAAAAATAACCGCCACTTTGAAAAAAAGACTGGACGCAGCAAGTGCGTTATGGTAACAAATTTTCATAAAAATGTTTTTAATAGCAAATATGTCTTTTTTTAATGAAAGCAGGCATCAAATTTAGTTACCAGTATAAAATATATAGTAGAAAAATAATTCGGTAATAGAGAGGTATCGATGGTGAGACTTTGCAGAGTTTTTTGCAAATGAGCGCGTATTTGGGTACCCAGGACCCATATGTATATATATATATATATATATATATATATATATATATATATATATATATATATATATATATATATATATATATATATATATATATATATATACCTAATTTGATTTTTCCGAAAAACAAATTGTATCTCAAAAACTAACAAAGCTATTTTGATGAAATTTGGTTGATATATTGCCCCCTTAAATGCCTTACTACATATCAAAATTCAACTTGCTAGGTTTATAGAAAGTTGAGTTATACAAATTTTAAGCATTTAATCAAAGTTGGCTACCATAACGCACTTGCTGCGTCCAGAAATTTTAATGGTATTAAGGCCCTGTACGCCATATGTGAAAAATATATTTCTCGTTTGGGAAATTATATGAAAAAAAATTGAATCAGCAAGATCGTTTCATTTAATGCCCTAGGCTGCGAATTTATTAGCAGTCCCTCGTATTTGACATCGCTATAATGATGAGGTGATGACAAATGTGTGTGTGTATGTTTTGTTTCTTTAACGTCGGCCTATTTCCGCGACTATGGCCAATCACCGACGCCAGGGAGCAGTTTCACCTCACTATCCTGGAAATTTTGCCGAACCCCTGCCTTTCTGTAAGGAGGGTAGGGATGTTTAACGTGCCCAACATCGCATTGACACGGGACCGACGGCTTTACGCCCCCTCCGAAGGGCGGAACGTGCAGACATTCAACTTGCTCAAGTACAATGCCAGAACCTCGGTTGATGTTAATTTTACAGTTTGTACTGAAAAAGTGAAGGGAGTACCCTGGGATTGAATCTAGTACCCTTCGATTCAGAGGCACACGTTCTTACCCCTGAACCACCGAGGTTCTATGACAAATGTGAAACACGTTATAACATGTTTGTTTTCACTTATGGCTGAATATACAATACAATACCTTTACAAGTTTGTTGAGACCAACTGCTGTCGCTACCGCTCCAGTTGTCGCACATACGTAGGAAGTTAGTAACTGTCTACAAACAAAATAGAGAAAAACGTTAGTGGTTATATAAAAAACTAATAACAGCAACATCAACTCAATTTTTCAGGACACAAATCCAATATTCGATCTAGATTAATTATCAACTGACGCTTGATTTAAAAAGAGAAGGAATCAAGCACTTGTGAACTCAGAGAAGTCTCTACATGTGTTTTTATCTTGAGTGTAACCTTAAATATTTCTAGCAAATTATACTGTAAGTTACTTCTATCTTCTATTTCAAGCGACATTTTGTAGAGAACATTTTACAAGGGCTCGTGGTGAGTCCCGAGAAAGCCACCGTCATACCATTTACGCAGACGAGGAGTGGGAAGGCCACAGAACTCTCACTCTATATGATATTGATAGAGACATCTTAAAGGCCAGCGAGGTAAAATATCTTGGGGTCGTATTGGACTCGAAGCTAACCTGGAATGGCCACGTTGAAAAAATACTGCGCAAGGCAGATATGACCCTAGTCGTCACTAGGCGTCTATATGGAAAAACGTGGGGACTGAGACCTAGTATGGCCCATTGGCTGTACACAAGGGTGGTCAGACCATCGTTAACATACGCGGCACTGGTTTGGCGGCCTAAGGTGACATAATCCAGTGCCAAACAAAAACTAGGCAAGATTCAAAGGATGGCTTGCCTCGGTATCACAGGGGCCATGACTTCAACCCCAACAGCCGCCATGGAGGTGTTGCTGGATCTGCCCCCCCCCCCCCTACACTTAGGTATCATGGGATAGGTTGGGAATATACAGATTAGCCTGCAATGATAGATGGAAGGCCAACCTAGGCTGTAGGGGCCACTGCAAGATTCAGGAGATCGTGAAGGAGCCCATGCTTGAAATGAGGTTGGACGTCGCGAGCCCGCGCATCTGTAGGGAGACTAAGTGTACAGTCGTAATCCCCGACCGCGAGGCATGGCGGGTGAGACGCCGGGTCTACCACGGGACGCGCTCGTCTGGTTCACGGACGGATCGCGCGGGGAGCGTGGGAGGGGGGCAGGCGTTTATTCAGAAGGACTGAGGGTAAGTCACAGTATTTCCCTCGGAGCTCTCGCAACGGTTTTTCAGGCCAAAATGTACGTCATCTTGCACTGCGTGCGAGGCAACAAGAGGAGGGTCGACACCAACAAGCGGATCGAAGAAGATACAGAAAATAGGCTGAAGGAAAAGACAGCAGGAATCAAAATAAATAGAGAGCGTTCCATTGCATAAGATACGCATATAACATGGCAATGGTGGGAGAAACGGAAACATAATAACAAATAATGTTGAACGAGCTGAAGAACGTGTTAAAAACATCAAATTAATTAATGTGACGAAAACAGAAATAATGAGGATAAGTAAGGAGAGGGCTGCGAAAACGGATATAAAGCCCAACGGACAACAACTTAAACAATCAGAAATGCTCACCGACCTTGAGAATATTATCACGGATCATGATAAACGTAGCAAAGAAGTGCGAAGGAGGATCACGATGCTTAGTTACTTACATTACGCGACACTTGCTATATTATGGTGTCACAATATCTAGATCAAGTATTTTCTAATACAATTATATTGACATAATTAATTTTATTTTAATATATGATTCTTAATGCCTACATATTAGATGGACCCTCCTGACAAAATAGAGGCTCTCCTTGTTCCTGAACAATGACATAACTTCAAACAGTTTATGGCTTACTTCGTGGTGAATTTGGCATCTCCACTTCTGTTGGTGTAGTTGACGATAGCATTGAAGGATTGATTGATCCACTGCCAAAAGAGCACGGCTGGGGTGGTCTGGTAAAAGGCCATCATCCCACCTGTTATGATCATGTTCATGGGGACTTGAGCTGACATTCTTCCTATGATGATCTGTTTCTCTCCTGTATCGGGGTGGAAGGCTGAATCGTACAGTGTTTTTGCTCTCCATAGATCTTCCTCGGTTAAGTTTTCTGGTAACGGTTCTCTATTTCTGGAATAAATACAAAATAACTACTAATAATGTAGCAGTGGCTCGAATTAATTGTTTTAACAAGGCATTGTTTGTATGTACTCATGATTATTAGAAATACGTTCAGTCTTTCCACTTTTTTGCTGTCTGGTGATGCTGCGAAGCAGCGAAACCGGTTACAGTTACACTTCTGAGGCCATAAGAGTAATTTTTAAGTTTTTATATCTGTATTGACAAACAGGAACATCTAAAACATAATTATAACGTGGCCATGTTCAGAGGGAGTTTAAATCAAAATAAGCTGTAGATCAGTGGCATTAAAATACTTATCCATATCATAAATGGCTTTCTGCAATAGGTATTCGTGTAATCTTACTTTCGGCTTTGGCGTGGGCTATTGTCTTTCTCATTACAGACTTTTATTACAACATATCTAGCATTCTATTGTAATCTAGTCCAGCATGTATAAGGTTGTACCAGGTCATCGGTTTTTTTCTCCACCCAGTTTCTGGGTGACTTTGTTAAGAACTGGGCTGTGACTGGGGAAGTGAGTAGCTCAGACCACAGATACATCCGGTTTGAAATCGCCAAAGTCGAAAGACAAACGGTATGGGAAGCCTACAGGGCAGACGTAGCAGTGGAACTCTGGGGGTTAAGAGTACCATAGACAATTCAATAGACCTCGAGATTGCGGCAGCACAAGTACGAGACGCAATCACCTCGGCCTATAACGCCAACTGCCCCTTGAAAATGAGGGCGTCCACCAGGAACGTCCCGTGGTGGAACAAATACAGACAGGCCCTAACGACTTATAACAAAAGACTGAGGGACGCCAAGAAGGAGTCGTCGTGGAGGCACTGTCAGGAAGTGGAGAACACGTCCGAAAGTGCTCGACTACAAAATATCCTGTCCAAGGGCACCCAGACCAACATAGACTCCATTAGAACATCCACGGGAGGCTTTACAAGCTCGGGTGAGGAAACTATGGAAATTTTACTTCAGACTCACTTCCCCGGCTGTAACATAATAAACCAATCACCTCCGGACTGGGAACACTGAGAAATAGAGGCGCCTTATAGGCGGACATCTAGAGTAGACTGGACAGTCGCTAAAGAGGTGGCTACTTGGAGGAAAATCAGATGGGCCATTAACACCTTTAAGCCATACAAATTCCCGGGATTTTATGGAAGAAGGCCCATCATGCTCCAACAGGGGATAGATATACTGGCGCCTGCGCTTACCTTCATTATGAGGGCCAGCCTGGCTTTGGGGCACATTTCGAGGGCATGGAGACTGGCAAGGGTTGTATTCACTCCTAAACCTGGGCGCCGAACATACCAGGCAAAGTCCCTGAGGCTAATAAGTCTCATGTCCTTCTTGCTAAAAACAATGGAAAAAACTGCTCGACCGGCACATTAGGGGCGGTGTACTGGAAGCATATCCCCTACACTGCGAATAATATGCATACAGAGAGCAGGAGTCTCAACAGAAACAGCACTGCGCCAACTAGTGCTGCAACTGGAGAATACGCTGGAGAACAGAGAGGTGGCGCTGGGGACCTTCCTAGACTTAGAGGGGGCTTTCAGTAACACATCATTCGAATCGGTTCTGGTAGCTGTCACGGAACGTGGAATAGAGGAGACCTGCTGCAGGTGTATAGGTTTCATGCTCAGGGACAGGGCGGTGTTCACCACACTCGCGGAAGGGACTCTGCTGGCTGGGGAAGCGGCGGGGTGTCTGCAGGGGAGCGTTCTGTCTCCCTTGCTCTGGTGCCTAGTCGTGGACGGCCTGCTAGGGAGACTGTCGGGAGGGGGTATGAGGTACAGGGCTATGCGGACGACATTGTCATCATAGTCCGAGGAAAGGATACACTGTCGGTGTGGGGGCACATGCAGACAGCACTAACAGTGGTGGAAAGGTGGACGGTTGGTCAAGGGCTCGGGGTGAGCCCCGAGAAGGCAACCGTCATACCGTTTACGAGGAGGAGGAAGCGACAGAGCCACATAACTCTCACTCTATACGGTAGAGACATCCTGATGGCCCGGGAGGTAAAATATATTGTGATCGTATTTGACTCTAAGCAAACCTGGAATGGTCACGTTGAAAAAATACTGCGTAAGGCAGTCATGACCTTAGCCCCCACTAGGCCGCTATATGGAAAAACGTGGGGACTAAGACCTAGTATGGCCCACTGGCTGTACACAAGGGTGGTCAGACCATCGTTAACATATGCAGCACTGGTTTGGCGGCCTAAGGTGACACAATCTAGTGCCAAACAAAAACTGGGCAAGATCCAAAGGATGGCTTGCCTCGGCATCACAGGGGCCATGACCTCAATCCCCAACAGCCGCTATGGAGGTGTTGGTTGATCTGCCACCGCTACCCTTAGTTATCATGGGGGAGGCCAGGCTAAGACTATACAGACCAGCCTGCAATGGTAGACTGAAGATCAATCCAGGCTTCAGGGGCCATTGCAAAATTCAGGAGATCGTGAAGGAGCCCATGCTTGAAACAAGGTCAGACTTCGCGAGCCCGCGAATCTGCAGGAAGACAACTTTACAGTGGAAATCCCCGACCGCGAGGAATGGCGGGAGGAGGCGCCGGGCATACTACGGGGCGCGCACGTTTGGTTCACAGGCGGATCCAGCGGGAAGAGTGGGACGGGGCAGGTGTTTAATAGGAAGGACCGAGGGTAAGTCATAGTATTTCCTTCGGAGCACATGCAATGGCCTTTCAGGCCGAAATGTACGCCATCCTGCACTGTGTGTGGGAGAACAAGAGGATTGGCTACATCAACAAGCGGATCCTTATAGCCACAGACAGCCAGGCAGCTCTTAAGGCCTTAGTAGCTCACGGGTAAATTCCTGGCTGGTAAGTGAGTGCCGAGACAAGACGAGCGACCTGGCTGGGTAGAATGAGGTCACCCTTATCTGGGTGCCGGGTCACTCAGGAGTCAAAGGCAATGAAGTAGCTGACAGTCTCGAGAAGAGAGGGTCAGCAGAACCATTTATGGGACCAGAACTGGCTGTGGCCTGACAAATAGCACTGCCAGGGGAGCCATTAAGTTCCCAGTTCAAAGAGAGCTGTGGAGCTGCTAAATCTTAGCAGAGGACAGCTCAGGAACATAACAGGACTCTTGACGGGACACATGGCCGTCAAGAAACACCTGCATAAAATGGGGCTGTTCAAGGGGGACCTCGCATGCAGACTCTGCGGCGAGGGAGAGGAATCAGCCCAGCACATTTTGTGCGAGTGTAAAGCTCTGGACAGCAAAAGACAACTGATCTACGGTCAGTCTAGACCAGAGACAGAGCAATATAAAACTTCACCCTACCAACCGCTGTGCAGACTGGTTCAAGGCATTTTGGAATGGGTGGAGTAAAGAGACTAAGGTCATGTACAATAGGCCAAGGGCTGCAATGCTATCGGGGCGGCAAAGCCGCGGACGAGCCCTGAAGGAGAAAAAAGCTCATCTGTTTTGCCCAAAGAGGAAGTACGCCTTTTTCGTAGTAAACAACTAATATGTTTTTGGTAAATAAATTTAAAAAAAATGTAGCTGAAGCTAATGCAAAAGAAAATTACCGTAGAACAAATAATTGAAAATTAACTTATTTATAACGCTTATAAAATAAATCAATCCTATGCTGTTCTTTTTTAGATGATTGTTTAATATTATATATAAATAAAACGATATCTCTATTCAGAGATATATAATGACATTGCTGACAGGTATTGATTTAATAGTGATTGCTCAGCTGTGATAATTTAAAACAAAAGTGAAAACCTAATTTGCATGACGTTTGATAATAATAGATGAAGGTCGCGAAGTAAGGACGCATTTCAAAACAAAATATAGGCATATTAATTTTTTGGATTTCCATTGAGTAATATTTTACAATTTATAAAATGTTCATCCTAGAACTACATCATAATCAAAATCACAGTCTCAATGCCATATGCCACCCCGTCGACGCCTTAGAATATCGTCCTTTTTGGATACAAAAGTAAATTTTAGTGTTTTGATATTTTTCTCTTAACCTGAAATAGTTTTTCTCTGTAAAATAATATAAATTGAGATAGAAGCAGATGGCTCCAAATTCCAAACAGTTAAAATGGAGAAAGTGTATTATAAAGTCTATTCCAATTTATAAAATCTAGAGCTCTACATTGGAAAAGTTGTTTGTAAAATATTGTTACAAAGCACTTCTATAGATGTATGTGCGGTGTTGCCACATCTCCAAAACTTCCCAACATCTGGGAATTCTTGCACAATCTGGCAACACCGCCTCCCACCCCCTGGGGGTGCCTGGGGTGACCCCCCACAGGCGAAGTCTCAACCCTCTAGGACCAAAAATAACGAAGTTACCAACTTGTACCCCGTCGGAACGGATAACTGAGGTCTGCGCATTCCGAACACCCTTTATATACGCCCTGTATACGCAGAGAACCCTTACATCCTGTATACGCAGAGAGATCTTATAGTACGAGAAACACCTCTTGTATAACATAGGAGTGATGACCACATTTGGATATATACATCCCCCTGTATACACACGGGGCCGATCTGCATTCACAGAACCTTCTAGCAAAGGAAGGTCCTGGAACATTCTGGAATGGAACGCTCCCGAAACGAGGTGGAAGGTGCGACGGCTATATAAAGGCGAAAGCAAGCTAGCTCAGACAGTTCAGTTCAGTTAGAGAATGTGAAGTGACTTGAACAAGCAGTAACTACTGTGAAGTGTTATAGAGTAGCGACTGTAGTTTCAGTGTATTAGTGACTTTTGTCCAAATTAGTGATTGTAAAGTCAGATAAACTAAGTGTTTTGTGAGAGAGACATTCTAGAACTTTTATTGTATCCATATTTAGAGAGTAAATAAAGTTGTTTTGTTAAAATTTAAAGTCTCACTTATCCAGAACCCGGAGAAAACGCAACAATATAAATATACGGTAGGTACGCAATATTTAATTATATTTATTGAAAAATTTTGTAAATGACGCAACCTTCTTAGACCATTTTGTTTCTAAAATATATTATTGACAAAATCGTTTGAGTGATTTTAGCATAGTATATAATATCGTTTTATTAACGTAGAGTAAAATACAAACTCATAAAACAAGTGAACGCATGTGATTTGCCAGCTGAGTCACGTTAGATGGCAGTGTTGAATTTTAGCGGTAGCAAGCCGCTTCCTGCAAGCTCAGCAAGCGAACATGTTATTTCTTAAATTACTGAAATTTTGACGTACTACATGTAATTCAGATTTGTACTTAACATATTGCAAAAAACCGTTTTACATAGCTGAAATATATCTCACAATACAGTGCCATAGCCAGGCATTTTGTTTGAGGGCGGGGTCCAGTTGTCAAGAAGTGGCTCGGGATATATTAAAATAGGTTAGTTAACAAAAAACGTTCTCAAAATAATAAACGTTGTGTTAGCAAATTTTTTAATTAAGAAAAATGTGCTAATAGAGAGGTCACGATGAAAAGCTTTTGAAAAAATCTCTTCAGATGAGCGCGAATTTGTGTCCCTAGAACCCAAAAGCAAGGTCTGTTAAATTGTTATATATATATATATATATATATATATATATATATATATATATATATATATATATATAGATATATATATATATATATATATATATATATATATATATATATATATATATATATATATATATATGTATCCGAGCGATAACTCAAAAAATACTAAACTGATTTCAATCAAACTTGACAAAAATCTTGTTTGGGCGAAAACCGAGGTTGAGTTCGTTAATCAGCCTTTATACTCAAGTTTTTACGGTGAGAAATCGGGGGAAACTTTTTGAAAACGCTATATTTTTCTAAGTATCAGAGTAACTGGAATTAGACTTAACATGTGGCTAGAAATGGTGCAATTAAAGCTATGTTGTCAATTTTAAATAAATTGGTACACAATATTTAGGGTTTTTTCCAAATTAAAAATAAAATCCCAAAGACATGCGTTGAAACGACTTAGTGCCTGAACTCCAATGCCTGACAGACAGAGTAGTTAACTCCCACGCGTAGATTGATTCATACAACAGGTATAAACCATACATCAACGGTAACCAAATTAAATATATACTAGGCATAAAAAAGAAGACCCAAAACAACAATCGTGAAATCTCGGCTGCAATTATGGAAAATGACAGACGACATGAAATTAAAAATTTGCCAAGTGATTGTTATTTAACTGGGAGATTCAATCAATTATTAAAATACACTATATTTGTAGATTTATTAACGGCCCCAAATACAGTTTTATCGCAGCATAGATATATTATGCTGTCGCATAATATAGCAGAAACTTAAATAAAATCAAGCCAAGTCTCTATAAAAATGATTCTCAAATAGTTTTTTATCTATAAACTTAAACATAAGACGTCATATAAGACCGAAACAATGGTGGGATGTATTTCAATGGTAATTCTACGACTTCTGTAATTATTTGTTACGTATACTTTGAATATAATATCCCGGGTATGAAGTCGATCTAAAGTATCACGCAAATAAAACGTTAGTTGACGTGTCCCTAGATGGCGCAGGGGGCATCGTGCTTGCCTCCTAAGCAGAAGGTTACGCGATCGAATTCAGCTCGATAAATGTATGTTTTTTTAATGTTCTATTTTGACATTTAGAGAAACAATAGTGCACAGATTTCGTTACACAGATACGTTTTGAACAAGACCTCAGTTTTGTTTAAAACGCCTAAATAAGTTCGTCACCTTTGAGTCTGAAATTATAATTTTGTTATTGTTGATATTGAAAAAGCCGGTTTGATTAGGTTGACTAAAACGAAATCATACTTGCGATTAATAAGGAAAAATAACTGGTACGTTTATAATTTGGCAGATACTTTACTTTTCTGAATATGAATTATACGTTTCCTTCTGGAAATCTTTTGTATAACTTTAATGAAATGTGTATACAAGTTTCTTTTAAAGAGACTTACACTATCTACAGATATAGCAAAATTTAGTTCTTTAGCTTCTTCGTAGAAAATGGAGTTTTGGGCATTTTCTCAGAAAGAGTTAGAACACAAGATTTTTTTGATAATAGAGAGATATCAATGGTAACACTTTCGAAATAATTCTCCAAAATTGCGTATACTAGGACCTCTAAAATCGATCCTCAAGGTCTGTAAGTTTAAAGTATTAACTTTACTAATATGACGTATAATAATAGTGTATACCTCTTATGAAAATTCGCTACTATAACGCACATGCTGCGTCCCGATTTTTTTTTGTTAGAGCTCGGAACTTGTAATTTGGCGTGTATTGTATATATCTATATAAATTTTTGGAAATATTTCGGTGGTCATTATGGCGAGATAATTGGTTCTCTGGTTGAACCGCCTCTATAATTTACTACAACTCGACGTTTAAGTTCCTGTTTTGGCTTGTGGTAGCACGATTTACTCGGAAAATAGTAAATTTTCCCGGAAAAACTGGTTCTGGCTGACGAATTTATTTGAGCTAAGTATTATAGGAACTTGCCAAATTTAATTAAAACCGGCCAATTATTTTTAAGTTATCAGTGTAACACATACATACATACATATATATATATATATATATATATATATATATATATATATATATATATATATATATATATATATATATATATATATATCAACGACATTTGAACTACTGATAACTCTTATCAACACGTGTAGAGGCCTTCAATTACATAACCACGATTTTAAAAGGAAATATGTAATACAAATAACACTAAACTATAGCGAAACATTTCCACTAATAATTATAACAAAATATGTGATAACTTACCTGTATTTTGTCACTATAGTTCTTGCATTTTCCAATGTTTTACTGGTCACAAATAAATTCAGTGGATTCGTCACCTGGAAGAAATGTTTTGCTCTTCCTGTATAAGTTGATTGGTCATATCTAGGCTTTTCAATATCGACATTTAATAGGGCAGAACCCATATTTTCTAAAAATATATAACACAACCAAAAATATTGCTGTAGATATTTACTTCTTATGTGTCTCTCAAGAGACACAATATAATATCGCTACTATTAAGTAAGTATAGAATAAATATACAAACTTACTTTCTTATCGGAATAATAAACAGATATGTGATTTATAGCCGATAAAATGTGGGTACGATTGAAATGAGAAGCTAATACACAATTACGTATCACAGCACGATTTGAATAAAGTCTGGCGACTTTATTTCTCCTGCATTATTTGATAATAATATGTAAATCGTATTGGACAGTTTGATTAAAATTTCATAATGATTAACGGTTGTGAAAGTAACCTTGGATCTGTTTATAATTGGTTTCTATACAATTAATTGTTAATTAACAGTGAATGATTATTAAGGAAATGTCTGTTTTTCTTGGACTTTGTATTGCTTTATATTCAGTATACGGCGCTTGTACTTGTATAATATTTGAGATCGATGATATCCCGAAATCTCTGCTAGGGATACTTCGCCAGAAAGGTCCTCAGAACGCCTGCGTAAAGACCAATCCAGATATTGACAATTTTCTGCGAAAAAACGAAAACTTTTTATATAAGGTGACCATAAAACTGTAAAGTAATTTGTGACTGCAATACTTCAAAAGTGTAAAATTTTCAACTATAACTTATTAACATGCTGTCAACTCATTCAAAATTAATTTAAAGTTTATGTAGCTTGTTCAATCAATTTCAATTTCTAAACATTTATCCAAAATGTTTCGCATACCCAGTTACATAATATGAATAACGAACCTCGGTAGTCCAGGGGTAAGAACGTGTTCCTCTGAACCGCAGGGTACCAAGATTTCCCTTTAACTTTTTCAGTACAAACTGTAATAAATTAACATCAACCGAAGTTCTGGCATTGTATTTGAGCAAGTTGAATGTCTGCATGTTCCGCCATTTGGAGGAGGTCTAAAGCCATCGGTCCCGTGTCCATGCTATGTTGGGCACGTTAAAGCTCCCTACCCTCCCTACAGAAAGACAGGGGTTCGGAAAAATTTCCAGGATACAGCAGATCCAGCGAGAACCCGAGGGCCTGCATTTTTGTCAGGGAATGGATAGAGTTTCTGCATTTAATGAATTTCTGTTCCAGGGACCTGGCAATGATCAAAATTCGCAGTGGAGGACCGGAGGAACCGAGGAGCATTACTGTCGGATCGGCCTATCTGCGAGGGGACAGCACGGACCCTCCTCCACCCAAGCAGCTGATGGTGAGTAGCAGACCATCATCGGCATGGATGAGAACGCGCAGAATGAGTTGTGGGAAAGCTCGGACACAAAATCTAGGGGTGAGTCACTTTTATAATTCTTTATGAAATTTAATTCAGACATATTGAATAGAGGTAATAAACAAACCTTCGTCACACCACAGCGTGAGGAAGTTTTTGGGTGACTTTGTTAAGAACTGGGCTGTGTCTGGGAAAGTGAGTAGCTCAGACCACAAATACATCCGGTTTGAAATCATTCGAAGTCGAAAGACAAACGGTATGGTACCGGGACCCTCGCACTGGGACTGGGAAGCCTACAGGGCAGATCTAGCAGTGGAACTGCGGGGGGCTAAGAATACCATAGACAATTCAATAGACCTCGAGATTGCTGGAGCCCAAGTGCGAGACGCAATCACCTCAGCCTATAACGCCAACTGCTCCCTAAAAATGAGGGCGTCCACCAGGAATGTTCCGTGGTAGAACGAGGACCTCAGGCAAAGGAGGACCCAGGTTCGTAAGCTGTTCAACGCGGCCAAAAGGTCGGGCGCCTGGGGAGAATATAGACAGGCTCTAGCGAGCTATAACAAAAGACTGAGGGACGCCAGGTAGGAGTCGTGGAGGAGGTACTGCGAGGAAGTGGAGAACACATCCGAGAGTGTTCTACTACACAAGATGCTGTCCACGGCCACTCAGACCAACATAGACTCCCTTAGAACATCCACGGGACGCTTTACAAGGTCGGGGGAGGAAACGATGGAAGTTTTACTACAGACGCACTTCCCCGGCTGCAACATAATAAACCAATCACCTCCGGACTGGGAACACTTAGGAATAGAGGCGCCGTACAGGCGGGCATCTAGAGAAGACTGGACAGTCGCTCAAGAGGTGGCTACTTGGAGCAAAATCAGATGGGCCATTAACAGCTTTAAGCCATTCAAATCGCCGGGATTTAATGGAATAATGCGCATCACGCTCCAACAGGATATAGACATACTGGCGCCGGCGCTTACTCTCATTCTGAGGGCCAGCCTCTGGGCTACATTACGAGGGCATGGAGACAAAGCTGCATTCATTCCTAAGCCTGGGCGCACAACAGACCAGGAAAAGTCCCTGAAGCCAATAAGTATCATGTGCTTCTTGCTAAAAACAATGGAAAAACTACTCGACCGGCACATTAGGGGCGGTGTACTGGAAGCATATCCTCTACACTGCGGACAATACGTATACAGAGCAGGAATCTCAACAGAAACAGCATTGCACCAACTGGTGCTGAAACTGGAGAATACGCCGGAGAACAGGGCCTTCCTAGACATAGATGGGGCCTTCAGCAACACCTCATTCGGATCGGTACTGGCAGCTGCCAGGGAGCGTGGAATAGAAGACCTGACCTGACCTGCTGCAGGTGGATTGATTCTATGCTGAGGGACAGGGCGGTATTCACCTCACTGCCGGGAGAGACTCTCCTGGCGAGGGTCCGGCGAGGTGTCCGCATGGGAGTGTTCTGTCTCCCCTGCTCTGGTGCCTATTCGTGGACGGCCTGCTAGGAAGGTTCTCGTGAGGGGGTACGAGGTACAGGGCTATGCGGACCGCATTGTCATCATAGTCCGAGGAAAGGGTACACAGTCAGTGTGGGAGCGCATGCAGACAGCACTGAAAGAGGTGGAAAGGTAGACGGTTGGCCAAGTACTCGGGGTGGGCCCCTGGAAAGCAACCGTCATACCGTTTACGAAGAGGAGGAAGTGGTAGAGCCACAGAACTCTCAATCTATACGGTTGAAATATCCCAATGGCCAGGGAGGTAAAATATCTTGGAGTCGTATTGGACTCTAAGCTAACCTGGAATGGTCACGTTGAAACATACTGCGTAATATAGTCATGACCCTTGCCGCCGCTAGGCGGCTATATGGAAAAACTTGGGGACTAAGACCTAGTATGGCCAACTGGCTGTACACAAGGGTGGTCAGACCATTGTTAACATACGCGGCACTGGTCTGGTGACCTAAGGTGACATAATCCAGTGCCAAACAAAAACTAGGCAAGATCCAAAGGATGGCATGCCTGGGCATCACAGGGGCCATGACTTCAACCCCAATAGCCGTCATGGAGGTGTTGCTGGTTCTGCCCCCGCTACACTTAGTTATCATGGGGGTGGCCAGGCTAGGACTATACAGACTAGCCTGCAATGGTAGACTAAAGATCAGCCCAGGCTGCAATGGCCACTGCAAAATTCAGGAGATCGTCAAGGAGCCCATGCTTGAAATGAGGGCAGACTTCGCGAGCCGGCGAATCTGCAGGAAAACAATTTGACAGTGGAAATCCTCGACCGCGAGGCTTGGCGGGAGGAGACGCCGGGCTTACCAAGGGACGCGCTCGTCTGGTTTATGGTCGGATCCGGCGGGGGGCGTGGGACAGGGGCAGGGGTTTATTCGGAAGGACCGAGGGTAAGTCATAGTATTTCCCTCGAAGTCCATGCAACGGTCTTTCATGCGCCATCTTGCACGGTGTGCGAGAGAACATTAGGAGGGGCTACACCAACAAGCGGGTCCTCATAGCCACAGACAGCCAGGCAGCCCTTAAGGTCTTAAGTAGCGCACAGGTAAATTCCAGCGACCTGGCTGGCTAGAATGAGATCACCCTCATCTGGGTGCCGGGTCACTCGGGGGTCAAGCGCAATGAAGAAGCTGGCAGCCTCGCGAAGAGAGGGTCAGCAGAACCATTTATAGGATCAGAACCGCTTCTGGGCGTGGCAAAGAGTACTTCCAGGGGAGCCGTTAAGTCCTGGGTCAGAAACTAACAGAAGGTGTACTGTGCAGACTGTTTAGGGCTTAGACATGGGAAGTCAGTAATTGAGGAACCCAGTTTAAACAGAGCTGTGAGGCTGCTAAATCTGAGCAGAGGAGAGCTCAGAAACAACAGGACTCTTGACGGGACACATGGTCAAGAAACAGCTGCATAAAATGGGACTGTTCGAGGGGGACCTGACATGCAGACTATGCGGCGAGGGAAAGGAATCAGCCCAGCAAAGGCAACTAATCTACAATCAGCCTAGACCGCAGGCAGAGCAACATACAACTTCACCCTACCAATTGCTGTGTAGACTAGTTTATGGCACCATGATTTTGGAATGGGTGGAGTAGAAAAGACAAAGGGCATGCACAATAAGCCAAAGGCTGCGGTACTATTGGAACGGCAAAGACGCGGAAGAGTCGTGAGAGAGAAAAAAATATATTTCGATTCTGATAAAATTCACGTTTTTTGCCAACGTATTTGAACGATGGTGACATCAATCTAATATGACGTCTTGATGCTGATTTGTTTTAATGGGTTGTAGTTCAAAAGTACCACGAAAGAGGTACACTGAAATAGTGCTGGTGCATTTGATCTCACGCATGCGTCAAGTTGAATTTTATTTTTTTGGTGTTTTCATTTAATGCCAAATGCCAATGGTTCTGAGTTTTGAGTTCTGTCACGCTGTCACCTTGCCAGCATCATCAGCCAACAAAGTATGGCTGCTGATCGCAAACACACAAGGGAAATATTCATTGTATTATGTCTTTGTGTATTATGGTACGCGGTCAGCTCCACAAACAATGTCATTGGCAAGACGTTACTTAACGAATTTCCATATCCCATGACGATGACAATGGTGCAGCTCCTTTCAATCACAGTTTTCAGTGGACCACTTTTCAACCTTTGGGGCATCAGAAAGTACGTTGATATTTCCTGGAAATATTACATGAAGCTGATAGTTCCTCTGGCATTCGGGAAGTTCATAGCATCGGTTTTCTCTCATGTCAGCATATGGAAGGTGCCTGTGTCTTATGCACACACAGGTTGGTTCACTTTCACTTTGAGGTTATAGCAGTGTTTCTTAATTAACATATGTTTATTTGTGTTTTAGTTAAGGCTACGATGCCACTGTTCACTGTGGTGTTATCTAGATTGATTATGGGGGAGAAGCAGACCTGCAAGGTGTATTCAAGTCTGATACCGATTATAACAGGTGTGGCTATTGCCACCGTGACCGAAATTAGTTTCGATATGATAGGTTTAGTTAGTGCTCTTGTGGCTACGATGGGGTTCTCCCTGCAAAATATATTTTCGAAGAAAGTGCTGAAAGACACTAATGTCCATCATTTGAGGTTGCTACATATGTTAGGGAGGCTTGCATTGTTTATGTTCCTTCCAGTTTGGATATATGTTGATATGTTTACATTATTAAAGGATAATTCTGTGGTAAGTTGTTTGTTAGATTATACAGTTTTTTAAAGATTGTTCCTATGAAAACCAAAACAACATGCATAATGCACATGGTTTTGACCCAATTCCAATTTTATTATTTTAATTTCAACTTTATGCATGTGAAAGCACCACAGTAACATTATGATTTATTATTTCATTTTAAATAATAGTTCTGTTATTACAGAGTGTTAAAGGTTATACTTTGGGACATTAGTATTATTTCACAAAAACTGGAAGGCTCTCATGTAGTTCTTTCTGTAAAACAGTTATCAAACATATTGATCACTGTTTTACAAAAGAGGTAACATACATGACTACATTTCAAACATTACATCCTAAATCATTTCATTAGATTGAAGTTAACGTTTTTGTTTAGAGAAAATACTGTTTTGTTATTTGTAAGGCTAGATGTATTCTCACCACAATTAGAACCGTAGACTGGTTTTGTTCTAATTAGAGCTCGTCAGTATGGCATACTAATTGCAACAAAAATACACCTATAAAGTAATACGGCTATGGTAGCCAGTGAGATGTAAGACACGCTTTTAACCATGTCACCATCTCATTGCGGAACCACTCTAATGAGAGCAAAACGGTAACTAATTTCTTAGCAGCCATTTCTGCAATTGATGTGACATGTTGGTGCCAATTGAGATTTCGATCCACAGAAATGCCAACAAATGAAAAGGACTCATTACTTTGAATAACTTGGTTGTTCATTGTGGTGGGTCTAGGGCTGGTGTATCTCTTATGAGATAGAAAGCAAGACTGAGATTTGGTGGAGTTCAATTGTACAAGATTTCTACTTCCCCAGTCTAATATTTTTTGGAGATCCACAGAGACAGAACCCTTCATGAATCTGTGATCCTCATCTAATTGAGCTAAAGAGACAGGCTTAGAATATTGTATATTTGAGTGGAGGGTGCTGTCGGCCGCGTAACTGTGACTGGGTTGGATGTGCTGGAGAGGAGGTCATTAATGTGGAGAAGAAACCCAGTAGAGGCTAAAGCTGAACCTTGAGGGACTCCTGTATTAGTTGGATACCGTTTAGAGGAATGGCCATCCACGACTATAGAAATGCTCTGGTTGGAGAGGAAATGTGCTGTCCAGGTACAGAGTTTTGGTGGTAGGCCATAGCCCGAAAGTTTATTAAGCAGTGCTGCGTGCCAGACCTGGCGAATACTTTAGAGATATGTCTAGAGCGACAATCTGGAATTCACCATGTAGTTCCATAGACTTGTTGCAAGAATGGGTGACAAAGGAAAGGAGGTTAGCAGTTAATCTGCGCTGACGGAATCCATACTGCCTGTCGTGGATTAGACTGTGTTTTTCAAGAAATTTTAGTAATTCGTTGTTTATATACTTTTCCATCACTTTAGAGACGACTGAAAGGAGAGAAATAGGCCTGTAGTTGCTAAGATCGCTTTGGATACTTTCTTGGGGACGGGTTGTACTCCAGCAGTTTTCCAGTTACTAGGAAATATGCCACTATTGTAAGATGTCTGAAACAGACGAGTCAGGACAGGAGCAAGCTTTGATGCGCATTTTTTGAGAACAATTGCTGGGATCTCGTCAAGGCCAGAGGCTTTTCTGGTATTAAGAGAAGAGAGCATCTTTCGTACCTTTTTAGTTTTGAAAATGATATCTGTCATTTTATGTGCGACATTGGGGACTGTTGGTGGGTGAACATTTGGAGGTGGGTTGAAAGTTGAATTGCCGGCGAACAACAATGCAAAAAGTTCAGCCTTGCCCAGGGGTGGTAGAAACAATTTCATCCCCTGAAACAAGAGGTGGGAATGTGTTCTTGCAAAAATTATTCCCAATAGATTTAGCCAGAGTCCAGAAGGTTTTGCTGCCGTTGGAGATTGAAAGGACTTTGTTTTTGATGTGGTTATTAAACGAGTTTTTTGCCTCAGAAAGAATGCGGACATAGCAGTTTCTTGTGTTGTTAAATGCTTGACGGTTTTCATGACTGGGATTGTGTAGAAGCATTTTGTGAGCTTTGACCTTTTCAAGTCTGGCCTTGTCACAGGATTTAGAGAACCAGGGCTTTTGAGTGGCTGAAGAGCTTTTCTGTGTACGTAAAATAAATAATTCCATGCCAGCTTGGATAATTTCGGTGACGTTTTGTGAGATATCAGAGGGGTCAGGATGAGAGAAGCAGACAGACGCCCATGGAAATGAGGAAAAGTAATCCCGCATTTCGTCCCAGTTCACTGGGTTGTAGTGCCAAACGAAATGTGGGTGTGATGACTGTGTGACCTCAGGTTGCATTGTGCAGGAAGTAGTGACCATGCCGTGGTCTGAGCGACCAAGGGGGGCGGTGACTGATGTCTTATAGCATTCAGGTTTTGTAGTAAGAAGGAGATCCAAGGGATTTGAGCTGTGTGTTGGGATGCGAGGAAAGTAAGTAGGTTGCTGAACAATATTGTCTAAAGAATTGATGACTGCAAAGGCCTCCGCTGCTCTCCCTTTTCTGGATTGGTTTTTGAAGTTTCTAGCCATTCCTTATTATGTATATTGAAGTCACCAAGAATAGTAACCTCGGAGGAAGGATATTCAAAAATCAGATCGTCGGTTTTTTCAGAAAGGTAGTCGAAGAGCTATGAGAAAAAAATCCATTTTAAACAAAAATTTAATGGTGTAAATATTCAATACGTTAGAAAATAATACACTAGGGTATTACTAGATAGATCTCTTATGTCGTCAATAGCCGAGCGGTAAAGGAAGCAGGGTAGATTTCACAATGGACTCCCATAACACGCGTTCTAATCTCAGTTAGTGACTTCCCTTTTTTTCTCTATTTTTAATCTTTTATTTAATTTTACCATTATCTGATCAAATTGTGTGATTCCAATGAATTTTTTAACGAGTTTTTGTATGACAAATTCAATTAGGACAAGATGAAAACTTTTAAGACTAAATTCAATTTGAAAAGCACGCATCTGGTTGCTTGTTATTGCCTTAACTAATGAAACCGTTCCATACTTAATACAGCAATAGACTTTCCAGTGGCTTCACAAGTGCTTGTTCTTTTCTGCAACCGATTTCAATTTTAACTGGACGCAGCAAGTGCGTTATTGTGGCGAATTATCATTAAAGTTTCAATTTCAATAGCTCAATTTGCTATCAACCTAACGTTCGTTGAACCAGTTTTTTCTGGAACATTTTAAGTTTATTTTCGGAAGATTTTTGTACATTTTCAAACAATAAAGTCATTTTGATGAAATATGGTACACTGTTTCTACTATATAGGTTAAACTGGTAACCAAATTTCATGCCTACTTTCTTTAAAAAAAAGATATACCTATTTGTTATTAAATACATTTTAATAAAAATTCACTACCATAACACACTTGCTGCGTCCAGACTTTTTAGTATATCTCTAGTAGTGCTGGGAATTTATCCGTTTGTGTATTCGAATATTCGTTCCGAAAGCTTCACGACTATTCGAATTATTCGAATATTTGTGGAGTATTCGAATATTCGTCGAATATTCGAATATTAGTCGAGTATTCGAATATTCACAGAGTATTCGAATATTTGCACAGTAATAAACACTCCCCTAAGCCCATGAATGTGTCTCGTTATCATTTTTTGAATCTGCCTCTGTTTCCTAGAAAATTAGCTATTTAATTCGTAACTTTCAAATAATTCCGGAAATTTTTCATTGTTTATTTTAGAAAAATTAATGACGATTATAATGTCGCTTTAATTGTGCTTATCACAACAGCAATTAGGTTTTTAGTCATATTTATGTTATTTGTAAGTACGTATATAAATAAATAAATAAATCTGCATCCCGTATATTTGCGTTTTAAGCTAATAATGTGCTTAATTAGAAAAATATGGCTAATTTATAATTTATAGTAGATGGTGTACATATTGTTGAAACCAAGTAAAGAGAGCCTATACAGTGCAAAGCTAACAAATTATTAATAATCACTTATTTTCTCCTAGTGCTGCCTGCGGTGAGTGCTTCTAAAAATCTTCTGGGGATCATTCCCAGCCATAATATATATTCGAACATTTCGAATATATTCGAATATTAGAATATATTCGAATATTCGAATACACTCCCGTTGAAATAATTCGTATTCGAATACTCGAATATTCGAACTATTCGTATTCGATTCCCAGCCCTAATCTCTAGCTTTCTTAGTGTTTTTTAATGCTTAAAAGATATTGTATTGTTTTGCTTGTGATGTATGTACTTTTTGTTCTGAAAGAATCAAATTTTCTTATTTTACCTCTGTTATCTGTTTGTAGTAATCTATTTTTAGCGAAAATAAGGAACGAAAAGTTCCTTTTATATGTAAAAGCAGTTTCAAAAATTGAGTTTTTCTAGATATTAATTAATAATTATGTGATGTATTTGCCAAAAAAAAATTGTTTTTCAAGTGATACTGTAACCTCAAGTATTATTTTTTTGTATTTTTCCTTAATTTTATCACAAGTGTCTGTGTGAATAAACTGATATCTCCAGTATCAAGTGGTTAATACTAGACAACATTCTTTCATGTATCAATTTTATCCGTGACCAAACTTTTTAATTTAAATCCTTTTGCTGTATTAAATTTTTGTTTTTGTTTTTAATTTTATTAGAAAAGCCACACATTAGAAAGCATCTATCTATTACTTTATAGTATAATTGTCATAAGCTGAATTCATTAGTTGAAAATAAGCTATTGTGCATTGATTATCAAACTAACTACAGGCAACAACTGAAAATTGCCAAAACATTAGCGAATAAAAATATATCACTTTCTTGTCTATTCCCAAAATAGTAGATAAAAATTTCGGAATGCAGCAAGTGCGTTATAGTAGAAAATTTTCATAGGAATTGTACACTTATTATACGGCATATTAGTTAAGTTAATACTTTAAACTTACACAGTTCTTGAAGATCGATTTTAGAGGTCCTAGTACACGCACATTTGAAGAATTGTTTCGAAAATGTTACCATCGATATCTCTCTATTATCAAAAAAATCTTGCGTTCTAACTTTTTTTGAGAAAAATGCCTAAAACTAAATTTTCTATGAAGCTAAAGAACTAAATTTTGCTATATCTGTAGATAGTGTAAGTCTCTTTAAAAGAAACTTGTATTACAAATTTCATTAAAGTTATACAGAAGATTTCCAGAAGGAAACTTAATTCATATTTATAAAAGTAAAGGATCTGCCATATTATAAACGTAGCAGTTATTTTTCCTCAGAAGTCTTGTACAATTCAACCCCACCAAATCACAGTCTTGCTTTCTTCCTCATAAGAGATACACCAGCCCTAGACCCATCACAATAAACAATCAAGTTATTCAAAGTAATGAGTCCTTTTCACTTGTTGGCATCTCTGTGGATCTAAATCTCAATTGGCACCAACATGTCACATCAATTGCAGAAGCGGCTGCTAAGAAATTAGGTTTCCTCTTCCGGGCTCGCAAATATTTTTCACCAGCTAATCTCTATACTTTATATACTTCACAAATAAGACCAAACCTCGAATACTGCTCCCACATCTGGGGTGCTGCTGCCGCTTCTACACTCGCTATCCTCGACCCCATTCAGAAGAGAGCTATACGTCATATCGGTGACCCTACCCTTACCCAAAGGCTGCCATCCCTTGCCCACCGACGTGCCGTTGGTGACCTCTCTCTCTTTTATAGATATCTGCACGGGCACTGCTCAGAGGAGCTTTCTTCCATAGTTCCTCCACCTGCTGCCCCCAACAGATCTACCAGGGGAACATAGCGAATGCACCCTTTTACTGTCCAGGTTACTAGTCATAGAACATCTTGTTATGCCCACTATTTTGTCCCGAGGACTTCCAAGTTGTGGAACTCCTTGCCGGCACATGTTTTTCCTTCTCCCCCGAACCTCCAAACCTTCAAGTCCAGAATTAACAAGTTGACTCTTTCCTCCTTGTCGACACCCACAGTACGATAGTATTTAGGCTGTAAGCCCTCATGGTGTATTGTTGAAATAAAAAAAATAATGATAATAAAAATTAATCGCCAGTATGATTTCGTTTTAGTCAACCTAATCAAGCCGGTTTTTTCAATATCAACAATAACAAAATTATAATTTCAGACTCAAAGGTGACAAACTTATTCAGGCGTTTTAAACAAAAATTAGGTCTTTTTCAAAACGTATGAAATTTGTGCACTATTGCTTCTCCAAATGTCAAAATAAAACATGGAAAAACATACATTCATAGAGCTGGATTCGATCACGTAACCTTCTCCTTATAAGGCAAGCGTGATGCCCCCTGTGTCATCTTGGCATACGTTAAGTAACGTTTTGTTTACATGATACATTAGATCGGCTTCATGGCCAGGATATTATCTTCAAAGTATATGTAACAATTAATTACAGAATTAGTAGAGCTACCATCGAAACACCTCCCACGACTGTTTCTGTCTTATATGACGTCTTAATGTTTAAGTTTAAAGATAAAGGAAACTATTTTAGAATCCTTTTTATAGAGACTTGGCTTGATTCTGTTTACATTTCTACTATATTATGCGACAGCATATTATATCTATGCTGCTCTAAAACTGTATTTGAGGCCGTTCATAAAGCTACAAATATAGTGTCCTTTAATAATTGATTGAACCCCCCCAGTTAAATAACAATCACTTGGCAAATTTTTAATTTCATATCGTCTGTGATTTTCCATAATTGCGGCCGAGATTTCACGATTGTCGGTTCGGGTAGTATGACTCTGAAATTATAATTTTGTTATTGTTGAAATTGAAAAAAACTGGTTTGATTAGGTTGACTAAAACGAAATCATACTGGCAATTAATAAGGAAAAATAAATGCTACGTTTATAATTTGGCAGATCCTTTACTTTTATAAATATGAATTAAGTTTCCTTCTGGAAATCTTCTGTATAACTTTAATGAAATTTGTAAGACAAGTTTATTTTAAATAGACTTACACTATCTACAGATATAGCAAAATTCTCTCTTCACAGATTGATGTTGTGTATACTGATCTATCTAAGGCCTTCGATTGTCTAAATCACTCTGTTCTGGTTGACAGGATGAGGGCTATCGGATTCTCCGAGGGCTTGCTTGGCTTGTTCAGATCTTACCTGGATGGAAGGAGGCAATTTGTTGAGGTTGGGGGCTTCAAGTCTGACACCTATCACATAACTTCGGGAGTGCTGCAGGGTTCCATACTCGATCCATTACTGTTTAATATATTTATTGACCCAGTTAAACATGTTTTACATGTACCTTTTTTAATCTATGCAGATGATATTAAGATTTTCGCAAATATTTCGAGTGTTGATGACTGTTCCAGAACTGTCTTCAGATCCTTGATGAATGGTGTTGTCGGAGTGGTCTTTCTATGAATGTTTCCAAGTGTTGTGTGATGTCCTTTACTCGAAATAAGCACGCAGTTACTTTCGGGTACAATATAAGAGGGCTTCCACTTGACCGCCCCGGGACAGTTAAGGACCTAGGAATTGTTTTTGATGGTACTCTTATCTTTTAAACCACACTATGAGCAGACTGTCAGTTCTGCGTACAAAACTCTAGGGTTTCTGATAAGAAACAGCAAAAATTTCTCACAGACTGACACCCTCCTCCTGCTCTTTGGCTATTTGGTTAGGTCCCGACTTGAATATGGCTCAGTTGTGTGAGCTCCTACTTATGAGATACATGTGGCAAGCCTGGAATCAGTGCAAAGGAAATTTCTAAAATTTCTTAACTTTCGTGAGGATGGTCAGTATCCTTCTATTGGTTTTCCTCAGGAAAGTTTACTTCTTAGCTTTAGTCTGCAGAGTCTGTCGATGCGCAGGCAGTGCAGTTTCATTATATTTTTATATAAACTGGTTAATTCTGCTTCAGCAACTTAATTTCAATGTGCCCCGTATTGCAGCACGTTTTCCAGGCACATTCTATCTCCCGACTGCTCGTACACGATTGCTGCGATCGTCTCCAATTTACCAGATGTGCAATGATTACTCTGTACTGCAAGACCGCCTAGATATCTTCTCATGTAACATATCAGAGATAAAAATGTTTTTCAAAGCAATCTAATTTGTGACTCTTTTTTTTTGTATTGTTAGCCTGATTATTGTTAGTTATTATGTTTTGTGTATTGGCCCATCCTTAATTTGGCTTTTAAGCTGTTGGATGGTGTATGAATAAATAAATAAATAAATAAAAATTAGTACTTTAGCTTCGTATAAAATTGAGTTTTGGGCATTTTTCTCAAAAGAAGTTAGAACGCAAGATTTTTTTGATAATAGAGAGATATGGATGGTAACACTTTTGAAAGAATTCTTCAAATGTGCGCGTACTAGGACCTCTAAAATCGATCCTGAAGGTCTGTGTAAAGTATTAACTTTACTAATATGCCGTATAATAATAGTGTACAATTCTTATGAAAATTCTTTACTATAACGCACTTGCTGCGCCTCGAAACTTTTTCATTATCTGGCACATTTTCTTTCAATTTTTTTTTAATCAGATAAGGAGGCGAAAAGAATTTCGCCTTTAAAATATTAAAACTATTTTTGCAAACAGTGAATATTCAATGTATTTGTATTAATAACTTGAAAGAATGCTTAGACAATCAAAGGAGATAATAAAATATGCAAGGGCGTACCCAGGGTCTCGTTGGGTACGCCCTTGAAAATATGTTGTATAATAATTGTGCTTTCCAATCTAAGTACGTAAATATGAATGGAGAGTCCTGCCAAACATTATCTTATCTCCATGCATAGATAATATTTACATAGGGAAATCACATCTCATAATTATTTATTCTATAATGCCAAATTAAAAGTAACATGATTATTTTATATTGTGTGGGCTTCTTATACAAATATACATAGCACACTTTATATTACTTATTTACTTTGAAGCCGCATGCTAAAAATGTATTTTTCCAACACCATAATTATCACAACATTCTGAATATTCATTTTATTTGAAAACAATTAGTATACCACTGATAATATTTGATATATTGCTTGATTTAAGCGGGTTTGCCATTACCATTATAATTATGTTCCAAAGTCAACTAGAAAGGAAAATAATTAACGCAACAAGTGCGTTATAGTGGAGTATTTTCATAAGATTTTAGTAGCGGTTCGTGCCTTAATGCATTGGGGGTGCGCAATAAAAAAAAGTTCAGGACGCAGCAGGTGCGTTATGGTAGTACATTTTTATTAAATGCTTCAAATTTGAATAACTCATGTTTCTACGAACTTAAAAAGTTAAATATTGGTGTACAGTAGGGTATAGTAGGACAACATATCCACCAAATTTCATCAAAATAACTTTGTAATTTTCGGAGAAAAAATATTTTTTCAAAAGAAAACTCAAAAGTTGAATAACTCAATTTTCTAAAAATGTAGAAAGTTGAATTTTAGTGTGTAGTAAGGTCTTTTACAAGGCGACATATCCACCAAATTTCATTAAAATACCTATGTAATTTTCGGAGAAAAATATATATTTTTTGAAACAAAACTCAAAATTTTCCCGGAAAACGTTATCCGACTTATTAAGCAACCCGAAGTAGTAAGCATAATACTCCTGGCAAGCGCGTCGGCCGCAACGTTGCCATCATGGTCCGAGTGACCCGGTATCCAGACCAGCGACACCTCATTACAGCTGCCCAATTAGTTCAGGGCAGATTTACAACTCCATACCGTCTTTGAATTACACCGGTAGGAACCAAGAGCCTTTATTGCAGCTTGGCTATCTGCATATATCTTTATCGATTTGTTTGTGCACAGGTCTTTTAAACTTTCCCTTGCACACATCTCGATGGCATACACTTCTGCCTGGTGTATGGTTGCGTACTTGCCGAGGCTAGCTGATAGTCTAGCATCGGTGCTGCCCCCATATGCGCCGGCTCCTACTCCCAAATTGGTTTTGGAGCCGTCAGAGTACCAGCAGAGGTCCGCTCTCAACAGGGTCGATTGGTTCCGGTCCCAGTCCTCCCTTTCCGGGAGGACGATCTTGAAAGACAGATCTCTGCTGATTTTTGTAGGCATCAAGTCTGAGACCATTCCCAGAATCCTGTGACAATCACTGTCATCAAGGAGACCGGACCTTCTCAGACTGACTTCCCTCGGCATGTTATCTGCCGTTTGTTTTAGTCTGTACGTTGTCCACCTCGCCACCCTCTCCAACCATATGTGAAGTTGGGGAATATTGAGGAGGACCTCCAGAGCGGCTGATGGTGCGGTGCTTATCGCTCCCGTTATCATCAGACAAGCTTGTCTCTGTAGATGAGCCAGTTTGGCCCTCGCGATACCACGAAGTACCTTAGGCCACCAAACTATGGCTCCATATGTTACCATTGGCCTGATAACCACTACATAGAGCCAGTACTTCTGTTGAGGGTTTGTTCCCCAGTTGTTACCACAGATTCTCCGGCAGGTCCACAGGGACATTTTAGTCCTTCGGATAACATTTTCTAACTGTGTGTCCCAGTTGAGCTTCTTATCTAGGGTAACTCCCAGATATTTTGCTTGTTCCGAAAATGGAATGGTTTCCCCCATAAGAATAGGTGGTTTTAATTTGTCTAACCTTCTTCTTCTGGTAAAAGGAACAATGATCGTTTTGCGGGGGTTCACCCGAAGTAGTAACCATAATAATAATAATAATTGTCTTGTTAGAACATGTAAACAACAACGAAATGATCTAACTAAAAATCAATCCGACGCAAAGACGAAAATTACTAGGTAGTAGGTACACATGCTCTGCCAAAAGTCCACTACAAACTGGAAGTGTGTAATTTTATAGTGCACAACAGATTGCTTATTCGGTCGTTTTCGACGAAGATCATCAAGATTCGGCGATCATTTCGCACTGAAGTATCACATTTCCTGAGAGCGCCGAAAAATACACACCGCCGCCTGACTGCTTTATATGGATATGGATGTATATAACGTCTGCAACGATTAACACTATACTTATTTTGATTCTGTATTCTGTATTAATGACTGCCGACTCTCTGCGATCCTTGATATACTAATTTTGTTCGTTGAATGCAGGAGGTAAAAAAGTGAATAGAAATTTATTAAAATATAGCATAGCAAAAATTTTTTTCCACGACAGGCGGCAGTGCGCGCGCACGGGCGCACTTATTGAGGAGCCGCTTCTGTAAGAATTGTACACTACTATTATCCGACATATTACTAAAATTAATACTTTAAACTTACACAGATATTGAAGATTGATTCTAGAGGTCCTAGTACTCGCACATTTTAAGAATTCTTTCGAAAGTTTATCAAAAAATTTTGTGTTCTAACTCCTTTTGAGAAAAATACCCAAAACTCAATTTTCTATGAAGCTAGAAAATTAAAATTAGCTATCGCTGTTCGCTGGAAATTCTACTCTCAACCCACCTCCAAATGTTCAACCACCAACAGTCCCCAATGTAGCGCATAAAATGACGGATATCATTTTTAAAACTAAAAAGGTACGAAAGATGTTCTCTTCTCTTAATACCAGGAAAGCCTCTGGTCTTGACGAGATCCCAGCAATTATTCTCAAAAAATGCGCACCAGAACTTGCTCCTGTCCTGACTCGTCTGCTTCAGACATCTTACAATAGAGGCATATTCCCCAGTAATTGGAAAACTGCTTGAGTACAACCCGTCCCCAAGAAAGGATCCAAAGCGCTTCCTAGCAACTACAGGCCTATTTGTCTCCTTTCAGTCGTCTCTAAAGTGATGGAAAAGTATATAAACACCGAATTACTCAAATTTCTTGAAAAACACAGTCTAATCCACGACAGGCAGTATGGATTCCGTCAGCGCAGATCAACTGCCGACCTCATTTCCTTTGTCACCCATTCTTGGAACAAGACTTTGGAACTACACGGTGAATCCCAGATTGTCGCTCTAGACATATCCAAAGCATTCGACGAGGTCTGGCACGCAGCGCTGCTTAATAAACTACCGGCCTATGGCCTACCACCAAAACTCTGTATCTGGACAGCAAATTTCCTCTCCAACCGGAGCATTTCTGTTGTCGTGGATGGCCTTTCCTCTAAACTGTATCCAATTAATGCAGGAGTTCCTCAAGGTTCAGCTTTAGCCTCTACTTTGTTTCTTCTCTACATCAATGACCTCCTCTCTAGCACATCCAACCCAGTTCACAGTTACGCAGACGACAGCACCCTCCACTCAAATATACAATACTTTAAGCCTCTCTTTAGCACAATTAGATGAGGATCACAGACTCATGGAGGGTTCTGTCTCCGTGGATCTCCAAAAAATATTGGACTGGGGAAGTAGAAATCTTGTACAATTCAACCCCACCAAATATCAGTCTTGCTTTCTTTCTCATAAGAGATACACCAGCCCTAGACCCATCACAATGAACAACCAAGTTATTCAAAGTAATGAGTCCTTTTCTCTTGTTGACATTTCTGTGGATCGAAATCTTAATTGGCACCAACATGTCACATCAACTGCAAAAGCGGCTGCTAAAAAATTAGGTTTCCTCTTCCTGGCTCGCAAATACTTTACACCAGCTAATCTCTATACCTTATATACTTCACAAATAAGGCCAAACCTCGAATACTGCTCCCACATATGGGGTGCAGCTGCCGCTTCTACACTCGCTATCCTGGACTCAATTCAAAAGAGAGCTATACATCTCATCGGTGACCCTACCCTCACCCAAAGGCTGCCATCCCTTGCCCACCGACGTGCCGTTGGTGACCTCTCTCTTTTATAGATATCTGCATGGGCACTGCTCAGAGGAGCTTTCTTCCATTATTCCTCCACCTGCTGCCCCCAACAGATCTACCAGGAGAACAGAGCGAATGCACCCTTTTACTGTCCAGGTCACCAGACATAGAACATCGTGTTACGCCCGCTCTTTTGTCCCGAGGACCTCCAAGCTGTGGAATTCCTTGCCGGCACATGTTTTTCCTTCTCCTCCGAACCTCCAAACCTTCAAGTCCAGAATTAAAAAGTTCCCTCTTTCCTCCTTGTCGACACCCACGGTACGATAGTATTTAGGCTGTAAGCCCTCGTGGTGTGTTGTTGAAAAAAAAATAATAATAAAAAAAAAATTGCCGTTTCATAGCAAGTGTAGCTAAAATCATATGGGTCATAATGTCTAATTTTCAATTGTCAATAATTCGTAAACAGTTGAAGATAGGGATAGCACGACATACATGAAACATATCTAGAATTTTCTAGGGAATCTTAAAATGTAATAATCTACAGGCGTTCCATTTAAAAAAAGGTGACATTGACGTGATATTTCATTTATGCGACACTTACTTATAATTTTATCAAAGCTTCTTTCTTTTTAAATTGAAGTACTGCGAAGGAATGGTTAAGTTTAAATGTTGCTTCAACTCATCTTTTTTTGTGACAAATATTAACCAATATCTTTTTCCTTTTTCAGAAATATCATGACTACAGGGTACTGGCTCTCCTTCTGATAGATGGCGTTCTGAATTGGTTGCAGAACATCATCGCCTTTAGTGTGTTGTCCTTGGTGACACCGTTGACCTATGCTGTCGCCAATGCCAGCAAACGTATATTTGTGATAGGGATTTCACTCATCATTATGGGAAATCCCGTAACTAGTGCCAATGTATTTGGAATGATTTTAGCAATTGTCGGGGTGTTGTTGTATAATAAGGTAAGAAGAAACTAGTGCTGGGAATTTATCCGTTTGTGTATTTGAATATTCGTTCCGAAAGCTTCACGACTATTTGAATTATTCGAGTATTCGTGGAGTATTCGAATATTTGTGGAGCATTTGAATATTCGAATGTTCGTGGAGTATTCGAATATTCGATTATTTGTGGAGTATTCGAATATTCGTCGAGTATTCGAATATTTGTCGAGTATTCGAATATTTGAATATTCGTGGAGTATTAGAATATTCGAATATTCGTCGAGTATTCGAATATTTGCAGAGTATTCGAATATTCGCACAGTAAAAAACACTCCCATGAATGTGTCTCGTTATCATTTTTTGAATCTACCTCTGTTTCCTAGAAAATTAGCTATTTAATTCTTAACTTTCAAATAATTCCGGAAATGTTGTTCATTTTAGAAAAATTAATGACGAATATATATATTATATTATAATGTAGGTTGCAAGACGAACTTGTAATCATTGCCATGCTGTTAGTATATCTAAGAATCTCTTGCATTTCTATTTTCGTATTTATGATTCTCTATGTGTTAAAGGGTAAAGTCATGTTTGTTTTCATTGCATAATTCGAATGCGATATAGATAACCACCAGTCGATTTGTTACAACATACAATACAATAACTTTATCATCATATTTTTATTACATTTTGGTGTTTATGCGCCGCCTATGAGTTAAAGGACAAATACAGCTTTCGACTTACTCAAGTGTTTTCAACTAACTTTAAACAAACTATACCTCAATCTGAAAACCCAATAATTTACCGCTTTCAACTCGATAAAACGCCCTACAATTCAAAGTTTCAAAATGTGTTGGGACACCCTCCGCTTAGTAATCCGACATATGCTGTTTCTCTGCAGATTTTTATTGGCTCATGAAGACGTGAAGAAACAGCAAGATTTATAGAAATACTCGACAAAATTATATGGTTCTTAGAAGTATTTAGTTGAAACCAAGCAAAGAGAGCCTATACAATGCAAAGCTAACAAATTCTTCATAATCACTTATTTGAAGGATTTACCTTTTTCTCCTAGTGCTGCCTGCGGTGAGTGCTTCTAAGAATCTTCTGGGGATCATTCCCAGCCATAATATATATATATATATATATATATATATATATATATATATATATATATATATATATATATATATATATATATATATATATATATATATATATATATATATATATATATATATATATATATATATATATATTAGAATATTCAAATATTCGAATACTCGAATATTCGAACTATTCGTATTCGATTCCCAGCTGTACGTTTGCGAACAATCTGGCTCGATCGGACCAAATGTATGGTCCAGAACAATCCGGCTCTATCGGACCAAATGTACGTCGTTAGAGAAAAGAAATGTACTGTTCAGAAAAGATTAGCCCAATGTAATTGTTCTAATTACCCGTTTATCTACGCCAGAAGGACCAGAGGAACTGTTCTTTGTAGATACAGATTTATGAATAAATACACGAGGTAACAACAACAATTTAATTCTACAAAATTACCAATTTCAATACATAGTGAATGCGGGTGTTGTGACCAAATAACAATACAATGAAAAAGGGGACTTACAATTGGAGCTGGGTGCCCGCCGTGATCAGCACTTGGTGGGGTTGCTGATACCTGGGGCTTCGTCCAAAGGACCAAGGTGGTTCACGTCTCCAGGTGACGACTGTGTATACTTGCGGTGTGTTGATGCCGTGGTTGAGTGGATTTCTGCTGCGTGAGTCCGTCGCTCGTGGAAAGGCTGGCGCTTCCAATACGACGCCGACGAACCTGTCCACGTGTCTATGGAGACAACCGTGGGTCTTGACTCCGTGCCGCGGGTCAGGCGATCTCCCTGCGATGCTTCCTGGCCGCTGGAACGCGCACCGAGTTAACTCTGAGGTGACCACAGCATAACCAGTTATTATGCTGTGTCTTGACTGCCGCTCTCTGTTCAGCTTGTCTTGAACGACGTTACTGGACGCTGGATGAGATCAAAGTGATCGAGCCTGGGCTCTCTTGTCGCTACTTCGCTTGATGACACCTGTCATTGGGATCTGATAGTTGGTTTGTTACCAACTGTTACAGGTGTGCTACACTGCGTCTCTAGTTGCTGTGAGGGGCAGGAGAAGGTTTGTCGACTAAGGATGGGCAGGGTGGACTCGGGGAGATTGAGGGTGAGGATTAACAATATCAGGACACAACACCAGCCCTAGAAGAAACTCCCTGTTTTCAATTTTTATTCAAAGTAGAGTTTTTTTGTTTATAAAGTTTTACAGTTTTACTTTTAAATTACAAATGCTTATCTTCAAAAAATCTAGTAATACATTCAAGTATATTTTGGCTATTTATTAGTTGTTGTTGCCTTTACTTGGTGTAACCGTTCCCTACTATATACAGCTGTAGATGCTTCTTCTCTGGCTTGTTTTCTTATTTGTGTTGTGTATTAAGGTTGTCAATTTTGTCACTTCTACTTTCAGTGTTTTTCGAGAATCACTTTTCAATTCACCGTTTAATGCACTTTTCCCCTCCACTTGGAATACTAATGTAACCATACTTTCTTTATTCACCGATATTTAGCATAGGAACTACCCGACCCGTGGCCAAACTGTTGTGTATTCGCTTAGACTGATTGCCTTTGTTGCTTAATACCAGAAGAAACTACGACACTGATTAAAACTATTTAATTAGCGAGTACATATACAGCAGCTGCTACAACCTACTAACCCAACAACCATATTCTTACAACCGCCACTTAAGAACTACAACCTACAACTATCTATGTCTATTGCCAATCTTAATACACAACAATTTGTAACCAGCTTTACTTTTGTGGCGTCATCAGGCAGGAGATACTTTAGAGGTTACCTACTCGTCCTATCGTCGCCGGTGCCGTTTAGAATTACATTTCCTTTCATTATGCACTAAATTGACCGTTGTACCGCGCATTTTTCGCGTGGTAAGGTGTTCTGATTACACGTAATTAAATACACTCAATTTCCGCATGTTTGCGGCGTACATATTATATGCATTTTATGATAGATAAATTTACGATAGTTAAATTACTTGGGGCGATTTTTCATAACTTTTCTGAGATCGAATCAAACATTTATGTATGCAAAAATATCATAAATCAAGATACTTAAACTGTAAGCACCTTGCTTGCAGTACCAAATTTTAATTTTCTGGCTCCATAGAAAATAGACATTTCTTCAAGTAATTGCTTACTGGGACCTCTAAAACTGATCTCCAAGATCCATTTAAATCTAAAGAATTAGTTTTAATAATATATCTTACTAATAGTGTACAATTCTTATGAAAATTCACTATAATGCACTTGCTGCGTCCCGAACTTTTTATATTTTATCGAATTTTCGTGTAAAGAACTCACTAAAGAGACCACGACTTTTGAATTATGAGAGAAAATCTCTTCAAATCTTCACTTGAGGTAATTTGCAGGTTTCTACATTATATTTTTTGGTATTTACCACAAATTCCACGTTGATGAAAAATTTCAACATAAAACAAATGATATCTATTGTTTAATTCTAATTGATTATTATTTTGTAGGCTAAATATGATGCTCGTATGGAGGAAAAGAAAGAAATGTTGCTACCCTACACCCAGAACGGCTGGCAGAATAAGAATATTTTATTCTACCCACAGAATAACGGATATACCAGTGATGTACAAAGAACACCCAATGGGATCTATTTAAATAGCAGCTTAAGTAATGGAAATGTAATTAATAATAATAATTCTTTCAGCCATAACATGAAAAGCAATAATAGTGCATTGTTTCTGTGAAACTTTATTTTATTTTAGGGAAATGTAGATAGAAAATTGTTGAAATAACATGCTGAGTATTTATGTAGTTAGGCATGTAATCATAGAAAAGTACAGTGGATTCCAATGCTAATAATAAACTGCCATATCCCAACTAGCACATTTGGTCGCTGGAACGTGGCAGCGACTATCGCGATAACTTCTAAGTGTTTTGCCGCTAGTCAGAGATCCATTATAGGAACGTTCCTATCACAGAGCAACCACCAAAATGGGGAATGGTTGCTACGTTACGGCATGGTATCAGGAACTTATCCGGCTACGTTCCAACGCCGTAGCCTTTACATAGCGACGACGTTGCGAAACGGTAACAGCCACTATCACGGGACTAATTATTGCCTACCTCTGTTTTTGTGCTTGCTTTCTTTGTCTTGAAAATTATTTCAAGAATAATATCTCTCTCACACTCTACGTTCTAAAACTGTCTTTCTTTTATTTCAATTCTATAGATATTAGCGACATGACGAGTCAACATGAGTAATTAAGCTTTCTGATGCTTTATATTTGGATGTCTTGAGTGTTTAAATCTCATCAGATGCAAGTTTACTGTCAAAATATAGTGATTTGTGCATCCAAAAATTACGTGTCTTCGAAATTTGCAGTTTTTAATAAAAAGAATATATCACTTAATATACAGCATTCCACATCATTACCCTCAAAGTGCTGCAAATTGGATTCTAACTTACTTTCCTGCACATGAAACTTGATTGTGTAAAGATTTGCGTCTGTAACTGTAAAAACAGCAATAAGTATTCTTTCAGATATTTATCCTAACAGTGGAGGTAATAATGATCTCCATCTACAAAAATGCGTATTTCAAAACAAACACTTTGAAGTACTATTCAGTAAAATATGGAACTTGAAAGTAGTTACAACTTGTCTGTGGTGAAGAATACCGAAAATCCGGAACTTTGAAGTTACTTTCACTAAAAACTACCAAATGGGACTATCACTCAACATTGTATAGTTACTTCTTAGTAACGGCTACGTCTTAATTTATTAATTGGGCGTTTATAGTTCTTTTTGCCCTCTATGGTTTCGAATAGAGAAATATACTTTTGACATTCTGTGCTTTGTCTGACATCTGTCATTTTTTACTTGAAGTTTTTAGTTGATGTGTACATGCATGCGTACATGTGTTTTTGTGTTTTGTACGGCATTATCGTTTTGAAAAGGAAAGTGCTTTATGAACAATTAAATAAAGTTAATTCAAACCATTTGACTTTAATATCTGTAATAGATTTGTAAACGCACTGTGGCTTATTTTATGACAATGATACCATGTTCTAAGTTGTTCCAATAGCGAAATCTGTGAAAGATATAATCTTGTTCCTGATCTTCACTATAAAATTCATTGGCATCTTCAGGAGGGATGATGCAGTCACCCTCACCACCGTAATTGTAACATGGTTGGTATACTGTTTTAAAACAACTCTCCTCACTTGTACTAAACATTTCACTGATGTTTGTTGACAATAATGGCGTGTTCATAACAACATTATACTGTGTTAAACTGCTGTTTTCACCTGTTTCACTTTTCACTTTCCTGTAAAATGTTGTAGAATGTCTGTAAAGTTTTGTTTGTTTCTCAAGTGAATTGCTTTTATTGATGTATGACATTATTATTGGATCACACACATTAACACTCTACTAGACTTACACAACAGCATGTTGTGATTGAACAATCATCCTTTATAAAGTGGGACTGTAGGGTGAAAAATACTTTATGGTGAAGTTTAAAGTTTACTACTACTTTATAGTCGCCCTGAATAGTAACATTTACTTCTTCAAGTAGCAGAAACGTGACTGCCACCAGTATATATCACCAAGAAGTTCCACAACTATAAGGTGTAATATGAAAGGGCCGGCAACGTCGCGGCGACTATTAATGCTACTTGAAATTGGCTGCAACTTTAATGTAGCATTTCAGTAACATAAGATAGTTTCGGCTACTGTCATTTACTACCTTCAAGTTCCTGGATTTTTTGAGTCATTCTGTGAGTAACGACGACGTTCCTAATACCTTGAAAACAACTAAGAAGTTGTGTAACTCTAAAGTAGTTATAAATGGTGAATATTAAGTAATTGTCACTGCTAATGTGTAATATAAAGTTATTTTCACCACAGAGTCGTACAATTAGTGGTGAATACGTAATAACTACTCATTTCAAGTTCTGATCTCAGTTGCAATCACTTTGGTGCTGGTTGGGATGCCATAAATTTAACCTTAGCTAGTAACATCCTCTTTTTGTACTTAGAAGTAAATCAGTCTCGCATCTCTGTACAGGTAACATGCGGCTCAACAACTTGAAAACTAATGTTATAACGAAAATTTACTTATTTTCAATTATTTCTCCGGCGAGTAGTCGGTTCACATGAGTCTCAGAGAGTAGGTCGACTTAGGGCACTAGTTAATCACTCACATAAATTGTTACCTCCTTCAAACAAAAACTAGAACCGTGCTATATGATGATTGACCTCAGGTGGATATAGATCTGCTCAATAGTGAGGTCACGATTGCCTATAACACCCTACCCTAAAATAGCTATTTATCAGATTATCATATTTATTAAGATTAGCAATACTTTTGAGAGGTTGACAGATCTGGATGTAGCTTGATACTCACGTTATTTTTCATTTGTTTCACACTGCCTAGAGTCCTATATTTGTGGGTGCCCCAGACTAGTGCCAGGTTATATAGAAATTTAGATATCTAGATAATCGTTAGTTAGAATAAATTGTTTGCACTGACGCCAAAAGAAAGGAGGAATGTCTCTTCAATCAAACAGATGTGTCAATGTAACAAAGTATTAAATTTATTCACATAAATTAAATTTGGAAAAAGCAAACAAAATTAAAGAAACATGGTTGGTAAATCTCAATTAAACATTAATCAAACAAATAAAAATCAAATAAACAGCAAGAACTTCAAGAAAATGAAATTACCATTTCACATACATTTGACAAAAAAAAATATAAGGTAAAGATGGTTGTATATTACTAAAATATTAATGTTAGTTACTTGAGGTATATATAAAAATCAAAAGCAAACACAAATTATTAGGTAAGTCACTTGACGTTTGTCAATCAATTCGGTTAATTTTTCAATAAGTTAACTGGCCAGTTCTTTGAGTGAGACTCCATAAAAAAATATTCCTATGTGAAATTACTACATTGATTATTGAAAATGAGATATGTTAAAAAGAATGTACAGGTTAGATATTTTACAAACAAAACTTGCTAATTAAAATTTCAAAAACTATGTGTTTCAATTTACAAAATTGACAAAATCCTAGAGATTAAACAGGAAATTTACAGTTATCCTTATAGCGTCTCGCTGACACTGTTTAAGTTCAAATTTGTTTATGTTGTTTTGGAAAGTTCAAGTTATAAGGCTTCAGATATTAGATTGCTGCATGAAAAATTCGACCGGTTTAGAGAAAAGAGTTACACAGACTCACCAAATCTTCTTGTATTGAGTTACCTGAAGACCCTATGAAGATGCCTTCCAAGTGGGATCAACTATGAGGGTCTGACACAGGTTCACAGACTCCAATAAGAGAGGAGAAGCTGGAGAAAGTGAGTGGTACTTTCCACTAGCGGTTATTGGGCTGGTGGATTGATTGCTCCAATACTAGGAAACCATTTGACAACTATGTCGATGTTCTGAATTCGCTTGACGGAAACATTGCAAATCGCAATGAAAACGTGAATTTGGTCAAGTGAAATTCACTGCTAACTGACTCAAGCTTCGATAACATACAGGAACTCTTTCTGATTAACGTAAGAAATGTATCGGGTCGGAAACAAAGAACCATAACTTAACTCGCGTTTTTATGCTAACCACAACTTTTATTTAAGCTCGAAAACCGCTCAAATAACTTTAAATAATCAATGACAATTATTATTTGATAGTATAGATAACAGAAAGGGTTTTATCACCCTTTTAAGGATAAATCCTAGCCACCGCAACTAAAAGGTGTTTACGTCTCAGTGTTGACTCCCCAGAGTTAACGTCTGTTTCTCTCGAGATTCAAATTCCCCTTCCCTTAACACCTACGTCCCTTGCCTATAGTTCAGGACCGTCAAGGTTAATTTCATCACCAAGTTGCAGATACATTCTCGGCTCCCCCTTAATATTGAAAATAGACTCACACCCTCAAGGTTCTTTTAATATGATTAACTAATATTTGTTCCAGAACATTCTCAACGGATATTTTGTTTACTTAAAACCTTTCCAGGAAAATGCGACATATCATTTATTAACAAAGCCATATTGCGTCTTTAGATGTTTGAATTTTTAACGTGCTTTCCTAGCCTGCTGTAAAGGGGTTTACGGTACTTCAAGATTTAGCGACTTTTCATCCAAATAATTTTGAAATCAAAACATGAATTGCCTTACAGATATTGGATTGAAAGCTTTTGGTACCACTACCCTATCTCTATAAAAAAATTAAGCCTTCGCTCGCAGTAATTTCATCTTTAATTTTCCCATAAAATTTCAACTCCTCTTTCAAATCCCTGAACTGTTCCTCCCAGTTATCATTCAAATGCAAGTCTTTCACTTTCTTCAGTACTATATCTTTGTCAACTGCTTCTATAAACTGTCGTTTCCTTTTGTCACTAAGTGTAATTGATGTCATACAATGAACAATGTCATTAGATGTGAAATCTTCCCCTTTATACTTCAAAGAGGATCGTGATAATTGATCAGCCACAACTAGTTCCTTGCCAGGTAAGTATATTAATTCAATGTCATATTTCAACAACTTCAATTTGAGTCTTTGTATCCTTGCTGTTACCTCACATAAATCTTTATTGATTATGCTAACAAGGGGCTTGCGATCTGTTTCTTTGACTATTTTACAGCCGTAAATGAATTTGTGAAATTTCTCAACTGCAAAACAGATCGCCAGCATTTCTTTTTCTATCTGGGCATAATTTGTTTCAGTTTTTGTTAGAAGTTCTAGATGCACACCCAACAGGTTTACTATTTTAAAACAAACAGGCACCTAAGCCATATTTAATACCTAAATTGATAAAAAAATCTCAGGCAGTCACGTCAGCTTGATGCTTACGAAAGTATTATATATATATATATATATATATATATATATATATATATATATATATATATATATATATATATATATATATATATATACACACACACACACACACACACTCACATGCAAAAAAAACGCAACACGTTCATATTTGGTAAGATTTGAGGTCTCATAACTTTTTAATTTTTAGTCCAATTTTCATAAATTTTTTGCAAACTTTAGTTGAAATGACTAACTTCAACTTGCGTATCAAGTCTTTTTTAACTGCTGGCGTACTAGTCATTATTCAGGCTTAACTAAAAGTTCGTTGTATAACCCCAATTTTAAAACACCCTGTGGAATAATTTCCTAGCCAAATTTTTTCAAAATACCAATTTTTGTTAAGAACCATTCCTTACCTACATTTTGTTTTTTGGTTCATGTCTTTAGATGTACTGGTTTATTTTTAAGAGCGAAATGAACTTGTCACCAACAATTCACTTTGAAAAATGTAATTTTTTGGCGAGGCGGCTATGCTCGTTGCTCTAATGTCAGTTTGACAGTGATTTTTGTTACGCAAGACGTATTATACTCCTACCATGGTTTTAAGTGTGGAAAATTGCGCAAAAGCTGTTGCTCTTGTTGAAGATGAATGTAATTATGAATATGTTGCAAGAATCCTTCATGTTCATCGCTCTACCATCAAAAGAGTAGTCGAACGTTTTAGACAAACTGGCAGAAATAAACATAGAGCAGGTGGTGGCAGAAAACGAAAAACTACTGCTGTAGATGACAGATTTCTTCACGTTAACACTCTGCGGGATCGTCATTTAACATCAGTGCAGACAAGAAATCAACTTCAAGAGGTCTGAGGTACTAATGTTAGTGTGTGGACAGTTCGCCGAAGATTGAAGGAGTTTGGTTTGAAAGCTTGCAGACCAGCAACTGGACCCAAATTGCTTCCTCATCACCGAATAGTTAGATTGCAATTTGCCACTGAACATTTACATTGGAACTTAGGGCAATGGAACAATGTTCTTTTCACTGACGAATCCAGATTCTGCTTACATTCTCCAGATGGACGGAAAAGAGTATGGAGAAGGGCCGGAGAAAGATTTGTGCAGTGCACGTTTAGTCCCCGTCTAAGCTGTGGAGGAGGTTCAGTAATGGTGTGGGCAGGAATAACCGGGGAGGCCAGCACTGAGTTGGTGGTCATTGATGGATCCTTGACGGCCCACCGATATTTTGCGGAGGTATTAAGCAATTACGTTGTACCTTTTAGTGGATTTATCAGAGATGGCTTTATCCTAATGCAGAATAATGCGCGACCACATTCAGCAATGTGTGTTACACAATACCTCGCGGAAGTTGGCATTAACAAAATGAACTGGCCAGCATGTTCGCCTGATCTTAACCCCATAGAGCATGTGTGGGACATGCTTGGTAGGCGGATCAGGGATCGCGAAGTAGCCCCGGCTACGGTAAATGAGCTTTGTTTAGCCCTTCAGGAGGAATGGCAAAATATTCCTCAAGATACTATTCGTAACCTTATTGACAGTATGAACCGACGTATGCAGGCAGTTATAAGGGCTAGAGGTGGTAATACAAAGTATTAAGCTAAATTTGTTGTGAAAGGTACGTTTCTTTCGGTTAGTTAAGTTACAGTTGAATTGTTTTGATTTGAAGTTTGATTTTGAAGTTAAATTGTTTGCATAAATACATTTTCCTGTTTTTATTTATTTTTATGTAAGTTGTAATAATTGCTTATTAAAACTAAACAATATATTGTTTCCTTTTCATTGCAGCATAGCCACCTCGCCAAAAAATAACATTTCTCTAAGTAAATTGTTGGTGACAAGCTCATTTCGCAACCAGTACATCTAAAGACATGAACCAAAAAACAAAATGTAGGTAAGGAATGGTTCTTAACAAAACTTGGTATCTTGAAAAAATTTGGCTAGAAAATTATTCCACAGGGTGTTTTAAAATTAGGGTTATACAACGAACTTTTAGTTAAGCCTGAATAATGACTAGTACGCCAGCAGTTAACAAAAGACTGGATACGCAAGTTGAAGTTAGTCATTTCAACTAAAGTTTGCTAAAAATTTATGAAAATTGGACTAAAAATAAAAAAGTTATGAGACCTCAAATCTTACCAAATATTAACGTGTTGCGTTTTTTTTGCATGTGAGTGTGTATATATAAATGTATATATATATATATATATATATATATATATATATATATATATATATATATATATATATATATATATATATATATATACCATTAGAAATTTGAACAAAACTGTTTCGATGAATAGAGTGGGCCCGGTTCTATGTAGTTCATTGTTCAAACTGTTATCTTAATAACCAGAGTGTAGTCCTTCTTAGAAGGAATATTTGATAACAATGCACAGTATAACAAATCCAGTTTTAATCAAAGGGATTTAAGATTCACTAGTGGTGGTCTGTCTGTATGCCTTCCTAGAGGACGCTGTTCGCAACTGCTTGGCAACTAACATAAATAGTAGGTCTAGTCTTTATTCACTTAGTTTATTTATTCCCTTGGGGACGCTAACTTTGTTAGTGAAATGATCGTCGGGTCAAAAAATTATATTGTAATGAATTGGGTTCTCCAAATTGTACTTATTAGGCTGCTGTTAGAAATATGTTTTCATAATTTGTATTAAGTTTTCTATTTCGAAAAACATTTTTATGGTTCCTTAAAGTTTGTTATAGCTGGTGTCTACTGTACTTAAAAATAGATAATCAATTTTATAATGTTATCAGTTGTATATATATATATATATATATATATATATATATATATATATATATATATATATATATATATATATATATATATATATATATATACTCTATGCACATGTTTGTGCGTAAAAATGTAGATAATTTTATAAAAAAAGTATTAACATAAGTTATTCACTCATATTTTTTGTTAAATTGTGGAAACTGAGTGAGTTAAATCTTAAATTATGTAAAGTTTTATTTATTTAAGTATTCTTATAATTTAAGTGAAATTAGGCTTGAAAATAATTTTTCTGGAGTTCACTATCTTTTAATTGTACCTTAAAAGAAACGAGCAAAACCTTATGGTGTATAATGTAGCACTTTCGTCCACTAAAACTATTTAATTGATACGAAAAGATTCTTTAGATCTTGAAAGTTTTGGATATTTTGAGCACAATTTGCTTTTAACTCGGACTTCTTTCAGAGGAAGAGAATCGATTCCATTTCTGAGCCACCTCCCCAAAAATAATTACTTTACTACTTTTGTACTTGATTCGAAAGTTTTTTGTAGGACATTAATCTATTACTAGACAAGAAAACCAAACATTGACCAAAGGGAAACTCACGGCGCGAAATAATCCCAAAAAGATGACGTCAAGAGACAACACACTACTGAGTGCAAAACGTAGGTTAAAGAGAGCCAAAACAGAAGGAATGTCCTTCGAAGGGGTCCCCACAGTACACAGACCGTTTCCCAATTGATATGATAGAACCAGAAATACTAAAAGCTCTTCAGGCTTCCATCTTAAAAACCTTTGAGGAAATCCCTCCAGAAGGATATCAAGTCACTTAAATGCAGACCTAGGCCAGGATATCTCGTTGGGGTGTGTTGTAATATAGCGAGTGTCTTCTGAGGACTGTTCACTGTTCCGGCCACGGAATGGAACAGGTCGTAAAGAACTGGATGGGGATCCAGACATGCACTCTCTACATCCTAGACGAAGATGGGGAAGGACTGGAAGCCAATAGAGTACTGGCCACATTAAGAATAATCCATAAAAGGCTACATACAAGTTCTTAGACATTAGTCGAAAAAGCTTTAGCTAACAGAAGATAACTGTAGTCTTTTTCCGTGGACAAACAATCCATAGAGGTACTAGACAAGTTTTTTTTTCTTCCTCAGGGCCCGTCCGCGGCCTTGCCGCCCCGATAGCACTACAACCTTTTATTGATTGTGCATACCCTTAGTATTACTCCACCGATTCCAAAATCACTGTGCCTTGAACTAATCTGCACAGCGATTGGTAGGGTGAAGTTTTATATTGCTCTGTCTCCGGTTTATACTGACCGTAGATCAATTGTCTTTTGCGGTCCAGAGCTTTACACTCGCACAAGATGTGCTGGGCTGATTCCTCCCCTCGCCGCAGAGTCTGCATGCCAGGTCCCCCTCGAACTGCCCCATTTTATGAAGATGTTTCTTGACGGCCATGTGTCCTGTCAAGAGACCTGTTATGTTTCTGAGCTGTCCTCTGCTTAGAATTAGCAGCTCCACAGCTCTCTTTGAACTAGGTTCGTCAGTTATAGACTTCCCATGTCTTAGCCCTGGGCAGTCTGCCGAGTACACCTTGTGTTGGTTTCTGACCCAGGACTTAATGGCTCCCCTGGCAGTGCTCTTTGTCACGCCCAGGGCCGGTTTTGGTCCCATAAATGGTTCTGCTGACCCTCTCTTCGCGAGACTGCCAGCTTCTTCATTGCCTTTGACCTCCCAAATGTCCCGGCACCCAGATGAGGGTGACCTCATTCTGCCCAGCCACGTCGCTCGTCTCGTCTCGGCACTCACTCACCAGCCAGGAATTTACCCGTGGGCTACTTAGTGCTTTAAAGGCTGCCTGGGTGTCTGTGGCTATGAGGATCCGCTTGTTGGTGTAGCCCCTCCTCCTGTTCTCCCGCACACAGTTCAGGATGGCGTACATTTCGGCCTGAAATACTGTTGCATGGGCTCCGAGGGAAATACTATGACTTACCCTCGGTCCTTCCGAGTAAACACCTGCCCTCGTCCCACGCTCCCTGCCAGATCCGTCCGTGAACCAGACGAGCGCGTCCCGTGGTATGCCCGGCGTCTCTTCCCGCCATGCCTCGCGGTCGGGGATTTCCACTGTAAAGTTGTTTTCCCTGCAGATTCGCGGGCTCGCGAAGTCTGACCTCATTTCAAGCATGGGCTCCTTCACGATCTTTTGAATGTTGCAGTGGTCCCTGAAGCCTGGGTTGATCATCAGTCTACCATTGCAGGCTAGTCTGTATAGTCCTATCGTGGCCTCCCCCATAATAACTTAGTGTAGGGGGAGGGGGGGCGGTCAAACTAGACAAGTTACAATGGTGTCATTTCTCTAAAGGCTGAAAGTTACACGGCGTCTGCCTAGACTGTGGACTTGAATAAAGGAGATAGAGCTGGACAATGTGCTCCAGAGATTTATATGGTAGTAGCACAATATATGATAAGTTGTGGTGGTAAAGGCCCCACTAAATCTAAAGATCTGCTGACTGAAGAAATGTTAGCAATTTATGTCTTTCCTGTCAATGTTTTTATTAATATGGCTTCCCAAAAATTGGTCTATTGGCGATTTCACTTGCAGTCTTTTATTAAAAAAAATCACCTTGGCCCAAAGTGTATTTTTTTAAAGTGATCTAGTCACTTCTCGCTCACTAAACTTTTGATTGCCCTTCCAGTAGATATATTTTCAGCAACATATAATTCGCATACTTAAAACAGACATTGTATGACTGAAGATTACCACTTTTTGACATTTTACAGAATTATATATAATGTGTTTAATTAGTTTATGCAAAATGCTCCCTGACATTAAAACATTTAGTAGGTGCTGTTTCCTGGTATCAAAACTTGCAAAATTTAAGTTATTTGGGTGTAATTGGTATGCCAAGATCATTAATAAAAATAATAAATTTTAATGGTCCAATGTAAGACTCTTGAGGCACGCCAAAATTTGAAATACACCTGTATCCGCTTGATTGCATAATACAGTACAATATACAGTTTGTTAATTGTTGTTATCCTTACTTGGTGAAACCTTTCCATACTGAATAATAAATAACAGTAGACAAACTCTGCACCCAGAAGTCTTTGACTTGCGCGGGAGGAGCTTACATACACATATAGACAAAGGATGCCACCCATAAGTCATCAGAAGCTGGTCTTTCCACATTCAAGTGAAAAAGACAGACTGTCTGAATACGGGACTCGAACCTAGTCCGATTCTAGAGATTACTCACCACGCGAACTGAGCTATTCGGCCTGTTACAGACGTAGCGACTTTTTCCCTGGCTTCACAATTACGAATCTGGTTACAGGGAAAGAAATACGGAGTTATGAAGCCAGGGAACAAATCTCTACGTCTGTATTTAGCAAAATAGTGTTAAGGAGCTAATTATAATTTGATGATTTGTAAGCGTTACGTTGTCTTCATTCCTTAATGAACTTTTATTAACTTTTAAGTTGGACATTTGATGTTTTTGTTTGCTCACTTCCCAATCGGGGTCTCTGCTTTAATTATGGCTAGATGCTCCTTGAAAAAAAAAAAAACGAAATCAGAAAATTATTTTTATGCCTGTGAATGGATCTGTTTAGATATAATAATATTGTATATGAAAATATTATGATAAATTACAACAAAAAAATGTTTTAACACATGTTTTATGACTTTATTTTTATAAAGATTTAATCGAGTTGTGACTGAAATTGGCCCTGGTTTTAGTATTTTTTTATTATGTTGTAAATACTTTCTTGAGTTTTTTTAACATATATGTGAATATCAACTGACAGTAAAAGTTAACTAGATTTGGCACTATTGGTAATAATGATAGTAATAATAGTTTTATTTAGCTTGTAAAGCAATACAGTTTGTGCTTATTTTTTTTACAACACTAAATACACTTATATATTCACTTAAAAATTTATACTTTACAAATAAAATCTAATTAAACCCGTAAGTCAAACTATTTACTAGTCATCTAAATTTTTTTATATATTATACGCATGCTTAACTCCGATTTGTTGTGTACATTCTCTTTGGTGGACCTTCTTCTTTGATTTCTGTCCTTCTCGTACAACAGTTTGTGGCTAATGGACTTTGCTTCTGAGGCCATCCCTAGACTAACAAACACATACACACACATCTAATTTTTAGTGAATTTTCGTAGAAAAAATTCACTAATGGGGAGATCCCGACTTTTGAATTTTGAAAAAATTTTTGCAAATGAGTGCGAACTAGGACCCCTAGAACCCATATCCGGGGTTAGTTTCAATTTTTATATGTTTATATATATATATATATATATATATATATATATATATATATATATATATATATATATATATATATATATATATATATATATATATATATATATATATATTTATATATATATATATATATATATATATATATATATATATATTTATATATATATTTATATATATATTTATATATATATTTATATATATATATATATATATATATATATATATATATATATATATGTATCACACCGATAACTCAAAAAATAATGGGCCGATTTTGATAAAATTTGGCATGTACGTTTCTTTTGTAAATAGCTTGGATAAGTTCGTTAGTCAGGAAAATCGGACGAGGTTTTCCGGGAAAATTTTGAGTTTTCATTCGAAAAAAATTCTTATCTCAAAAAGTAATAAGACGATTTTAATAAAATTTGGCATGTACCTTCCTTTTATAAATGGCCTTGATAAGTTTGTTAGCCAGCAAAATCGGACGAGGTTTTCCGGGAATTTTTTTCTCAAAGAATAATGGGCCTATTTTGATAAAATTTGGCACGTACCTTCCTTTTGTAAATGTCTTTGATAAGTCAGTGAATCAGAAAAATCGGACGAGGTTTTCCGGGAAAATTTTGAGTTTTCATTTGAAAAAAATTTTTATCTTAAAAAATAAAAACTCTATGATAACCAAATTTGGTAGGTACGTTTACGATATAAAAAGTAAACTATACGCCAAAATTTAGATTTCTATGTTTCAAGAAAAAAAAGTTATAATAAAATATTTTGTGCCAGATCATTTTTATGAAAATTCACTACCATAACGCACTTGCTGCGTCTTCGACTTTTATTTAATATTTGTTCTAACTAATTTCACAAACTAGTCCCAACTAGCAATTTTATATTTTATTATAGTTGTAAAAACGTTTTCGACAAATAGTTTATAAAATAATTTCACTCCCTGAATTGTTTACAATACGTTTGTAAAACAGCTGTAAACCCAAAATTGGTACCATTTTATAAAATATTTCGGTCTCCGTAAATATCTATAAAGCCTTCTGTAAACATTACAAAACAATTTTATAAACATTACTGCAACTCTAAAAAAATGGCAACACTGATATTATAAAATAGTTTTATTACAGTTCTCTTTTTTTTCTCCCTCAGGGCTCGTCCGCGTCTTTGCTATAAAATATACTTGACTATTTGTTATACTATTTTTATCTATCAACTATAGAACAGTTTTGTAAAAGCGTTTTAGTGGTTTCTGTTAAACATTATAAAGTAAAAATGCAACATGAAATAACAGCAATAAAATGAAAAGTTTCTTTAAGTCATTCTCAAAGTTAATTTATTTATTTATTCAACGGATCAACCATTTACAATAATAATAAGAACATCTAAAACTACATTAGTCTTAAATAACCTATCTCAATATGAGAACATAACAAAAAAAAGCAAAACATAATCTGTACCATATGTATGACAATTCAATCAATAACACCTCTCAAAATGTCTCTAATTGAAGGGTCAGAATCATCAAACATATCCAAGAGCTCCGAATACTCATTTGCAGTTCTCGCCACTCTCGACATCAGACTGAAAAAGCCATATTTGGTTCGATGGAAGGGAACCACAAAAACCTCGCTTGCTCTCGTGCGGTCCGGAATCCTTAGAGAGACTAACTCAAGCAAAGAAGGACTATCAATTTTATTCACTAATAATTTATGCAAAAAACAAACATCACTGACAATCCTTCTACCACTGAGTGACTGCAAGTACAGCCGATTCCGCAAATAAGAAAGGTTAAGATCATTTCTCTGCAAGCCTATTCTGTAAGCACAAATTCTCAAGAATCTATTTTGTATGGCCTCAATCTGATTGATATAAATATTGTAATTCGGACTCCAGACTACAGAAGCGCATTCCAATAAAGAGCGAACCAGACCACAATACAGCCACAATACAAGTTGCAGGAAGCAATTATATATATATATATATATATATATATATATATATATATATATATATATATATATATAAAGACAATAAAGGACACAGACAAAATATGAATGTCACAGGTATTAGGTATTACTATTTACGAGACGGCCATTTCAATAATGTCTCTTACTTTAATATCTGTTAAGCGACACTGTCATACGTAGAATGAAATTTTTAGTGTGAATTAAATTTTGTTGTAAAATATTAGCATAATATTCACAAATTGTAAGTGCACTCCCTATTTTTGATTTTTATAAGAAAAAATTGAACATATCAAAATTAGCTTTGATGATTTGATAATTTTTTTGCATGAAAACGTGCCAATTTGATCTAGGTAACGTTATTTAATATTTTTTATATAGTTATCAGCTGTAATATTAACACATGGCATTTTTTTAGTATTTTCGACCTTGCCATTTTTGTATCTCTGAATGCTGCCATCTTTATTAGCTACTATGCAATCCCTATAAAAAATTTAACCAACATTTTGATTCAAAGCCGATTCTTATGCGACAGGACCGAACTACTTTTACAAGGTCCATGTGCTTATATGCTTATATTGCTAGTTGGCAACACTATGGCTAATAGATAACTTATTGGCCGCTTTTATAAAATAAAATACTGAGTTTTGCTATAATTTCTCTTTTCTATGATAAATCATTTATTATTTATTTGTAAACGTGACTAGATAAACATAACCTACACAATTACCCCCAATGAATTGGTGAATTGGTAGAAGAAACAGCTATAAACGTCATAAAAAAGAAATGCCAGTAATTACCATCATCTCCAACTTTTCTCATGACAGTCGTTTGATATATTTTTTAAAGTATTCTGGGATCTTGTAGAAATACTTTAGGAATTCTTCTATTAATATTGCAAAATACACTCTTAATGCTGAACGGGTGACATTAAAAGAAACTGCCCATTGCCTAACATTTTTTATAAATTCAATATTTTTGTCAACTTTCAGGGCAAAATTACAATCTTCAATGGACTCTAGTTCTATTAGCCAATTACCTGTTATTTTATCATCATTTAACTGACTGCTGACTGTTTGTAAAAGCATTCCTATCACAAGGATTTGCTTTCTTTTTTGTTTCCGGCAGGTGGGTACTTGCATTAACAAAAGTATTTTGCGATACTGGCACTTCATCTGGTGCAGATGGGATACATTCTTAGGATTCCTTCGTTTGATTAAAGCGATGTGCATAAAGATATATGCAGATAGCTAAGCTGCAATAAAGGCTCTTGATTCCTACCGGTCTAATTCAAAAACGGTATGGAGTTGTAAATCTGCCCTTAACAAACTGGGCGGCTGTAATGAGGTGTCGCTGGCCTGGATACCGGGTCACTCGGACCATGATGGCAATGTTGCTGCCGACCCGCTTGCCAGGAGTGGTGCCCAGAGAGACTTTGTCAGACCAGAACCGGTGCTCGGGATAACATCATCCACAGCAAAACGCACCTTAAAGACCTGGACAGATAGAATGACAATCCAGTATTGGCAAAATCTTCCAGGATTAGCTCACTCTAATGTCTCATAAATGGCCTGTCTGAGTTAAGGGGTAAAAAACTTCTAGAGTTAAACAGACAACAACTGAGTACTCTAGTCGGCCTGTATACAGGACACTGCCGCTTGCGTCACCACATGCACCGTATTGAAGTCGGTCAGGAGACCGAGTGTCGGCTGTGTATGGAGAGTGCCGAGACAGCAGAGCACATACTGTGTTCCTGTCCGGCAGCGGACAGGACTAGATACCTGCTCTTTGGCAAGATAAAGCTTGCTCCGGAGGATCTGGATCAACTTTCGCCCACAAAGATTATCGACCTCTGCAGGAGGCTGGCTTTGTTGGGCGAAATATAGACCATTAGGCATGAGCCACAATAGACCTTATGGTCGCGGTGGAAGGACCGGCATGGCCCACTTACAATCAAACCTAACCTAACCTATTTTTTCATTGTCAACACCAATTATGTTTTTATTACACATCATATTTTGCTAACACACCCTTGACCTTCTTTTTTTCCATTTCCATATATCTGACATCTTTAATTATTATTATTTTTTTATTACAAATAGAAGACATAATTTTTAATCACATTAGTTGCTTTAACCTAAAATGAGTTTTAGCTGGCGTGCAGTAGGTATAAATTCCAGTTATCATAAACATGTTTTATTACAAAGTTAGCCAGAGCATATTTATATTCAAGTCAGCAATTCAATCTTAGAAGGATTATATATATTTTTTTTCATAGTGTCGTAGAAATAGAATACTATAAAATAGTTATAAAATTGTCATTAAAACAACATTTTTTTCTTAAGAGCGAAACTGTTTCTAAAGGTACTTTAATATAACAATTATTTAAAGTCACCGGAAGTTACTTTAAAATAGTTTCTTAATATGTTTATAAGGAAATTCAAAATGTCGCCGGAAACGTTTTATAAGTAGGCTCTAGAAACATTTTCATAACAATTCTGTGACTGTTTTATAAGATATTTTATAGTGGTGCTATATAAACATTTTGAAGACTAACTTATAAAATATCATCTGTCTACAACGGAATAGTGTTTATTGCGGCTTTATATATTGAATCAGCATTTTGGTAGTGTTAACCTATAAAATAAAATAGCCACAGAATATTCGAATTATAAAACAACTTTGCTGGTTGGGAATATGTTTTATTTATTTTCACTTATTTCAAGAAAATATTTCTTAATTAGTGAATTTTCTTAGAAAAAATTCACTAATGAGGAGATCTCGACTTTTGAATTTTGAAAAAATTTCTTCAAATGAGCGCGGTCTAGGACCCCTAGAACCCATATCCGGGGTCAGTTTCAATTTTTATATGTTTATATATATATATATATATATATATATATATATATATATTTATATATATATATATATATATATATATATATATATATATATATATATATATATATATATATATATATATATATATATATATATGTATCACACCGATAACTCAAAAAATAATGGGCCGATTTTGATAAAATTTGGCACGTATTTTTCTTTTGTAAATAGCTTGGATAAGTTCGTTAGTCAGGAAAATCGGAGGAGGTTTTCCGGGAAAATTTTGAGTTTTCATTCGAAAAAAATTCTTATCTCAAAAAGTAATTAGCCGATTTTAATAAAATTTGGCATGTACCTTTCCTTTGTAAATAGCTTTGACAAGTTTGTTAGTCAGGAAAATCGGACGAGGTTTTCCGGGAAAATTTTGAGTTTTCATTCGAAAAAAATTTTTATCTCAAAGAATAATAGGCCGATTTTGATAAAATTTGGCACGTACCTTCCATTTGTAAATGGCTTTGACAAGTTCGTTAATCAAAAAAATCGGGCAAGGTTTTCCGGGAAAATTTTGAGTTTTCATTTGAAAAAAAATTTTATCTTAAAAAATAAAAAATCTATGATAACCAAATTTGGTAGGTAGGTTTACGATATAAAAAGTAAACTACACACCAAAATTTAGATTTTTATGTTGCAATAAAAAAAGTTATAAAATATTTTGTGCCAGATCATTTCTATGAAAATTCACTACCATAACGCACTTGCTGCGTCCAGGCTTTTTTGATTTAAACACTTTCAGGTCCGAGGTTTTCATTTCTTCTTTTCTTTTATTGTATCTGATTAATATATTGACTAATGAGCAGTTTTCTCCTGATTAAATTATCTGTATGCTGTAATATAATGTTTTGAAAATCGATATAATTACAATTTCATTACCTGCTTTTGTAAAAGTGCTTGTTATTATTAAATATTTGTTTTAATAAAGAGACATCAATTATTAAGATATAACAATTCCAACAACGATTTACGCAGACCCGGACCTGTTCTATTCATCAAAACATTTTTTTTCAAATTTCTAACAAGCTGTATACTTTCATAAGCGTCTAACTGACGCGATTGCATGGAACTTTTGATTATCTTGAGATTTTCTTTATCTACATGATGATTATTATACATTACCTGCTTTTGTAAAACTGCCTGTCATTATTAAATATTTGTTCTAAGAAAGATACACCGATTATAAAGATATGACAATTCCAACATCAAATTATGCAGAATCAGACCTGTTCTATTCATCAAAACATTTTTATTTAAATTTCTGACAAGATGTATACTTCCATATGCGCCTAACTGTCGCGATTGCATGGAACTTTTGATAATCTTGAGATTTTCTTTATCTACATGATGACAAATATTTTGAGCAATACATGATTTATCAATAGTGCCATATCACAGTTGCGCTAAATGTACTTAAAATCTAGTTTCAATAGTTCCTTCAGTTTGCCCAACATATTTAAGTTTACAATCCTTACAACATATTTAATAGATTCTGACATTTCTGTGGTTTTATTGTTATCCTTTGGGTTACCTGGCCAATTTTTAAGTGTTTTTTTTTTTGGTAGAAAATGTTAACTGTAAATTGACTTTAAAAAAATGTATCATGCGAATTTACAGGTAACATTTTCTTTGAAAAATGCATTGAAAAATTTAGGTAAAGATCATACCACAGAAAAGTCAGGAATATATGAAATGTGTGTTAAGAGTTTTAAGAAACTATTGCTTTTATAGCTTCTCGAATATTTAAACTTGGAAACGCCTTAATTTTTTACAATTAATCTGCTTAAACATAATTATAAATAAGTAGATAATTACTTAATCTGCTTTAGTGATCTAAAACTGTTGTTTTATTAATAATGCCTCTATAATACTCTGTGTGTAAATTGGAATCATTGAAATGTAACCTTGAACTGGATGGAGCAACTAGTCACAGGAACACCTTCCGTCGTAAAAAATCAGTTTTTTTTTGCTGTTTTACGAAATAAAAGACCTGTCTTTTAATCATAATCGTGCCCGAACTAACCTTCCTGATCTGCCCTGACATCAGTTTGCGTAATTAAAAGGTAAAAGAAGCAAAAACATGAGGTTATGCTCAGATGACCTTGACATATGCCAGGGTTCGTTTTCCTTGTAATTTCCTTTTAATTAGGCAAATTGATTTCATGACAGGTCGGTTCAGGCAGGGTTATGATTAAACATTAAACAGACAGCACCTCGGGCAGGTCTTTTTATTTCATAAAACAACAAAAAAAAAAGATTTTTAAGACTGAATATGTTCCTGTGATTAGTCACTGGTGAAGGAACCCTGCTGTGCTTTCAGTATGGATTTTCTGAGGCACATTTAGCATCAGTGAGAGCTAGTGATGGGTCGTTATTTAACTGTAGGTTATTTTTAAACGGTTGGCGAGCCGTAACGGTAACCACCAGTTGTGGATTTATAAAAATAACAGCTTATAAAATATCGCTTTCTACACAAAACTAGAATTTGGAGTCGTATCTGTTTCAGTTCCACTGCAACTAGCTTCGATGAATAAACATCGGTTTTCATCGGCAACTGTTAAATTTAACTATTTAATGGGATGAATGGACATGCGCCTGGGAATGAAATAAATATGTATGGGTATGCTATGCAGTATAGAGCAAACTTTACTTCATAACATATTACTTAACAGGAAACACGTTATTTATACTCTAGTGTGCTCACTCTCGCTCACAGCTTTGGGAATGTAGGATACTATCGATCGACTATCCAGTCCAAAATAACAGATAAATAACTGAAGCTGTTATTTTCAACGGTTATTATGAAATAACGCAAACGGCTTTAACTGTTAATAGAAAATAACGGTTTTTCCCATCACTAGTGAGAGCGACAATAATCTTCTTCTTCTTAGGACGCCGTCTCCCTACGAAGGGTGGCGATCCAACTGGATACTGCACCTCTGAAAATCTCCACAGATGTCCGTCCGAACAATCGACGCAGATCTTTCAGCCATGAGTTCTGCCGTCTGCCCACAGACCGTTTGCCCTCGATCTTTCCTTCGATGAGGAGTTGGAGGAGCTCGTACCGCTCCCCCCTCATAATGTGCCCGATGTATTGGAGCTTTCGTTCTTTGATGGTTGTTAGCAGTTCTTTGCCTTTACCTATTCTCCTTAGCACTTCCTTGTTGGTTATCTTGTCTACCCAGGATATATGCAGTATACGGCGATACAAGTACATCTCAAAGGCATCAATTCGGCTCTCCATTGATTGGCAGAATGTCCAGCTCTCGGAGCCATAGAGTAGTACAGGGAAGATATAACAGCGCAATATACGTATGCGGACCCGTAGGTTTAGGTCTCTACTGGTGAAGAGGTTCTTCATGGAGATGAATGTCCTTCTGGCCTGGCGACAATAATAGGGGTGTTTTTCTCTGTCGCACACACAGATAAGGATCATTTGTTATCCCTACAGTTAAATATTTGCATTAGTAAGAGAAAGACAGCAACTCCTTTGATGCCCTATCTCTTTTTATTGAAAATTTGCCTCAACTGCCGTTCCCTTCCAGTTCTAATGGCGGCCCGTCAGATAAAGCAGGTGAAGCGCTGCTTCACCTATATTTTTCGGTTAAGCTAAACTTTTTTATTCAAAATCCACCATAACTTTAATTTTTTTCATTCTCCCAAATTCATTTGGTACAACCACATGAAAATGTTTTGTTACGTCGCGCCGCAGTTGATAATGTATTTTTATAGTAATTTATGGTACGATATAATTTGCAAGCCCGCCACTGCGATCACCGAACTGAATGTATACATGCCCCAACGTGCAGCGTTTACGTATTGCGGACCACAGACTACTGTAGAGCGTCAAGCAACTGCCGACTGACTGAGCCAGATTCGTTCGTATACAAATGCTGCGTCTGCTTCGGGACGCTTGCATGAGACGGTTGCCACGGCAACGGCACGCGCACTGGTAGGTTGGTGTTTATTAGTGCCACAAAAGTGATGCAGAGTTCTGAGCCTGCTTCAAAGCTTATAGTTTCCGTCGTTTGTATAGATTGAGTCTCGGATTGTCAGAGGTGTATTTTTATTTTTACTATGTTACCGTTAAATAATCTGATATGTGTCACATTTACCGACTTTGAAACGCTGGATTTTTCATGTTTCTTTTTGGTAAGTGGAATTGATTTGTTTATAATCACCTCTAAAGGAATAATAAAATATTAGATATATAATTGCAAGTTATAAGAAAGGAATTTGAAAAAAAATATGCTGGTAGCCCGTCCCTCTATAAACAGATTTTCATAGGTAATACGCGCCGTCATTGATTATTCCTTGTCATCATTGCTTGAGAAAGTATATTTTTCTACAGATGGATTTTTCATTTAAATACTGAAGTGCCAGGAGAACGCGTGACCTTGAAAATTAAAAAAAAAATGTCTGCGGTGCAGAGGGGGGTCTTCATCTCCCTGGACCTCCCTTTGATGTCGCGCGGATTCTGGTTCACCAACTCCCAAAGTCACGAGCCGCCACTGTCAAGTTCTAGTTTACAATTAAATGATCAGAATTGATAGAGGCTTTTAAAACCCCGTAGAAAAGTTACTTTTGTTGTCAGAAAACAACACCACAGTGTAAAATTTGTATAGTAAAATTTCATGGCTAGTCATTAAGTCAGGTTGTTTAATTTTTGCTTATTAGTTTATTTTGCTAATAGTGTGTTTGCAATTGTATAAATATGATGTATAGCACTTTTTTAAAGAAAATTTTGTGATTGGACATTTATAGGAAAACATTTTATTTTTTAGCAAATTACACTTGGTTTTATTATTTTTAGTAGCAAATAATTTGAACCTAAAAGTCTCATTAAAAGTCTCATTGTTCACTTTTAGTTTTTCCATTGTTTGTTTACTTCAATGCAAAAGTTTGTTGAATTTCAAAAAGTATGTATAAAAAGTTGTTACATCAAAAATAAATAAAAAAGTTTTAGATACATATTTCTTTGAATTGAGTGTTTCATTATGTTTTAGTGATAGCGTTTTTATTGTTGTTCGACTTTATGTTTTAAAGGTGAGTTTTTTAAGATTAAATATTAAACGTTATTATAAGCTTTGTGTTTAAACAAAAATGTAATTTTAATTCTGTTTTCAATTTCCTAAAAAAACGGTGCTTTATAGTTCTAATAAACACAAGTGTAATTTATTTTTGTTTGATTTTCCATGAATCATATCAAAGTTGTTGTGCGAGTGAGTCTAAACACTCGGGATGTCGCGAACACATCTTTCATCCGCCACAGATTTTATATCAATACCCAATTAAATATGGCTGGAGTGTTGGAAGAATAAATGGAAAATATATATATTTTTAATGATTAGAACTTCTAAATTCTTTTTATTTCAACAACACACCACGAGGGCTTACATCCTAAATACTATCGTACCGTGGGTGTCGACAATGAGTAAAGAGGTAACTTGTTAATTCTGGACTTGAAGGTTTGGATCTTCGGGGGAGAAGGAAAAACATGTGCCGGCAAGGAATTCCACAACTTGGAAGTCCTTGGGACAAAAGAGCGGGCATAACAAGATGTTCTATGTCTGGTGACCTGGACAGTAAAAGGGTGCATTCGCTCTGTTCCCCTGGTAGATCTGTTGGGGGCAGCAGGTGGAGGAACTATGAAAGAAAGCTCCTCTGAGCAGTGCCCATGCAGATATCTATAAAAGAAAGAGAGGTCACCAACAGCACATCGGTGGGCAAGGGATGGCAGCATTTTGGGTGAGGATAGGGTCACCGATGAGACGTATAGCTCTCTTCTGAATGAAGTCCAGGATAGCGAGTGTAGAAGCGGCAGCGGCACCCCAGATGTGGGAGCAGTATTCGAGGTTTCGTCTTATTTGTGAAGTATATAAGGTATAGAGATTAGCTGGTGAAAAGTATTTGCGAGCCCAGAAGAGGAAACCCAATTTCTTAGCAGCCGCTTCTGCAATTGATGTGACATGTTGATGCCAATTCAGATTTCGATCCACAGAAATGCCAACAAGTGAAAAGGGCTCATTACTTTGAATAACTTGGTTGTGATGGGTCTAGGGCTGGTGTATCTCTTATGAGAAAGAAAGCAGGACTGTGATTTGGTGGAGTTGAATTGTACAAGATTTCTACTTCCCCAGTCTAATATTTTTTGGAGATCCACAAAGACAGAACCCTCAATGTGTCTGCGATCCTCATCTAATTGGGCTAAAGAGACAAGCTTAGAATATTGTATATTTGAGTGGAGGGTGCTGTCGTCCGCGTAACTGTGAACTGGGTTGGATGTGCTAGAGAGGAGGTCATTGATGTAGAGAAGAAACAAAGTAGGGGCTAAAGCTGAACCTTGAGGAACTCCTGCATTAATTGGATACAGTTTAGAGGAATGGCCATCCACGACAACAGAAATTCTCCGGTTGCAGAGGAAATTTGCTAACCAGATACAGAGTTTTGGTGGTAGGCCATAGGCCGGAAGTTTATTAAGCAGAGCTGCGTGCCAGACCTGGTCGAATGCTTTGGAAATATATATATAGCATCAATCTGGGATTTACTGTGTAGTTCCATAGACTTGTTCCAAGAATGGGTGACAAAGGAAAGGAGGTTGGCGGTTGATCTGCGCTGACGGAATCCATACTGCCTGTCGTGGATTAGACTGTGTTTTTCAAGAAATTTTAGTAATTCGGTGTTTATATACTTTTCCATCACTTTAGAGACGACTGAAAGGAGAGAAATAGGCATGTAGTTGCTAGGAAGCGCTTTGGATCCTTTCTTGGGGACGGGTTGTACTCTAGCAGTTTTCCAGTTACCAGGGAATATGTCTATTGTAAGATGTCTGAAACAGACGAATCAGGACAGGAGCAAGTTTTGGTGCGCATTTTTTGAGAACAATTGCTGGGATCTCCCCAAGGCCAGAGGCTTTCCTGCTATTAAGAGAAGAGAGCATCTTTCGTACCTTTTTAGTTTTGAAAATGATATCCGTCATTTTATGCGCGACATTGGGGACTGTTGGTAGTTGAACATTTGGAGGTGGATTGAGAGTAGAATTTCCAGCGAACAGCGAGGCAAAAAGTTCAGCCTTGCCCAGGGCGGTAGAAACAATTTCATCCCCTGAGACAAGGGGTGGGAACGTGCTCTTGCAGAAATTATTCCCAATAGATTTAGCAAGAGTCCAGAAGGGTTTGATGCCGTTGGAGCTTGAGAGGACTTTGTTTTTGATGTGGTTATTAAACGAGTTTTTAGCCTCAAGAAGAATGCAGACATATCGGTTTCTTGCGTCGTTAAATGCTTGACGGTTTTCTTGACTGGGATTGTGTAGAAGCGGTTTGTGAGCTTTGACCTTTTCAAGTCTGGCCTTGTCACAGGATTTAGAGAACCAGGGCTTTTGAGTGGCTGGAGAGGTTTTCTGTGTACGTGGAATAAATAATTCCATGCCAGCTTGGATAATTTCGTTGACGCTTTGTGAGATATCAGAGGGGTCAGGATGAGAGAAGCAGACAGACGCCCATGGAAATGAGGAAAAGTAATCTCGCATTTCGTCCTAGTTCGCGGAGTTGTAGTGCCAAACGATACGTGGGTGTGATGACTGTGTGACCTCGGGTTGCAATGCGCAGGAAGCAGTGACCATGCCGTGGTTTGAGCGACCAAGGGGGGCGGTGACTGATATCTTATAGCAGTCAGGATTTGTAGTAAGAAGGAGATCCAAGGGATTTGAGCTGTGTGTTCGGATGCGAGGAAAGTAAGTAGGTTGCTGAACCAAATTGGCTAAAGAATTGCTGACTGCAAAGGCCTCCGCTGCTCTTCCTTGTGGATAGGTTTTTGATGTTCATCACATCTATTGTCTATTAATACACCTAGGTACAGGGTCTGTTCCTTAAAATTAGTGCATCTTCTGCTACTTTTATTTGTGGAGATAGAAAAAATCTTTGAATAAAAGTTTTAGAACTTTTCACAAGTTGTGAGAATTTGCTTTTGGAAAACTTACGTAACCTCACTTTTTCTAAATGGAAAACCCTATATCAGAGTTACCAGATTACGCGATTTATTGCAAATTGGGCTATCTTTTATCTTTTGTTGCGAGTTTTTTGTCAAAGAAAGCGCCGAATCGTAGATTGGGCTTTTTACAAGCTGTGGAATTTGCTTTTAGAAAAATTACCTGACCTCACTTTTTTTAAATAGAACACCCTACATCAGTGTTACCAGATTGGGAGATTTATCGCAAATTGGGCTATCTTTTGTTGCGAGTTTTTTTTCGAAGAAAGCGCCGAGTCGCAAATTGGGCTTTTCACAAGCTGTGAGAATTTGCTTTTAGAAAAATTATCTAACTTCAATTTTTTTTAAATAGAACCACCCTATCCCAATATATGATTGCTCAGAATGTAAGTCCGTTTTCTTCTGATTTTAAAAATATAATCATAAGTGATATTTAAATGAGCCGGTTTAGCAATATTCCGTATCAAACATATTGATTCTACAGTAGTTAATAATTAATTATTACGGAAAAGTATCCAAAGATGGCCATGAATTATTACTGGAGAATCAATATGTTAGACACAGAATATTTTTAAAACGGCTCTTTGACTCTTTTTTCTACATATTATCTAGTATATTCAAGCACATCACATTTTTCTGAATGTGTGAATAGCATTTTAAAACGATTGCTATACTCAACAAATACACATCACTTCTGACAATCTGTTGTTGCTATGTCAAACAATCTAAACGTTTTGTTTCGAATTCATGGCTACCTAATTTGAATTCATAAATTTGACGATATCTCCTTTATTTTCGACTTTAGGCCCTTTAGGCATTAAAAGTAATTTGTTCAGAATTTGGTTATCTATCGAATGCTGATAAGATATACGGGGTGTTCCATTAGAGAAAAAAAAAACGTTTCTGTCAATATCCCGGAAACGCGATGCTCGATTGTTTTTTTTTGTTTAGCTCATCGTAATCAGCGCAAAAAAATACACAAGTCTGCTAAGTTAGCCGGTCACGTAGGTCCAATAATAAGTAAGTTAGCAATAGTGCCGACTTAACTTTGAACTGTATATATATATATATATATATATATATATATATATATATATATATATATATATATATATATATATATATATATATATATATATATATATATATATAAAGGGTGAACCATTTACCGAATTTTAGGTCTGTAAGTTTAAAGACAAAAAAGTTATAGGCATTTCAAGGAAACAAAATTCGGGGTTTTCCCCCAAACGTAAAAAGTCGCGATTTGAAACCATCGTTGCCCTTCATTTTGATAAAATATTTCCAAAAACTTCATTTTAAATAGACACTTTCTCGGATGCTTTGGCCGTAGTTTTAGTTAAGTTTATGGTTTAACAGTCTATAATTTTTAGCTAGTTTACGTAGAAAAAATTCGTTAATGAGGAGACCACGACTTTTGAATTCTAAAAAGATTTCTTCAAAGGAGCTCAAACTAGGCCCCCTAGAATCTATATACGGGTTTACTTTCTGTTTACATATATACAGGGTGACGTATTTCTACGGTAAAGCTCAATATAATTGTAATTATGCAAGATGCGAGAAAAAATTGTATGCGTTACTTACAGGGTTTATTGAGCTGCATCTTATAAAATTATTTTGACGATCACAGAATGGTCCATAAGCCGTTGGTGACACTTACTTTTTTTTTAACATTCCCTATTGAATTTTTGCTTTTTTTCATCGAAATATGATGCATGTTTGTATGTTCCCCTGGTATCTGTTGGGGGCAGCAGGTGGAGGAACTATAAAAGAAAGCTCCTCTGAGCAGTTCCCGTGCAGATATCTATAAAAGAGAGAGGGGTCACCAACGGCACGTCGGTGGGCAAGGGATGGCAGCCTTTGGGTGAGGGTAAGGTCCCCGATGAGATGTATAGCCCTCTTCTGAATGGAGTCCAGGATAGCGAGGGTAGAAGCGACAGCAGCACCCCAGATGTGGGAGCAGTATTCGAAGTTTGGCCTTATTTGTGAAGTATATAAGGTACAGAGATTAGCTGGTGAAAAGTATTTGCGAGCCCGGAAGAGGAAACCTAATTTCTTAGCAGCCGCTTCTGCAATTGATGTGACATGTTGGTGAGAAAAGGACTCATTACTGTGAATAACTTGGTTGTTTATTGTGATGGGTCTACGGGCTGGTGTATCTCTTATGAGAAAGAAAGACTGTGTTGGGGTTGAATTGTACAAGATTTCTACTTCCCCAGTCTAATATGCTATGGAGATCCACGGAGATAGAACCCTCCATGAGTATGCGATCCTCATCTAATTGGGTTAAAGAGACAGGCTTAGAATATTGTATATTTGAGTGGAGGGTGCTGTCGTCCGCGTAACTGTGAACTGGGTTGGATGTGCTAGACAGGAGGTCATTGATGTGGAGAAGAAACAAAGTAGGGGCTAAAGCTGAACCTTGAGGAACTCCTGCATTAATTGGATACAGTTTAGAGGAATGGCCTTCCACGACAACAGAAATGCTCCGATTGGAGAGGAAATTTGCTGTCCACGTACAGAGTTTTTGTGGTAGGCCATAGGCCGGTAGTTTATAAAGCAGCGCTGCATGCCAGAATGCTTTGGATATGTCTAGAGCGACAATCTGGGATTTACCGTGTAGTTCCAAGAATGGGTGACAAAGGAAAGGAGGTCGGCAGTTGATCTGCGCTGACGGAATCCATACTGTCTGTCGTGTATTAGATTGTGTTTTTCAAGAAATTTTAGTAATTCGGTGTTTATATACTTTTCCATCACTTTTGAGACGACTGAAAGGAGAGAAATGGGCCTGTGGTTGCTAGGAAGCGCTTTGGGGGACGGCTGAAAGGAGGCCTGTAGTTGCTAGGAACCGCTTTGGATCCTTTCTTGGGGACGGGTTGTACTCGAGCAGTTTTCCAGTTACTCTATTGTAAGATGTCTGACACAGACGAGTCAGGACAGGAGCATGTTCTGGTGCGCATTTTTTTAGAACAATTCCTGGGATCTCCTCAAGGCCAGAGGCTTTCCTGGTATTAAGAGAAGAGAGCATCTTTCTTACTTTTTAGTTTTGAAAATGATATCCGTCATTTTATGCGCGACATTGGGGACTGTTGGTGGTTGAACATTTGGAGGTGGGTTGAGAGTAAAATTGCCGGCGAACAACGAGGCAAAAAATTCAGCCTTGCCCAGGGCGGTACAAACAAATTCATCCCCTGAGACAAGAGGTGGGAACGTGCTCTTGCAGAAATTATTCCCAATAGATTTAGCAAGAGTCCAGAAGGGTTTGCTGCCGCTGGGGCTTCAGAGGACTTTGTTTTTGATGTGGTTATAGTTATGTGGTATGTCGGAGAATATAAATATAAATAATTTTTCTTTGTAGTTTACAATGATTGGAGTATACATACTAAAAGCGAATAAAAATCATATTGAAATGATAGTACTTTTATTTTTTTTAAACACATTGTTTTATTTATAAAACTACAATATATTGGAAATCTCAAACTCCAAAATAATGATGGAATAATAATCTCGTAAATAAATGACTGATATAATTAGTTAAAAATAAATATTTTTGTATAGAATCTGGAATTATGTTAAATAAATTATAAAGTCTTTGTAATTGTGTTTTGACTTGCTGAAAACGATTTCTTCGATAACGTTTCTGGCAGATCCTGCAACAAAACAATTTATTTTAGTGAAATATTTCTCAAGATATGAATAACCTGAAAGTTTACCCTCTCACAATAATTTATACAGGGGTTCCTTGCTATGATTAATTCAATCCTATCACCGGCAGATGCTATCAGTGGCACCGTTAGACAACAGTCAAAATCCAGAGTCTTTGTGTCGTTTACCTGAAACAAATATATACATTGACATAATTACCTACTAGAAATCATTTATTTTCTGCACAGTAACATCTACAAGTTCGCCTGGAAATTGTCAGACACAAACTCGCAGGGTTCCTATAAGATCAGTTTGCATCTTAGAGTATCAAGCCTAAATGGTGCTTCAAATTGAATAATTACTTCCACATAGCTATGATAATCGAGTGCCTATCGTTCGACCGACAGCGCGTACATGTATGCAACCCCTGCATACACCAAGTCATTTAGGCGGACGTACAATAATTTATTGGTCGAATGTATTTTATAGCGGTAGCCTTTAAGTTTATGCAATAGGCAATCTGCTTAACACCTTTGCGTGTTGATATAGTATACCTATGATTACAAAAAAGTGTGGGCGCAGCAAATGCGTAATGGTAACAAATTTGCATAAAAAATTCCTGTTGTTATACAGTAAATATTTGTTAAAAAACTTGTATGCAGCAAGTTACTTGTGGTAGCGAGTTTTATTGAAAAATGGTAAATAGTAAATAAATAGTATTAAACTTTTTAAGACAGACATTGCTATAAAACGGATACGACAACAATCACATACAACGAAACATTAGAAACGTACAACAACAAACCACTACACCACAACAAGAACAAACAGAGTCCACACAACAACACACAGCGTTTTTACCATACATTAAAGGTGTCACCGACAAAATCAGCCGAATTTTCAGAACCCATAATATCAAAACCGCATTCACAACAAACCAAAAACTGTCAAATCTTATAAAAACTCCCAAGGATACGATTCCAAACGAATCCCACGGAGTTTACGAAATTCCTTGTTCCGACTGTTCCCGAACTTAGGTAGGACAAACAAATAGACGCATCCACAATAAAATATATGAACACCCCCTCGCAGTTAGAAAATCCGACCCATCATCAGCGCTGGCCATGCATCATATTCATACAGGACACAAAATAGACTTCGATAATGCCAAAACAATAGCACCGGTTTACAACTTCAAAACGAGAATTATCCGCGAAGCAATCGAGATTGAAAAACCTTTCGATTGTTTAAATAAGAGAGATGATGGTCTTCGCCTTCCGACCACTTGGAAACCTATTATATCTTCATTACAAGCACACAAACAGAAAACAAATTCCACAGACAATTTTATTTCCCTATTATCTGTCTCAACAAATGCCGGTGATCCTCTTAATCCTCCTCATCCTCTAAGTACCGTGACCAAAGCCCCCCACCTAATTGACCTTGACCCTACTACGTTTACTGACAACGAAGCAGATAGACGGAACGACATATATAAGACAAGACCCGCAACGAACTGCCAGATCTCTCTGAGGCCTAGGGTTTAACACACTGAGACCTCACAGACGATCTCCGGCGAGATTTGGGGAGTAGACAGATTGAGGCCCTGTAATCGCGCTACCACAACCCAACCCACCTTTGTCCACCGCTTTAAGGAGTAGGCAGATTGAGGCCTTAGAGTGTCTTTACATATTTCCTTGACCTCTCGAAACCAACCCAACCCACCTTTGACCACCGCTCTAAGGAGTAGGCAGCTAGAGGCCTTAGAGTGTCCTTATATATTTCCTTTACCTCTTGAAAATGGCTCCAAAACAGGAGCCGAAACGTCGCGTTTTAATAAATTCTGGACGCGGTTCAACCCGAGAACCAAGTATGTCTCACATTAAAGACCGCGGAAATCTTTCTGAATATATATATATATATATATATATATATATATATATATATATATATATATATATATATATATATATATGAGGGCGCGTCTATAAGTCCGTGGTTTTGATTTTGCATGGTCACTTCGGTATGAGAAAGCTACCTGCAAGAAGGGTGCCGCGTTTGTTCACAATCGACCACACACACAATCGTGTGACAACTTCGAAGGGACGTTTGGCGTTGTTCAATCGCAATATTGACGAGTTTTGCACCGTTTCGTAACGGTGGACGAAACATGGATTCACCACAACACACCAGAGGCCAAGCAGCAGTCAAAACAGTGGGTTTCTCCGTGTAAATCCGCGCCGAAGAAGGCCAAGTTTTGTTTGTCAGCCAATAAAGTCATGGCGACCGTTTTTTGAGATGGACGCGGTATAATACGCATTGATTACCTTCAAAAGGGAAGAACAATCAATGGAGACTTTAATACCAACTCATTGGACCAATTTAATGACGATTTGAAGAAAAAACGACCGCATTTGGCCATGAAAAAAGTTATTTTCCACCAAGACAATGCAAGGGTGCACACATTATGTGTAGTCTTCATGGCGAAATTGCATAAATTGGGATACGAATTGTTCCCCCATCCGCCCTAATCTCCAGATTTAGCTCTGAGTGACTATTTCTTGTTTCCAAACTTAAAAGAAATGGCTCGGCGGAAAGAGATTAGACTCCAATGATGAAATGGTCTCACAAACAAATATCTATTTTGAGGACCTCGACAAATTTTACCTGACCATGGAAATGGGTTCCAGAGGCCCTAATTCGCGCTCATTTAAAAACATTTTCCGAAAGTTTCACCATCGATACCTATCTATTAGTGAATTTTCTTAATTAAAATTCACTAATTTCGAAATGTGGACATAAAAAATCCGAAAGAGGCGAGAGAAATATGTTTGCTAAATAACTTGATGGGAGAAAAGTAATATTTAGTGGTCATATTCTCAGGCATAATAACTTTCTGATATTATTTGGAGGACACATATTTTGGAAAAAGTTGAGAGGTAGACCAAGACCGAAACTTCTCGAAGGCCGGACACAAGGCCCATAATTAATAAAGTTGGACGCTACAATGAAATAAACAGAGGTGCTGAAGACAGTAGCTTTGCTACGATAAGACGACATCGCTCTTAAGAGTGCCATGACAATGAGCTTGGGATATTGTTAGCCTCTATATTAAGGTAAGCACCGTTTAACAGGTCTCTGCATTATTATTTTTATTATCACAAAATAATTAGTTCGTCAATATTCCCATATAAAAAATTATAAAAACATTAACGCAAACATCAAACAAACGTGGTGTGTGAATTCCTTGGAGAGGTGCGGTACGAAGAATTTGCTTACGACAGACGTACCTAAGCGACCTCAGCTAATGTAGTTTCTGGTTTCTTGGTTCAGGATCCCTCAAGAAGGTCATATACATGTAGATTGAAGACAATATCTAAACAGAATAGCAATAATTCTCTAGAAATTCGATACACAACCAGGAACTACAATAACAACAACAAGTTTGGTTCATGTGACCTCCACATGTCCTATATAGGTTATCAGTGAAGCTCAGGACTCAGGAGAATTCCCGCAACGCGTCACAGAATATCCCCCCCGTATTAATATTCATATCGGCAGATTCATCAAATCTCGCATAATTTATTCCGCGACCCTGTAATGTATATTGACATGTGTTTCAAGTGTTCTACTCCGTGCCCCGTTATCGCCCTCTAGACCTCTCGGTGTTTGGTGTTCTACTAACCTGCTGACGTGTCGGGGCCCCTTCTGCTTTACTCTCAACTCTGTCTTCCATTATTAATATATTACAATAAAGCAGGGGATTGAATTTGGAAATTGAAATGGTTGCCGTCTCATCAGCATAATACGTTTTTTCAAGCTCGTATTTATAATGAATTAGATACGTCATGATTTGACAGAAATGGAAGTAATTTTTACGTGACATATCTACATATAACCTACTTTCTAGAAAACCCATACAAGTATGAAATGAAAATTAAAAACTCGTCTTGGGCTGTATGTTCTTTGTAACGTGATTTAGTTTTAGCGAATTAAAAAATAATTCGCTAATGAGGAGATCTGTGTTGATATATATATATATATATATATATATATATATATATATATATATATATATATATATATATATATATATATATATATATATATCCGACCGATAACTCAAAAAGTAATGGAACAATCTTGATCAAATTTGGTGAGTACCTTCCTTTTGCAAGTGGCTTGGATAAGTTCGTTAGCCAGGAAAATCGGATTAGGTTTTCCCGAAAAAAATGGTGTTTTCTTTCTAAAAATAACAAAGTAAGAGCAACCAAATTGTACGCGTGTTTGTATTATAAAGAGTGAACTCTGTACCCAAATTTAGGTCTCTAGCTTTAAAGGCAAAAAAGTTATGGGCAGTTAAAGAAACTAATTTTGGGATTTTCCTCAAAACGCCAACCTCGCAATTTGAAGGTCAAAATTGGCAATGTTTAGACAAAGAACGTGAAACAAATACGGATTGTAAAAAGAAAATGTTGGAAGAAGAGCGTTCTGCAAACCCAGATTCAACCGCCATTGCCCTTCATTTTACTAAAATATTTACAGAAAATTCATTTCAAATAGATCCTTTCTCTGATGCTCTTTGGCTGTCGGTTTAGTTAAGTTGATGCTTTCGCCGTAGGTTTAGTAAAGTTTATGGTTTAACGGTCTATAATTTTTTAGCTAATTTTCGTAGAACAAATTCGTTAATGCATTTTTGCATTTTTTATCGAAATATGATGCGTTTGTAAGAAAAAAATCTGGAGAAAGTAAGTGCGTTTTGGTACCGAATTTTCGGTACAATTGCAGTTTAGCTCCTGAACGCTTTTCAAAAAACTGTTTTCAGAAACCTGCCTAGCCCCCCCTCCCCCTGGATCCACAAACTCCAAGAAAAATTTCTTGTTCACACCCTCCAAGGAAGTTACGGGACCAGGAGTGAGTAGGGGTGCTGGGCGGGGTGGGTAGTAAAAAGGAAATATGAGCAGAAAATGCGAACAAAACGGGCTTGAAAGCTGTCTTTTTACATTTTGAAGCCATATCCCCCTTAAACCCTGCCTACCCCGCACAGCACCCCTATTCCCCCAGGTGCCGTAACTTCCTTGGCGGGTATGAACAAGACATTTTTCTTGTGGTTTATGCAACGAGGGTGGTATCCACGTGAGGGGGGAAGGAAAATCCCCACGACGAAGCAGCCAACCCCAACCTCCCACCGCTGCCGCAAGTCGAACCGGGGAGTGGGGGGGCTTCGTCATATGTATTTTCCTTTCCCCCTCGTGTGCATGCAACCACCCTCCTTGCACAAACCACAAGAAAAACTTCTTGTTCATACCCCCCAATGAAATTACGTGACCTGGCGGCGAATAGGGGTGCTGTGCGGGGTAGGCAGGGTTTAATGGGGATATGGCTTCAAATAGACAGCCTTCAAGCAGTTTCCTTTACATTTTCTGCTCCTATTTCCTTTTTACTACCTACCACGCCCAGCGCCCCTATTCACTCCCAGTCCCGTAACTTCATTGGGGGGTGGGGGGGGGGTGGGGTGTGAACAAGAAATTTTTCTTGTGGTTTGTGCATCCATGTGGGATACTAATAATGTTTCTGAAAACAATTTTTGAAAAACGTTCGGGAGCTAATTTGCCAATTTACCCAATTTTCATTAATTCCTTCAAATTTCAATGACTCAATTTGCTATTAACGTAAGCTTTGTTGGTTAGGAAAGCAACATTTAAGTTTATTTTCGGAAATTTTTTGTATATTTTCAAGCCACAAGTAATTTTGATAAAATATACATTGTTTCTACTACATAGGCTCTACCGGTAATCAGATTGATGACTTGTCGCATTTGCTATTAAAAACATTTTAATGGAAATTCACTTCTATAACACACTTGCTGCATCCAGACTTTTGAAAAATGTTTATATATTTTCAAACAATAAAGTTATTTAGATTGAATATGGTACATTGTTTCTACTATATAGGCAACCAAGTTTGATGCCTGCTTTCATCAAAGAAAGACATTTGCTATTAAAAATATTTTAAAGAAAATTCGCTACCGCTTGCTGCGTCCCGACTTTTTTATATCTTAAATCTTCTCTTTGAAATCTTACTTTTCATTAAGGCAATGGCTTGCCATTGTTTCGAAGAAACATTCATAAACCATTATGCTTTTTTTAGTAAATTTTCTTCTTGGAAACTGACTCTGGATATGTTCGCGCCCATTCTCAAAAACCTTTCAAATGTCATTATCCAATATAATCTTCGACTACGGCAACGCAAACGTAGCATTGGTTTAATATTTCAGTGAAAAAACTTCACTCATCGACTAAAATAGTTTACAGAGGGATAGACTTACCTGTATAATTCTATCAAATGGCTTGAGCAGTCCCACAATATCCGCTGGGCCACCTTTCCGTATCCTATTCACATATACTCCCTTCTCGTAGAGGCCATCACTGACACTGAATCCATAATCATCATAGATGGAGTCTTTATACAGCGTCACGTGGTAGATCTCGTTGTCTAGTATACTTTCGTTGCTGTACATGCCCTGGCTGGGTAGCCTATAGATAAAGCTGTTGACAGGAGGCGGCTGCCGGTGCAGGTAGGGCGAGTTATCGTATTTGCTTGTGGCAGTGGAAGCTGAAGAAGTGTTGCTAAATGTATAATTGGGCAGGGGTAAAGGGCTCGGACAGGGACAGTAAGGGTCCTCCGCGTCAGAATAAAACTGCAGGTCCGAGTCGTGTTTTGGGTTCTTGTTGGAAGTTAGCGTGGAATCTTTGTCCTGGCACTGGTACGAAAGGGGCTCGCTGATGATGCTTTCTTCGTCTTTTATTTGGTCTGTAAGTTAAAAAGATTTTCATGACATTTATAAATGCGTATATATCACTCAAAATTTGTTGTTTCTTTCAATTAATGTGCAGCCGGTAATCGAAACTAAAAACATGAAGTCATAAAGTTAAGGCGAAGATACCATCAAACCACTTTTTTAATGAAACACTGCATGAAAAGTGAGACACATGTGTTTCAAAGACATCATGAAATTGATTGTTGTTCCTGAAGAGTTTATGATTATATGCTTTAGTGAGTATGTCTGCCGGGAGAGCATTCCAAAGTTGCATTTGCATTTCAAATTTTGTATTTAAAATTGGTCTCTATCAAAATCAAAGTCTTCGATACGTAAAGTAAGAAATTACCGTCGATTTGCCACCCCGTGCAATAATTGTATTTGGTTTTTTGAAATCTCTCTCTTCTGAATGGAGTCCAGGATAGCGAGTGTAGAAGCGACAGCGGCACCCCAGGTGTGGGAGCAGTATTCAAGGTTTGGCCTTATTTGTGAAGTATAAAAGGTATAGAGATTAGCTGGTAAAAAGTATTTGCGAGCCCGAAAGAGGAACCTAATTTCTTAGCACCCACTTCTGCAGTTGATGTGACATGTTGGTGCCAATTGAGATTTCGATCTACAGAAATGCCAACTAGTGAAAAGGACTCATTACTTTGAATAACTTGGTTGTTCATTGTGATGTGTCTAGGGCTGGTGTATCACTTATGAGATAGAAAGCAAGACTGATATTTGGTGTAGTTGAATTGCCCAAGATTTCTATTTCCCTAGTCTAATATTTTTTTGGAGATCCACAGAGACAGTACCCTCCATGACTCTGCGATCCTCATCTAATTGGGCTAAAGAGACAGGCTTATAATATTGTATATTTGAGTGGAGAGTGCTGTCATCCGCGTAACTGTGAATTGGGTTAGCTCTGCTAGACAGGAGATGATTGATGTGGCGAAGAAACAAACTAGGGACTGAAGCTGAACCTTGAGGGACTCCTGCATTAATTGGATACAGTTTAGAGGAATGGCCATCCACGGCAACAGAAATACTCCGGTTGGAGAGGAAATTTGCTGTCCAGGTACAGAGTTTTGGTGGTAGGCCGGAAGCTTATTGAGCAGCGCTGCGTGCCAGGCCTGGTCGAATGCTTTGGATATGTCTAGAGCGACAATCTGGGATTCACCGTGTAGTTCCATAGACTTGTTCCAAGAATGGGTGAAAAAGGAAAGGAGGTCGGCAGTTGATCTGCGCTGACGGAATCCATACTGCCTGTCGTACATTAGACTGTGTTTTTCAAGAAATTTTAGTAATTCGGTGTTTATATACTTTTCCATCACTTTTGAGACGACTGAAAGGAGAGAAATGGGCCTGTGGTTGCTAGGAAGCGCTTTGGGGGACGGGTTGTACTCTAGCAGTTTTCCAGTTCCTAGCGAATATGTCTCTATTGTAAGTTGTCTCAAACAGACGAGTCAGAACAGGAGCAAGTTCTGGTGCGCATTTTTGAGAACAATTGCTGGGATCTCGTCAAGGCCAGAGGCTTTGCTGGTATTAAGAGAAGAGAGCATATTTCGTGCCTTTTTAGTTTTGAAAATGATATCCGTCATTTTATGCGCTACATTGGGAAAATTCAGCGTTGCCCAGGGCGGTAGAAACAATTTCATCCCCTGAAACAAGAGGTGCCAACGTGCTCTTGTAGAAATTATTTCCACTAGATTTAGCAAGAGTCCAGAAGGCTTTGCTGCCGTTGAAGCTTGAAAGGATTTTGTTTTTGATGTTATTATTAAACGAGCTTTTTGCCTCAGAAAGAATGCGGACATAGCGGTTTCTTGCGTCGTTAAATGCTTGGCGGTTTTCTTGACTGGGATTATGTAGAAGAGTTTTGTGAGCTTTGACCTTTTCAAGTCTGACCTTGTAACAGGATTTAGAGAATCAGGGCTTTTGAGTGGCTGAAGAGGTTTTCTCTGTACGTGGAATAAATAATTACATGCCAGCTTGGATAATTTCGGTGACGTTTTGTGATATATCATAGGGGTCCGGATGAGAAAAGGAGACAGACGCCCATGGAAATGAGGAAAAGTAATCCAGCATTTCGTCCCAGTTTGAGGAGTTGTAGTGCCAAACAGTACGTGGGTGTGATGACTGTGTGACCTTGGGTTGCATTGCGCAGGAAGCAGTGACCGTGGTCAGAGCGACCAAGGGGGCGCGGTGACTGCTGATGTCTTATAGAATTCAGGTTTTGTAGTAAGAAGGAGATTCAAGGGATGCGAGGAAAGTAAGTAGGTTGCTGAACCATATTGGCTAAAGAATTGCTGACTGCGAAGGCCTCCGCTGCTCTCCCTTGTGGATCGGTTTTTTGAAGATCCTCGCCATTCCTTATTATGGACATTGTAGTCACCAAGAATAGTGACCTCGGAGAAAGGATATTCAGAAATCAGATGGTCGGTTGTTTCAAAAAGGTACTCAAAGAGCTGGACAAAGTTGTTGTCAGAAGGTGACCGGTAAATGCAACAGATGAATTTAGTTGCAGCCCTGAGAGAGAGAGAGAGAGAGAGAGAGAGAGTTTCATCCAAAATATGTTTTTTCTTCCAGCTTCAAAATTTTGGAGTCTGGTGCAGGGTATATTGCTACGGACGTATGCGCACACACCTCAATGCAATCTAGAGGAAGCAAGGAGCTCATACCCCTGGAAATTAAGGTGATTAGTGGCTGTTTTGGCACTGATTTAGGTTTCGGTGAGGAAGAGGATTTGGGGCCTGGACGGAGTTCAGGTTATAATTTAGGCCACATATATTCGAGAAGGATATGTTAAATCTTGATGCCGTCGCCCCCTGCACGCTTTCTCTCGGAGACCCGAATGGAGGGTTATTTTGTCTCCGGAATCTTTTGTACAAGGAGGAGCCATCATCATTTTTGTGTGTAAGGGAAACCGACTCATACACCAACCGGAAACGTCGGTTGGGATTTTACCGGCCACTTGAAGTAAGGGGTGGTACCTCCTCGGGCGTGAAAAAATCCTTTACTATCACGTAAAGAAAAAGTCCACTACCACCTGCCATGTAAGTAAATGGAGATACAGAGATATATATATATATATATATATATATATATATATATATATATATATATATATATATATATATATATATATATATATATAGAGAGAGAGAGAGAGAGAGAAGGGGGGAGAAAGAGATTAAAAAAATTAAAAATAAACTGTTATGAAAATTTTATAAACTCGTAACATGAAATCACCCCAATTTTTTTTTACATATGTTCAGAAATACAAATATAAATACTTTAAGCATAGTGCATTTACAGCGAATACGCTCTCCAACTATTCACAAGTCTGCATGTAGTATTCAACAGGTTCCATTAAAAGTGGATAACACCCATAATCGCTAAGTATTATGCTAGGCAAAACTGGCAAAATAATTTAAACAACTGTTGAAATTCGCCCTTTTTATATGAAATATGGTTACATAAATATTATGAAAACAGTTACAGAGGATGAAGTGCTAAAATATTCAGACTTAGCACCATATTACCACTTTTATCTCAAAGATTTATCTACTAGAAGACGAAGTATAACATTGGAATGGAAGGATAACGAATTTACTTCCATGACGATCTCTTTCAAGTTGGATAGACAAGCGTTATCCGGGTTTGTGTAGCACGTATGTCTGGCGAGGGTAAGAAGTAATAGCTCACCTGAACAAATGTTGTCGTTGCAGTTGTCGCACGTGTTGCTGTCCCAAGAATGCACTGCACTGTCTTCGCTTACCAGTCCAGGACTCGAATAATTGCATCTCGGTTCGTCAGCAAGCCCCTCTGTAATTGAAAAATAAATATGGACTATTAAAACTGGCATCCCTCAGTCATTCAAATTGCCCCGAGTGCCGTTTGTTTGCATTAATCCTATAATATTAGCTATAGTAACAGCTGGATGATATTTATCAAACCGGGATTGGTTCCTATTTACCTAGGGTCTATGCGCTTTACTACTCATTATTTACAGAGAACACATAATATTCCAAACAAATAAATAAATAATCCAAATCGCAGGTTGATAATAATTAATAGAAATATTCGTAATCAATTCTGTATTTACATAATACGCAGATTGTAAATGATTACCCCAAATCCCACCAACAATAATATTTATTAAATTGCACGTTGTACGGACGTCATACACATTAATTACGTTTCCTGTAATTGAGTATTTGTCAGAGTTGCCATTTATAAACTGTACCTAGAGTAAAGTGGACGCTGAATACAATGCCTTTTGTTGGCCTTTCGCCTCCAATAGGTCATTATTTCGTCCCATACAGCAAAATAAATTAGTTAACACCTGCCATTTAATGAATATCCTTGGAGTGGGATGATTAATACATGTGCTTGATATTTTCGTGTTTGTGTGAACAAATTTACAAAGTTTCTTATGAAAAACGCCTGCTTCAAGACAAAACATGGAACATCCTTATACACCTTACTGTGTATAAAGATGTTCAATGTTCTGATTTGTATTGGCCTTAGCTGCATAGACTCTTTAGCCAGTGGTAGTTTAAGCGAATTTTCATTAAGAAAGGGGTGAATTAGTGCCCCTCAGAACCCATATCCAAGCTCCGTTTGAATTTATATATATATATATATATATATATATATATATATATATATATATATATATATATATATATATATATATAATAATAATAATAATAATAATAATAAGTTTATTCATCCAAAATTCTACATACTTAATTCTAATTACAAAATGGAAAATTACTTCAATCAGCACATGATTTTAGTTAACGACGAATAAACTACAAGTTTATTACAGAAGCTTTTAGCTTATATGCATAAAATATACGTCAATTTATTCTACATCTTAACCTTTTTTATGAGTGGTATACATCCTTGATTCAACTAGTAATAGTTTTCTCAATTTTATCCCTGGGAGTATTTATAAGCCATTTACTTACAGCCCTCTTGAAAGGTCCCACACCACCAATACTTTTGACCGAGTCAGGTAACAGGTTATATAGTTTTGGTCCATAGTATCTATAATATTTTTTGCCTATGGTTTTATGGATTCTGTCAACCTCACACCTCTGCACTCTCATGTTATATCCGTGTTCAACCCGCAGATAAGTATGTTTGTTACCAAAAAACCACAACAACACAGACCTAGCATACAGTTGCCGCAAATCTAGAATCCCCAACTCATCAAAAAGTTGATCACTGGGATACAATCTATCTTTGCGATACAAAACTTTAAGAATCCATTTCTGAATAACACTCAGCCTTCCTAAATACACAGGATCGACGCCGCCCCAGCTTAATATACCATACATAAGTTGACTTTGGATCAATGAAAAATACAATGTTCGCAAACAACTTAGACTAAGAATTCCACTTAGGTGCTTGAATTTAGTAATAAATGAGCGCAACCGTTTAACGAGATGCTCCATGTGGTGGTTCCACCTAAGATGACTGTCGAGAATAATACCAAGGTATGTAACACGATTTTGCGATTGTATCTCTAATTCTCCCACTGTAAGAGACTTGAAAGTGGGTATATATTTTTGGTAAGATGTGAAGGGAAGGTACACCGTCTTATCAGGATTTAAGGTAAGTAGGTTGTCAGAGAACCAATTTTTTATCGTCTTAAAATCTGTTTCAGCTTTATGTTTCAGTATATCCCAGCTTTCTGCGCTATAAAATATTGCTGTGTCGTCAGCATAACTGACTAGTTTACCTTGTGACTCTTGCGTTAATAAATCGTTAATATATATGGTAAATAATATCGGTCCCAAAACTGATCCTTGTGGAACCCCAGAGTTTATCATTCTCTCTTCACTTATCTCATCATACACCCTGACACACTGTCGTCTGTTAGTCAAATATGACTGGATTAAGGCCCCTGCCTGCCCTCTTATCCCATATGCTTCTAACTTTTGAATAAGTTCTGTATGATCTACAGTATCAAAGACTTTTGACAGATCGACAAAAATGCATAGAGCCACTCTTTTCTCATCTAATGCCTTGTATATGTTACGAACCAAGCTGGCCGCCGCATCCTGTGCCGATCTACCTTTTCGAAAACCAAATTGAAAGTCAGATAGCACACTTTGCATCTCAAAAAATTTGACTAATCTCTTTTTTATCATCTTCTCAAAAATTTTTGACAGACTTGAAAGCAATGTTATTGGCCTGTAATTAACGACATTTGTGGCATCACCTTTCTTATATAAAGGAATAATTATTCCCTTCTTAAGTACCGTAGGAAACACCCCTTGTACAAGCGTAGCATTGAACAGTTCCACCAGAATATTAGAAATTTCTGCAGCAATCTCTTTCAAAATTTCAGCCTTTATCTCGTCATCACCAGGCATTTTACCATCCTTTAGAGATCTTATTTCGTTCTCCACTTCCTGCTGAGTAGACGGTTCCAGAAAAATTGTAGAATTAACCTTCTTTATTTTATTTTTAGGCAGTGATTTTCCTTTGGTTGGATCTTTTTTTATGCTTTTCGCCAGATTTTTTCCTACATTTACATAGTATTCATTAAAGTGGTCTGCTATATCTGCTTTATTTACAAGTGTTTGACCTTCAGTTGTCTTTATTTCGATTATACTCTTTTCTTTCTTAATTTCTTTATTACAAATTTGGTTTACAGTATTATACAATTGTTTTGTTGAAATATTCTTACCCAGAAGGTTTTTAAAATAATTTTCTTTCGTAGCTTTTATCAGCCTGGTTAACATGTTTCGATATGTTTTATATTCATTTATCTTTACAGTATTGGTAAAATTGTTTTTTTTAATAGCATTATATAATTTATTTTTTTCAACAATTGATTTTAGTAAGGCTGGAGTTATCCAATCCTTTCTTCTATCAGGCTGAGTTCTGGCATAACTATTTTTTGTATTAATACTTATATGCATCTTTAATATTTTTAAAAAGGAATCAGCTGCCTTGTTTACATCATCTATATCTCTATACACACTTTCCCATTTTTCATCCCTTAAGTCATTCTTGAGTTTAGGATAACTAATGCATCTTTTGCACGTTTTTTTAGGCTCCTGGCGGACTAAGTTAACATGACTGGAAGGTTTACCCTCTATATGCAAAATAATTGGGAAATGGTCAGTTATGTTAACGTGTAAAATTATAGGGTAAAATAATAAATTATCTGTTATTCTTCTGTGCTTAATAAATATGTGATCCAGACACGATTTTGATTCCTTTTCTATTCTTGTATATCCATTAATATACGACTTAAACCCAAACTCACCCATAATATTTAAATAGTCTTGTACTTCGACCAAATTGTCATTGTTGATATTCTGATTTATATCACCCACAAATATATGGTGGTCTACACTGTTTCCCACATTTTTTAGATAGTTGAATAGTTCCGAGTTAAAAGTCTGTACCGGAATTGAATGTGACCTGTATGCAGCGGTAATCATAAAAGTATCTACATTTCCGTATTTAAATCTGATCTGAAGAAGCCCCGTACGTTCAAACGTAAGCCTTAGAAGTTTATATTTTAAGTTGTGTTTAATATATATTACCACACCGTCATTTCTATTAGCTTTCCCTTCATTATAAACCAGATCATATCCCTGCATGCTATAAAGCCCTAGATTATGTAAGACAAAAGTTTCAGTTAGAATAATGACATCGAACTTCTGCGAAAATAATTGCAAAAGTACACAAAGTTCATCTTTATTCTTATCTAGGCTACGTATATTATTGTGAAATATCTTCAAATTACAGTTGGTGGAAGTTGACAGTTGCTCATAGGCATGCACGCTTTCAATTTCTAGTGTTGAAACAGACTCATATTGCAAGTCTCTTATATACTCGTCCATCTTTACATATGTTTGTTGGTGTTTGTTAGTAAAAATATAAATTCACACAGTAAGTGAAACCGTGTAATAAAGTTTCAGACCATCCAAGAAAAAAAAAAACTATAACCTAACTCAGTACAAAAGCATAAGATAAACTCCCCAAAAGGTAATACAATAAAATGCAACCAAATACAAATACAAAGCAAACAAATAGTACCTACAAGTTACAAAAATACCAATTTTTAATTTAAGAATAAATAAGTGTCGATAGGAGGAAACAAAAAACTGCTATCTCTATAAGATTTTTACTTGTGCGAGAAGACAGTTAAGCTACCCACACACGAACACTTTAAATGTATATTTTCTAAACTTATTGAGGTGTATCACTTTTACGCAAAATTGGCCTTACTTATTTTGGATGCCTGCCTTGTGTGTGCACCCGAAGTTGATGAAGCTGAATTTATCCTGCTGTGTTTACCTGTCCTCTCGGTTCTTCTAAGCTTGTCTTGAACTTCCTGCAAATTTTCAGCTGACGTTTTGCCAATTTTAATGTTCTGCAATAATGCTTGTGCAGCTTCTCCTCCTCCCTTTGCTTTAATGTCTGTATTATCTTGTGACAAATTTTCCTCTAGTTCGTCTAGTATTGGTTGTCTTGATGAGAGCGGTGTTCCTGGGTCACTGTGTGACCTAATAGGTAGCTCAAATGCAAATTCTTCCTCTTCTATAAGTTGTTTAAGTGTATAAGCAACATCGTTTATTATAATTTTGTTCTGCTTTACAAACACATTCATTCCTTTTGATCTAAATTCTTTCTGGTATTCTTTCAACTTCTTCCTTTCTTCTAGTTCTTTCCTAGTGTAATCCTTCGTAATATATATTTTACTTCCTTTAAGCTTGTGTGTATTTTTCAAAACTATATATATATATATATATATATATATATATATATATATATATATATATATATATATATATATATATATATATATATATATATATATATATATATATATATATATATATATAGGGTGGCGCATTGAAAACGGAACAGACCGATTTGCGTCCAGAGAAATTTTTTTAAAGAAACACTGAAACACGTCAAATTTAGTATTGAGGGGGACATGTTTTGACATAAAACTCAACTTTGTCACATCAACCCCTTAAGGGTGGTGATAGCAACGCATATATTTTAAATAGGGAACATAATTTTTCTGAATTCAGCACACTAATCTTTTTGGAAGTTTTATCAACTCGTTTAAAAATTATTCACAGTTGAAGATGCAAAAACGCATTTCACTCATTCTGATAAGAAATGTGCTGATAGTCAATGTTTTGTTGGTTTGTAAACAAAAAATTGGCTATCAGAACATTTCTTATCGGAATGAGAGAAATGCGGTTTATTATTTCAGTTTATCGGTCGGTTTAATACTTGATAGTACTACCGAAAATTAATTTCACAATGGTGTATTCTGTAGAAGAAAGAGTTGAATTAATTAGTCTTTTTTTCAAAAGCGATGACTGTGCCAACCGTACCGCAAATTTGTTTAATGAATGACATCCGAACAGACATGTTAACAGAAAATACATTTTGGAGTTAGTTGCAAAGTTTTAACAGTGGTTCAGTAGCCAACAAAAAACGGGATCCTGAACGTGAATTTCCGGTTAGAAATGAGACTACTGAGATTGAAGTTTTAGGACAAATTGCTGCAGACCAACTTTGAGCACGAGAAAATTGGCCACTGTTTCAGACATCAAAAGAAGAACTATTCAGCGAATATTGAAGCATAATAAATTTCACCCGTATAAAATTCATCTTGTACAACAACTGAATGAAGATGATTTTGATCAGCGGCTGGAGTTTTGTGAAGTTATGACTGCACGAATAGCTGATAACGGGAACTTTCTGTTCAATATCTGTTTTTCAGACGAGTGTACGTTTTTATTAAACTCTACAGTCAATCGTCATAATTGTCGTTATGGGGCAGATAATAATCCAAGAAATTTTCACGAAGTCCACACTCACACTCCACAGAAATTGAATGTCTGGACTGGCATTTTTGGAGACCCCGTTTGACCAATTTTTCTTGATGGCAACTTGAGTGGCGAAACGTATTTGGAGTTATTAGAAGATATCGTTTACTACTGATTGACATTGTTAAAACTGATGATCGCTATCAAGAAAATCAATTAGTGTTTCAACAAGATGGAGCTCCTCTGCATTTTTCACAACGTGTTAGGGAGTTTTTGAACAGAGAATTTCCAGAGCAATGAATCGGGCGTAGAGGTGCTATTGAGTGGCTCCCTAGATCACCGGATTTAACTCCTTTAGACTTATTTCTATGGGGCCATTTAAAGAGTAGAATTTTCGCAACAGAACCGGAGTCTCTAGAAGAATTACCACGACGCATTGTTGAAAAATGCCGCCTAATAACTCTACAAATGCTGCATAATGTTAAATCTTAGTAAGGTGCCCTGCTATAGATACACTCCTGAGCCTGTTCTAGAGAACTCAGGATACAGGTTATACTGGGATCGGAACGTGTTCACAGACCAACGAGTTGCTCACAACAGGCCAGATATAATAATAGCGGATAAGTCCTGCGACCAAGTGACGCTGATTGATGTGGCCATTCCAAATACTAATAATCTAGAGATAAAGTACAACGAGAAGATCATTAAGTACAGAGACCTCGAGATACGAGTAAAGAGACAGTGGAAGGCAGATATTGTCCGAGTGATTTCAATAGTCATGTCGTCAACTGGTGTTCTTCGAGAGAACATTAAGAGACTGGGTCGTGGAGAGCATCTTTATAAGGTTAAGCAGAAGGCGGTAATGCTTGCAACTGCCCACGCCGTGCGGAGATTCCTGGGAAATGAGGATGTGTCACGTTGTCGTTCAGGGCCCGATAACTTGGCAATGGTTCCATCTGAGCTCAGTCCTTTTGGTATCCTTTTGGTCCAGCCTGATAATTTCAGATAATAAACCCACGCCTTCCCTAACACTTTCACCACCCTCTCTTGATATACAGAGCGCGGTTGTCTCTTGTCTCCAACACGGTGTCAGTATTCCTAGAGCTACAATGTAGACAGTGTTGGAGGAATATCTCGCTAGTCCTCTCTTATACGTGTGCTGTCACCCTTTCAAAACATCGCGTCTAGCCACCTAACAAGGTACCAGTGTTGTGAGCATCGATGGCGCTTTAAATCAGCAAGTGGCAAGAGTATCTTGCGTGTATTATTTCTCTCTACATGTGTGCTCCAATTGCACGTGTATTAACTAAATTCTCGCTCAAAAGCATTGTGCATCTTCCTCTTACTCAATCGTTGTGCTCCCAAATATCCGCTCAGTATAAAGCTGTGCTATAAAAATACGTCCAAATACACGATCGCGCATCTCTCTATCGTAAAGTGCTAATCACAGATGCTACGCAGCTTATACGTCTATGATTAATGTAAAACCACTATTAGTAATTAGAAAGTTATTTAGTTGCAGTTATAGAATTACTAAAGTTCAATAGATCGCTTTATAAAAACCTAGTGCCTGTTATTGTGTTTTTTGTTTTTATTTCAACAACACTCCACGAGGGCTTACAGCCTAAATACTATCGTACCGTGGGTGTCGACAAGGAGGAAAGAAGCAACTTGTTAATTCTGGACTTGAAGGTTTAGAGGTTCGGAGGAGAAGGAAAAACATGCGCCAGCAAGGAACTCCACAACTTGAAAGTCCTCGGGACAAAAGAGCGGGCATAACAAGGTGTTCTATGTCTGGTGACCTGGACAGTAAAAGGGTGCATTCGCTCAGTTCCCCTGGTAGATCTGTTGGCGGCAGCAGGTGGAGGAAGTATGGAAGAAAGCTCCTCTGAGCAGTGCCCGTGCAGATATCTATAAAAGAGAAAGAGAGAGAGAGAAAGAGAGAGAGAGAGAGAGGTCACCAACGGCACGTCGGTGGGCAAGGGATGGCAGCCTTTGGGTGAGGGTAGGGTCGCCAATGACACGTATAGCTCTCTTCTGAATGGAATCCAGGATAGCGAGTGTAGACGTGGCAGCAGCACCCCAGATGTGGGAGCAGTATTCGAGGTTTTTCCTCATTTACGAAGTATATAAGGTATAGAGATTATCTGGTGAAAAGTATTTGCGAGCCCGGAAGAGGAAACCTAATTTCTTAGCAGCCGCTTTTGCAATTGATATGAGATGTTGGTGCCAATTGAGATTTCGATCCACAGAAATGCCAACAAGTGAAAAGGACTCATTACTTTGAATAACTTGGTTGTTCATTGTGATGGATCTAGGGCTGGTGTATCTTTTATGAGAAAGAAAGCAAGACTGATATTTGGTGGGGTTGAATTGTACAAGATTTCTACTTTCCCAGTCTAATATTTTTTGGAGATCCACGGACTCATCTAATTGGGCCAAAGAGACAGCCTAAGAATATTGTATATGTGAGTGGAGGGTGCTGTCGTCCGCGTAACTGTGCACTGGGTTGGATGTGCTGGAGAGAAGGTCATTGATGTGGAGAAGAAACAAAGTAGGGGCTAAAGCTGAACTTTGAGGAACGTCTGCATTAATTGGATATAGTTTAGAGGAATGGCCATCCATGACAACAGAAATGCTCCGGTTGGAAAGGAAGTTTGCTGTCCAGGTACAGAGTTTTGGTGGTAGGCCATAGGCCGGAAGTTTATTAAGCAGCGCTGCGTTCCAGACCTGGTCGAATGCTTTGGATATGTCTAGAGCAACAATGTGGGATTCACCGTGTTGTTCCATAGACTTGTTCCAAGAATGGGTGACAAAGGAAAGGAGGTCGGCAGTTGATCTGCGCTGACGGAATCCATACTGCCTGTCGTGGATTAGACTGTGTTTTTCAAGAAATTTTAGTAATTCGGTGTTTATATACTTTTCCATCACTTTAGAGATGACTGAAAGGAGAGAGATAGTTTCGTTAAAGCTACCCCAAACTGCTAAGCCCGAACCGCATCAAACTCTCCCACATTGCAACAGACAGTCCATTCTCTTTCTCTCCCTCTCTTTCTCAACATACTCGCTTGCTCCACGCATCACATCGAAATAATATTATATCTTTCCTACGTAGGCTATCCTTCCAGACTCATGAAACGTCTGTCGAGCATCGTTGACATAAAAATAATACTAGAGAAGTGTGCATGCCACTTTATGGAAATCCTGTTAAAGGTAGTAGTAGCAGTAGCAGTAGCAGTAGTATTAGTGTAAAAAACAGAAACCTCGACCAATAAAGCCTGACCTATAATCTATCAATTGAAAATATGCCGAGTGTGCGAATTTGCATGTTCTGACAAATACCGAAATTGAATTAAATTTACCCCTATCTTTTATCTCGTGAAATTGACGAGACTTTTATATCTAAACATTTTAATTTCCCGTACCTGCGTGAGGAAAATAAACCGTGTGCTTTTTTGTAGAAAGGATACTTTGTATGTGTATGCCTGGATCCTCCAATTAGTGATCTATGAATATTCATGGAGGTGCCCTAAAAAACTCATATAACAATCACCCTTGTATTGACAGACTTGTTATGAGCAATTTTGTACACCGAAGGTCGCAAATCAGCCGAGTTCGATGCTTTCAATGGAATTTTAGAACAAAACTGCTTGTTAATTTGGTAGAAAATTCACCAGAGAAGTATTAAGAGAAATCTGTGAAAAAAAGCACAAATCTGAATCTTTATTTAATTAATTACATAAAATCCGGCAGAAAAAATCCAAACAATAGGTTTCTAGTAGTTCGTAGTTGTGAAAAAACAATTAGAGACTAACAATTATTAGCAAATAAAACCAAACAAAAATAAATAAACAATTACATGGTGGAAAACAGACGAACATTACACATTACATATGACAACACCTCACATGCACTATCACACACATAATGTCAGCATCATTGACAAGCCAGACTTGGTTAGCAAATTTTCACCTTTGATATATATGTCTTTGTCCCCTGTGGGTGCGGGGACTAATTAAAAGAATAGGCTCATGGTAACTCCTGCCTGTCGTAAAAGGCGAGGTGACTAATCGGGGGCAGGTGGTAGTGGACTTTTTCTTTACGCCATAGTAAAGGATTTTTTTCACGCCCGAGGAGGTACCACCCCTTACATCAAGGGGCCGGTGAAGTCCCAACGGACGTTTCCGGTTCTGTTGTATGAGTCTGTTTCCCTTACAAACTAAAATGATGATGGCTCCTCCTTGCACAAAATATTCCGGAAATAAAATACCCCTCCATTCTAATCTCCGGGACAGGGGTGTACAGAGGGCGCCGTCATCACGATTTAACATATCCTTCTCGAATATATGTGGCCTAAATTCTAACCTGAACTTCGTCCACCATTTCCTCCAGGCTAATAGGCCGCCACTACTCTTCCTCACCGAAACCCAAATCAGTGCCAAAACAGCCACTAATCACCTTAATTTCCCGGGGTATGAGCTCCTTACTTCCTTTAGATTGCATGGAGGCGTGTGCGCATACGTTCCTAGCAATCTACCCTGCACCAGACTCCCCAATTTAGAAGCTGGAAGAAAAGACATACTTTGGTTGAAACTCTCTCTTAGGGCTGCGACTAAATTCATCTGTTGGATTTACCGGTCACCTTCTAATAACAACTTTGTCCAGCTCTTCGACTACCTTTCTGAAAAAACCGACCATCTGATTTCTGAATAACCTTCCTCCGAGGTAACTATTCTTGGTGACTTCAATGTCCATAATAAGGAATGGCTAGGATCTTCAAAAACCGATCCACAAGGGAGAGCAGCGGAGGCCTTTGCAGTCAACAATTCTTTAGCCAATATGTTTCAGCAACCTACTTACTTTCCTCGCATACCAACACAGAGCACAAATCCCTTGGATCTCCTTCTTACTACAGAACCTCAATGCTATAAGAGATTAGTCACCGCCCCCTTGGTCACTCAGACTACGGCGTGGTCACTGCTTCCTGCGCAATGCAACCCGAGGTGACACAATCATCACACCCAGGTATTGTTTGGCACTACAACTCCGCGAACTGGGAAGAAATGCGGGATTACTTTTCTTTATTTCCATGGGCGTCTGTCTGATTCTCTCGTCTTGACCACTCTGATATCTGACAAAACGTCACCGAAATTATCCAAGCTGGCATGTAATTATTTATTCCACGTACACAGAAAACCACCTCAGCCACTCAAAAGCGCTGGTTCTCTAAATCCTGTGACAAGGCCAGATTTGAAAAGATCAAAGCTCAGAAAACGCTTCTACACAATCCCAGTCAAGAAAACCGTCAAGCATTTAACGACGCAAGAAACCGCTATCTCTGCATTCTCTCTGAGGCAAAAAAGTCGTTTAATAACCACATCAAAAATAAAGTCCTCTTAAGCTCCAGCGGCAGCAAACCCTTCTGGACTCTTGCTAAATCTATTGGGAATAATTTCTGCAAGAGCACGTTCCCACCACTTGTTTCAGGGGAAGAAATTGTTTCTACCGCCCTGAGCAAGACTGAAATTTTTGCCCCATTGTTCGCCGACAATTCTACTCTCAACCCACCTCCAAATGTTCAACCACCAACAATCCCCAATGTCGCGCATAAAATGAAATTGAGTTAGTAAAGTGTGAAACATTTAATAAAAATTCACTACCATAACGCACTTGCTGCGTCCCGAATTTTTCGTTTGACACAGGTGTCCTCAGATTATTTGTTTATTAAAAATACAAATTAAGAAAATTGTCAGAGATGTGTTACGGAAGCGAAATAATTTTTATTGGAACGAAACGGGTCATTGGTTACACGTTATGTGTATGTTTTAGAGGTGACTATGTTGAGTTGATAAAATTTCATTTTAAAAATTATTTCGTTTCCTGTTGTAAGCTAAGTATATTTAAATACTTGCAAATACCCCCACGTATATCATTCTTTTACCTTCTCCCCGAATAAACATTTTTTAAAACGTAATAAAATTATCATCACATCCTTTTAAGATATCTGGATTTTATCGAAAAGGAGCTTATCATTACACGCCAGGAGAAAATAAAATGGTTGGGTATTGTGATAGCGAATCATTTGTTGGGATGTTGTCATGCATAAACATTGAATTTTTATGTATGTCAGCTGAAATGTATTTTGACGGTATGAATGAGTAATTCGATGAATAACTTCTTCAGGCAGAAGAATGAGTACACGCTGTTGTTTGCTCTTTAAATTAGAAAGGACCTACATAAAAAAATGTGTGGTTTCAAAGCTAATTTTAATATAATGTAAAAACGTGGCGTTGGTCCATTATAATAAAATATGTGATTATTTGAAAAGTGAGAAGCGATGTATGTGAGGCGATACATTTTTCATTTAAATTGTGAATTTTTGCGCAGTAGGTGTAGCATCTACATCGTCGTAATGTACGAATGCTTTTTACCGCTCCAGTAAAATTAAAAAAAAAAAGCGTCATCTATATTACTTTATCAGAACATTGGAAACGTTTTTAAAGTAAGTTACTTACAATTTTTTTAAAAGTCTGGACGCAGCGAGTGGATGTAGTGGAAGCAATGGAAGTGAATTTTCATAAAAATGTTTTTTTTTGGCAAATATGTCTCTCTAATGCAAGCGGGCATCAGTCTGGTTACCTGTATAGCATATACAGGGTGGCGCATTCAAAACGAAACATACCAAATTGCGTCCAGAGAATTTTTTTTTAAGACACGCTGAAACACGTCAATTTTAATATTGAGGGGGACATATTCTGACATAAAACTCAACTTTGTCACATCAACCCCTGAAGGGTGGTGATAACAGCCCTTATATTTTAAATAGGGAACATGGGTCTAGTGTTACATCATTTGAAAGCTCCTCCTTTTCTAAATTCAGCACACAAATTTTTTTGTAAGTTTTATTAACTCGTTAAAAAAATATTCACAATTGGAGTTGCAAGAACGTGTTTCATTCATTGTGATAAGAAATGCACTAATTAGTCAATGTTTCGTGAAAAAAAAAACTAAAAAACAAAACCAAACCTCCAAAAATGTTTATTCAGTTAAGTATGTGTTCAAATTGTTGACCACCAGCTTCCATACAAAAGTAAAAATTTTGTTCAAAACGAGCTCTGACATTCTGGAGCATTTGTGGGGTTATTAGACGGCATTCTTCAACAATGCGCGGTCGTCATTCTTTCAGATATCCCGGTTCTGTTGCGTAAATTCTACTCTTTAAATGGCCCCATAGAAAGAAGTCTAAAGGAGTTAAATCCGGTGATCTAGGAGGCCACTCAATAGCACCTTTACGCCAAATCCATTGTCCTGGAAACTCTCTGTTCAAAAACTCCCTAACATGTTGTGAAAAATTCGGAGGAGCTCCATCTTGTTGAAACACTAATTGATTTTCTTGATAGCGATCATCATTTTCAACAATGTCAATTAGTAGAGGGTAAACGATATCTTCTAGTAACTCCAAATACCTTTCGCCACTCAAATTGCCATCAAGAAAAATTGGTCTGATTAAACGGTCTCCAAAAATGCCAGTCCAGACATTCAATTTCTGTGGAGTTTGAGTGTGAAAATTTCTTGGATTATTATCTGCCCAATAACGACAATTATGATGATTGACTGTAGAGTTTAACAAAAACGTACAATCGTCTGAAAAACAGATATTGAACAGAAAGTTCCCGTTATCAGCTATTCGTGCAGTCATAACTTCACAAAACTCCAGCCGCCGATCAAAATAATCTTCATTCAGTTGTTGTACAAGATGAATTTTATACGGGTGAACTTTATTATGTTTCAATATTCGCTGAATAGTTCTTCTTTTGATGTTTGAAACAGTGGCCAATTTTCTCGTGCTCAATTTGTCCTAAAACTTCAATCTCAGTAGTCTCATTTCTAACCGGAAATTCACGTTCAGGATCCCGTTTTTTTTTTGTTGGCTACTGAACCACTTTGTTGAAACTTTGCAACTAACTCCAAAATGTATTGTCTGTTAACATGTCTGTTCGGATGTTATTCATTAAACAAATTTGCGGTACGGTTGGCACAGTCATCGTTTTTGAAAAAAGAGTAATTATTTCAACTCTTTCTCCTACATAATACACCATTGTGAAATTAATTTTCGGTAGTACTATCAAGTATCAAACCGATCGATAAACTGAAATAGTAAACCGCGTTACTCTCATTCCGATAAAAAATGTTCTGATAGTCAATTTTTTGTTTACAAACCAGCAAAACATTGACTATCAGCACATTTCTTATCGGAATGAGTGAAATGCGTTTTTTGCATCTTCGACTGTGAATAGTTTTTAAACGAGTTGATAAAACTTCCAAAAAAAATTAGTGTGCTGAATTCAGAAAAGAAAGAGCTTTCAAATGATATAACCCTCGACCCATGTTCCTTATTTAAAATATAAGGGTTGTTATCACAACCCTTAAGGGGTTGATGTGACAAGGTTGAGTTTTATGTCAAAACATGTCCCCCTCAATATTAAAATTGACGTGTTTCAGCGTTTCTTAAAAAAACAATTTCTCTGGACGCAAATCGGTTTGTTTCGTTTTCAATGCGCCACCCTATATAGTAGAAACAATGTACCATATTTTATCAGAATAACTTATTGTTTGAAAATGTACAAAAATTTTCCGAAAACAAACTGGAAGTGTTTCCGAGAAAACTGGTTTCCTAGCCAACAAACCTTGGGTTAATGGCAAATTGAGTTATTGAAACTTGAAGCATTGAATGAAAATTCGCTACAAACCTACCTATTTCAAGAAAAAAATGCAAAAATGCAATAATATAAGGAATGTTCGAAAAGAAAATTGTAGGTATTACCAGCGACTTATGGGCCAGCCTATGATTGTCAAAATAATTTTATAAGATGCAGTACAAGACACCCTATAATTATTGTATACAATTTTTTCTTGTATCTTGTATAATAACAATTATATTGAGCTTGACCGTAGAAATGCGTCACCCTGTATATATGTAAAAGGATAAAAAGTGAATGCAAACCCGGATATGGATTTTAGGGGCCTAGTTTGCGCTCATTTGAAGAAATCTTTTAAAGATTCAAAAGTCACGAGGTCCTCATTAACGAATTTTTTTACGAAAATTAGCTAAAAATTATAGACCGTTAAACCATAAACTTAACTAAAACTACCGCCAAAGCATCAGAGAAAGGGTCTATTTGAAATGAATTTTCTGTAAACATTTTAGTAAAATTAAGAACAATGACGGTTGAAGCTGAAACTTAAGGATTTGCAGGACACTCTTCTTGCGACATTTTCTTTAATTATTCGTATTTGTTTCAGGTTCGTTGCCCAAATGTTGGCAATTTTGACGTTTCAAATCGCGACGTTTGCATTTTGAGGAAAACCCATTTTTTTTTCTTTAAGTGCCCATATTTTTTTGTCTTTAAACTTACAGACACACATTTTGGTACATGGTTCACTCTATAATACAAACACGCGTACCAGATTTGGTTTCGAAAGGAAATACAAAATTTTCTAGGAAAACCAGACCTATTTTCCTGGATAACGAACCTATCCAAGCCCCTTGGAAAAAGAAGGTACTTAGAAATCGGGCCATTATTTTTTGAGTTATCGGTGCGATCCATATATATATATATATATATATATATATATATATATATATATATATATATATATATATATATATATATATATATATATATATATATATATATATATATATAATTGGAAACTGACCCTGGATATGGGTTCTAGGGGGCCTAGTTCGCGCTTATTTGAAGAAATTAAATAAAAATTCAAGTCGGGATCTCCTCATTAGTGAATTTTTTTAACGAGAATTGACTGAAATAAGCTATAATTATTTAAATGTACTGAAAAATAACCATATTGAATTTTTGAAAGCGCTTACTGTGTTTCACCCTCCAAGACCTTCTATTTAATACCTATATCAAGGGGGTTGTAAAGAGAATATATTCAATCCTCTTACCCCAGCCACCATATCATGAAAGCCTCACATAGCCTATTGTCTTCTACTTGTAAAGCCTTTTCGTTTGATATCCATATTAAGTAGGTTATATTTAGCCATATTGCGTCGGTTGCTATTTTGAACCTATAAAAGCCTATTCTATTTTACTCGAAAAACCCTTTCATTTTATACCCATATCAAGCGACTCTTTGCGAAAAAATACTCTGCCATTTTGCGTTGGTCGCTATTTGAAATGTATAAAAGCGTCACCTAGCCTACTATATATTACCCGTATAGCCCTTCAATTTGATGTCAGATGGATTGTGAGAGAAGGAAAATCTGCCATCTTCGAGCGTCGCTATATTAAATTTATGATAATAAGAGATATACTATCTTCCATTATTACCCGACTCATACAGGCGTATCAAATTTCAGCATAACCTAGAAAGGGGAATTGGGACGGGGGCAAGTGTTTATTCGGAAGGACCGAGGGCAAGTCATAGTATTTCCCTCGGAGCCCATGCAACGGTCCTTCAGGCCGAAATGTACGCCACCCTGCACTGTGTGCGGGAGAACAAGAGGAAGGGCTACACCAACAAGCAGATCCTCATAGCCACATAGACAGCCAGACAGCCCTAAGTAGCACACGGGCAGATTCCTGGCTGGTGAGTGAGTGCTGAGACGAGACGAGCGACCTAGGTGGACAGAATGAGGTGACCCTTATCTGGGTGCCGGGTCACTCGGGGGTCAAAGGCAATGAAGAAGCTGACAGTCTCGCGAAGAGAGGGCCAGCAGAACCATTTATGGGACCAGAATCCGCTCTGGGCGTGACAAAAAGCACTGCTAGGGGAGCCATTAAGTCCTGGGTGAGAAACCAGCACAAGGTGTACTGGGCAGACTGTCCAGGGCTTAGACATGGGAAGTCAATAATTGACGAACCCAGATCGAAGAGAGCTGTGGAGCTGTTAAATCTTAGCAGAGGACAGCTCAGAAATATAACAAGTCTCTTGACGGGACACATGGCCGTCAAGAAACACCTGCATAAAACGGGGCGGTTCGAGTGGGATCTCGCATGCAGACTAGGCGGCGAGAGGGAGGAATCAGCCCAGCATATCTTGTACGAGTGTAAAGCTCTGGACGGCAAAAGACAACTGACCTACGGTTAGTCTAGACCGGAGACAGAGCATTATAAAACTTCACCCTACCAATCGCTGTGCAGACTAGTTCAAAATTAACGTGTTTTAGGGTTTTTCTAAAACCCTGGTGCGACCTTTTCTAGTGGACACCTGTATAACAAGTAGTCCATAGAAGTTTTAAGTTTTACATTGCCTTGATTTAACGTGTATTTGATTGTAGAACATAAGTTTCGTAGGTAATTCTGAACTACAAAGATGTATTTGCTGCAGGCCAAAGTTCAAGCGATTCCTCTAATTTCTGTTTATCGTGTTCGCTTTGCACTTACTTCCGGGAACAAGAAGAACGAACTAAATCGAATACAGCTTTGTATTCGTGTTCATCTTGGGACTGAGGAAGAATGTATCTTATCATATTTACACGTGGAAGCAGCTTGAAGCAATTATACCGTTTCTGTTTAGTCATTTCTGTGTTGTGTGTCAGACGCTGAAGGAGAGGGTAGATTATTTCGTAAGGCAAGAGATTAAATTCGCTTTAAAGCATTGCAACCTCTAAACGGATGGTGTAATTTCTGTTTTCATTTCCCATTTGGAATAAAAGGCAGGAAAATGAAGTTTGTAACTATATAGCGTTTGTTTATGTATGTATGTATGCCTGTGTGTATGCACTCGTCTAATTGGAAGCTTAAAATCCGGAGATCGCTTTGTTTGCAGGGGAATTGGTTACGTTACATTTAATATGCTGGTTGGTATATGCACGCTCTGTTAATGATAGAGCGATGCCTGGGTAAACTATTTGTTCCGTGCTTGATGAATATACTAAGAAATTTGAAACCATAAGTGTTTTGGTGTAACTAACAGGGTAAGTGATTGCTAATTTAAAGTGTATCAATAAAAACGGTTACACTTACTGCATTTTATTTCACCGTTATATAGGAGCGAGGATGGTGAGATAAAACAATATTTAAATGAGCGTATGCTGAGTCACTGAAACCCACCCACATAATACACATATATGTAATATATAGGGTGGCGCATTGAAAACGAAACAGACCGATTTGCGTCCAAAGAATTTTTTTTTAAGAAACGCTGAAACACGTCAATTTTAATATTAAGGGGGACATGTTTTGGCATAAAACTAAACTTTGTCACATCAACCCCTTAAGGGTGGTGATAACAACCCTTATATTTTAAATAGGGAACATGGGTCGTGTGTTACACCATTTAAAAGCCCTTTCTTTTCTGAATTCCGCACACTATTTTTTTTGGAAGTTTTATCAACTCGTTTAAAAATTATTCACAGTTGGAGTTGCAAGAACGTATTTCATTCATTGTGAAAAGAAATGCACTAATTAGTCAATTTTTAGTTGAAAAAAACCTGAAAAACAAAACCAAACGTTCAAAAATGTTTATTCAGTTAAGTGTTCAAATTGTTGACGACCAGCTTCGATACAAAAGTACAAATTTTGTTCAAAACGAGCTCTGACATTCTGGACCATTTGTGGAATTATTAGACGGCATTCTTCAACAATGCGTCGTCGTAATTCTTCCAGAGACTCCGGTTCTGTTGCGTAAATTCTACTCTTTAAATGGCCCCATAGAAAGAAGTTAACTCCGGTGATCTATGGGCCACTCAATAGCATCTCTACGCCCAATCCATTGCTCTGGAAACTCCCTAACACGTTGTAAGAAATGCGGAGGAGCTCCATATTGTTGAAACACTAATTGATTTTCTTGATAGCGATCATCATTTTCAACAATCTCAATTAGTAGAGGATACATTCAATTCTGTGGAGTGTGTGAGTTTGAGTGTGGACTTCGTGAAAATTTCTTGGATTATTATCTGCCCAATAACGACAATAATGATGATTGACTGAAGAGTTTAATAAAAAGGTACACTCGTCTGAAAAACAGATATTGAACATACATTTCCCGTTATTAGCTATTCGTGCAGTCATAACTTCACAAAACTCCAGCCGCCGATCAAAATCATCTTCATTAAGTTGTTGTACAAGATGAATTTTATACGGGTGAAATTTATGTTGCTTCAATATTCGCTAAATAGTTCTTATTTTGATATTTGAAACAGTGGACAATTTTCTCGTGCTCAAAGTTGGGTCTGCAGCAATTTGTCCTAAAACTTTAATCTCAGTAGTCTCATTTCTAACCGGAAATTCACGTTCAGCATCTCGTTTTTTGTTGGTTACTGAACCACTTTGTTGAAACTTGCAACTAACTACAAAATGTATTTTCTGTTAACATGTTTGTTCGGATGTCGTTCATTAAACAAATTTGCGGTACGGTTGGCACATTCATCGTTTTTGAAAAAAAAGTAATTATTTCAACTCTTTCTTCTACAGAATACACCATTGCGAAATTAATTTTCGGTAGTACTATCAAGTATCAAACCGACCGATAAACTGAAATAATAAACCGCATTTTTCTCATTCCGATAAGAAATGTTCTGATAGTCAATTTTTTGTTTACAAACCAACAAAACATTGACTATCAGCCCGTTTCTTATCGGAATGAGTGAAATGCGTTTTTGCATCTTCAACTGTGTATAATTTTTAAACGAGTTGATTAAACTTCAAAAAAAAATTAATGTGCTGAATTCAGAAAAAAAAGAGCTTTCAAATGATGTAACGCTCGATCCATGTTCCCTATTTAAAATATAAGGGTTGTTATCACTACCCTTAAGGGGTTGATGTGACAAAGTTGAGTTTTATGTCAAAACATGTCCCTCCTAATATTAAAATTGACGTGTTTCAGCGTTTCTTAAAAAAAAAACGTTCTCTGGACACAAAAGGTCTGTTTAGTTTCCAATGCGCCACCCTATGATATTTAGTGGATATCTATGAATAAGAACCCTTGTAGAACCAAAATCATTACAACACAGTAAGAAAAAACCTGACGATCGTTTTACTAACCAAGCTAGCGTCATCATGGGATGAATAATTCTAATTGTTCATCACAGGTTCCAATCTTCTTATCTATAAATGTCTTATGAAGGTCTATTCTACATCCAGTTTTTTTTATTTATGTCAACACCACATCACGAGGCATTACAGCCTAAATACTATCTTACCGTGGGTGTCGACAAGGAGGAAAGAGGCAACTTGTTAATTCTGGACTTGAAGGTTTGGGGGTTCGGAGGAGAAGGAAAAACATGTGCCGGCAAGGAATTCCACAACTTGGAAGTCATCGGGACAAAAGAGCGGGCATAACAATATGTTATATGTCTGGTGACCTGGACAGTAAACGGGTGCATTCGCTCTCTTCCCCTGATAGATCTGCTGGGGGCAGCAGGTGGAGGAACTATGGAAGAAAGCTCCTCTGAGCAGTGCCCGTGCAGATATCTATAAAAGAGAGAGAGACGTCAGCAACGGCACGTCGGTGGGCAAGGGATGGCAGCCTTTGGGTGAGGGTAAGGTCACCGAGGAGACGTATAGCTCTTTTTTGAATGGAGTCCAGGAGTGCGAGTGTAGAAGCGGCAGCTGCACCCCAGATGTGGGAGCAGTATTCAAGGTTTGGCCTTATTTGTGAAGTATATAAGGTATAGAAATTAGCTGGTGAAAAGTATTTGCGAGCCCGGAAGAGAAAACCTAATTTCTTAGCAGCCGCTGCTGCAATTGATGTGACATGTTGGTGCCAATTGAGATTTCGATCCACAGAAACGCCAACGAGTGAAAATGACTGATTACTTTGAATAACTTGGTTGTTCATTGTGATGGGTCTAGGGCTGGTGTATCTCTTATGAGATAGAAGACAAGACTGAGATTTAGTGGAGTTGAATTGTACAAGATTTCTACTTCCCCAGTCGAATATTTTTTGGAGATCTACAGAGACAGAACCCTCAATGAGCCTGCGATCCTCATCTAATTGGGCTAAAGAGACAGGCGTGCACATTCCTTTAGATTGCATGGAGGTGTGTGCGCATACGTCTGTACCAATCTACCCTGCACCAGACTCCCCAATTTGGAAGCTGGAACAAAATACATACTTTGGATGAAACTCTCTCTCAGGGTTGCAACTAAATTCATCTGTTGCATTTACCGGTCATCTTCTGGCAACAACTTTGTTCAGCCCTTCGACTACCTGTCTGAAAAAAACCGACCATCTGATTTCTGAATATCCTTCCTCCGAGGTCACTATTCTTGGTGACTACAATGTCGATAATAAGAATTGGCTAGGATCTTCAAAAACCGATCCACAAGCGAGAGCAGCGGAGGCCTTTGCAGTCAGCAATTCTTTAGCCCATATGGTTTAGCAACCTACTTACTTTCCTCGCATCCCAACACACAGCTCAAATCCCTTGGATCTCCTTCTTACTACAAATCCTGGCTGCTATAAGATATTAGTCACCGCCCCCTGGGTCGCTCAGACCACGGCATGGTCACTTCTTCCTGCGCAAGGCAACCCGAGGTCACACAGTCATCACACCCACGTATCGTTTGGCACTACAACTCCGCAAACTGGGACCAAATGCGGGATTACTTTTCGTCATTTCCATGGGCGTCTGTCTGCTTCTGTCATCCTGACCCCTCTGATATCTCACGAAACGTCACCGAAATCATCCAAGCTGGCATGGAGTTATTTATTCCACGTTCAGCCACTCAAAAGCCCTGGTTCTCTAAATTACGTGACAAGGCCAGACTTGAAAAGGTCAAAGCCCACAAAACGCTTCTACACAATCCCAGTCAAGAAAACCGTCGAGCATTTAACGATGCAAGAAACCGCTATGTCCGCATTCTTTCTGATGCAAAAAACTCGTTTAATAACCACATCAAAAACAAAGTCCTCTCAAGCTCCAACGACAGCAAATCCTTTTGGACTTTTGCTAAATCTATTGGGAATAATTTCTGCAAGAGCACATTACCACCTGTTGCTTCAGGGAATGAAATTGTTTCTATCGCCCTGGGCAAGGATTACATTTTTACCTCGTTTGCTGGCAATTCTACTCTCAACCCACCTTCAAATATTCAACCACCAACAGTCCCCAATGTCGTGCATAAAATGACGGATATCATTTTCAAAACTAAAAAGGTACGAAAGATGATCTCTTCCCTTAATACCAGGAAAGCCTCTGGCCATGACGAGATTCTAGGAATTGTTCTCAAAAAATGCGCACCAGAACTTGTTCCTGTCCTGACTCGTCTGTTTCAGACATTTTACAATAGAGGCATACTCCCTAGTAACTGGAAAACTGCTTAAGTACAACCCGTCCCCAAGAAAGGATCCAAAGCGCTTCCTAGCAACTACAGGCATATTTCTCTCCTTTCAGTCGTCTCTCAAGTGATGGAAAACGGACGTTCCGTTGGTGACCCCTGTCTCTCTTTTATAGATATCTACACGGGCACTGCTCAGATGAGCTTTCTTTCATAGTTCCTCCACCTGCTGCCCCCAACAGATCTACCAGGGGAACAGAACGAATGCACCCTTTTACTGTCCAGGTCACCAGACTTAGAACATCTTGTTATACCCGCTCTTTTGTCCCGAGGACTACCAAGTTGTGGAAATCCTTGCCGGCACATGTTTTTCCGTCTCCCCCGAACCTGCAAACCTTCAAGTCCAGAATTAACAAGCTGCCTCTTTCCTCATTGTCGACATCCACGGTACGATAGTATTTAGGCTGTGAGCCCTCGTGGTGTGTTGTTGAAATAATGAAAAAAAAACTTGAAAATTAATCACTACAATACCCAAAAAGTTGCAAACTCTAAAGAAACTGTAAAACAATGAATTAATATTCGAAACTGTTTACATTCAAATGAGAGCGCCAACTTTTCACTCAACACATAGTGTCATAGAGAAGGCGTGGCATATACGCAATATTATATATCTTGTAAGTAATTATACAATGATACAAAGTGGCAGTCCAAGTATTCAGACACCCAACTCAGGATCAGAAGACTACTTGGAAAACTACGCAGTAAAGTGTGGAAAGTTGTGTCAACATAATATAAGTCACTTCTAAGAACAATAGTGCTACGCCCGGCTCGAGGTGGAACCTTATAAATAGACGACTCGCCTTCAGCGGGACGTTCATTCCTGTTTCTTACATTAGACTCTGCATATATCACAATTATGCTTATATTTGTATTTGTCATTATTTTATATATGTTTTTATATCTTAAGTATTAATTGTGTTATTCAGTATATAAATTGTTTTAAAAATTCATACGTCTTACCCGTAAAGTTAAGTCGCGTTTCCTCATTTCTCCAACCAAAAGAGCAATTATAGACGAATGGTTCATTGAATCAATCCCCTTCATGTCTCAATTAATTATCAAGAGTTATACGATTAAACAAAACGTACCACATAAATTGTTGTAGCAATCGTCAGCTAGAGAATGGCGTTAGCACCTTCAACAGAACGCTTGGTGCGAACGGAGCTAAATGAATCAGACTAAATCTCCTGGATTTATTGGTGTTTGTTTCATAATTCATAACTGGGATTGTACGAGGAAAAGTTGGAGAAGAGTATGTGCGCTAAACTTTCATAGGGCGATTTATTTGGAGGCTGGTCGGGAGGAACTAAGGCTTTGCTACGTTAACTTGTTTAAAACTGTGTGGGATAAACTCGCTCCATTCAAAAGCACCTCCTCCCTAATTTATTGCAATTGGAAAATTGTTTTTGGAGGAATTGTTATCTGGAATTAGGCTTTGTTAGGTGATTACCGGCGAGTTATAAAAATATTTTATGCCACTAACTCTGAAAAAACGGGATTTTGGTTTCACGATAATTAGCAGGTGTAAATTATACAAGTCTGTAATAAAATTCTGCAAAATATTCATAATTTTGTTGATTATTTCATGGTTTTGGAAACAACACTTGATATCTTTATAATCACAATATAAGATTTTATTTACTGGAGCTAAACATAAGGCTATGACGTAACCTTATTATTTTTATTAGACGCTACCTTGTTTTCCAATAAAGATACTGCTTTATAGCGAATTTTCATTAAGAAAAATTCTATAATAGAGAGGTCATGATGAAAAGCTTTTGAAAAAATTTCTTCAGATGAGCACGAATTTGGGTTCCTAGAACCCAAAACCCAGGTCCGTTAAAATGTTTATGTGTTATATATATATATATATATATATATATATATATATATATATATATATATATATATATATATATATATATATATATATATATATATATATATATATATATATGTATATATGTATATATGTAATACACTCAAAAGTTAATGGGCCCATTTCGTTTAAATTTTCTGAGTAACATCCTTTTGTAAGTGGCTTGGATAAGTTCGTTAGCTAGGAAAACTGGTCCTGCTTTTCCCGGAAAATGTTGTGTTTTCTTTCGGAAAAAGTTATATCTCCAGAAATAACAAAGTAAGGTCAACCAGATTTGGTGTACGTATAAAATATCTCTATTGATTTAGGCACATCTGTAAGCCACAAATCCAAAGTTTCAATATCGTAACTTATACAGAGTGTTCACAACTTGAGTGCAAAAAATGATAAAAATCTTCTTTTTTGGAGTGCCCTGTGTAAACGTATAACTAATTTAATTTACTTATTGATTTTAGTCTAACGAAGGAACAAAATTTATATAAAATATTATAAAATTTAACTTGGCTGTCCAGTCGAAGGCATGAGCTTTAATATAAATTAAACACAGGGCATGAGCTTTTGCACACACAACTGGTATAAGGTAAGATGTACAAATAAAAATCAGAAATACGGTTAAAATTGGTTTTTTGAAAATTTATTGAAATTATATAATGCTAACAGTGGTGAATTTATTAAGATGAATGAAGTTATATAAAGCAATTTACTATATGTTTCTCGATAAAATGTGGTGAAATGAAATTATTTATGCTCAAAAATTGACACAGATAAACGAAGTACTTAGCTTGACCCCCAGGCCCTCGATGTATATTCCTGCCCCGGAGGATTGCTGGTCCTCCAGCCGCGATCCGTCGGTGAAACAGACTAGGCTTGCGGGCTGGAATTCAACCTCATTTTCCCTCCGCTGATCTCTACACCCTCAGGATCCCCAGTAGGGATCAGTGGAGGGAAAATAAGGTTGCATTCCAGCCCGCAAGCCTGGTCTGTTTTACCGACGGATCGCGGCTGGAGGACCAGCAATCCTCCGGGGCAGGAATATATATCGAGGGCCTGGGGGTGCGCGAGAGCTATGCTCTTGGCGCATATACCACGGCATTCGAAACAGAGGCGTATGATATCCTGTCTGTGGCCAATAGACAGGATGTGAAGATGAGTCCCGAGAAATGTGTGTGCATTTGCTCGGATAGCCGGGCGGTCCTCCGAGCAGTCTGCGCGGCCAGAATCAGGTCACCCCTGGTTCAGGAGTGCGCTGACGCCCTCAGAGGGCTAGCCAGGACGAAGGAGGTGCGACTGGTGTGGATTCCGGGACACTGTGGCGTAGCGGGGAATGAGGTGGCGAATAATCTCGCAAAACACGGTTCCCGGCGGCCCTTCTGTGGCCCGAAGTCTGCGATAGGCATAAGTAGGAAGACAGTTTCTGTCGTCTTAGACAGGTGGACCGAGGAAGCAATGGAGAGGCACTGGGGGTCGGTTGCTGGCTGCAGGCAGGCGAGGGACTTCGTGGAGGGGTAGGACAGAGATAAAGCTGTCTGGCTACTCGGAAGGAGTCGACCTACGCTTCGCCGCATCCTCGGGGTGCTGACAGGTCACTGCGCCCTTAGAAGACACCTCACATTGATAGGCGTAGAGAGGGATCCCATTTGCCAGGAATGTGGCGAGGATGAAGAAACGTCCTACCACTACCTGTGTGAATGCGCGGCTTTTGGGAGTCTTCGAGCAGAATTGTTCGGATCAAGGACTCTGCAGAGGAATCAGGTAAGTACCGTCCAATTGAAGACCGTCATGGCCTTCATCTCGAGGTCGAGGCGGTTTGGCGACGGAACCGAGGAAGAGTAGAGCATGGTTGCTGGGTTGCTGGGGTTGGCAAAAAGGGCCCATTGTGGCCTACTTGCTTGGCGTTGGCCTCCCCATCACTGCTGCTACTACTACTAGCTTGACATTAGCGGTGGGACTCCATCGGTTGCTCGACGCCATCTAAACCCATTCGCCATCGAGGAGGCGACTCAAGGCTGCCTAAACCATTGTTCAAATGCTGAGGGGGCCTCTGGTTGCCTGGCGCGGAGCTCCTCTGTCAGGTATGATGCATTCTCTACCTACAGGAGCAAGGCAGAGGACGGTTTCATAAAAAAAAAGACGGCCTCTAAAGCTGGAGTCCGAAACGGCGTCACAGATGGCGTCAAAAACAAACGGGCTGACTCATCAGCCGTGCTGCCTTCTTTTACTATTTATCTAGTTAATGACCTGTTTCGATATTCAATTTTTAGTAAGAAGAGAACATGTTTCGTGATTGCAGGAACTTTTAAAGGCTTCTTATCTTGAAAATCCATTTGACCAACTAACTGTCACGTCTGAAGAATAGTTCTCACTGACTAACAATACGGTGGGATTATTGACTACGAGCCTCGTGGACCGCGTCAATGGCTATGACGTCATTAAATTGGCAACTGTTCCTTACTGAATAACTATTGGAAGATGTATTTATGAACCTTATAGGATGGGAAAGGTTGCAAAACGTGTAAGATGTTACAAACGCTACTGAGTGTCTTGCAAATATTAGAATTCCAATGGGTTAGGAGTCATCTAGTGTATCAATTCACACAATACCATCCTCATATCTTATACAGAGTGTTCATAATAAATACGGAAACATACCCTTTTGCGATGTATTACCAAATTTGGACTTTGATCGGACCAGCATCTTAAATTGTGGGAAGGCACCATTACATTATTTGTGAAAGTAGCTAAGTGAAGACTGGAACCTGCCATGAGCACTGATAAGTGAGATGAAGAATATAATTTTTCATCCTCTGGTGACGCTAACTTTGTTAGTGAAACGATCGTCAGGCCTTTAAAAAGATGTGTTGTGGTGATCTGGGTCTCCAAGTGTACTTATCAGTGCTCATCGCAGATTCCAATCTTCACTTAGCTCCTTTCAGAAAAAATGAAGTGGTGTTTTCCCAAAATTTAGGATGTAGGTCCAATCAAAGTCCAAATTTGGTAATACATTGCGAAAGGGTATGTTTTCGTATTTATTATGAACACTCTGTATAAGATATGAGGATGGTATTGTGTGAATTGATACACGAGATGACTCTTAATCCACCGGCATTCTAATATTTGCAAGACACTCAGTAGCGCTTATACAGGGCTCTCAAAAAAAAAATCAGATTTTTTATATTTTTTGCACTTAAGCTGTGAACACTCTGTATAAGTTATGATCTTGACACTTGGAATTTGTGGCTTACAGATGTGCCTAAATCGATAGAGATACTTGTTTTTTCGCAAAAATAAGCCTATTATGCTTTAGTCATTTTTTGGGTCTTTTTTGTTAGCGTACTAGGCTATGGAAAAATATGGACTTTTACATCTTCCACAATTTTAGGCGTCGCAAATCTTGGAGCGTCTTTCACCATACCCATTTCTTGAAATTTTGAAATTAGATTTCGTGAAAATTTTCTGCTTATTTGGCGTTCCAGATAGCGTACATTGAACATACGAACAGCATCATGGTAATTTCGCTTAGCTTTGACAAAAATATTAACTGCTTCAAATTTATCTTGTAAAGAACGAGCCATTTTAAACAATTTCGAACATACTTTCTGTCAATACTAAATCGAGATATTAAAAAACAGCATGACAGGAACAATCAATAATGACATGTAATAGGTAGAAAAGTGTAGAAAATGGAGAAACCACCGATGAGCTGAATTTCTTGAAAAACACATTCTGATCCACGACAGGCAGTATGGATTCCGTCAGCGCAGATCAACACCGGACCTCCTTTCCTTTGTCACCCAATCTTGGAACAAGTCTACACGGTGAATCCCAGATTGTCCGAGATTGTCGCTCTAGACACATCCAAAGCATTCGGACTGGCACGCAGCGCTGCTTAATAAACTTCCGGAATATGGCCTACCACCAAAACTCTGTACCTGGACAGAAAATTTCCTCCCCAACCGGAGCATTTATGTTGTCGTGGATGGCCATTCCTCTAAACTATATCCAATTAATGTAGGAGTTCCTTAAGGATTTCTTCTCCACATCAATGACCTCCTCTCTAGCACATCCAACCCAGTTCACAAACACGCGGACGACAGCACTCTCCACTCAAATATACAATATTCTAAGCCTGTCTCTTTAGCCCAGTTAGATGAGGATCGCAGCCTCATGGAGCGTTCTGTCTCCGTGGATCTCCAAAAAATATTAGACTGGGGAAGTAGAAATCTTATACAATTCAACCCCACCAATTATCAGTGTTGCTTTCTTTCTCATAAGAGGTACACCAGCCCTAGACCCATCACAATGAACAACCAAGGTATTCCAAGTGATGAGTCCTTTTCACCACATTTCTGTGGATCGAAATCTCAATTAGCACCAACATGTCACATTAATTGCAGAAGCGGCTGCTAAGAAATTATGATTCCTCTTTCGGGGCCGCAAATACTTTTTACCAGCTAATCTCTATACATTAAAAACTTCACAAATAAGGCCAAACCTCGAATACTGCTCCCACATCTGGGATGCCGCTACGGCTTCTACATTCGCTATCCTGGACTCCATTCAGAAGAGAGCTATACGTCTCATCGGTGACCCTACCCTCACCCAAAGGCTGGCATCCCTTGCCTACCGACGTGCCGTTGGTGACCCCCCCCCTCTATCTCTATCTATCTATCTATCTATCTATCTATCTATCTATCTATCTTTTATAGATATCTGCACGGGCACTGTTCAGATGAGCTTTCTTCCATAGGTCACCCACCTGCTGCCCCCAACAGATCTACCAGGGGAACAGAGCGAATGCACCCTTTTACTGTCCAGGTCACCAGACATAGAACATCTTATTATGCCCGCTCTTTTGTCCTGAGGACTTCCAAGTTGTGGAATTCCTTGCCGGCACATGTTTTTCCTTCTTCTCCGAACCTCCAAACCTTCAAGTCCAGAATTAACAAGTTGCCTCTTTCTTCCTTGTCGACACCCACGGTACGATAGTATTTAGGCTGTGGTGTGTTGTTAAAATATAAAAAAATAATTGAATCAAACATTTCTTATCAAAATAAAGTAACATAACAGTAAACGTTCTTTAAAACCTAGACTCTTTGATGAAGTGCGGAAGCTACAATGAAATGAAAAGATTGGGCCAAACAGTCATGTATGCGAAAACAAGGCGACATCTCATTTGGATTGAGATGATAATGATGGTCGTAAAAGGATACATTTTCAAGCACCCTTAATGAACAAGTAGTTAACGGCAGTTTAGTTGTTTTCCCCACTAATTATAAACATGAACAAGATCCTGTAATTAAAACGCGAACGTAGTGGACTCATTTTCATCCAAATTAAAGATACATTTTCTAAATGAACACGCGCCTATAAACTGGTAATTAAAAACGATATGAGTTTCATTTTCAATGAGAGGCAGTGTGTGTGTGTATTGTACTTACCGTCATTTTTTATATTCCTTGCAATTTTAAGTTGTACCCTGTCACCGGATGATTGTAACAATCTAATAGCTTCTGAGAGCGGCCTTCTTTCCAAGTTCTCACCGTTAATTGCCAAGATTCTATCGCCTACGTGTAGGGCTCCAGTTTTCTCAGCTAGGCCACCTGAAATTGAACATGTCACTATTGTAAGATATGAAATAATGGAACTATACGAACAAATAGAACTGTGAGTCTGTCGTGTAAGGATAACGGACCGTGTGACTATAACAAATACATAGAAGTTTGGCGGCAGCAAGTGCGTTATGGTAACGAATTTTCGTAAAAATGTTCTTAATGTCAATTATGTATTGTTTTTAAAAGGACATTTGGTTGGCAGTATAGTAGTAACAATAAAATAGTTTTGTTGTTTTTAAAAAGTACCAATATTTTCCGAAAATAAACTTAAAAAATTCCAGAAAAAACTTGCCCAATTTTGCTGGCCAACGAACCTGTTCAAGCTGTTTACACACCTGCCAAGATATAATTATTGACAAACAGCTATGACCCAAGTAGAAATTTTTTTAATGAAATTTTGCAAACATTTCTTTTACAAAATTCATCCCTTTTTTGGCCGAAATTGCCTTCAGTAATGTTACAATATACAGTGTGGCCCAAACTTGATGGGAATGTATTGCTTTCTCCGTTATTATTAGAGAAAGGGAGACCGTTAAATTAGGAATGTTTTGTAGAATTTCATGCTCGTTCCAAATATGACTTGTATCTTGCCCTGCCTCTTTTCGTTTTGGAGTTATTTTGAAAAAACAAAAATTTGTCGATTTCTTTTTTCTTCAATATCTAAGTAGGCGTTGATCTGACATGTCTAAGACTTTTCATTATCAAGACACTTTTTTTGTTTATGATTTTGGGTCCGAAGCCCCTGCCTTCCCGTCCAAAGACTTTAGGCTATGATCCTCCTACACTGTCAGGTCGAAGCCACCCTCAAAGGAACCCCTATAACCTCTCACATTCATACGCCCATTCACACCACGCTCGCTTTTCCCGATATCTCACTCATCTATCCGGCGCCCTCTCTTTCTCTGCGGTTTGTCTCAATCGCACTTCGCGTTTCCGCTTCCAGGTCTATTTCTGCGGCCCATTCATTGAAATTACTGATTTCCTCGTTCTTGGTGCACCTAGTTACCTTGAGCGGGTAGGAACCCTCTACCCTGTTCTGGTTTCTCGCAAAGTGTTCTCTTGCCGCCCTACGATTTTCCATCTGGCAGTCTTCCAGCACATGTCTTGCTGTTTCCTGCTCACCGTTTCCGTACGCACATTCTCCTGTTCCAGGCCTTAGGTTAAACATACTAAAGTAGCTCTTGAAGGGCCCGTGGCCAGTCAGCAAGCTCACTGTCCTGTGACTCCAGCACTTGAGGCCCACACCCACGCTCTCTATGTATCGATAAGTAGTCCTACCCTTTGTCTCATCGTCCCAGTGCTTCTGCCACTCTACTTTAGTGTTCTCCTTGGTACTTGGTCTGAGCATTCTACTCGTTACCGGAGCCTCTACCCCCTCGTGACCTAGGGGGTCACTCCTGCGGCTTTTGATCTCGCATCGGCCTTTGCGACGCCTTCTAACTGGTCGCTACCCCACCACAGATTTATTTTTGTTCCCGCGCGCTCCACCTCTTGCATCTTCCTGTTGATTCTGTCGGCCGTTCCCCCTTTACTCCTGGTGAGCATGTCCAGAGCAACTCTGCTATCGGAAACGATGCTGACGGTTTCACCCAGTAGAGTGGCAGCCTTTTCAACTGCCGTACCCACCGCGAACAATTCCGCCATGTGCACTGTTTACCCATCCTGGAGCTTTAGCCCTTTGCTTTCGACCACTGCATTGTTTTCATATGCCACCAGGCCTATTCCAACCGCGACTCCGGCTCTGGACGCGTCTGTGTATATCCACCGTCCTGTTGTCTTTTCCCGCATCTTCTATTATCTCCCAGGTTTTCCTCTGCTTCGCCGGGTACGATCCTTCTCCGTACACCGGTTTTCCGTCAAAATTTGCCGCCTTCGAGTGTTCCCATCTTATATGCCGCTCCTCTGCTTCCAGCCACAAAGGTGGCCACCCCGCCAGCACCGCCAGTGCTGTGGAAGTCGTTCTGCAGGCTTTCGTTGTGCCCAAAAGAAATGCTCTTTGGGCCGACTGAAGTCTTATAGTGACCCTAGAATCCCTCGCTTGTTCACCCCAGATTTCGGCGCCGTACACTGCTCCATCATATATGACCCTAAGGGTCTTTAGATCCGTCCCCTACGTCTTTCCCGCTACCGCTCGTACCCTATGCGCCGCCCCCGCTATCTTGCCCGCTACGTATTTGGTATGCTCCGAGTAATCTTTTTGTGTCATTCTCAACTTTGGATTGTCATTTGTTTTTGAGATACATGTATCAACTTTTGTTTTTATTATGGCAGGCATATTAGATTTTTTGCTCATGTGATAGCCTGTGAAAAGAGCTTTCCAATGATGTACAGCATACTTGAGAAATCATGTAATTGCACTGACAATTTTGAAAAAAACCGTTTTGAGGATAGTAGGCTATGAAATCCAATACCAGAAAACAAATGACAAAAAAAGTGTTCAAAAAGCAGTAGGCTATGGAGTCTAACAATACACTTATACTTTTCTACCATAACATACTTGCTGCAGCCAGACCCTTTCCAACACTTATTTACGGTTGCTGTATCCATATTTTTGAAAATGATAAAATATTGCAGCTAAATGTAACACTGACAAACAAGGCAACCTTAAAATCATTTTTGAAAAAATATTTAAGTAAAGGAAATGAGATAACAATTTAAACATAAATTGAAAATCTTGCTTCACTGCTTCGTCGCGGGGGTTCTCCCTCCCCTTATACATGTCTACAATCACCCTCAATGCATAAACAAGAACAATATAAGCAAAAAAAATCCTTTGGAGCAACCCCTAAGAAAGTTACGGAACCTGCGGTGAATATTGAGGTCCTGCGCGCGGTAACATGATTTTAAGGAGGTATAGCTGCAAAATGGGATAAAAGCAAATTAAAGAGGTCTAAATAAGCTGTTTTTTGCGCACTTTCCGCTCACATTGCCTTTTTATATTCTCCGTCCGGCACCCCTATTCACTCTTGGTACCGTAACTTTCTTGTGGGCTGTTTGCAGGATATGCTTGAGGTTTAGACCTCTAGAAGACGTTCTAACCATATTTCTGAAAATATTTTTCTAAACACCCCCCATGTGCTAATCTGCAAATTTACCGAAAACTTAATTTTTATTTATAAACGGAATGCATCTATGAAATTATAGGTGGCAGGTAAGTATTTTTCCATATTAATCGCTTGAATGATCGTTTTAATCAACTCAATCGAACCAGTTTCTGCTAACAAAATAACAAAAAAGGTTTTTTAAAACAAATGTGTAATTACCTGTGAAGCTCATTGTTTTATTTTAAAAATTTAGTATCCACGTTGCTTTTATATAGGTTTTACTATGTATCAGAACTAAAGATTCTAGTTTAATAAGAAATTGGGTTATCACCATTTAAAATATTTTGATGAAAATTCGACACCATAAGGCACTTGCACTCTTTTCAACACTTATTTACTATTGCTGTATCCATACTTTTTGAAAATGAAATAAGTATACTAAACAATACAATATTCTGAACTTAAAATTTTAATCATTTAACCTATACATCTGTTTATATAATTTCAACTGACCTGACGATTGTTTCACAAGCAAAGTTAGCGTCATAAGAGGTTGAATAATCTACTTAAAAATAGGGTCTCCAAAGTCCACTTCTCTCTACTCATCACAGGTTCCAATCTTAACTTAACAAGTCTAATATAAAAATCTCTGGACGCAGCAAGTGCGTTATGGTAGCGAATTAAAAAAAAATTAATAGCAAATGTCTTTCTTTGATGAAAGCAGGCATCAAACTTGGTTGCCTATATAGTCGAAACAATGTACCATATTTCATCGAAATAACTTTATTGTTTGAAAATATATAAACATTCTTCAAAACTCTGGATGCAGCAAGTGTGTTATGGAAGTGATTTTCCATAAAAATGTTTTTAATAGCAAATGCGAGCAGGCATCAATCTGATTACCGGTATAGCCTATGTAGTAGAAACAATGTACTATATTTTATCAAAATTACTTATGGTTTGAAAATACACAAAAATTTTCCAAAAATAAACTTAAATGTTGGTTCCCTACCCAACGAAGCCTATGTTAATAGTAACTTGACTTATTGAAATTTGAAGGAATAAATGAAGATTCGGTAAATTTGCAGATTAGCTCCCAAACGCTTTTCAAAAATTGTTTTCAGAAACATTACTAGAACCCCACCTGGATGCACAAACCACAAGAAAAACTTCTTGTTCACACCCCCCAAGGAAGTTACGGGACTGGGAGTGAATAGGGAAAAATATGAGCAGAAAAGGCGAAGAAAACTGCTTGAAAGCTGTCTATTTAAAGCCATATCCTTATTAAATCCTGCCTACCCCGTACAGCACCCCTATTTGCCCCAGGTCACGTAACTTCTTTGGGGGGTATGAACAAGAAGTTTTTATTGTGGTTTATGCAGCGAGGGTGGTTGTATGCACACTAGGGGGGAAGGAAAATGCCTACGACGAAGAGACCCCCCTCCTGTTCGACTTGCGGCAGGGTTGGGGGGTTGGGGGTGGCTGTTTCGCCGTGGGGATTTTTCTTCCCCCTCGCGTTCATATAACCACCCTCGCTGCCTAAACAACAAGATAAATGTCTTGTTCCTACCCGCCAAGGAAGTTACGGCATCTGGGGGGGGATAGGGGTGCTGTGCGGGGTAGGCAGGGTTTAAGGGGGATATGGCTTCTAAATGTAAAAAAGACAGCTTTCAAGCCTGTTTTATTCGCATTTTCTGCTCATATTTCCTTTTTACTACCTACCCCGCCCAGCACCCCTACTCATTCCTGGTCCCGTAACTTCCTTAGGGGGTGTGAACAAGAAATTTTTCTTGGGGGTTTGTGGATCCAGGGCAGGTTTCTGAAAACATTTTTTTGAAAAGCGTTCGGGAGCTAAACTGCAAATTTACCTAAAATTCGCTACCAAAACGCACTTACTGCGTCCAGATTTTTTCTTACAAACGCATTATATTTCGATAAAAAAATACAAAAATGCATTAACAAATTTGTTCTACGAAAATTACCAAAAAAAAAATATAGACCGTTAGACCATAAACTTCACTAAACCTACAGCGAAAGCATCAAGTGAACTAAACCGACAGCCAAAGCATCAGGGTCTATTTGAAATGTATATTCTGTAAATATTTTAGTAAAATGAAGGGCAATGACGGTTGCATCTGAAACTTAAGGGTTTTCAGAACACTCTTCTTGCAACATTTTCTATTCACAATTCGTATTTGTTTCACGTTTTTTGCCTAAACATTACCAATTTTGACGTTTCAAATTGCGAGTGTGACGTTTTGAGAAAAACTCTAAAAGTTGTTTCTTTATCTGCTTATAACTTCTTTGTCTTTAAAGCTAGAGACCTAAATTTTGGTACGGAGTTTACTCTTTATAATACAAACACGCGTATTAATTTTGGTTGCCCTTACTTTGTTGTTTCCGGAGATATGATTTTTTTTAGAAAGAAAACACAAAATTATCCGGAAAAACCTGGTCCGCTTTTCCTGGCTAACGAACTTATCCAAATCACTTGCAAAGGGAAGGTACTCACCAAGTTTGATTAGGATTGGTCTATTATTTTTTGGGTTATCGGTCGGATATATATATATATATATATATATATATATATATATATATATATATATATATATATATATATATAAACACAGATCTCCTCATTAGTAAATTTAAAAAAAAATCGCTAAAACGTGGCATCCTGTATACTCTAGTCGCTACTCAGACCAAAACACTGTGTCTAAAGCTTGATAAACTATCTCATCTGAAGTTTTACCAACTCCTTTTGTTATTTTCTACCAGATGTTTTACCAAGAACCAAACAAAAATTGACTTTCTTTACAAAATTAAAGTTTCAATTTAACTTTAAACATACATAGACATATACGCATTTGGAACTCCACACAATAAATTATTTATCAGTGCAAGAATGATTTATTTGAACATCGACAGTGTTTTCCGCAGTAACATTCTGAAGTGTCAGCTACTCAAATAGTTTTAGAATTACATGACATCAGATACAAAAAGAAAGCGATACCCACGAGACACTTTAGCACTTAAGACTTGAATGGAGTCATCACTGTGATTTGGATGGCTCCAGGAGGTTACATTCTTAGCCCTCTTATAAAGAACAAGTAGTGTACTCTCTTAGGGAGTACCCGAGATTCACTTACGCTAGCTACTTACTGAATAAATGACTGGAGAGCAGGCTGCCATTTGCAGTTTACAGTGAGATAATTCTTTTTCACTTGGTGTCAAAAGTGTCTCTCGTAATCGAGGGCTTAAATGTAATACACCTATTGGTGATATTTCTCGACGTGGAAAAAACCGTTATTAAATACACTTTACAGAAAATTCTAAAAATTGTAAAAAGGCCAAGCGCTAGTATTATTACAAATAAACTTTACTTCCACATCAATACGTGTGGAAGTATGTCATCGGCGGCAAAAATTTCATTTTTTTGTGTGTCTGTCGGTGTTAAGGAGCGGAGGATAGTTAGGGAGTAACTTGTAGAACCAGGCTAATTTGGACATAGTAACGATGTAATAAACTTTAATAAATAAAATAAACTTGAATAATTCTTACAACTAATTTAACCGAATGAATTAAAAACCGAAATCTTTACATAATGAATCTTAATTAAAAAAAGTCTCGCTTATCTCTACATAATTAAAATCAAAAGTCTCGATATTAATCTTTACATTTTCAAAGCAAAAGTCTCGATAATGTGTCACGGGTTTTCTTGGTAAAATAATGAAAGCTTGCCCGGCTTCTGGCCCGTCACAATTTATGGAAAAAGGGGAAAAATAAAGAAGGAGAGAAACAGAAATTAAACAAAACACAGGGAAGAGTAAAAGATAAAGAATAGAGAATCGTTTCACGCTACACCCGGGAATTGGGACTTTAGCGTCGGCAGTTGGTAGTAGGCTCCGTAGATAGGTCACGACTGGTCGCCTATTTCTAGTGACAAGTGCAACGTGAAACAGAAACAGATATATAAGAACAGTTTTAGGGTTAGTGATTTATAAATTATTCGACAGATAAATAAATACAATGGTAAGTGAAATTTTAATCGCTGGATTTACAACAATATAAGTGTGGAATGGTTTACATTAAGCAACTGTTGTCTTTTTAGGCTGACAGTGATGGTAAAAACTGTGATACTGTGTCCGATATAAATGTTAATTTCACTTATTCTAACAAAGACGTAGAGATCCCCCCGTACAGTCGACTGTTCGAGTTTACACACACAATTACAAAGTTCAAATGTTATGGAAGAAAAGTTCTAATATTAACTTAAAGGCAGGTATGGCGTTATAGTCAGCTGATTGTAGTTAAAATCCAGCAACAGTTATACAGAACAGAGAAACAAAACTTCGTGGACTTATCTGGGTGTACGTCCGTGTCTTTCCACGTCTTTGGGCCCGCAGGTGTGAGTGATTGACCCAGTAAAGGTAGAAGACCACCATACTTCAGCCACCGACAAGAAACCCTACAATGAATAAATAGTTTCCTTAGCAGGTACTACGTATTTTAATTTCTCTTGTTTTTATTAGGCCGAATAAATGTAAGGAAAATTTAATTAACCATAACAGCTTATCCAAAATAGATGAGGTTTCTTGTTTCACAAAAAAAAAACAATCTCTACTGAATAATCAAAGTTATTAATTGTAAAGCAACAAAATCCAGCTTCTAGCTGCAGTCAACCTTACTGTTCAGTTACAGGATTATTAATAAAAATATCATCTCATGTGGATACTAATCATTTTTCAGAGAACAAAAAACCTTATGATAAGAAGTGATAAGAGATGCTGATATTTCATTTTAAGTGAATGTAATTAAATTTCAGAATTATATCTGGTAGAAAGAGAGAGAATGAAAAAGATGACACTATAAACTGAAGAGGGATATAGACAAACATGGATAGTCAAAAGAGAGAAGGAGACAGTACATACATAAGGACAATTGCTTTTATTAAGAATGTAAACAAAACCTCCAACTTATTTGTTTACTATTTTTGGACTTAGGTTAATTTTTACCAGTGAACTTAGATGAAGAGGGTTGCTTATTTGTATTTAACCTTAAGCTACAACAGAAGTGAAAGCGTAATGGGTGCATCTCTAAGGTTTTACAAGTGTGCAATACAAACAAACCGTTTATAAAGCAAAACATGCAAACTATTAGCTACAGAGTGTTCACAAGTAAGTATTATGCCCCTATATTTACTATGTTTTTCCACCCCGGATGTTAACAAGCTGTCAGAAATCTTAAGAGTGGTTTAGAACCGTCTAAAATGTTTATCAACAACACTACTTATAACCTTCCTTGGTCTACATAATCCATAAATTGCAAATCTTAGCAGTCAGCATTCCTTGTACTGTACTCTGCAATTCCAACTTGTTTATTATTTAGATTAATATGTAATATTATTTCAATGCCAATGTTTATGATAGATCTGTGACCTACTTCTACATAAAATATTACTTTAATTGTTGTAGCGACTTTTCCTATAACTAATTTTTAATTATAAATTGAATGAAAGATAAAAAAATATATTTTCACGATTAGGAATGCCCTCTTAGATAGTTTTCTCTTCTATGAACAGTCGGTCTGCATGTCTGCCTCCTTGTAGCCAATTTAGAACTAATTTTGATATCGCCTTCAACTTGGTACACGGTTACCACCCGACAAACAGACGGTTCGGATTGTTTTTGGGTAAAATCGCTTCAGGCGGTAGGGGATGAATAAGGGATGATTTGTTGAAAATTAACATTTTTTCATTAAAACTCAAGTAATATAACTATCAAACATCTGGTATTCTGTGCTGGAATTAAATTAAGGGATGAAATTGTTGGGGTGGAATATCGGCGACAGAAATTTTGATTTTTTTGTTGTTGCTAAAACGGCGTAAAAAGTCTCAAAACATAATTCTGGAACGATTTTTTTTTATCTGTCGATATGTCGGCCGACTGGTCTGTCGGCATGTACGCTTGTCTGTTAGTAGGGACAATAACTTTCGAACGAATTGAGATATCATCTTTAAACCTACACTTTGATTTTATGTCTAGTACGTGTTAATGAAATTTTATTGACTAAAAGTTTGACACAACATGCGTTATACTTCACTTTTGTCTCACTAATCCACTAGCTTCGTGCTTGAATCGCTCTAATTAATTTATTTCGTTTTTGTGAATTTTCTTTCCATACCGATAACTCGAAAAATAATAGGTCGATTTTGATAAAATTTGGTACATACCTTACTTTTGCAAGTGGCTTGGATAAGTTTGTTAGCCAGGTAAATTGGCGCAAATTTTTCCGGAAAATGTTGTGCTTTCTTTCGAAGAAATCTATATCTCCTCAAATAACAAAGTAAGGGCAACCAAGTTTGGTAGGCTGGTTTCTGTCCTATATACCTATCATATGTACCAAAATTTAGGTCTCTATGTTAAAAGACAAAAAAGTTAGAGGAAAATAAATTTTTAATTAATTAAATCGGATTAAACAAAGTCAAAACGTCAAAATTCATCATTATGCTAGGAGTATGAACTTGAGTAAAAAATACGACACGAAATGACTAACAAGCTCCTAGATCTGTGTTTAAGTCGCTACTTTTTTTCATTTCGTTCAAATATGAGCAAAAAATCAATTGTAAATAAAAATTGTTTGTTGTAAATAGAAAAGACGTTATACGATTAAGATACTACTGGATATACCTGCTAGTTTGCCATGTCGGGTGTGGCCGAGTCGGCTACGCGCTTTACATTCGATAGTCGAGTCCTACATGACGAGTTCTAATCCTAGTTAGTGACTTCACTTTTTATGATTTTTCTTTAGTCTCGGTTCACTTTACTGCTATTTGTGATCAGATTGTTGTTATTCCGATGAATTGTTTAGCGAGTTTTTGTAAAAAAAATAATTTAATAAAGAAAAGCTGAAAACTTTTAAAACTTGATTCAATTTAAATAGCATATCTGTTTGTTTGTTCTTGCCCTAACTTATCGAAACCGTTCCGTATTTTATACAGTCGTAGAATTTTCCCGTGGCTTCACAAGTCCTTTTTTAGTGAACTTTCTTTAAAAAATTCACTAATGATAATAAGTATTTCGAGGGAAAGAATGACGTTGATATCTAGTAGGTGCCTACATGATACGCGATACATACTTTATAGTCATAAAGGACAGCGTAAGTTAAAAAGCATTGCTTCCCTCAATATTTGACTCCGAAGTTATGCAATATTTTTCCTGGAGAATTGAAACAAAAAAACAAGAAACCTTAACATGTGAATTTAATACTGAACCTAACCCTTACTTTAACAAGATCTTATAAAACGGTCATGCAAAAACAACGTCTATGTTGTCGCAGTTAACTTAAACTATTTATTTATAACTTGATGGGGCTACTTTTTAGTGGCATTTCTAAAAAAAATCACTAATGAGGTGATCCCGACTTTTGAATTTTCCAAAAATTTTTTCAAATGAGCGCGAACTAAACCCCCTAGAACCCATATAAATGAAACAAATACGAATTATGTAAAGAAAATGTCGCAAGAAGAGTGTTCTACAAACCCTTAAGTTTCAGCTTCAGCCGTCATTGTCCTTCATTTTACTAAAATATTTACAGAAATTTCATTTCGAATAGACCTTTTCTCTGATGCCTTGGCGGTAGTTTTAGTTATGTTTATGGTTTAACGGTCTATAATTTTTGGCTAATTTTAGTAGATTTTTTTTTTACTGAGGAGACCGCGACTTTTAAATTTTAAAAGGATTACTTCAAATGAGCACAAACTAGGCCCACTAGAATCCATAACCGGGTTTAGTTATTTATATATATATATATATATATATATATATATATATATATATATATATATATATATATATATATATATATATATATATATATATATATATATATATATAGATAGATAGATAGATAGATAAATTTATTTGTCATGAGCTGATACAATGTTTCAGATAGACACGTCAATAAAATTATAAAAACATCAGAATCAATAAGTAAAATAATGTACAAAATATTCACACAAACACAAACAGTCACACACTATATCACCACGAAATAACAAACAAGACATAAAAAAGACTAAATATATGCGACATCACAACAACTATGATGACCTTAAGTGATTTTCGAACTCATCGACAGAATAAAAACACTGCGAATACAGATACTGCTTGAGCTCTCTCTCGAATTGCGCCACGGTACGACAATCCCTAATATGATTAGGCAGCAGATTAAAATAATAAGAACCCGCATACAACGGCGACTTTTTATAGAATGAATTATTAGGTTTATTCAGATATATATTATCTCTAAAGCGAATGTTATAGCTATGTAAATTGTAATTGTGTGGCAAATCATTTCTCTTCTTAAATACATAACACATTAGCTTCAGTAAATAAACCCCAACAACTGTCAGAATTTTATTATTTTTGAAAACCTCCCTACAAGATTCCCGAAACTCAAGGTTAAAAATCAGGCGCATAATGCGTTTTTGATGTAGGAGAACCCTAGCTGCATCCGTCGCCTGACCCCACGAAACTATGTTATAATTTATAGCTGAATGGCCAAGAGCATAGTACGCAGTCAACAGGCCATCTAAATTAAGGTAGGACTTTAAAGTCTTTAGAATGTAAAAACATTTGTTCAGCCTTGAGCAAACTGCGTCAACATTAGTGGACCAGGAGAAAACTCTGTCAATTACTGTTCCCAGAAATGATGTGGAGACAACAGAAGTTAAAGAGCTGCCATTGAAGTTAACACTGATGTCAACACGCGGACTTAACTTAGTTTGGAAATGCAGCAATTGCATCTTGTCATAGTTAATAATCATATTGTTTTTTGTACACCAGCTGCTGAATTCATTTAAAACGTTATTAATTTTTTTATAGAGAGATGGAAGATTTGAGGCTGAGACTAAAATTGACGTATCATCAGCGTACATGAATACCAATCCATTTGATATATGTTTTGGCAAGTCGTTAACATAAAGCAGGAACAGCAGCGGGCCTAAAATGCTTCCCTGTGGGGCGCCAGTGTTTATGACTTTTGAGTCTGATAAGGCATCGCCCATCCTAACAACAAGTTTTCTGTTAGACAGAAATGACCGAATCCAGTTGTTCAAATTCCCTCTAATTCCCATATAATGAAGTTTGTCACAAACAAAGCCAGAATTTATCGTGTCGAACGCACGGGACAGATCAAAAAATAACCCCACCGTGTATTCCTTCAAATCCATCCTTTCCAGTGCCGCCTGCACAAAATCAGTCACCGCTGATTCCGCGGAGAGCCCCTTACGGAAACCGTACTGTCGGTTCGAGATTAAGTTGTTTCCGTCCAAGTATTCTTGCATTCTTTGCGAAACTATTTTTTCGAATATTTTGGAGAAAATACTTAGCAACGCAATAGGCCTATAATTCTCGATGTTGTTTTTATCTCCCCTTTTATGTAGAGATATGATAGCAGCAATTTTCAATCGTGTGGGAAATTCACCCCGAAGCAACGACAGGTTAATCACTTTAGTTAGAGGCATCAGTAATTCATCACACAACTTAAAAATAAACGATGGAATGCCATCCAGCCCAGCCGATTTTTTATTTTTTAAGCCCAGAATAATATTTCTAACTTCATCCTCAGTAACTGGACGTGCAAACATTGATGACTGGGGACAATTAACCGCCACAGTACAACGATCCGAAAGGCGACCTTGGAAATGACTGTTTAACTTAGAAGCAACGGCAGTAGAAAAATAATCCGCAAACATATTAGCCACAACCGTGGGGTCATTTATTTCAACACCATCATGGGTGAGGGAAACTTCAGATAACTTAGGTTTTTTATTTCTTACTAAATTTACTAAATTCCACAGCACTTTAGGCTTATTATCCGAATTAGACACCAATTGTGAAAAATAGTTTCGCTTTTCATCATTTATTAATTTGTTCAGTCTTATACTACTGATCTTATAGTAATCCCTGAGCTCTTCGCTGCTATGTTTTTTACGTAATATATTAAGATCCTTAAGGTTCGCAGTTTGAACTCTGACATTGACGCTTGGACGATATCGCAGGCCCGTGTTACTCCTAGTTTTTACCTTTTTAACGGGAAAGGCTGCATCAAACGCAAATTTAAAATGTTCCCAGAATACCTCAAATACGTCATCCACCGAAGTGTGTTCGCAGAAACCATCGTCATCAAAAATATTTATATTAGTAAGTAGCCTTTTGAACTGTTTAATTGCAAGCTGTGAGAATGATCTTTTAAACTGAAACACATTACTGTGTCCATTAGTTATATTAACAAGAGGCAGCCAGTCAAAACTAACAGCATTATGATCCGAGAAGCCAGGACTAACATTCCCGCAATCTACACAATTCTGAACATTCGTCAAAATATAATCAATACATGAACCACCTACCTTTGTGATCCTTGTCGGAGAGTCCACGACTGAATGCAGGTTGTACGACTCAAAAATATTATTTAATAAACTGAGACGCGGAGAGCTTTTCAATGCGTCAACATTTAAGTCCGCTGCAACAACTATCGAGGAATACTTCAAGCAAATCTTATTTAATAATTCAGAAAACTTCAAAAGAAACAAATCAAAATCTCCAACAGGTGATCGATAAATTGACACAATACACGTATTCCCGTCAAACCGAACAGCACAGCATTCGAAAGAGAGCTCAACTGACATTTTTTTGATAAAGCTAAGTTCACTACAATTTACACTAATGTTTCTCTTAGCAAACAAAGCACAGCCACCATGCGAATGAATGGTTCTCGAAAAATGTGACACCAGTTTATAGTCAGGAAAATAGACTGCCTCCAATTGCTCCGAATACATCCAGTGTTCATTTACTGACAAAAACGATGGATCCTTTTCAGAGAGGAAGTTTTCCATAACGTTTATCTTATTGCTCAATGACTGAACATTTAAGTGCAGAAGTCTTAAGCTTGTCTGTTGTACGGCATTATTGATGGAGCAGTTGTCATTCAATTCAGTCTCACTACTATCCGGAAGCGTTCTCATAACTGCGACGAAAAAATTTATAGGGTTTTATGATAACTCCTCTTGGCCACAATGAACCATCTAAAATAGTATGTTTTGCTTCAGAGTTTATACCAACCCTAAAGCTGCTGTTTCGTCCCTTGCTGTTTGACTTGACACATCGCATATCGATGAGAGGCCATCTTGTTTTGAAAAAACTATTCATGTCCTCTTCAGACACCTGTCCCTTAATTCGCCCCACATATAACCATGAAGTCGCTGCAACACCCTGTATAGTAGTCTCGTCTGTACCACAGCCTGTGACTATATCATGAGAGATGTAATTCAAGCTAGCTTTGTTTTGCTTTTTAACTTCACTAGGTCTTCCCTTCTGATCATTAATATGTCGAGAATGTTTGTTTTTATTTTTGTTTATTTTCTGCCAGATATTATCTTCCGGCCCAGTTTCATTATTTTTATTTACATGTTTTTTTGCTGGTGCTGTCTCGGCCGATTTATCAGAATCCGGCTTATCAGTGACCACCGAGATAATGGTTTCCGTTGATGAACTTGACCTGTCTAGAAAACTTTCACCGTCGCCGTTTAATTGCATGCTGTTATTTACCTGCAAATTAGTAGACGAAACACCAAATTGAGGAAGATTTCCGCTCAGTAATCTAACAAGATCAATGTTAGATTCTTTCAAGTTAACCACTTCCTGTTTAAGTTGAATTATCTCGTCCAGAAGTTCACTAAATGTTATACACACTACTTTTTTAACAGTAGACTCTAGTTCTTCGAGTGTAAACAAACTTTTTACATTTTTCTCCTCTTCCTTACATAGACTGTTAGTCTTATGACGTAAATTATACACTGCTTTTTGATTTTCTGGAGTTAAACCCATTATTTTCACTTATAATTAACGGAGATCAACGAACACGTTTACACTGCGCGACGTCTACTGTTAATAAAAAATAATATATATACAGGCTGACGCATTTCTACAGTAAAGCTCAATATAATTGTTATTATACAGGATACAAGAAAAAGTTGTGTACGTTAATTGTAGGGTGTCTTGAGCTGCATCTCTTAAAATTATTTTGACAATCACAGGGTGGCCCATAAGTCGTTGATCATACCAACAATTTTTTTCCGAACACCCTTATATTATTGCATTTTTATCTAAATATGAGGCATGTTTGTAAGAAAAAAATTCGAGACGCAGTAAGTGCGTTTTGGTAGCGAATTTTCATTAAATGTTTCAAATTTCAATAACTCAATTTGCTATTAGCCTAAGGCTTATTGGCTTGGAAACCAGTTTTCTCGGAAACATTTAAAGTTTATTTTGGAAAATGTTTGTACATTTTCAAACAACATATTATTTTGATAAAATATGGTACATTTCTACTATACAGGTTATACCGCTAACCAGATTTATACTTGCTTGCATTAGAGAGACATATTTGATCTTAAAAATATTTTTATGAAAATTCACTTCTATAATGCACTTGCTGCGTCCAGACTTATTTAAAGTTTTTTTGTGTGTATTTTCTCATGTTAAATAAACATTACGGTTAATAATATATGAACAGAGTGGAAGAAAAGTCTAGAAACGCCTTATTTTCTCTCAAACGGGTAGTCAGTATAATACTAAACTTGGGATACACCTATTTTAGGATACGGATACAAACAAACAATACAAAATTAAGTTATTGCAAGAATTAGTTGAAGATGACGTCGGCCGTAGATTAGAGTTTAGTAAGCTAATGACGGAAAAAATTGCAACTGACGGAAATTTCGCTAACAAGATATGTTTTTCCGACGAAGCAACCTTTACACTTCGTGCGAATGTAAATCGTCATAATGTAAGGCATTGGAGTGGCATAAATACACACTGGATGCGTGAAAACCATACTCAAATACCACAAAAGTTAAATGTGTGGTCGGGTATAGCGGGTACTCAGTTAATTGGGCCTTTTTTTATCGAAGGCAATTTAACTGCTGATAGCTATCAAATGCTACTTAGAAATGATATCGTACCTGCAATAAGAAAAAATGGTTTCAGCAAGACGGAGCTCCAGCTCATTTTGGCATAAATGTTCGGAGTGATTAAGATGAGGTATTTCCCAAAGGATGAATTGGTAGACGAGGCAGTATTTATAACTATTTTATTGTAAGCACTTACAAGTAAAGTTCACAAAACTAAACCGAAAGGTCTTGCAGAGTTAAGGCAACGAATTATAATCGAATCTCGATTAATTTCCAGAGAATCACGGAGAAATATAATAGACGCATTCTACCATCGATTGGAGTACTGTCAAATTACTAACGGAGCAAATTTTGAACACCCGATTAAGTAGACATTATTTACCAAGGTAATAATCTTTCAATTACTACGTTGTAATTGACCATGTGACAAGTGGAACTTGTGATGAGCACTGATAAGTACATTTGGAGAACCCAAATCACCACAAAACGTATTTTAAAGACCTTACGATCGTTTTACTAACAACGTCAGCCTCATCAGAGGATGAAAAATTCTACTAGAATTTTTTATCCTCTGATGACGCTCACAACGCAATCGAGTGACAACTTCGAAGGAGTGTTTGGCGTTGTTCGACCGCAATAAGGACGAGTTTTTGCGCTGTTTCGTAACCGTGGACTGAACATGGATTCACCACAACACACAAGAGACCACGAAGCAGTAAAAAATGTGGGTTTCTCCGTGCGAATCGGCGCCGAAGAAGGCCAAGGTGGGTTTGTCAGCCAATAAAGTCATGGCGACCGTTTTTTGGCATGCACGCGGTATAATCTAGATTGATTACCTTCAAAAGTAAAGAACGATCAATGGCGAATATTATACCAACTTATTGGACCGATTCAATGACGATTTGAAGAAAAAACGACCGCATTTGGCCAAGAAAAAAGTTTTTTTTACACCAAGACAATGCAAGGGTGCACACATGTGTAGTCTCCATGGCGAAATTGCATAAATGGGGATACGAATTGCTCCCTCATCCGCCCTATTCTCCGGATTTAGCCCAGAGTGACTATTTCTTGTTTCCAAACTTAAAGAAATGACTCGGCGGAAAGAGATTTGACTCCAATGATGAAATCATCTCGCAAACAAATACCTATTTTGAGGACCTCGAGAAATCTTATTTTTTGGAAGGGATAAAAAATTGTAGAAACGTTGGACGAAGTGTATAGAGCTCAAAGGAGACTATGTTGAGAAATAAAATGATTTTTTGTTGGGTTTGAAAATAAATGTCAATAAGACAAAATTTATGATATTCAGTCGCCAACCGCACGCCGATGCTTCCCTACAGTGAGACCAACAAAACATTGAGAGAGTTACCCAATTCAGATACCTTGGTTGTTATATCACAGAACATCTAGACCCTGATAAAGAAATAAAGTGCAGAATTGAAACAGTATGCACAACTTTCATGAGAATGAAATAATTTTTCTCTAACGACAACTTAAAAAACCTGTTTCATTCAAAAAGTCACAGACTTATTGACCCGCCCTTATATATATATATATATATATATATATATATATATATATATATATATATATATATATATATATATATATATATATATATATATATATATATATATAAGAGGTTTGGGACAACATCAAACGTCAAGTGTTACATATGGTTAAACTCATGTTGAAAGGTAGATTTCAACAATAAAACAGAATAGAGAGTGTTGCAGTTAAAAAAATAATATTGCACATATTAAATCTGGAATCTCTGCATCCACAAAGAGTGGATGCCAAGTTTTGTATATGTCTGAATACTCATTTGAGAGAAAATTAGGTGTTTGCAAACGTTTCTTCCACTCTGTATAGATGATTATAATCGCCTTTCAGTTCCGATGACACTTTGAAAAGTAGTTTTGTCAAGTCAATTTTTTAAATCCCCATCTCTAGGAGAAAAGACAGTAGCAACACTTTTGGCTGTGGTTTACATAACTATACCAGAGTGCCGAGTTTCAGCGTCACACGAGATATATGCCTACATAAAGTTTCTTTATTTGTACTGCAGTAAAGCAATAAATAAAATCACAGTCAGCAAAGGTCAAAGAAATAAACTCAAACCAAGGGGAAGAGGTAAGGTCGAGTCGCATACTTAAAAAAGACAAGAAAATTGCTCGTATAAAAGGAAATCACATAAAGCAAGGCTAATCGGCAATTCGGCATAATGATCATGGAAATAGTTTTTGTACATGTGAGGACTGTTTGTAAAAGTTCGCAGAGAATGATATCCACATTATGTGGACGTTGTTTTCAACTTTGAACGCCATTTTCATGGAAAGTGGTGTCACTTGTAGAACTTCCTGCTCATTTTACGACTCTTGTATGTTTCTATTATACACAGGATCTCCAATAATTCCGTTGTAGCAATTCAGCTAAAAATTTACTACCACTTATGTATGAGCAAATTTTTATGAACTATGCCGTAGGTATAATTTATATAATAGTTCAATAAAGGTGAAGACTGTGTCTCAATACATCACGAAGTTAATTGCAGTGTCATCAAATGTATATAAACTCGTTTTTACAATAGCTAAAGATTGTGTTTCCGAAAATGTATCCACCGCGAGGGTATTCCAAAGATTTTATGCTCTAGGAATGAGGATTCGTAGCGGAATTTCTGACAGATGATAAATTATACACTAAAAGCGTGCGGTTTTTGGTTCATTGAAGGTTGTGAGTAAAGAAATCAGCGAAGCAATTTCTGAAGAGCAATGTCAATGTTAATATCCATAAAAGACGCAAAGCTAACGTAAACATGTGGAATCATATATTAATAGAGTGTTAAATACAGGTGTCCCACGTGGAGTTTCCATTAGCTGTTTCTGGAGTACGGCTCACAATTGAATTTAGTAAATTCACGCACGTGGATTTCTTAAAATTCCCAGTCCACTGAAAATATTGATGTTAGTCTGGGACTTCCGGTTATACCGGAAGTAGACGTTAACTTTCTTATTTCAAATGAAAGATGGTGTTTTTTATTACGCATCTAGATTGCTCGTCAAATTTTATGGTAGGTTTTACTAACATGTTATGTCATTCTCATACCATTTTCGAGATATTTGACTTTTTCAACAATTTCTTAAAAAACATTGTCACATTTACACACCTGTATCTCTCTTATTTTTTAACCTGAAGAATTGAAATTTTAAAATGCAAATTCTGAAATGTCACAAAATATTTAGAATTTACTAAAGCTAGTACAAGTTAGACAGGGTGTCCGAAATAAAGCGGTCAATAGTGACCAATTTAAAACCTAATAACTCTTTTATTTTAAATAGAACATCCTATATTTTATAAAGTTAGTTCATGTACTTTTTATTGTTCTTTCGATTGGTATCAGCATTCCCTATACCTAAGTCCCCCCGATTTGAAGATATTTAAACATTATTTGCGATAAGAAATAATTATTAGTCAGTTTATCATGTTGCCTAGGAGATGACATTTTTAAACGTCATCTTCTGACATAAGTAAAATATGCGACGGCTTTTGAATATAACTTTTGTTTACGAGGAGCATAATCGAATTATTAACAGAAGATGTCGTGTGGTTGCAAAGAGATTTCCACATAAACACATATCAACTCGTTACATGATCAGAATACTACTAAAAAAACTCTGGACGCAGCAAGTGCGTTATGGTAGTGAATTTTCATTAAAATGTTTTTATTGCAAATATGTGTGTTTTCTTTTTAAGAAAGCAGGCATCAAATTTGGTTACCAGTATAACCTACACAGTAGAAACAATGTGCCATGTTTCATGAAAATAACTTTATTGTGTGAAAATGTACAAAAATTTACAAAAGTAAACTAAAAGTGTTCCCGGAAAAACTCGTTTCTTGATCAACCTTATAGGTTAATAGCAAATTGGGCTATTCAAATATGAAGCATTTGATCAAAATTCGCTACCATAATGCACTCTCTGCATCCAGAATGTCTTTTCTTACAAACATGCATTATATTTCAATGGAAAATACAAAAATGCAATAACATAAGGCGTGTTTAATTAAAAAAAAAGAAAATTTGTATCACCAACGACTTATGGGCCATCCTGTGATTGTACAAATATTTTTTTAAGATGTAGCTCAAGACACCCTATAATTAATATATACAAAATTTTTTCATATCTTGTATAATAACGGATATATTGAGCTTTATTGATTTTTTATGAAAATTAGACAAAATTTATATACCATTAAACGATAAACTCATAACTAAGACTACTGCCAAGCATAAGAGAAAGGGTCTATTTGAAATGAATTTTCTGGAAACATTTTAGTAAAATGAAGGACAATGACGGTTGAAACTAAGACTTCAGGGTTTGTAAAACATTCTTCTTGAGACATTTGATTTCCATAGCCCGTATTAGATTCAAGTTATTTGCCTAAATGTTGCCGATTTTGACGTTTTAAATCGCAACTTTGACGTTTTGAGGAAAACCCCAATTTATTTTTCTTTAAATGCCTATAATTTTTTTGTCTTTTGACCTACATCGCTAAATTTTGGTAGGTAACTTACCTATAAGAATATAAACCCGCGTGCCCAATTACTTGCCCTTACTTTGTTAATTCCGGAGATATAATTTTTTTTCGAAAGTAAACACAAAATTTTCCGGGAAAACCTGAGCAGATTTTCCTGGCTAACGAACGTATCCAAGCCATTTGTAAAAAGAATTTATTCACCAAATTTAATCAAAATCGGCCTATTATTTTTTGAGTTATCGGTGTAATACAGTCGGGATCTTCTCATTAGTGAATTTTTTTAAAGAAAATTTACTAGAATTTCTAAGAATGGAGTGTTTCGTCCAATTTCATAAGAGTAAAGCGTTATTAGGGAACACTGAGATTTGTGTGTTATCACTTTACAATAAATGTTCGAAACTTGCAACGTTCACTTCGAAGCATATTTGCGATAAGAAATAATTATCAGTCAGTTTATCAGGTTGCCTAGGAGATGAAAAAAATAAAAAATCTTACGACAGTAAACTTAATGGTTGTACTGTAAAGTACGTTTGTCAATTGTCTTTTAAGAATATAGAGTATTTTCCACAATAATGGCACACTTCAATTACCCAAACGATGACTTTTTTAATTTAATTATTATTTACGGGGAGTGTAATCGAATTGTTAGCAGAACATGTCGTGTGTTTGCAGAGGGATTTCCAGATAGACATAGACCAACTTCTGACATGATCAGAAGACTATTGAAAAAATGTTCTGAGAATGGAACGTTTCGTTCAGAAGGTAATAAAAATAAACCTCTATTGGACAATGAAGATACACAAATAAATGTTTAGGCATTTTTACTGCTTATCCGCATGCGTCAATCAGAGACTGTAGTAGAAATTTGCATCTTTCAAGAGGAACTATTCACAGAATTCTAAAAATTAACCAATGGACACCTTTTGCGTTCACTTTAATACACCATTTAGAACCTGGGGATTTTTCCCGGCGTGTAAAATTCTGCGAATGGTATCTTTTGAAAACTCAAGAAGATGAAAATTTCTCAAGAAAAATTATATGGTGCGATGAGTCACAACAGTCACTATTGGTCGGACGACAATCCTCACATTACTAGAGAACGAAATTTCCAGGACTGTTGGAGTTTCAATGTATTTTTCGCAGTAAAAAACAATATAATTTTTGGCCTTAACATTTATAATGAGAACTTAACAGGCTGGTACCAATAATATTAAGCAATACTGAATTTTATTTGCGTATTAGTACATTATATTATTAAAATATTTATTAGACTCACGGAAACTAAATTTGAAAATATGACCCTTTTATCCATATCAGTAATAATGGTAAGATTAACAAAATGTAAGAACGAATTCTAACCGTGCAGTATTCACAGGTCCTGGATATTGTCGCATTCTGCAGCAAGTAATAATACCAGTGCTGAACTCCTTGCATGAACACGAAGCTGCAGAAGTTTGGTATCAACAAGATGGAGCTCCACCACACAACTCACAGATAGTAAGCGACTTACGCCAGGAAACATTTGAAGACAGATGGATAGCTAACGGTGGTCCTCATCGTTGGCCGGCCTGCTCACCAGACTTAACTCCACTAGATGTTAGTATTTGCACGTGTATTAAGAGCAAAGTTTACCAGGAACCACCTACTACAAAACAATATATGATAGCTAGAGTATTAGATGCCTCCAACGCAGTGAAGCAATATTACCTTTCTCGAGCCACGGGTACCATCATTAAAAGAGCCATCAAATGCCTCGGAGTGAACGGTGCAAATTTCGAACATTTATTGTGAAGTGATAACACACAAATCTCTTTGTTCCCTAATAATGCTTTACTCTTATGAAATTTTGGACGAAACACTCCATTCTTAGAATTTTTTTTAGTAGTATTCTGATTATGTAACGAGTTTATCTGTGTTTATGTGGAAATCTCTTTGCAACCACACGACATCTTCTGTTAATAATTCCATTATATTCCTCGTAAATAAAAGTTGTATTCAAAAGTCGTCGCATATTTTGCTTATGTCGGAAGATGACGTTTAAAATTTTCATCTAGGCAACCTGATAAACTGACTAATAATTATTTCTTATGGCAAATAATGTTTGAATATCTTCAAATCCGTGGGACTTAGGTATATGCAATGCTGATAACAATCGAAAGAACAACAAAAAGAACATGAACTAACGTTATAAAATATAAGGTGTTCCATTTAAAAAAAATCTGGACGCAGCAAGTGCGTTATGGTAGTGAATTTTCATAAAAATATTTTTAATAGCAAATATGTGTTTTTTTTTTCAGAAAGCAGGCATCAAATTTGATTACCAGTATAACATATATAGTAAAAACAATGTGCCATGTTTCATCAAAATAACTTTATTGTTTGAAAACGTACATAAATTTCCGAAAGTAAACTTAAAAAGTAACCGAAAAAATCCGTTTCTTGGTCAACCTTATAGGTTAATAGCAAATTGAGCTTTTCAAATATGAAGCATTTAATCAAAATTCGCTACCATAACGCACTTGCTGCGTCCAGAATTTCTTTACTTACAAACATGCATTATATTTCGATGGAAAATGCAAAAACATAAGGCGTTTTCCACTAAAAAAAATATGATTTGTATCACCAACGACTTATGGGCCACCCTGTGATGGTAGCAATAATTTTTTAAGGTGTAGCTCGAAACGCCGTATAATTAATGTATACAATATTTTTTCATATCTTGTATAATAACGGATATATTGAGCTTTAGTGATTTTTTACCAAAATTCTACAAAAATTATATACCACTAAACGATAAATTCCATAGCTAAGGCTACTGCCAAGCATCAGAGAAAGGGTCTATTTCAAATGAATTTTCTGGAAATATTTTAGTAAAATGAAGGACGATGACGGTTGAAACTAAGACTTCAGGGTTTGTAAAACATTCTTCTTAAGACCTTTTCTTTCCAGAGCCCGTATAAGATTCAAGTTCTTTGCCTAAATCTTGCGAATTTTGACGTTTTAAATTGTCACTTTGACGTTTTGAGGAAAACACCAATTTATTTTTCTTTAAATGCCCATAACTTTTTTGTCTTTTGACCTACAGAGCTAAATTTTGGTAGACGCCTCACCTATAATGAATTAAACCAGCGTACCCAATTTGGTTGCCCGTACTTTGTTAATTCCGGAGATATAATTTTTTTTTGAAGGAAAACCCAAAATTTTCCGGGAAAACCTGGGCCGATTTTCCTGACTAACGAACTTATCCAAGCCATTTGCAAAAGGAAGGTATTCGCCAAATTTGATCAAAATCGGCCCATTATTTTTTGAGTTATCGGTGTGATATATATATATATATATATATATATATATATATATATATATATATATATATATATATATATATATATATATATATATATATATATATATATATATATATATATAAACATATAAAAATTGAAACTGACCCCGGATATGTGTTCTGGGGGGCCTAATTAGCGCTCATTTGAAGAAATTTTTTCAAAATTCGAAAGTCGGGATCTCCTCATTAGTGAATTTTTTTAAAGAAAATTCACTAAAAGAGAGTTATTAGGTTTTAAAGTTGTCACGATTGACCGGTGTATTTCGAACACCCTGCCTAACTTGTACTAGCTTTGGTAAATTCCAACTCTCCAGGTTGAAAAATAAGAAAGAAGTGTAAGAGTGTAAATGTGACAATGTTTTTAAAGAAATTTTTGAAAAAGTCAAATATCTCGAAAATGGTTGAGGAAAATGAGATAATATGTTAATAAAACCTACAATAAAATTTGACGAGCAATCTAGATCCGCAATAAAAAATATCATCTTCCATTTGAAATAAGAAATTTGACGTCTACTTCCGGTATAACCGGTAGTCCCATACTAACCTCAACATTTTCAGTGAACTGGAAATTTTGAGAAACCCAGGTGCGTGAATTTTCAGAATTCAGTTGTGAGCCGTACTCCAGAAACGGCTAATGGAAGGTCTACGTGGGACACCCTGTACATGGGGCGCTAAGTTGGACTTTAGATATACAGGACACGGGGAGAAGAAATGCTTTCGAAATCTGGAGAAAAAAAATTGCAACGACCGTTACAAGAATAAATGAAAGTAAGTTGGAAAAACTGGGTATAGTAGTATAGTATGGTTTGTTTAGTATAAAATAATTTCACAGTGTGTATAACAAATATTCTGCTTGGTTTCTCCAAATGGAACTGACAAACTTTTGTGCTGGAACTGTCACTTGCAAAATTTTGATCAAACTTCGTGTTTTTTTTTCATTTCCGTTCCAAATATAGTTTTAACTGCTAGAGATTGATTTGATTTTGTGACGCCATAATGTTGACCTTAAGAAGATGCTTGTTGGAGGAACTTGCAGAAGCGGCTGCTAAGAAATTAGGTTTCCTCTTACAAGCTCGCAAATACTTTTCACCAGCTAATCTCTATACCTTATATACTTCACAAATAAGACCAAACCTCGAATACTGCTCCCACATCTGGGGTTCTGCTGCCGCTTCTACACTGGCTATCCTGGACTACATTCAGAAAAGAGCCATACGTCTCATCGGTGACCTTACCCTCACTCAAAGGCTGCCATGTCTTGCCCACCGCCGTGCCATTGGTGACCCCTCTTTCTTTTATAGATATCTGCACCGGCACTGCTCAGAGGAGCTTTCTTCCATAGTTCCTCCACCTGCTGCGCCCAACAGATCTACCAGGGGAACAGAGCGAATGCAGCCTTTTACTGTCCAGCTCACCAGACATAGAACATCTTGTTATGCCCGCTCTTCTGTCCCGAGGACTTCCAAGTTGTGGAATTCCTTGCGGGCACATGTTTTTCCTTATCCCCCGAACCTCCAAACCTTCAAGTCCAGAATTAACAGGTTGCCTGTTTCCTCGTTGTCGACACCCACGGTACGATAGTCTTTAGGCTGTAAGCCCTCGTGGTGTGTTGTTGAAATAAAAAAATAAAAAAAGAGAAGAGCTAAATTTGTTATACGCATTCTGAGGCAAAAACTAATTGGTTCGTAAGGTAAAACCACAGCATAAATCGTTTGTTATGCTGTGGTGAAACTGACGTTAGTGGCTGACAATAGTCGTAGAACAGGCCTACGTTAAAGAATCAAAACATAATGCAATACAAATTATTTTCCTATAAATAACATAAATCCATCCCAACATCCACTTACCTTCTGTCAGCCTGGACAGCACGATAGGTTCAGTGCAGTCCTCACTTCCGGCTATCGTGATTCCTAGAGGTCCGCCGTATCTGTGCAGCTCCACCGTATACACGACGCTATCCAAGAAGAGGTTAGCGTTCTCAGTCTCTGTTTTCTCTACTTTGAGTGTGACGATGTCGCTAGTGGAGCACTGCAGGATGTCGAAGGCCGACTCGACGCTCATGTGATCCAGAGGTCGGTTGTCGATCTCCAGGAGCCTGTCTCCGGCATGCAGAGTGCCCGTCCGATGGGCGATGCTCCCGCGTCGGATCTCCGATATGATGAACGGCTCATCCGGGCGTATTTTAGATGCTGAAAGATGCAAAAGGATGAACATTTTATTGCCGGGCTATAAAGGGTATGGGATAGGTAAATTATACAGGTTCCCGAATTGCTCAGTATTTGGAGTAAAAGGTGTTGTAAATCATTGGTTTAGCTAAGAATATATGTTTTTCTATATATGGTAAATAATATTTACGTTATCAAGATTTTCTGATAAATGTTATTACCCCCAATACAATACTTGGCATTATGAACTAAAGTGCGCAGCGGGTAGTGGCGTGCGGTCCATGGAAGAATTGCTTCCCTTAAAATAACGACCACAAACCTACTTAAAAATAATTTGTATTAAACCGCAATATTTAAAATCCATTTTATATTTTAAATATTACATTTCAAATTCTAAAACTAATTTATCTATTACAATTTTTAATTCGCAAGCTCACACATAATTATTTATTATGCATCATACTGTACTTGTATATACGTTCTGCGCTCTTGGCAAGGACGTCGTCCCAGTAAACCGACCGCCAACCAACAGCATGAACCTGATACTACGAGAGTGGATGCAATGACTTCAGTTAAATACACGTAGCCAGCAGGCCACATAATGAGAAACCCTTGCTCGATGCTCGACGCAACGTACGTGTATTTCAACATGTAGAACGTGTTGGAAGACTCGATGCACGTACAACGTGAATGTCTCTGATTATTTCGTAGAAATAAGCAATTGACTAAGTTAAATACATTGGCATTTTATGATTATTAATATGGCTGCAACTACATCAGCTTTTAACAGCGGCGTCGGTGGGGGTGGGAATTTACAAACTTTACGAACAAGTGGTAATAATAACTGTGATTGTATCGTGTGTTTTTTGATAACCAAAGGATTTTCAGCTTTATTCTTTGCTGAAAAACTTGCTATTATTAATAAAGGTAGGCCGAAACCTACTCTAAAAAACTTAAATACAAGAATTAAAACATGTATTCGACATTTCAACGCGGAAAAAACTTATAAACAATATGAATGGTTAACAGGAATAAACTGTTGTGTTGGCCTGGTAGTCTATTTGTGACTGAAAAAGGGGTGTGGAATAAAAGTGGGTTTTCCGACTTGAATAATCTACATAAAATAGTAAAAAGACATGTTATGTCTTAAGCGCATTTGCAGACCATTTTAAAATTAAGTGTCTTTGGAAAAAACGCGAATTGGACACGCCGTTGACAAGCAGATAGAAATTAGTCATCGCCAACACAATGAACTGCTTGATAAAAACAGAAACATATTAAAAAGACTTATGTGTTTTCTTGGTCAGCATGAATTGGGGTTCAGGGGTCATGACGAAACAACTACATTTGCAAATAGAGGAAACTTTCAAGACCTAGTTTCTTTAATAGCCAAATACGACATTTGTTTAAAAAATCACTTGGAACAGTCTAACGTTTTTCGCGGGGCATCAAATCGCATTCAGAATGACTTAATTGCGGATGCTGCTACTATTATTTTGAACAGAATTAAATCTGAAATTCAACAGACTCGTTTCATTGCTATTGTTCTAGATGAAAGAACTGACGTAACTAATTTAAGTCAACTATCTGTAGTAATACGCTATGTAAAAATGGATAGGAGCAAGAAAGATTTTTAAGCTTTAAAAATGTGACAGAAGATAGTACCGCAAACGCTCTATATAAAATTGTGCTTAATATTATGAAAGATATTGAGGAGACTGATAATACATTAATTTCCCCAAGCTATCATGGGGCTGCTGTTATAGCCGGACATTTAGGAGGTCTTCAAGCTAAAGTGCGGGAAACGTTTTCCAGTGCTCTATTTGTACACTGTTGTGCTCATAAATTAAATTTAATTTTATCCCATAAATCATATTAAAGAATGTAAGGTGTTTTTTGCTACCCTAAGTGGAAGAGCTGCTTTTTTCCAAATCTATGAAGCGCACACAAGCCTTAGACGCAATTGTTAAAAAACGTTTACCCAAAGTAGCTGCAACCTGATGGAACTACAACGGCAGATTTGTGTGAACTATATTTGAACACCGTGAAGCGTTAATTGAACTTTTTGAAAACATAATAGAAAATAGCAAAAATTGGGATGCAGAAACAATAAATAGTTCTAGAGGAGTTTTGGATGGTTTGAAAAGAGACTTTAATTTTAATTTTTTACTTATTATATATTCGGAAATATTTCCGTTTTCAGATAATGTATTTAACATATTGCAATGTAAAACAAATGACATTGGTTTTTGCCTGAAGAAAATTAGTGAATTTAAATCCATTATAATTCAAAAAAGGAATGAATTTGATAAGTTCTGGAAAAAACAATGGAATTAGGAAAAGTGAGCCACGAAGAAAGCGTCTGTGCACTGATAATGTGGGAGACCTTTAAACTTCTTATCGCTGCCTTTTCTACAAAATCATAGATCAAATTCAGCAGCAAATTAACTGCAGATTTGATCATCTCAGTGCCTTGAAATTTCTTGAATTGTGTAATTTTGGAGGATTTGTAGGGATACCTTTCACAGAAGATTCATTCAAATCATTATTCCACCACTATGGACATTATTTTGACAAAGCCTTATTACGATCAGAACTTACAGTCATTTATGAAAGCGATGTTATTAACACAAAAACTAACGCGAGTGAAACTTTAACTTTCTTAAAAGAATTAAAATTGGAAAATGCATATTCTGAAGCGTTCAAATTATGTGAATTAGTATTAACAATTCCTGCTACTAGTGCGTCTGTAGAACGAAATTGTTCTACATTGAAACGTATCAAGAGTTTTGTTAGGAATTCAACAGGACAGGAAAGACGTTCCCAATTTCAATTTTGTCAATTAAAAATAACTTCGTCGAGAAAATGTCTCAGAATCCACAGTTTTATGACATTATTAACGAATTTCCCAAAAACGACAGAAGAATTGAGTTACACTACAAATAGGTAAGTTTCTGAAAATTGCTTCCCTTATTTAAAATGTCACCGCACGCCCCTGCCAGCGGGGCAATCACATGCTGTATTGTACGATGCAGGATGTCGTCAACGTCAAGCAATATGACAGTTTAGAAACACTGAAATCACTATTTAGTTATCCTTATAAAATCTTAAGTATTTCTGTTACTAAACTGACAAATTTTTCACAGTACAGCGTTTTTTGGAGCTGTCTTCTAAGCTAGACAGTGGTGCAAGTAAATAAATGGCGAATTTGCAGATGATCTCCCGAACAGTTTTAGATAGGACGACTTCTGATAGATAAAGTTTTGTATTTTACATGCACGCTGACACTATTCTTACCTTTTGTTCTCTTGCCTTTGCTGAGTTATAATATTTAATTTTTTTACAATACATACTGTGCTACGCCCGCCGTTTTAAGTCGGCTTGTATTTTGTTAACCTTACCAACTGTTAGAAAATTTTCAATGGCCACTACATTTTTTGATACGAAATAAGCGAACAAATTATCGTCACAGAGAATTATGAAAATTCGCTTTTTGGTAAAACACCGTCTGTCTCGTGGTAAAAATTTTAAGGGGGGTATTAGTAATCGAACGTAAAAATATTTAATTGCTACGTGTTTCACACAAAGGAACATTGATGGTGAAATAGAAAATCATTTTAGCTCCTCGAAAAAGAAAATAAGATACGCAATTGTTTTTTTCTTTGCAACGCATTTTAATACAAAAAACTGATTAATTTGGAAATATCTTAATATGAAACGCACTTTGGTCGCCAACAGAGAGTTTTTTATGCTTACTTGAAAATATAAGTCCGACGTGGTATCAAAAATTCCTAGAAAACGACAAATACGTGCATTATTGTAGTGAATTTTCATAAGAATTGGACACCATTAGTATGGAATTCACAACTTTTTTTTACAACAACTCACTAAACATTTATTATTAATTACCAACATATCACAAAAATCTTACAAAAAAATGTTTTCTACGGAAACACGAAAAACATTTCTGTGAAAACTTTTAAAATTCATCCACTATTTGAGAGTGCCCGTATACGGCAGCTCGATTTTTTCGACGAGTAATACAAACAAAAAGCTCTCTCTATGCATCATTTCCATGGGGCTCCGCTATCTATTGATAAAAACGCCGTTATCACAATTTGTGACATGTGTTTGTGATATGTGCCAAAAACGTGAAAAGCTGCAAAACAATTGAAATAACTCAAAAAGGATGAACGATATCATTTTTTCCCTACAAACGTGCATTATAGTTCGATGAAAAACACAAAAATACAATAACATAAGGAGTGTTCCATTAAGAAAAAAGAAAGTGTATATCACCAACGACTTACGGGCTACCTTGTGATTGTCAAAATAGGTTTATAAGATAAAGCTTGAGACACCATATAATTAACGTATATACTTTTTTCTCATATCTTGTATAATAACGGATATATTGGGCTGTACCGTAGAAATGCGTCGCCCTGTATATATGTAAACAGACAAAAACTGAAATTGACCCCGTATATGGATTTTACGAGTTCTAGTTCAAGCTCATTTGAAGAAATCCTTTTAAGATTCGTAAGTCGCGGTCTTCTCAATAACAAATTTTTTCTACGAAAATTTGCTGAAATATAGACTATTAAACCCCAAACTCTATCGCTGAAACTACTGTCGAAGCATCAAAAAGAGGGTCTATTTGAAATTGATTTTCCGAAAACATTTTAGTAAAATGAGGGACAATGATGGTTGAAGCTGAAACTTAAGGCTTTGTAAAACACACTTATTTTTACATATTTTCTACATATCCGTATTTGTTTCAAATTAGTTGTCTGAAATTTGCAAATTTAGACGTTTCAAATCGCGACTTTAACGTTTTCAGAAGTAAAATAAAAATAAATAAAAGAATTCTGCTACTTTTTGACCTTCTTGCGCAAGAAAACTTAACAGTCCTTTGTAATTGGTTTTGTTAATCACACAAAATATTTTGTTTTTGTGCTTTCCTCTGATCATCAGTGGCATCCAATTATTTTGTTTAAATGCCTATAACTTTTTGTCTTTTAACTTAGAGATCTGAATTTCGGCATGTAGGGTAAGTTTGTGCCAAATTTAGTTGTCATAGCTCTGTTATTTTCGAGATACAAATTTTATGCAAAATTTTCCCGGATAAACTGGATTTTCCTGGCTAACGAACTTATCCAAGCCACTTACAGAATCAAGGCATGTACCAAGTTTCATCAAAATCGGCCCCTTATTTGTATTCAGGAGATCCCGACTTTTGAATCTTGAAAAAATTTCTTCAAATGAGCGCGATCTAGGACCCCTAGAACCCATATCCGGGGTCAGTTTCAATTTTTATATGTATATATAGAGTATCCTTACATATTTCATTTACCTCTTGAAAATGACACAAAAACAGGAGCCCAAACGTCGAGTTTTCATAAATTCTGGACGCGGTTCAGCCCGAGAACCAATTATGTCTCATATATATATATATATATATATATATATATATATATATATATATATATATATATATATATATATATATATATATATATATATATATATAACGACAATAGGCATGGTTGCAAAATGATGAAAATGTTTTGTATCCTCCTACTATGTCGAAAATCATAACTACTGGACAATTGATAGTCCCTTTATTAATCTTATTTTTAAAGGGGTAGACATTGATCCAATCCAATCCATAGTAGGTGGTAGTGGAATTTTCCTTTATGTAATAGTAAAGGATTTTTTCACGCCCGAGGAGGTACCACCCCATACATCAAGGGGCCGGTGAAATCCCAACGGACGTTTCCGGTTCTGGTGTATGAGTCGGTTTCCCTTATAAGCAAAAATGATGATGGCTCCTCCTTGTATAAAATATTCCGGAGGCAAAATACCCCTCCATTCGGATCTCCGGGAGAGGGGTGTACAGGGGGCGCCAACATCAAGATTTAACATATCCTTTTCGAATATATGTGGCCTAAATTCTAACCTGAACTCCGTCCACCATTTCCTCCAGGCTAACAGGCCCCAACTCCTCTTCCTCACCGAAACCCAAATCAGTGCCAAAACAGCCACTAATCACCTTAATTTCCCGGGGTATGAGCTCCTTACTGCCTTTAGATTGCATGGAGGCGTGTGCGCATACGTCCGTAGCAATCTACCCTGCACCAGACTTCCCAATTTAGAAGCTGGAAGAAAAGACATACTATGGATAAAACTCTCTCTCAGGGCTGCAACTAAATTCATCTGTTGCATTTACCGGTCACCTTCTGACAACAACTTTGTCCAGCTCTTTGACTACCTTTCGGAAAAAACCGACTATCTGATTTCTGAATATCCTTCCTCCGAGGTCACTATTCTTGGCGACTTCAATGTCCATAATAAGGAATGGCTAGGATCTTCAAAAACCGATCCACAAGGGAGAGCAGCGGAGGCCTTTGCAGTCAGCAATTCTTTGGCCAATATGGTTCAGCAACCTACTTACTTTCCTCGTATCCCAACACACAGCTCAAATCCCTTGGATCTCCTTCTTACTACAAATCCTGAATGCTATAAGATATCAGTCACCGCCCCCCTTGGTCGCTCAGACCACGGCATGGTCACTGCTTCCTGTGCAATGCAACCCGAGGTTACACAGTCATCACACCCACGTATCGTTTGGCACTACAACTCCGCAAACTGGGACGAAATGCGGGATTACTTTTCCTCATTTCCATGGGCGTCTGTCTGCTTCTCTCATCCTGACCCCTCCGATATCTCACAAAACGTCACCGAAATTATCCAAGCTGGCATGGAATTATTTATTCCACGTACACAGAAAACCTCTTCAGTCACTCAAAAGCCCTGGTTCTCTAAATCCTGTGACAAGGCCAGACTTGAAAAGGTCAAAGCTCACAAAACGCTTCTACACAATCCCAGTCAAGAAAATCGTCAAGCATTCAACGACGCAAGAAACCGCTATGTCCGCATTCTTTCTGAGGCAAAAAACTCGTTTAATAACCACATCAAAAACAAAGTCCTCTCAAGCTCCAACGGCGGCAAACCCTTCTGGACTCTTGCTAAGTCTATTGGGAATAATTTCTGCAAGAGCACGTTCCCACCTCTCGTCTCAGGTGATGAAATTGTTTCTACCGCCCGGGGCAAGGCTGAACTTTTTGCGTTGTTCGCCGGAAATTCTACTCTCAACCCACCTCCAAATGTTCAACCACCAACAGTCCCCAATGTCGCGCATAAAATGACTGATATCATTTTCAAAACTAAAAAGGTACGAAAGATGCTCTCTTCTCTTAATACCAGGAAAGCCTCTGGCCTTGACGAGATCCCAGCAATTGTTCACAAAAAATGCGCACCAGAACTTGCTCCTGTCCTGACTCGTCTGTTTCTGATATCTTACAATAAAGGCATATTCCCTAGTAACTGGAAAACTGCTCGAGTACAACCCATCCCCAAGAAAGGATCCAAAGCGCTTCCTAGCAACTACAGGCCTATTTCTCTCCTTTCAGTCATCTCTAAAGTGATGGAAAAGTATATAAACACCGAACTACTAAAATTCCTTGAAAAACACAGTCTAATCCACGACAGGCAGTATGGATTCCGTCAGCGCAGATCGACTGCCGACCTCCTTTCCTTTGTCACCCATTCTTGGAACAAGTCTATGGAACAACACGGTGAATCCCAGATTGTTGCTCTAGACATATCCAAAGCATTCGACCAGGTCTGGCACGCAGCGCTGCTTAATAAACTTCCGGCCTATGGCCTACCACCAAAACTTTGTACCTGGACAGCAAATTTCCTCTCCAACAGGAGCATATCTGTTGTTGTGGATGGCCATTCCTCTAAACTGTATCCAATTAATGCAGGAGTTCCTCAAGGTTCAGCTTTAGCCCCTACTTTGTTTCTTCTCCACATCAATGACCTCCTCTCTAGCACATCCAACCCAGTTCACAGTTACGCGGACGACAGCACCCTCCACTCAAACATACAATATTCTAAGCCTGTCTCTTTAGCCCAATTAGATGAGGATCGCAGACTCATGGAGGGTTCTGTCTCCGTAGACCTCCAAAAAATATTAGACTGGGGAAGTAGAAATCTTGTACAATTCAACCCCACCAAAACTAAGTCTTGCTTTCTTTCTCACAAGAGATACAGCAGCCCTAGACCCATCACAATGAACAACCAAGTTATTCAAAGTAATGAGTCCTTTTCTCTTGTTGGCATTTCTGTGGATCGAAATCTTAATTGGCACCAACATGTTACATCAATTGCAGAAGCGGCTGCTAAGAAATTGGGTTTCCTCTTCCGGGCTCGCAAATACTTTTCACCAACTAATCTCTATACCTTATACACTTCACAAATAAGGCCAAACCTCGAATACTGCTCCCACATCTGGGGTGCAGCAGCCGCTTCTACACTCGCTATCCTGGACTCCATTCAAAAGAGAGCTATACGTCTCATCGGTGACTTTACCCTCATCCAAAGGCTTCCATCCCTTGCCCACCGACGTGCCGTTGGTGACCTCTCTCTCTTTTATAGATATCGGCACGGGCACTGCTCAAAGGAGCTTTCCTCCATAATTCCCCCACCTGCTGCCCCCAGCAGATCTATTAGGGGAACAGAGCGAATGCACCCTTTTAATGTCCAGGTCACCAGACATAGAACATCTTGTTATGCCCGCTCTTTTGTCCCGAGGACTTCCAAGTTGTGGAATTCCTTGCCGGCACATGTTTTTCCTTCTCCTCCGAACCTCCAAACCTTCAAGTCCAGAATTAACAAGCTGCCTCTTTCCTCCTTGTCAACACCCACGGTACGATAGTATTTAGGCTGTAAGCCCTCGTGGTGTGTTGTTGACATAAAATATATATATATATATATATATATATATATATATATATATATATATATATATATATATATATATATATATATATACAAGTGAGTCTTATATAATGGTAGACAGAGCAATAGCAGATTATTGATTAAAAAAATGCGATTCGGCTATATTTATCTTATTCCAAAAGTTAATAACAATCGCGATACAGGGTGTCAAAGTTGAAAAATTTAATTCCATTTTCTTTAATATCTCTGAAACACTTCGAGAGAAATCCACGAATTTTTTTATTCGCGTTTTTTTCTTCTTGGATGAGAAATTCAAATTCGTCAATGATTTGGATGTATTTTGTAGAGGGCGCCACAGGCGTCTATCAGGACAAATCTGATTCGTTCCAACTTTTTTTGGCCACACTATATGTAATTTTGGAGCCAAAAAATCGCCTCCCCTATATTTTTACTTAAAAAAGATATACGTTATTAAAGTCGCTAAGAGCAACGGTTTCCGAGAAAATGCATTTAAAGCTGATGATGCACGAAAAACAAACATTTTGAATAATTTGGAATGGCTTTATCTCGCAGTGTTTCAGAGATATTAAAGAAAATGGGATTTAATTTTTCAACTTTGACACCCTGTATCTCGGTTATTATTAACTTTTGGAATAACATAAATATAGCTGAATCGCATATTTTTTTATCAAGAATCCGCCAGTGCTCTGCGTACCATTACTTAAGACTCACCCTGTATATATATATATATATATATATATATATATATATATATATATATATATATATATATATATATATATATATATATATATATATATATATATAAGATAAGAGTCAGTCAGATAAGACTGTCAAAATTTTTGTATTACAGAATAATGTTTTTTGCGAAGTTTTGATTTGAAAGAAGGAATGGTTTTTGTATTAAATGGATTCTAAATATCCCCGGGTTTAGCAGGAATGTTGATGGGAATGGGAACCGAAGCTGAAGAAAACTTAAGTTGAAAATTAGAAAGTGACAGAGCAAAATAATTTGACATTTAGAAGTTTCAGAAGAGGCTGTTCAAAATCGTGTCCCAGTGCAAGCACAAGCATAGCTTTTTTGTACGAGATAATCTATAATTTAAATTAATGATAAATAATATAATAAATAAATTATATATATATATATATATATATATATATATATATATATATATATATATATATATATATATATATATATATATATATATATATATATATATAAACAGATCTCCTCATTAATTTTATGAAAAATTCGCTAAAAGGACTGTAGTGTGTATAAGTTATTTTATCAACAACAGGCAGTATAACCTAACAAATTATTTTACTAGAAAGATTGTTTTTTTAAAACTCTCTGTTTCGAGACGATGAGCATATTTAATATTTAGGATGTTCCTTATCAAGTTGGCTGTCAGAACGGAAATGCAGAAAATGTATGTTGCTTCACAGTGAGCTCTAATCTTGTTTGTATTTGCGACTGTAATATATCGTATAATCTCAGAAAATAATTCTCATGCTTTATGATGTGACATGCACAGAATGGTGTTATAAATTTTATCACTTTTTCAAATGGGATTCGCAGCCGAATTAAAAATTACTTGGATATTATCTGGTGCCATATAATTCGCGTCCCACGCTTCTCGTATTTTCATATTATATGTAAGTTTTTTGTGAAATAATGTGTACAAGACCATCTGGCCTCAAATAATGGAGTATTCGTGGTATCGTCGACAGAAAAAGCTTATTTATTTGCTTGCGTATTTGATTTTAATTCCAGGCTCGACCGAAACGAAAAGAGCTCACCAACTATTCCATCTATAAAGACAAAGATGAAAGAAACCTTTCTCAAACATCGTAGGACGCACATATTTAGAAATTTAGACATCAAAAATGCATTAGACCCAATGTATTTACAGCAATAGTTCTTAAAATGTGTGCTCCTAACTGACTCCAAATTTTTGTCGCCTCTTTTTACTGTCCTATAGTCTGAGGTTGTTTCTATCTTTCTGCACACAAGCTCCAGCTTACGTCGTCCTGAAAAAAAAAACGGGGACGCAGCAAGAGCGTTATGGTATCACTAAGTGAAGATTGCAACCTGTGATTAGCACTGATAAGTACACTTGGAGAACCAAAATCACACAATACAAATTTAGAAACAGGAAATATACTCAACAAAAAATACACTAGAAAGCTAAACATAAGAAAATTCAAAATTCCTGTGGTTCATGCATTGAGGGTGATTGTATGTATGCAGACGGGGAACAAGAACCCCAACTTTAAGAGGGTTTCTGCCCCCGCACCTAAAAACACGGGGAGTTGTCCTTTCCCTTGTGTATGCATAAAACCACCTTCAAAGCATAAAGCACAAGAAAAAATTCTTAGGAGGGACCCCCAATAAAGTCACTGGGCCTGGGGCGAATATGGGTGTTGTGCGGGGCAGACAGGGTTTAGAGGAAGTATTGCTTTTTTTATTTTTTATTTCAACAACATACCACGAGGGCTTACAGCCTAAATACTATCGTACCGTGGGTGTCGATAAGGAGGAAAGAGGCAACTTGTTAATTCTGTACTTGAAGGTTTGGAGGTTCGGGGAGAAGGAAAAACATGTGCCGGCAAGGAATTCCACAACTTGGAAGTCCTCAGGACAAAATAGAAGGCATAACAAGATCTTCTATGTCTGGTGACCTGGGCAGTAACAGGGTGCATTCGCTCTGTTCCCCTGGTAGATCTGTTGGGGGCAGCAGGTGGAGGAACTATGGAAGAAAGCTCCTCTTAGCAGAGCCCGTGCAGATATCTATAAAAGAGAGAAAGGTCACCAACGGCACGTCGGTGGGCAAGGGATGGCAGCCTTTGGGTGAGGGTAGGGTCACCGATGAGACGTATAGCTCTCCTCTGAATGGAGTCCAGGATAGCGAGTGTAGAAGCGGCAGCAGCACCCCAGATGTGGGAGCAGTGTTCGAGGTTTGGTCTTATTTGTGAAGTATATAAAGTATAGAGATTAGCTGGTAAAAACCTAATTTCTTAGCAGCCGCTTCTGCAATTGATGTGACATGTCGTGCCAATTGAGATTTCGATCCACAGAGATGCCAACAAGTGAAAAGGACTCATTACTTTAAATAACTTGGTTGTTTATTGTGATGGGCCTAGGGCTGGTGTATCTCTTATAAGATGCTGCAAAATATAAGAAATGCATCTTTTTAAAGTCAGTCTAAGTAGTTTTTTAAGCATTTTCAGCTTATATTTCCTACCCGCCCAGCACCCCTAATTGATTCTTTGACTCTTAACTTTCTTGGGGGTTCTAAGCATGTTTCTGAAAAACAAATATTTTAATACTCCCGTGCAGTAAGCTGCAAGTTTACCGAAATTACATTCCACTTCGTTGCCTATGTCTTTTTCAAGTAATATGGAATACAGAATTAATTAAATACGTTCACTTTTAGTGAATTTTTATTTTAAAAAAATCTTAATTAATATTGTGGCAACAATTGAAAAGTAGAGACGTTATTGATATTGTAAGCGCGTTAGCAGTCATAAACTTGATTTCATCTTCATGTCACAGTAGTATTCTGATCATAAAAAATACTTCTGACTGTATGCACCCAAAAGTTAGTAAAACACATTTACAAAATCTAATAAAAACAACAGTTTTGTAATTTGTTAGGAGGTTTTGAGATATGATGAAACGTTAAACTCACTGTACCGCAGCAGTAGCATAATATTATTATGTTGCGACCATACTATCTTTATCTTGACATTTGTGTTCAATATTGTATTATATGCATGCACAAGCATTGTTTTTACGTTTAATACGATGTATAATTTACTTGCAAATAATATATTACTACAGTACTAACCCCATGTCATAGGCGCGTGACAGTACAAAAATAGGTAGCCGCATTATAATATCTTTCAAGTAATTGTATCGTGTCTAAAACCTAAATTTGACTCTAAATTTTCAATTTCTTCTTCTTCTTATTTGTTTATGACGCCTGTTTATACTAATCCAAATTTCCAATTGGATATAATCAATTGACAAATGACAGCTGAGCCCCAGCACGAACGTACGAACGTTGTGAGACTGCGTTTCGTGTTCGTGCTGGAGCTCAGCTGTCATTTGTCAATTGTCAATATAAAATTGGAAATTTAGGTTAGTAGAAACAGACGCCAGAAACAAAGAAGAAGAAGAGGACGAAGAAGGAGAAATACAACAACGTCGTCAGATAGAATGATGGAGCGATAAGTTAAAAATCATGAAAAATAGATAATTCAAAACTTGCAGGTATTAAATACAGCTATGGATTACGGTATTTTTTAACTAACTGATAAAATTAAGTTTTATAAAACTCTGGACGCAGCAAGTGCGTTATGGTAGTGAATTTTCATAAAAATGTTTTTATTGCAAATATGTGTTTTCTTTTTAAGAAAGCAAGCATCAATTTTGGTTACCAGTATAACCTATATAGTAAAAACAATGTGCCATGTTTCATAAAAATAACTTTATTGTGTGAAAATGTACAAAAATTTCCAAACATGTAAGGCTGGCTCAGAACTGACACTGATAGAGGGAATCCGTCTGTGTAATTAAAAGAAAACATTGTTTAATCTATTTCAACTGAGCAGATTTTCCTGACTAACGAACTTATCCAAGCCACTTGCAAAAGGAAGGTACTCACCAAATTTGATCAAAATCGGCCCATTATTTTTTGAGTTATCGGTGTGATACATATATATATATATATATATATATATATATATATATATATATATATATATATATATATATATATATATATATATATATATATATATATATAGTATTAAGTTTTCGTGACGGTAATAGTGTTATTTTCTTAAAAAATTGTGGGAAAGCCGTCAGTTGCAAAATAAAACTCTTTATTAAAAGCCGAGCTTTCGGAAAAGTTTATTCCATTCTCAAGGCTACAACATGGAAAGGAAAAAGTTTTCAATTTACTTAGGAAAAATATAAAAGTTTTAAAATACTTACATCTAACGTGAGTTTTACTATAACTAATTATGAAAATACAAACATGAAAAAAACCGTTTTTTAAAATTTGACTGAAGTCGGAAAGTGCCAAACTGACATATGAAGCTAACAATTGTCTATTTGAATTTGTTTTTTGTTTTTGTCTAGGAAATATAAATAGGGGTAGTGATTTCTAAAATTATTATCTTTCTTTAAGTTTATTAAATTGTCGTTAAAAGTAATTTCAAATTCTTCTAAACACATTCTTTTATTACTTAAGGTTTCACAGTGTAAAATAGAAACATCACTAAAATTTATATTGTGGCCAGTGTCGAGATTATGTTCAGACAAAGCGCAAGTTCTTTTTTGTAAACGTATATCACTTTTGTGCTGTGTTATCCTATCTTTAAGGACTCTGCTTGTTTGGCCAATGTATCTTAAACTACAATTATTACATGGAATACAATATACCACTCCAGACACTTTGGAAATTTCATCCTTACTTTTGAGTTTATTGAAAATGTTATTAATTGTTTTTGAATATCGAAACGTTATTTTAAAATTGGTTTCATCTTTAAATATAAACTTTAACTTATTCGAAATACTCTTAATGTATGGGATTGATATGTAAAAAAAGTTAGATGCTTCCGAACTCGAAATTATGAGGGTGTTATGTCTGTCAGATAAATTTGATACTGTTTGTAGAGAGTGTCTTGTATTGTAATGGTGATTGTTTGAACAATTGTATAAGAGTCTATTAAGTAGTTTGGGAGGATAAGAGTTGTTAACAAAAATATTATAAAGTTTTCTTAAATTTTTTTCATGGAAAGAAGGATGGCATATCTTTAATATTCTATTTTTTAAACCTAATAAAATGTTAATTTTAGTTTTAAATAAATGATCTGAATGAAAATTAATATACCTTTGAGAACTAGTTGGCTTTATATACCAATCTAAAATTATGTTGTTATCGTTTGTTCTGATTAATTTTGTATCTAGGAATGGTACACTGTTGTCTGTTTCCTCTTCTAATGTAAATTTAATAAATTGGTTGTAAGAATTAAAAACATGTAAAATGTGTCTTGATGAATTTAGAGGAATACTACAAATAATGTCGTCAACATATTTTTTTAAAAAAGGAATATTGAAATTTAATTTTGGTATACATGTTTCAAGTAAATCATCCAAGCCATTAATAAAAGACAGGCACTTGCCAAGTTTCATCGAAATCGGTTAATTATTTTTTGAGTTATCATATATATATATATATATATATATATATATATATATATATATATATATATATATATATATATATATATATATATATATATATATATATATATATATATTATATATATATGATTTACTTGAAACATGTATACCAAAATTAAATTTCAATATTCCTTTTTTAAAAAAATATGTTGACATTATTTGTAGTATTCCTCTAAATTCATCAAGACACATTTTACATGTTTTTAATTCTTACAACCAATTTATTAAATTTACATTAGAAGAGGAAACAGATAACAGTGTACCATTCCTAGATACAAAATTAATCAGAACAAACGATAACAACATAATTTTAGATTGGTATATAAAGCCAACTAGTTCTCAAAGGTATATTAATTTTCATTCAGATCATTTATTTAAAACTAAAATTAACATTTTATTAGGTTTAAAAAATAGAATATTAAAGATATGCCATCCTTCTTTCCATGAAAAAAATTTAAGAAAACTTTATAATATTTTTGTTAACAACTCTTATCCTCCCAAACTACTTAATAGACTCTTATACAATTGTTCAAACAATCACCATTACAATACAAGACACTCTCTACAAACAGTATCAAATTTATCTGACAGACATAACACCCTCATAATTTCGAGTTCGGAAGCATCTAACTTTTTTTACATATCAATCCCATACATTAAGAGTATTTCGAATAAGTTAAAGTTTATATTTAAAGATGAAACCAATTTTAAAATAACGTTTCGATATTCAAAAACAATTAATAACATTTTCAATAAACTCAAAAGTAAGGATGAAATTTCCAAAGTGTCTGGAGTGGTATATTGTATTCCATGTAATAATTGTAGTTTAAGATACATTGGCCAAACAAGCAGAGTCCTTAAAGATAGGATAACACAGCACAAAAGTGATATACGTTTACAAAAAAGAACTTGCGCTTTGTCTGAACATAATCTCGACACTGGCCACAATATAAATTTTAGTGATGTTTCTATTTTACACTGTGAAACCTTAAGTAATAAAAGAATGTGTTTAGAAGAATTTGAAATTACTTTTAACGACAATTTAATAAACTTAAAGAAAGATAATAATTTTAGAAATCACTACCCCTATTTATATTTCCTAGACAAAAACAAAAAACAAATTCAAATAGACAATTGTTAGCTTCATATGTCAGTTTGGCACTTTCCGACTTCAGTCAAATTTTAAAAAACGGTTTTTTTCATGTTTGTATTTTCATAATTAGTTATAGTAAAACTCACGTTAGATGTAAGTATTTTAAAACTTTTATATTTTTCCTAAGTAAATTGAAAACTTTTTCCTTTCCATGTTGTAGCCTTGAGAATGGAATAAACTTTTCCGAAAGCTCGGCTTTTAATAAAGAGTTTTATTTTGCAACTGACGGCTTTCCCACAATTTTTTAAGAATATATATATATATATATATATATATATATATATATATATATATATATATATATATATATATATATATATATAAATTGAAACCGACCCCGGATATGTGTTCTCGGGGGCCTAATTAGTGCTAATTTGAAGGAATTTTTTCAAAAGTCGAGATCTCCTCATTAGTGAATTTTTTTAAGAAAATTCACTAAAACGTTTTCTTTATTATGAGAAGTTGTGAGAATTTGAGATGTTTATACATGAAAGGTTCAACCACATGAAATTTCTGAAGATCTGGCAACTCCGGTAAGAAACAACTACATTTTGAGATTGTACAAGGATTGTAACTTCCATTGTTTAGATTTTTATCTACAATTTATTAAAATAGTATAGCAGTACAGGTAATGTCATCTGTTTTTGTACAACATTGTAGATATTACATTACAGAATTTGAAGTGATGCCGAGGATTATTTTAATATTAAATTCGAATAACTTTATTTTTATTTGAACAAAAGACTTGAAAATTGGTACAAAATCACGTCTGACTACGTCTATCTATGTTCTTCTGAGTTGTAAATTTTCGTTTCAATCACCTAAACAGTTTGGAAGATTTTTTGTAAAAAAAATGGGGCGTTAAGATCTGATCAACGAACTCATCCAAGCCATTAACAAAATGGGGCTAAGTCACAATTTTCGTCTAAGTCAGGGAAGTATTTTTTGAGATATAAACAGATATAAAATTGAACCATCCTAAATGATTGCGAATACAGTTTTGCTCAAAAACGATCAACTGGTGATACTCCAGCATCATTTTTAGTGAATTTTCTTTAAAAAAAATCACTATTGAGGAGATCCCGACTTTTGAATTTAGAAAAAATTTCTTCAAATGAGCCCTAATTAGAATCTTGTACAATTTAACCCCACCAAATCACAGTCTTGCTTTCTTTCTCATAAGAGATACACCAGCCCTAGACCCATCACAATAAACAACCAAGTTATTCAAAGTAATGAGTCCTTTTTACTTGTTGGCATTTCTGTGGATCGAAATCTCAATTGGCACCAACATGTCACATTAATTGCAGAAGCGGCTGCTAAGAAATTAGGTTTTCTCTTCCGGGCTAGCAAATACTTTTCACCAGCTAATCTCTATACCTTATATACTTCACAAATAAGGCCAAACCTCGAATACTGCTCCCACATCTAGGATGCTTCTGCCGCTTCTATACTCGCTATCCTGGACTCCATTCATACGTTTCATTGGTGACCCTACCCTCACCCAAAGGCTGCCATCCCTTGCCCACCGACGTGCCGTTGGTGACCTCTCTCTCTATTTTATAGATATCTGCACGGGCACTGCTCAGAGGAGCTTTCTTCCATAGTTCCTAAACCTGCTGCCACCAACAGATTTACCAGGGGAACAGAGCGAATGCACCCTTTTACTGTCCAGGTCACCAGACATAGAACATCTTGTTATGCCCGCTCTTTTGTCCCGAGGGCTTCCAAGTTGTGGAATTCCTTGCCGGCGCATGTTTTTCCTTCTCCTCCGAACCTCCAAACCTTCAAGTCTAGAATTAACAAGTTGCCTCTTTCCTCCTTGTTGACACCCACGGTACGATAGTATTTAGGCTGTAAGCGGTGTGTTGTTGAAATAAAAAATAAAAAATACAACAACCTTAATTTGATATTTCCGACACATAACATCATACTTTTCGCGGTTTTACTTGACATTTCTTAAGGCCAATCAGTATAAATCTCAAAAACTCCAAGTTTAAAGTTATTGGCATCAAGGCCAATCACTGTAAATGCAGTCTATTTCCTCATTCATAGTTATTGGACCATTGAATGAGTCATAGTCGTATATGATTTCTTGTCGTCATTTGCAACCTTCTTGTTGCTTTATATTCTAAGGTTACATCAATAACAATAAGTGTCAGGCAATTAGAAGGTAACGATTTCAATAACATAAGTATACATTTTTTGTTGCCTCACATCATTCACTTTATTGTCACATATCTAATAATTTATGGAAAAAGGGATGCTGAGCCGACAAATTGGGCTATGCATACGTGATATTAAATTATCCGAAACATCCCAATATCTGAATAATGTTTTTTTTTCCAATGCAGACCTTGTCACGAGTCCAGGGATTTGGGTCCTCACATATTTACCATATCATTTTATATTTTCTGGAACAACTCATCCGTACAGATCCGTATCGCCTGCAAACAAAGCCAGAGAAACACGTCTGGCATTATTTAAAAGAAGGACAAGGACCAGGAATTGTATTTCACGGAATGAGAGGAAATGCATTCAGACTTGAAGATATCGCTGAAGTGTAACGACTTCATTTTATGTTCAAAGATCTGTGAATACTGAATGCTGCAACATTATGGCAATACGACGGCACTTCCCGTAACAAACAATTACTTTCCCGGAAAGATTCCAAGCAGATCGTTGAAGTTAAGAACATTGACCATTCAAATAGTGCATCTCTTACTATGCAAAGTTTGTATGTATTATTTCTATAAAGAGCACAGAACAAAGTTACATTCTTTAACACGCCTGGGACGCCTCAATAATGCTGAAAGAGGGTGAAATAAAAGCTGCCGAACCGAGAGGAAAAAGAATCCAGTATAAGAAAAAATACAATACAGGGTGCCCGAGACCTATGGAATAATGTTTGTATCAGATACCGTTCATCTGAGATATATATATATATATATATATATATATATATATATATATATATATATATATATATATATATATATATATATATATATATATATATTTAGAAAGATTTCCGCGGTCTTTGATGTGAGACATGCTTGGTTCTCGGGTTAAACCGCGTCCAGAATTTATGGAAACTCGACGTTTCGGCTCCTGTTTTGGAGCCATTTTCAAGAGGTAAAGGAAATATGTAAGGACACTCTAAGGCCTCAATCTGCCTACTCCTTAGAGTGATGGACAAAGGTCGGTACAGGAAATATGTAAGGACACTCTAAGGCCTCAATCTGCCTACTCCTTAGAGTGGTGGACAAAAGTGGGTAAAGGAAATGTGTAAGGACACTCTAAGGCCTCAATCTGCCTACTCCTTAGAGTTGTGGACAAAGGTGGGTAAAGGAAATATGTAAGGACACTCTAAGGCCTCAATCTGCCTACTCCTTAGTGGTGGACAAAGGTAGGTAAAGGAAATATGTAAGGACACTCTAAGGCCTCAATCTGCCTACTCCTTGGAGCGGTGGATAAAGGTAGGTTGGGTTGTTGTAGCTCGATTACGGGGCCTCAATCTGCCTACTCCCCAAATCTCGCCGGAGATCGTCTGTGAGGTCTCAGTGTGTTCAACCCTAGGCCTCAGAGAGATCTGGCAGTTCGTTGCAAGTCTTGTCTTATATATGTCGTTCCGTCTACCTGTTGCGTCATCAGTGAAAGTAGTGGGGTCACCGTCAATTAAGTGGGGGGCTTTGGTCACGGTATTTAGAGGAGGATTAAGAGGGTCACCGGCATTTGTTGAGGCAGATAATGATGCAATAAAATTGTCTGTGGAATTTATTTCCTTTTTGTGTGTTTGTAAAGAAGATATAATAGGTTTTCAAGTAGTCGGAAGGCGAATACCATCATCTCTCTTATTTAAACAATCGGGACGTTTTTCAATCTCGATTGCTTCGCGGATAAATCTCGTTTTGAAATTGTAAACCGGTGCTATTGTTTTGGCATTATCGAAGTCTATTTTGTGCCCTGTATGAATATGATGCATGGCCAGCGCCGATGAGGGGTCGGATTTTCTAACTGCGAGGGTGTGTTCGTATATTCTATTGTGGATGCGTCTGTTTGTTTGTCCTACGTAAGTTCGGGAACAGTCGGAACAAGGAATTTTGTAAACTCCGTGGGATTCGTTTGGAATCGTATCCTTGGGAGTTTTTATAAAAGTTGACAGTTTTTGGTCTGTTGTGAATACGGTTTTGATATTATGGGTTCGGAAAATTCGGCTGATTTTGTCGGTGACCAAAAACTGTCAAATCTTATAAAAACTCCCAAGGATACGATTTCAAACGAATCCCACGGAGTTTCCAAAACAGGAGCCGAAACGTCGAGTTTCCATAAATTCTGGACGCGGTTTGACCCGAGAACCAAGCATGTCTTATATATATATATATATATATATATATATATATATATATATATATATATATATATATATATATATATATATATATATATATATATGAAACATAATTGGTTCTCGGGTTGAACTGCGTCCAGAATTTATGAAAACTCGACGTTTCGGCTCCTGTTTTGGAGCCATTTTCAAGAGGTAAAGGAAATATGTAAGGACACTCTAAGGCCTCAATCTGCCTACTCGTTAATGTGGTGGACAAAGGTGGGTAAGGGAAATATGTAAGGACACTCTAAAGCCTCAATCTGCCTACTCCTTAGAGCAGTGGACAAAGGTGGGTAAAGGAAATATGTAAGCACACTCGAAGGCCTCAATCTGCCTACTCCTTAGAGTGGTGGACAGAGGTGGGTAAAGTAAATATGTAAGGACACTCTAAGGCCCCAATCTGCCTACTCCTTAGAGTGGTGGACAAAGGTGGGTAAAGGAAATATGTAAGGACATTCTAAGGCCTCAATCTGCCTACTCCTTAGAGTGGTGTACAAAGGTGGGTAAAGGAAATATGTAAGGACATTCTAAGGCCTCAATCTGCCTACTCCTTAGAGTGGTGGACAAAGGTGGGTAAAGGAAATATGTAAGCACACTCTAAGGCCCCAATCTGCCTACTCCTTAGAGTGGTGTACAAAGGTGGGTAAAGGAAATATGTAAGGACATTCTAAGACCTCAAGCTGCCTACTCCTTAGAGTGGTGTACAAAGGTGGGTAAAGGAAATATGTAAGCACACTCTAAGGCCCCAATCTGCCTACTCCTTAGAGTGGTGTACAAAGGTGGGTAAAGGAAATATGTAAGCACACTCTAAGGCCCCAATCTGCTTACTCCTTAGAGTAGGCAGATTGTTCACACCCTTCAAGGAAGTTACGGGACTGGGAGTGAATAGAGGTGCTGGGCGGGGTAGGTAGTAAAAAGGAAATATGAGCAGAAAATGCGAAGAAAACTGCTTGAAAGCTGTCTATTTGAAGCCATATCCCCATTAAACCCTGCCTATCCCGCACAGCACCCCTATTTGCCGCAGGTCACGTAACTTCCTTGGGGGGTATGAACACGAAGTTTTTCTTGTGGTTTATGCAACGAGGGTGGTTGTATGTACACGAGGGGGAAAGGAAATGCCTACGACGAAGCAGCCCCTCCCCCGGTTCGACTTGTGGCAGGGGTGGGGGGTTAGGGGGTGGCTGCTTCGTCGTGGGGATTTTCCTTCTCCCTCGCGTGCATCCAAACACCCTCGCTGCATAAACCACAAGAAAAATGTCTTGTTACTGCCCGCCAAGGAAGTTAAGGCACCTGGGGGGATAGGGGTGCTGTGCGGGGTAGACAGGGTTTAAAGGGGATGTGGCTTCAAGATGTGAAAAAGACAGCTTTCAAGCCCGGTCACTCCTGGTCCCGTAACTTCCTTGGGGGGTGTGAACAAGAAATTTTTTTTCGGGTTTGTGGATCCAGGGGGGCGTAGGCAGGTTTCCAAAAACAGTTTTTTGAAAAGCGTTCGGGAGCTAAACTGCAAATTTACCGAAAATTCGCTACCAAAACGCACTTACTGCGTCCATATTTTTTTCTTACAAACGCATCATATTTCGATAAAAAATGCAAAAATGCATTAACGAATTTGTTTTACGAATATTAGCTAAAAATAATTATACACCCCTACTCACTCCTAGTCCCGTAACTTCCTTGGGGAGTGTGAACAAGAAATTTTTCTTGGGGTTTGTGGATCCAGGGGGGGGGCTAGGCAGGTTTCTGAAAACAGTTTTTTGAAAAGCGTTCGGGAGCTAAACTGCAAATTTACCGAAAATTCGATACCAAAACGCACTTAGTGCGTCCAGATTTTTTTCTTACAAGCGCATCATATTTCGATAAAAAATGCGAAAATGCATTAACGAATTTGTTCCACGAAAATTAGCTAAAAAAAATTATACACCCCTACTCACGTAACTTTCTTGGGGGGCGTGAACAAGAAATTTTTCTTGGGGTTTGTTGATCCAGGGGGGCCCTAGGTAGGTTTCTGAAAATTGTTTTTTGAAAACCGTTCGGGAGCTAAATTTGCATTACCGAAAATTCGCTACCAAAACGCACTTACTGCGTCCAGATTTTTTTCTTACAAACGCATCATATTTCGATAAAAAATGCAAAAATGCATTAATGAATTTGTTCTACGAAAATTAGCTAAACAGCGCAAAACCGTGCTTTTTAATGGATGCAGCTATTTATGACCTCTCTGCTTGCAAATTAAACTATAACTTAACAAAAGAATCTGCAATCTAAAGCTCTTGCGGAACAATATTGCTCTTCCACGCCTTTGAGAACAGTAAATTAATTCTAAAAACCAATGAAACGTCCCCATCCCCTGGCGATCCGTATCCTGTTATATCGAGAAAGGCTCATGTATCGATGCAGCTACGCTTTTATCCCGTCCGGATGAATTCTTTCAGCCACTTTTAGCCACTCATGTATACGAAATACAGCTGACATCGTGTTTGAAAGAATTCATTCGACAAAACATCCTCCGCGTAATTCGCCAGCTCTCTAGAAGAGAAAAAAAGCATTTCAAAGAAGGATCGCCGTCCCTTCACGAATATTTGCTGTTTTATCTTTACAATTATACAGTTTCTTTCAGGAAAACGTTTTTTAAAGCCACTTCTAAATTAGACCCTCTCCCTTCGAGTTCTTGGCGTTTTTGCCAGTGGCTTATGATTAATTGAAAAAGTGGTTTGACCTCCTTGAGAGGGATTGTTACTTTGACTGTGTAATTGATTAGGATCATAAATATCTTTGTGCAAAAAATAATGGATTAATGCTCTTGTGGTCTTGTTAGGCTTATACAGCTGTTCTCTTAACCAGCCAAGGGATAAGCGATATAAATATTTAGTTAGCTTAGATGATTTCCCGTTGAGACAGTTACAAATGCTTCTGCTAGTGTCACATCCACAAAAAAGTCTTTTGTAGCCCGTGGGCGTAGGCACAACGAATTTCTGTGTTATGAATATAAAATGTAGATAGAAGAGTTGCAATGTAGTTTGATCTGTATCTCAATTATTTATTAATATCGAGATCAGTGTCATCACAGTTTACTGGCGATTTCCCCATATCGTTTTTAGTGAATTTTCTTTAAAGAAATAACTAATGAGAAAATCCTGACCTTTGAATTTTGGAAACAGTTCTTTATATCAGCGCGAACTTGCCGCCTAGAACCCATAGTTTCAATTTTGTTTATATATATATATATATATATATATATATATATATATATATATATATATATATATATATATATATATATATATATATATATATATATATATATATATATATATATACAGGTGTTTCAAAAATGATGATCTATGTTACAGGTGCACATTCAGCACAAAAAATAAGACTATTTTTTTTATATAAACATGAGTCCGCAAATGCTTAGTTTTTTAAATACAGCGTGTTATAGTTATTTGTTTTTGTCAATTTTTCACGAATAGGTCTGAATCAAATTAAAATTTTGACGTGAAAGTTGGCATGCGGGGGTTTTTGAGGGCAAGAAGTTTAAATATGTTATTGTTAATAACACTGCTGGTAGAGGGCGCCACCTGTAAGACTATGCTTGCATTCAATTGGCTATAATTTTTTGACCCCCAGTAATATCGACCTACCGTATAGCTACATTGCAGCCCTTATCAATTGTAAGCAAACCATTTTCGAGATATTTCAATTGTTGTATGTCGTTGTCGCTCACAAATTAATTTTTCTCAAGTAATTAATTGTATTGTCTGCAAATGTTAACAACAAATAAAACAACAAATAAAAAACTTTATAACATTTTATGATACCTGACTACAATAAATGTTCAAAATGGCCATCCTCCACTTCAGTACACTTTCGTATTTTGCGGAGCATACAACGTCGTACTCTGTAAATTCTTTGCTGCAGATCATCAACATTTTCAACATTTGCTTCATAAAAAATACTTTTGAGATGCCCCCATAAATAAACGTCCATAGGATATAAATCAGGGCATCGAGCCGGCCATGGCTAATGTCCACCGCGTCCGATCCATCTGCTTTTAAAAGTATTGCTTGGGTAATTTCTGACATTAAGGGCAAAATGTGGAGGGGTTCCGTCATGCACAAACCACAGGTTATGTCTCATGTCAAGAGGTACATTTTCTAATAACCCATTTAGTTGGTTTTGCAGGAATTTAAGATAAGTTGTAGCATTAATTCTGTGAGTTAAAAAAATTGGTACTATCAAAGTACGTCCTACAATTCCAGCCCGTACATTTAAGGAAAATTGCTGTTGATGATGCCTTTCAAAAACTGCGTAGGGATTTTCGTCAGCCCAAATATGACTGTTACGAAAATTGATGATCCCGTCGCGCCTAAATCCAGACTCGTCAGTGAACAATACACATTTCAAAAAGTTTTTTACATTATTATGTTGAAGAAACCATTGGAAAAATTGTAGGCGATGTATAAAATCTCTTTCAGGTGATAGTGCCTGCACACGTTGGATGTGATATGGACGCAATTGTTGCTCGTGAAGAACTCGCCATATCATTGCATTGGATGCTCCCAGATGATTGGCCATTTCCCTAGTACTTATTTTTGGATTTTGTTCAATTTCATCCAGAACAACCTCTTCAAAATCAGGATTTCGTGCACTTCGTGGTCTGCCTCGATCAGCAGTAACTTTATTAAGGGTACTTGTTAAAAAAATATATATTCGAAAGAGACAGATCGATGTATTAGATAATGCAAGTATGTACCTGTTTCCCGCAGACGGATGTCAATCCGTTGAGGCATCCTTCTGTCTGGAATTCTCCGATTTGGAAAGGCTTCTTCATACAGTAGTTCCGCCTCATAACAGTTACCAAATGCCCGTGAATACATAACATGCATGTCTGTTAGTTCATTGTTGGTAAAGACTTCCATATTTAATTAGAAAATATTACGGACAATACAATTAATTACTTAAAAATAGTGAGTAGTCTTAAACGTAAAAGTCAAATGTAGTATATGTCATGACGAAAACGCAAAAGTCAAGTCCCATAACGATGGAAAACACTTTGCTAAATGGTTTAATAAAAGTTTGTTATCATGGATTTTAATTTTATCTTCATGATTGTGTCTTGTCAGTTCTTTTTTCTGGTAAGATTTTAAATTTTAACTAGAGAATAAGAAAATTAAGTTTATACATACTGATAGCAATTAAAAGTTGAAAAATGTATTCCTATGATTTGTCGCAGAATTAATTTTTGAGCGACATCGACATATAAAAATTGAAATATCTCGAAAATGCTGTGTATGAGAGATTTAAATCAGGTGTACATTTTTTGCTTACAATTGATAAGGGCTGCAATGTAGCTATACGGTAGGTCTATATTACTGGGTGTCAAAAAATATGGCCAATTGAATGCAAGCCATATCTAACAGGTGACGCCCTCTGCCAGCAGTGCTATTAACAATAACATATTTAAATGTATTGCCCTCGAAAACCCCCATATGCCAATTTTCACGTCAAAATTTTAATTTGATTCGGACTTATTCATGAAAAAATGACAAAAACAAATAACTTTACACGCTGTATTTAATAAACTAAGCATTTGCGGACCCATGTTTATATGAAAAAATAGTCTGGACACACGACACGGCTGAATCCAGGGCGGTATCATCTGGAACCCCGCTCCCGAATAACAACCAAGCGAGGCCAATTGTCAGTCCCTGAGGCCACAGTGAAGGCGCCAAACTCCGGGTGCATATCACTCCCCAGAGATGTCTGCCTCCCCACAGCCTCACCTGCACCAGACCCCCGCCAGTGTTTCATTGACTCAAGGCGGTATCATGAAGTCCCGCCCTCGAGCAACATCCAGGCAGGGTCGTTAGCCTGTATCGATGATAACAGAGTAGGCCCAAGTCTCCAGGTGTAATCCACCCCTAGAGACCCCAGTCACCTCCGGGTTCGTCCAGGTTCAACACCTGCCAGCGTTAGCTTAAATTTCACCCAACAAATCGAGCTTCCGACAAGAGACGACACCTGCGAGGTGAAACTTTGTTTGACAGATGTGCTGCCATCTGAGCGAAGTCGCTTGCCCGCCTCAACGCTCAAAGAGAGATAACCTCTCTCCGAGTTTGTCTGGACCAGAAATCCGTCAGTGTTTGACTCGGTGCAGTATTCTCCAGTCCTGCATCCGAGCAGCATCCGAGTGAGGTCGTTGGTCCGTTTCGAAGCTCACAGAAGAGGCCTCAACCCTTAGTTTTATTCCACCCCTGAAGATCTCAGCTCTTCTCCGGTTTCATCTAGACCCGACACCCACCAGTGTTAGACTCAAGGCGACATCTCATCGAGCCCCGCTCCCGAGCATCGCACAAGCGAGGCCGTCCGTCCGTTCCAAAGCACACAGTGGGGGCCCCAAACTCCGGGTGTTTACCACTCATCGGAGTTGTCAACCCCCTCCGGGTCGTCTAGACACACGACACCCGCCAGCACTCAACCCAAGGCGGCCCCCATCCGGAACCCTGCTTCCAAATAACAACCAAGCGCGGGCAACCATCCATTTCTAAGCCCAGAGTGGAGGCCTCAAAATCCGGGTGTACATCACTCCCCAGAGATATCCGCCTCCCTCCAGGCCCACATGGACAAGCTCCCTGCCAGTGTTTGATTCAAATTAGTCGCCTTTTACGACAGGCAGGAGTTACCTTGGGCTTATTCTTTTAGTTAGTCCCCGGACCCACAGGGGATGTGATATAGTAACATAGGTTTTTTAAATAAATTTTTCCTGTCAAATTTATTTTATTTATAGTCTTAGATTATATTTATATAAACATATGTATCTATAAGTGGTTTTTTTTTTAATAATAAAAATTCACTAAAAAGATATTTTGTTAATGTCGATATTAATGAATTTTTATTGAGACAATTCACTAATAGAAAAATAGTTTTTAAAAACATTTTTTAGCTGTTGGAAAAACTGGTTGGATTAGGTTGACTAAAACGAAATTATCCAGGCGATTAATAAGGAAAAATAACTGCTACGTTTATAATTTAGCAGATACTTTACTTTTCTGAATATGCATTAGGTTTTCTTCTGGAAAGCTGTTATAACCTTAATGAAACTTTTAATACAGTTTCTTTTTAAAGAGACTTGCACAACCTAGTTATATCAAATGTTAATTTTATAGCTTCATAAAAAATTGAGTTTTGGGCATTTTTCTCAAAATGAACTAGAACACAAGATTTTTTTGATAATAAGAGATATCGATCTTCAAACTAAGAGCGTACAACTCTTATGAAAATTCACTACTATAAGGCACTGGCTGCGTACCGAATTTTTTTTCCAAAAATAATTCGCAATAGAACACATGATAATGAACATTTGCTACCATAACGCACTGGCAGCGTCAGGAATTTTATATTATCTAAAAAAATAATTACCACCAAAACCCAATTCAATAAATTAATTGTTCAATGGTAACATTTTCATAAAAATTCGTTACCGTAACGCAACTGCTGCGTTAATCTAAAATGAATATTGGTTCACCATTTCAAACATCGTTTTTGATAACGTCGCTAATTAAATTTAATTTAATTATTGGCTATTATCAATTCTACCCCTGGCAAAAACATTGTAACAGAAAATAAATTTTTACATTGCCATTTTATGTTACAGGTTAATGAATTAGGCAGGCAGCCATCATAATAAAATTGTGATACAGCCTGTGACCAGTTATCATTAATTTTGTATGTATCGAAATGATTTGCCGATAAAAATATAAAACTGTGTTTTATATAAAACATCGAACCAATTCAAATATTGTGTTGTAACCATTAATTTTCATTTTATATAGGAATTCTACTAAATCGTGATGATTGATTATGAAAATGTTCAATAACAATTATATTTTTAAGATTTATTGGTGTATTTTCATGCAATTTTACTTCTAGGGTTGAATTAGGTGACACTGGTTTGATTATTAATAACGACAGTGATTTATTTCTAAACTAATATTCAAAGCAAATATCAAAATAAGTTTCAGGCCCATGTTAGTGAATTTTCTTGAAAAAAATTCACTATGAGGAGATCCCGACTTTTGAATTTTGAAAACATTTCTTCGAATGAGCGCTAATTAGGCCCCCCACAACACATATCTGGGTTCAGTTTCAATTGTTATATGTGGGTGTATTTTGATCACATTTGGTTAGTACCTTCCTTTTGCAAGTGACTTGGATAACGTCGTTAGCCAGAAAAGTCTAATCAGTTCAAATCGATTAAAGAAGGCTTTGTTTTGGTTAGTCAGTCGGATTCGTTTGCCAAGAAAACCGGCCCAGGTTTTCCCGGAAAACGTCGCAAGAAGAGTATTCTGTAAACCCTTAAGTTTCCGCTTCAACCGTCATTGTCCTTCATTTTACTAAAATGTTTACAGAAAATTCATTTCAAGTAGACGCTTTTTCTGATGCTTTGGCTGTCAGTTTAGTTAAGTTGACGCTTTGGCTGTAGGTTTTGCTAAGTTTTTGGTTTAACGATCTATAATTTTTAGGTAATTTCGTAGAAAAAATTCGTTAATGAAGAGACCCCGACTTTTGAATTTTGAAAAGATTTTTTCAAATGAGCGCAAACTAGGCCCCCTAGAATCCATACCGGGGTTTACTTTCAGTTTTTATCTGTTTACATATATACAGGGTGACGTATTTCTACGCTACAGCTCAATATAATTGTTATTATACAAGATACGAGAAAAAAATGTATACGTTAATTATAGGGTGTCTTAAGCTGCATCTAATAAAACTACTTAGACAATCACGTGGTGGTGCAAAAGTCGTTGGTTCCCTACAATTGTTTTTTCGAACAACCTTATATTATTGCATTGTTGCATTTTTTAATCTAAATATGATGCATGTTTGCAAGAAAAAAAAATAGAGACGCAGAAAGTGAGTTTTCGTAGTGAGTTTTTAATTCTCAATAACTCAATTTGCTATTAACCTAAGGTTTGTTGGCTAGGAAACCAGGTTTCTCGGAAACATTTTAAGTTTATTTTCTGAAAACTTTTGTACATTTTAAAACAATAAGTAATTTTGATAAAATATGGTACATTGTTTCTACTATATAGGCTATATCGGTAACCAGATTAATAACTGCTTGCATTAGAAATACATTCTATTTGTTATTAAAAACATTTAAATGAAAATTCACTATCATAACGCACTTGCTGCGTCCAGACTTTTTATGTATCTCCTAGTTAATTTACTCATTTATGTTCTTAAAATTTTTTAGAAATTTTCGTAGGAAAAAATTACAATCTTTAAATTAAAAAAAATGTCTTTTAATGAGCCACTAGAATCAATATATAGGGTGGCAACTTGAAAACGAGCTGGCAGTTATAACTGCCAGGAAAATATGTTGTCAAAAAAAACTTGAAACACGTCAAGTTTGCTTGTGAGGGGGACAAATTTTTCCGCAAAAAGCAAAACCCAAACTTTAATCTCCTAAGCGGGGGCGTCATCCCTCAATTTTTTTTAAGTAGGAATAGGGGTTATCCGATAGCTCGTTAAAAAGAGCATTTGATTCCCCATGCATTGCTTTTTCATTTTTGAAATTCGGTCTATTCGTTTAGGCGATATGGATTTTTGAAATATCACTAATGCATTTACCGAGTAATTCTTAACCCCACGTTAGTGTAATGGGGTATATTATGATAACCCAGTAACTTTATCGTCAACTATAATCTCAAAATTTAAGAAGCTAGAGCGCTCTAGCGGTCAGTATCACAAGTTCATAAACGCCTTGACAGAACACACCTACCTTAGGGTAATTATAGACATTTAGCTCCTTGTCAGATCTCCGCGAACACGGTTGGGGTACGATATACCTCGGAACAGTATTTACGTTATTTTTCGTGTATACTGTTTTGGATCGTGAATAACGAGAGCTTTTATATTACCCTATACAATTAATAAAAAATTTAAAAAACTATTTTTTTCAAGCCCGTTCCCTTGGCAGTGGTTTCGCTAGATAGTGGGTAGGGACAGTGGGAATCTCGTTAATTCATTCATGCGCGTCACTAATTAGATGACGAGGCATTTGGCTATCTTAAGAGAGTCATAGTTACTACTGTGCTACATCAATATGTCATACGAAGAAGGGCAGTTAAGGCTTCAGATGTTATGGGATGAATTTGATGACTTGAATGAGGCTGGCGAACCCGTTCTATGCACCGAATCCGAAGGAGAAGAAATAGTAGAAGGGGAAGCAGTATAAAACAGAGAAGAGTCCGAAAAGAAAATTGATATATTGACAGAAGATTCTGTGGAATCAGAAAACCTGGAAAATTATGAGCTTGCCAAGAGTAACAGGTATTTCTTAGATAAAGGTAAATCAAACTGGTCAAAGGTGCCAAACAATAGAAACGTAAGAACCAGATCTGAAAACATAATAGTTCATATACCGATCTTAACTGTTGGCTGCTGTTTTTCACAGAAAACATGCTAGATGATATTGTCCGTTATACAAATGTCAAATTAGCAAGTAAAGCCACCAGCTATAATGAAAGACATCAATAGTTAGTAAAAGAGACTAACAGATCAGAAATAAAAACAGTTATTGGCCTACTTTACTTATTGACTGGATTATATAAGGCAAACCGGCAAAACACGGCAGATATTTGGAATACATAAACAAATATTTTAACAAAATGGAAAACCGACTTCACAAAAAAATATTCTAAAACAAAAAATGCATTAAAAAGTAAAAAATAATTGCGTATTCTTCTGTCTACCACTTACAATCAACTTATTTTTCCACTCAATGTACGATCAATGCATTTACCACGCAAGAATGTAGGTACCCACTTAAACTTAACCTCTAACTCCACCTATGACTAACAGACAATTATCAAAATATTTATTTAGAGTTCACCTAAGCAGAAAGTTTTAAATATATGTGTAGACTGCTTAAAAGACAATCAAATTATTAGGATCATATATTGTAAAATTATTGTTATTTTTGGAGTCGGTGTCAGCCAAGGAAATACCACAATATACCTTACATCAATAATACGAGAATATCTTATGAAATCTATTTTACAAATGACATTTTATATAATATACTGTGACAATATCCTGGGACCTTGAAACGACAATATACCAATACCTAATTAAACCTTTTTACAAATGAATTTACGTACGCGTTTGCCTCGCTCACTCGGCTATACCCCTCCAACCATTCTTCCGAGCGCGCGCGCGCAATCGACCCGCCGGCGCCGCGTGCTGCGTCTATGTGTGTAAAGTGTGTATGCCAATTGTTATATAGTAAGACATTTCAGGTTAAGTAGTTACAAACCCATCTTGGCTGACACCGACTCCAAAAATAACAATAATTTTACATTATATGATCCTAATAATTTGATTGTCTTTTAAGCAGTCTACACATATATTTAAAACTTTCTGCTTAGGTGAACTCTAAATAAATATTTTGAAAATTGTCTGTTAGTCATAGGTATGTGTTGAGTTAGAGGTTAAGTTTAAGTGGGTACCTACATTCTTGCGTGGTAAATGCATTGATCGTACATTGAGTGGAAAAAATAAGTTGATTCTAAGACAGAATACGCAATTATTTTTTACTTTTTAGTGCATTTTTTGTTTTAGAATATTTTTTTGTGAAGTCGGTTTTCCATTTCGTTAAAATTTTTCTTTTTTTCTTTATTTTTAGTGAATCTGAAGCTTTATATCTGATTTAATTAGACGGAAGCGCAACGGTGTGATCCACAATCATCATCAATGTAGTCGAAGTAAATTATATACGCATTATTAAGGATGACTCAAAAACTACTGGTTGGATCCTGATCACATTTATATGAGACCACACGAAAAGCACCAGCTTTCAAACAAAAAAAGAATCATCATAATCAGTTCACCTAGAAAAAAGTTCTGAGGTAACACACAAGAACATCATCAATGTAGTCGAAGTCAATTAAATACGCATTATTAAGGATAACTCAAAAACTACTGGTCAGATCCTGATCGCATTTATACGGGACCACACGAGAAGCACCAGCTTTCAAATAAAATAAAAAAAGAATCATCAAAATCGATTCACCTAGATAAAAGTTCTGAGGTAACACACATAAAAAAACATACAGTCGAATTGAGAACCTCCTCCTTTTTTTGAAGTCGGTTAATAAAGGCTCGGGTTGAACCGGGTCCAGAATTAGTTAAAAACTTTTATTGTCATAACTAGCTGTAACTCTTTTTTATCAAAATCTAGCTTTTTCTCTGATACACCGTTTTAAAAAATCACAATTTATCACTATTTAACATTCGTATGTCAAAATTTGACAGATTGATAAAACATAGTTTGTTACCATAGCAACTAAATGTAATTTTGATTACTGGAAGGTTACCAGGTTAGCTGAATACCAATACACCCTCGTTCATCCCGTTATGCACTCCCATTTTAGACCATAAAACCACATAACATTAGTTTCTGATATAAAAACTTTCTGTGACAATTAACTTGTAACTTTTAAGGCATTCACTCTATTTAAATTAAATCGATTGATTAAACTGAACCGAATAAATTGGCGTAAACTTGAATAACACCGAAACTTGCATCGTTTGATAAACCCGGTGCCCCTTAAAAATGAGAAGTACCGTTTCCCCGGTTAATTGATATTGGATCAATTAAGTGGGATGGGCAAAGGACTTACGCAACTCTTAACAGGATATAAACTAAGCGCTAGGTATATAAAGTTTTCTTCAAGGACTTTGCGCTTTATATTTCACCAGTTTCGGAGCATATAAACCTCCAGATTGGAATGTTTTGGCATTCGGAGGAGCAATAAGAAAACCCCTGCTATGAATGTTGAGACAGTAACTCTTTATTAAAGTAAATAAAAGAGACTCTGGGAGATCTACTACAGTATGTAAACTGGGTGACAAGATTATGTTTGTATGGTGATACACAGGGGATTTATAGTTTAAAAGCGTATTTACGAGTATGTTGTGTGTACTGAGCACTGTGAGGAGATCTTAAAGGACTCTTCGCAACTCATATATAACCGATGAATAAATGTTGAAAGGCTGATATTTAAAGTTGGTACGCGACAAGTGCGTTATGGCAGCGATTTTCATTTAAATTGTTTAAATACTTAGTACATACAGAGATTACTTCTCTGGCTTCCCTGTTGGGTTTCGTTTCTGTAGGTGAAGGACGTAAGCTAACTGGAGCAAGAGGCCCTTATGAATTCTAGATTATTTTTTTATTTTTTAAATTTTAACAACACACCACGAGGGCTTACAGCTTAAATACTATCGTACCGTGGGTGTTGACAAGGAGGAAAGAGGCAACTTGTTAATTCTGGACTTAAAGGTTTGGAGGTTCGGAGGAGAAGGAAAAACATGTGCCGGCAAGGAATTCCACAACTTGGAAGTCCTCGGGACAAAAGAGCGGGCATAAGATGTTCTATGTCTGGTGACCTGGACAGCAAAAGGGTGCATTCGCTCTGTTCCCCCGGTAGATTTGTTGGGGGCAGCAGGTGGAGGAACTATGGAAGAAAGCTCCTCTGAGCAGTGCCCGTGCAGATATCTATACAAGAGAGAGAGGTCACCAACGGCACGTCGGTGGGCAAGGGATGGCAGCCTTTGGGTGAGGGTAGGGTCACCGATGAGACGTATATCTCTCTTTTGAATGGAGTCCAGGATAGCGAGTGTAGAAGCGGCAGCTGCACCCCAGATGTAGGAGCAGTATTCGAGGTTTGGTCTTATTTGTGAAGTATATAAGGTATAGAGATTAGTTGGTGAAAAGTATTTGCGAGCCCGGAAGAGGAAACTTAATTTCTTAGCAGCCGCTTCTGCAACTGATGTGATATGTTGGTGCCAATCGAGATTTCGATCCACAGAAATGCCAACAAGAGAAAAGGACTCATTACTTTGAATAACTTGGTTGTTCATTGTGATGGGTCTAGGGCTGGTGTATCTCGTATGAGAAAGAAAGCAAGATTGAGATTTGGTGGGGTTGAATTGTCCAAGATTTCTACTTCCCCAGTCTAATATTTTTTAGAGATCCACGGAGACAGAACCCTCCATTAGTCTACGATCCTCATCTAATTGGGCTAAAGAGACAGGCTTAGAATATTGTATATTTGGGTGGAGGGTGCTGTCGTCCGCGTAACTGTGAACTGGGTTGGATGTGCTAGAGAGGAGGTCATTGACGTGGAGAAGAAACAAAGTAGGGGCTAAAGCTGAACCTTGAGGAACTCCTGCATTAATTGGATACAGTTTAGAGGAATGACCATCCACAACAACAGAAATGCTCCTGTTGGAGAGGAAATTTGCTGTCCAGGTACAAAGTTTTGGTGGTAGGCCATAGGTCGGAAGTTTATTAAGCAGCGCTGCGTGCCAGACCTGGTCGAATGCTTTGGATATGTCTAGGGCAACAATCTGAGATTCACCGTGTAGTTCCATAGACTTGTTCCAAGAATGGGTGACAAAGGAAAGGAGGTCGGCAGTCGATCTGCGCTGACGAAATCCATACTGCCTGGCGTGGATTAGACTGTTTTTCAAGAAATTTTAGTAATTCGGTGTTTATATACTTTTCCATCACTTTAGAGACGACTGAAAGGAGAGAAATAGGCCTGTAGTTGCTAGGAAGCGCTTTGGATCCTTTCTTGGGGATGGGTTGTACTCGAGCAGTTTTCCAGTTACTACGGAATATGCCTTTATTGTAAGATATCTGAAACAGACAAGTCAGGACAGGAGCAAGTTCTGGTGCGCAATTTTTGAGAACAATTGCTGGGATCTAGTCAAGGCCAGAGGCTTTCCTGGTATTAAGAGAAGAGAGCATCTTTCGTACCTTTTTAGTTTTGAAAATGATATCCGTCTTTTATGCGCGACATTGGGGATTGTTGGTGGTTGAACATTTGGAGGTGGGTTGAGAGTAGAATTGGCGGCGAACAATGAGGCAAAAAGTTCAGCCTTGCCCAGGGCGGTAGAAACAATTTCATTCCCTGAGACAAGAGGTGGGAACGTGGTTTTTTAGAAATTATTCCCAATAGATTAAGCAAGGGTCCAGAAGGGTTTGCTGCCGTTGCAGCTTGAGAGGACTTTGTTTTTGATGTGGTTATTAAACGAGTTTCTTTTTAGATGTTCTTCAACGTTTCTGTGACTAGTTTCACTGCTCGACAGCATCCTCAGACAGATAAAAATTGAATTGGTACGATATCATGACAACTACAAATAAAGAGCTGTTGCTATGTTATGATGTTTTGATCAAAAAATTCATCAAATTGAAAATAAAATCAAACAAAGATCACATATGAGGCTTTCAAAATGTCAACGTGATGTATGTCAATATTTGACATAAGAATAGAACTAGCCTATAATAACTATAATAACAGTTACAACAATAAAATAACTAAACAATAACAGTAATAAAGCAGTCTCTATACAACAAAAGTATCGACATAGATCAACTCATTATCTTATAACAATGTTTGAAAGAATAGTTAATTTTATTTTCTTTCACTTATTTAATTAGAAAGCAGAATATCCAAGAAAGGGGAATTCATTAAATTAGTTTGCTCATTTAAAAAAAAAGGTAGCTATTGTCGCGTGTGTGCTTTTTGACTTCTAAAGCTCCAAAAAAGTCTAGTTTACGTTTGTCATTACGAAAATGTAGTGGTTGTAGGTCCACGTTTTCTAATAGAAGTAAACATTCTCTAGGAGGTTTCTTAGAGTACATGCTACATACATCAAACGAGACTGATTTACTATTTGTAGGAATAATTAGGTTATTTAATTTTTGTGTATGTTCATAAGAATTCTTAACAAAATATTTTGAAGTTACACAAAAATTAAATAATTTAACTATTCCTACAAATAGTAAATTCGTCTCGTTTGATATTTGTAGCATGCATTCTAAGATACCCCCTAGAGAATGCTTACCTCTATCAGAAAACATTTTAATAGAAAAGAACGTAAATGTCATAAAAAGACAAGAAATAATAATGAATCTTTTTAACGAATGTATAAAACAAAATTATTTTAAATTTAATGATAAAAGTTGTATGCAAAATGAAGACCTGCCTATGGGTAGTCCGTTGTCACCTTTATTAGCATACATATTTATGGAAAACTTAGAGAACCAAATTTTAACATCAGAACTTTCACATAATATTGTCTTTTGGTACAGATACGTAGATGATATTTTAACATGATTTCAAGGTAGCCATACAGAATTAAATTAATTTTTGAATTTTATTAATAACTTTCACACAAATATTAAATTTACTTTAGAAGAAGAAGCTAACAGTTGTATGTATTTTTTAGACTTAACGATTAGAAAATAATTCATTTGACTTTTCAATATATAGGAAACCAACTTACACTGACACAACCATCCCATAGGATTCATGTCACTCTTTTTCACAAAATCTGTCAGCCTACCATTCTATGATACATCGTGCATTTTCAATACCTATGTCACAAAACAATTTTCAAAAAGAAATTTCAATAATTAAGCAAACAGCATTTAATAATGGCTACTCTGTTAAAATAATAGATAAAATGATCGAGGGAAAATAATACAAATTAGCGATTAATTTAATTTATCCAAATACTAGAGACAAAAAAGAAAACAGCTACGTTTCGATAATTTATTTTGAAACCATTTCAGAAAACATTTCAAAAATTTTAAATACCTGTACAAATACAAAGGTAGCTTTTAAATCTTACAACACCACGCGTGTTTTACTATTGAACGCGAAAGAAAAATCTTGTTTCTTGACAAAAGCTGGAGTTTATAAATTAGCTTGTACACATTGTAACGCAATCTACGTTGGTCAAACTTCTAGAAATTTTAACACCCGATACAAAGAACATATTTCTGCATTTAGAAATAACCACGCTGACAGATATACATTTGCAAAACATATTATTGATACCGAACATAGACCTACAGTAAATAACCGCATACAACCACACCATTTTTTTAATGACAAAGGTAAACTATACCTTTTTGAAGCTTTAGAAGTCAAAAGGCACAGAAACGACAATAGCTGTCTTGTTTTAAATGGGCAAACTGATTTAATGAATTCCTCTTTCTTAGATATTATTCTTTCTAATTAAATAAGTCGGAGAAAATAAATTTAACTATTTTTTCAAGAAAGTTGTAATAGGATAATGAGTTGATAGATGTCGATACTTTCGTTGTATAGAGACTGCTTTATTACTGTTATTGTTTAGTTATTTTATTGTTGTAGCTGTTATTATAGTTATTATAGGCTAGTTCTATTTTTATGTTAAATATTGACATATATCACGTAGACATTTTGAAAGCCTCATCAGTCATCTGTGTTTCATTTTGTTTTCAATTTGATGAATTTTTTGATCAAAACATCATATAATAACATAGCAAGAGACCTTTATTTGTAGTTGTCATGACTTCGTAATAATTAGATTTTTATCTGTCTAAGAATTCTGTCAAGCAGCGAAACTAGTTACAGAAACGTTGAAGAACATCCGAGTACATCTAGAATTCATAAGGGCCTCTTGCTCCAGTTAGCTCACGCGCTGGCTACGCCCTTCACCTACACAAACGAAACTCAACAGTGAATCCAGAGAAGTAGTCTCCAAGTTTGTATGTAGTATGGACAAGTTTCACCAAGTAAAGGCAACAACAATCAATGAAATAAATATTTAGGCCTTAAATTTCCATTAACCAACAAACTACAATTTTGGATCAAAATAAAGTTTCTAGAAAGGCGACATGAGTACAAAATTTCATCGAAATAACTTTTTTATACGGTGAGTCAGTTTATAAAATCGTCCATAACAAAGTTAAGGCAACATGGCATGTCGTAAAAATATAACTCACAGTGATAAAAAAACGATCTTTTAACATCGAAAACCTGGAAATGACGCAATTAGAGAGCTTTTTGTTTGTATTACTCGTCGAAAAAATCGAGCTGCCTTATACGGGCACGCTCAAATAATGGCTGAATTTTAAAAGTTTTCCCAGAAGTGTTTTTCGTGTTTCTGTGGAACATATTTTTGTGATATGTTGGTAATTAGTAAGTTATTGTAAAAAAAAGTTGTCGAATTTTTGTGAAAAATAAAATTTAGTGTAACATTACTGAAAGCAATTTCTGTAAAAGAAAATTCTGCAAATTTTCAGAATTTTTTTTCAATTTTGATCCTAAAGTTGTTTGTGAATAATTATATCCTGGCAGGTGTGTAAACAGTTTAAAGAGGTTCGTTGGCCAGGAAAATCGGACCAGTTTTTTTCTGGTACTTTTAAAGCTTATTTTTGGAAAATGTTTGTACTTTTTGAAACAACAAAGCTATTTTAATAAAATATGGTACATTGTTACTACTATATAGGTTATACTGCTAACCAAGTGTCCATTTAAAAACAATACATATTTGATATTAAAAACATTTTTACGAAAATTCGCTACCATAACGCACTTGCTACGTCCATTATTTTTGTATACACAACTATATAAACACATTGGGAAAAAAACGGGGAGACTATGGAATATGGGGTTTGTCATTGCCTCTTCAGACACAAATTAGTTAAATAAAATCAATAAAATCATGAAAGCAGGTAAAAAAATTAAAAAAAGAAACGTGCAGAATCGCACATCCACCACATTGTCAATAAAATTGTTATTATACAAGATTAGAGAAAAAGTTGTATACGTTAATTATAGGATGTCTTGAGCTGCATCTTTTAAAATTATTTTGAGAATCACAGGGTGGCACATAAGTCGTTGGTGATACCTATAATTTTCTTTCGAACATCCTTATATTATTGCATTTTTACATTCTTTATCGAAATATGATGTACGTTTCTAAGAAAAAAATCGAGACGCAACAAGTGCGTTTCGGTGGCGAATTTTCACTAAAAGCTTCAAATTTTAATAACTCAATTTGCCAGTTTTCTCGAAAACATTTAAAGTTTATTGTCGGAAAATTTTTGTACATTTTCAAACAATATGTTATTTTGATAAAATATGGTACATTGCTTCTACTATATAGGTTATACAGGTAACCAGATTGATGTCTGCTTATATTGGATATGCATATTTGCTATTAAAAACATTTTTATGAAAATTCATTTCCATAACGCACTTGCTGCCTCCAGACTTTCTATTATTTTGAAGTCTATTATATCTTGTAATTACGAGGGATTACATTGTTTTATTGTAACTACAGAAGTCAAAAACCAGAGCCGCTCTATGTAATTGAACACCGACATTTTCTCCATTGTAGAGTTGAAATAATTGGGTAAAATTTTAATCTAAGAATAATTTAAATAGAATACGCCGGGAATAAATAAGCACAAGATCTTATCCTGCTTGGATATAATAATAATGAGCAGCTTGGTGAGGCGCTCTCCGCCAAAGGTATATACAAAATCCAAGATTACTGTTTATCTCACAGACAAATGAGACACCATGCCCCGTGCCCCAGATTCTAATAACGAGATCTTATTTCGCTCCATATCAACGCAGGGATGCGAATAATAATGAAAATACTCAGAATATACCTTGCAATCTATTTTAATTATAATTGCGAAAAAATTAAAACGTCTTCTTCAAGTCTCGCAATTTCCTCCTAATTATTTCTCCAGTCCAACATGAATTGAAATCAAAATAAAAATCAGCTTTGACTAAATATTGAAACGACCTTAGCTTATATTGTAGATTAATAACAAATTGCCCTTGACGTCCTTGTTAAGAGGTAGTCTATAAAAGAGCAAGTTTTTGTGCCTGAAAGAAATCGTTAGTGTGGTTGGTGTATTTCATTCTGTGTATCAGCAGGAATTGGATTTTGACGCTGATCTCGAACATACATTTGATAATTTTATCATTTCCACTTGTTAGGAGTAAACGAATCGTGAATTCTGGATATAAGAAACAATGGTTAACACCTGAAATTAAGAATTCTCTGGCTTTGGCATACGGCATTTTAAACTAATCTGGAATGGTCACGTTGAAAAAATACAGCGTACGGCAGTTATGACCCTAGCCGTCACTAGGCGGCTATATGGAAAAAACGTGGGGACTAAGACCAAGTATGGCCCACTGGCTGTACACAAGGGTGGTTAAACCATCGTTAACATACACGGCACTGGTATGGTGGCCTAAGGTGACACAATCCAATGCCAAACAAAAACTAGACAAGATCCAAAGGATGGCTTGCCTGCGCACCATTACTTCAACCCCAACAGCCGCTATGGAGGTGTTGCTGGATCTGCCCCCCTACACTTAGTTATCATGGGGGAGGCCAAACTAGGACCATACAGTAGACTGAAGTTCAACCCAAGCTTCAGGGCCACTGCAAAATTCAGGAGATTGTGAACGAGCCCATGCTTGAAAGGAGGTCATATTTCTCGAGCCCGCGAATCTGCAGGGAATACAATTTTACAGTAGAAATATCCGACAGCGAGGCATGGCGGGGGGAGACGTTGGGCTTACCACGGGACGCGCTCGTCTGGTTCACAGACGGATTCGGCGGGGAGCGTGGGACGGGCAGGTGTTTATTCGGAAGGATCGAGGGTAAGTCATAGTATTTCCCTCGGAGCCCATGCAACGATCTTTTAGGCCAAAATTTACGCCATCCTGCACTGTGTGTGGGAGAACAAGATGAGGGACTACATCAACAAGCGTATCCTCATAACCACAGACAGCCAGGCAGCCCTTAAGGCCCTAAGTAGCCCACGGGTGAATTCCGGGCTGGTAAGTTAATGCCCAGACGAGACAAGCGACCTGGATGGGCAGAATGAGGTCACCCTCATCTGGGTGCCAGGTCACTGGGGGGCCAAAGGCAATCAAGAAGCTGACAGTCTCGCGACGAGAGGGTCAGCAGAACTATTTATGGGACCAGAACCGGTTCTGGGCGTGACAAAGAGCACTGCAAGGGGAGCCTTTAAGGCCTGGGTGAGAAGCGAACACAAGGTGTACTGGGCAGACTGTTCAGGATTTACACATGTGAAGTCAGTAATTGAGGATCCCAGTTCAAAGAGAGCTGTGGAGCTCCTAAATCTTAGCTCAGAACATAAAATGACTCTTGACGGGACACGTGGCCGTCAAGAAACACCTGCATAAAATGGGGACCAGCATATCTTATGCGAGTGTAAAGCTCTGTACCGCAAAAGACAACTAATCTACGGACAGTCTAGACCGGAGACAGAGTAATATAAAACTTCACCCTACCAATCGCTGTGCAGACTAGTTCAAGGTACAGTGATTTTAGAGTGTGTGGAGTAAAAGGACTAAGGGCATGCACAATAAGCCAAAGGCTGCAATCCTGTCGGCGCGGCAAAGACGCGGTCGAGCGCTGAGAGAAAAAAATTCGGCATTTCTAGGATCATTGGGGGTTTGGAGAATCTTTCCATAAAGCTATGATGGTTACGGAGAAAAAAACAACACTTGTGAAGGCAGAGAAGACGTCTTAACATCTGTATTTAATATGGAACGGTTTAACCAAGTAAGGGCAACAACAATTGATGAACGTAGTGACGTATGTTAAAATATCCTCTGTGGAAAGGTTTTGACGCATGCCGTATTGGCGGTTTGTTTTTGAAGGTATACCGTCAAATGTATGTTTGTGACTTCCTTTAGGCATTGTTGTAGGCTTTTGCATTAATAATTTAAGTGTCTTACAGTAAAATAAATGATATGAAACATGACTTTATACCCATCGTAGTGAAATCTATCTAATACTTGTAACAATTCTCTACTCGTGAGTTCTACGGATCGATGTAAGAAGTGATACTTACACAGTAATAAATTTTAAAGTATATTATATGTAGACTAATGTGCATAAAATGAAACAATTATACTTTCAACCAAACTCACTCAAAATTCTGGTAATTACACTTGTCCTTGTCCATAATAGTTTTCAACGTAAATAATATTACTGAACTGATATCTCCTGCGGCGGTAGATCCTCCGGTGGAAGTTGTGGTTTGCGGTGTAGACACCTTGCTGGGTTGTTGGCAAAGCTCTCTGAATAACTTTAACCGTGGCGTACCTTGACTCTAAATAAAAAGTTGTACTATACTATCGTACTCTAGGAAACTTCTTGATGTAATTTGACATCTCAAGTGATAATATGCTGTACAACAAAAAGGATGACGATGCCTAGCAACGTCTAGCTTGACGTTCCTACACCTAATGCCTCTAGGGTCCAGGGTCGTTCTTCCGGGGCGCTCAGTACCTCTCACCAGCGTTGACGCATTTAGGGCGCTCACAAACCAGTCAGGCTCACTACACCATTAGAACTTAAAAAAACGTGGACATACAGTGAGCCACACAATTATGGAGGCGAATTGTGTTTTGACGAAATAATCGTACGCGTCAAATCCAGTTTTCCAAAATACAAATTCTTGCTTAAAATTGACATATCTCCCACTCCTGCTTTTCAAATATGACGTAATTCAGTGCATGTAGGTACTGTATTAGCAAGGTGAAACAAAATTATTTCAAGAAGAAGTATATCTACCTACCTCAACCTAATATAAGTGTAATACCTAGGGACCTATGGTGATATTGATGCTTAGTTTTACTCTTTATCGAGTGTATGGAAAATTTGAAGTAAATGAAACTACATAATATTATAAAAGCAGTTTAAATTATATAATCAGGTGTTCAGTGTAAATTATTAAAATTTCAATTAAAAAATGTTGTATTGTTTACATTTATCGTGAGTTTTCTTAGAAAAAATCACCAATGGGGATCCCCAATTTTGGATTTTGAAAAAATTTCTTTAAATAAGCGCAAAATAGCACCTTCTAGAACCCACATCCGGGGCCAGTTTCAATTTATATATATGTATATGTATCACACCGATAACTCAAAAAACAATGGTCCGATTTTGATAAATTTGGCCCGCACCTTCCTTTTGTAAATGTCTTGGATAAGTTCGTTGGCTAGGAAAGTCGAACTAGGTTTTCCGGGAAAATTTTATGTTCTCTTTCAGACGAAAATTTTATCGCAAAAAATAGAAAAGCTATGGTAACCAAGTTTGGGTTGTAAATTTACAATATTAAAAAAAACTATATACCAAAATTCATATTTCTATGTTACAAGAAAAAAAGTTTAAAAAAATATATGGTGCCAGACCATTTCTATGAAAATTCACTACCATAACGCACTGGTTGCGTATAGACTTTTTTCATTTTCAAGAAGTATGGATACAGTAATAGTAAATAAGTGTTGGAAAGTGTTTAGGTGCAGCAAGTGTGTTATATTTTTGTAAAAATATTTCAGATGGTGCTAACTTAATTTCCCATTTCTAGAATCTTCAGTTTTGATACATAGTGAAACCGATGCAGCATGGGTACTAAATTTAAAAAATAACACAATGATTTTATTTTTAGAAACCTTTTTTGTTATTTTGTTTGCAGAAACTGGTTCGATTGAGTTGACTAAAACGGATAATCCAGGCGATTAATAAGGAAAAATAACTGTCACGGTTATAATTTGGCAGGTACATTCCTTTTGTAAATAAAAATTAAATTTTAGGTAAATTTACAGATTAGCACACGGGGGACTTTTAGAAAGTTTTTTTCAGAAACATGCTAAGAACCCTTTCTGGATGCACACACCACAAGAAAAATTTCTTGCAAACAGCCCACAAGAAAGTTACGGGACCAGGAGTGAGTAGGGGTGCTGGGAGGGGAAGAAGACAAAAAGGAAATGTCCACGGATAGTTCGAAAAAACAGCTTAGGTGGACCTGTATAAGTTGTCTTTTTCCCATTTTGCAGCTATGCTTCCTTAAAATTCTCTTTACTCCGCTCAGAACCCCTATTCACTGCGTGTCCCGTAACTTTCCTGGGGGTTGTTCCCAAGAAAATTTTCTGGTTTATGCATTGAGGGTGGTTGTAGGCATCAGGGGGGGAAGAACCCTCGTGACGAAGCACCGAACCAATATTTTTAATTTGAGTTTAAATTGTTATCTCATTTCATTTGTTGAAAATATTTTTCTAAAAATGTATTTGAGGTTGCCTTATTTGCCAGTCTCACATAGAGAGCTACACTATTTTTTAATTAAACCAAGTATGGATACAGAAACAGTAAACAAGCGTTGAAATGGGTCTAGGTGTAGCAAGTACGGGATGGTAGAGAGTTTTTAAAAACATTTCAAATCTGATAACTCAATTTCCCAATAACCTTGGATATTCAATCTTGAGCCATAGTAAAACCCATGTAAACGCAACGCGGGTACTAAATTAAAGAAAAATAACATAATGAGCTTCGCGGAGAACTAGAAATTTGTTATAAAAAGCCTTTTTTGTTGTTTTGTTTGCAAAAACTATTTCGATTGGGTTGACTAAAACAAAACCACCCAAGAAATTAATAAGGAAAGTATCTGGCATATTTATAATTTGGCAGGTACATTCCGTTTGTAAATAATTAATTTTTTCTGGAAACCTCTTGTAACTTTACTGAAATTTGTAACACCATTTTTTTAAAGAGATTTGCAGTACTTACATATATCTACCAAATTTTAATTTTCTAGCTCCATAGAAAATATACATTTTTTCAAATAATCGCTAACTAGGATCTCTAAAACCGATCTCCTAGGTCCATTTAAATTCGAAAAATTAGTTTTAATAATATATCTTACTAATAATGTACAATTATTATGAAAATTCACTACTATAACGCACTTGCTGCGTCCCGAGCTTTTTAAAAGTAGAGCTAACGTGTCCGAGCAGTTCGTTAAAACACAAAGAGCTCGAATTTTAATGAATTTATCCCATAAGTTTGCCGCTCGCTGAACATATATACTTTTGGAGCTTTTAGAAAAATTAAAAGTCCAGTTTTATATCCCCGTAAAATTATTAACATGCCAGTTATAAAGTTTGCTTGAAACGAAGTTCAAAACAAAATATAAGGTGACAGAATTTTCTAGATTAAAGGGCTGTACTTTTAAGTAAGCTTATGTAGAATTTGAAACATATTTCTCTGAAAGCATTTGTTCAAAGGAAAAAGCTTCCATGTAAAAATTATTAATTTTCTAAATATATGCAAAAAAGTCACGATGCTCGATTCTACTAAAGTCATCCGATTAATGTGTAAATACAAATTTTAAAATAATAAGGATTTAAAACAATGAAACTTAAAGGCTTTGATTAGTCTACACCATTCATATTATTAACATTGACTGATGTTTGTAAAATCTGCCACGGAGTTAATAAAATATTGTTACTTTTTCCTACATAATACATTTTCATGTAAAAAATTAAATGTACAATGTGTGTGTTTTTTTCTTAATTTTTATTTTAACAACACACCACGAGGGCTCACAGCCTAATTACTATCGTACCGTGGTTGTCAACAAGGAGGAAAGAGGCAACTTGTTAATTCTCGACTTGAAGTTTTGGAGGTTCGTAGGAGAAGGAAAAACATGTGCCGGCAAGGAGTTCCATAATTTGGATGTCCTCGGGACAAAAGAGCGGGCATAGCAACATGTTCTATGTCTGGTGACCTGGACAGTAAAAGGGTGCATTCGCTCTGTTCCCCTGGTAGATCTGTTGGGGACAGCAGGTGGAGGAACTATGGAAGAAAGCTCCTCTGAGCAGTGCCCGTGCAGATATCTATAAAAGAGAGAAAGGTCACCAACGGCACGTCGATGGGCAAGGGATGGCAGTCCTTGGGTGAGGGTAGGATCACCGATGAGACGTATAGCTCTCTTCTGAATGGAGAACAAGGTAGCGAGTGTAGAAGCGGCAGCGGCACCTCAGATGTGGGAGCAGTATTAGAGGTTTGGCCTTATTTGTAAAGTATATAAGGTATAGAGATTAGCTGGTAAAAAGTATTGCGAGCCTTGAAGAGGAAACCTAATTTCTTAGCAGCCGCTAATGAAATTGATGTGACATGTTTGTACCAATTGAGATTTCGATCCACAAAAATGCCAACAAGTGAAAAGGACTCACTACTTTGAATAACTTGGTTGTCAATTGTGATGGGTCTAGGGCTGGTGTATCTCTTATGATATAGAAAGCAAGACTGAGATTTGGTGGAGTTGAATTGTACAAGATTTCTACTTCCCCAGTCTAATATTTTTTGGAGATCCACAGAGACAAAACCCTGCATGAGTCTGCGATCCTCATCTAATTGGGCTAAAGAGACAGGCTAAGAATACTGCATATTGGAGTGGAGGGTGCTGCCTTCCGCGTAACTGTGAACTGGGGTAGATGTGCTAGAGAGGAGGTCATTGATGTGGAGAAGAAACAAAGTAGGGGATACAACTTAACCTTGAGGGACTCCTGCATTAATTGGATACAGTTTAGAGAAATCGCCATACACGACAACATAAATGCTCCGATTGGAGAGGAAATTTGCCGTCCAAGTACAGAGTTTTGGTGGTAGGCTATAGGCCGGAAGTTTATTAAGCAGCGCTGCGTGCCAGACCTAGTCGAATGCTTTGGATATGTCTAGAGTGACAATCTGAGATTCACCGTGTAACTCCATAGACTTGCTCCAAGAATGGGTGACAAAGGAGAGGAGGTCGGCAGTTGATCTGCGCTGACGGAATCCATACTGCCTGTCGTGGATTAGACGGTGTTTTTCAAGAAATTTTAGTAATTCGGTGTTTACATACTTTTCCATCACTTTAGAGACAACTGAAAGGAATGAAATGGACCTGTAGTTGCTAGGAAGCGCTTTGGATCCTTTCTTGGGGACGGGTTGTACTCGAGCAGTTTTTCTGTTACTAGGGAATATGCCTCTATTGTAAGATGTCTAAAACAGACGAGTCAGGACAGGAGAAACTTCTGGTGCGCATTTCTTGAGAACAATTTATGGGATCTCGTCAAGGCCAGAGGCTTTCCTGGTATTAAGAGAAGAGAGCATTATTCGTACCTTTTCAGTTTTGAAAATGATATCCGTCATTTTATGAGCGACATTGGGGACTGTTGGTGGTTGAACATTTGGAGGTGGGTTGAGAGTAGAATTTCCGGCGAACAAAAAGGCAAAAAGTTCAGCCTTGCCCAGGGCGGTAGAAATAATTTCATCCCCTAAGACAAGAGGTGGGAACGTGCTCTTGCAGAAATTATTCCCAATAGATTTAGCAAGAGTCCAGAAGAGTTTGCTGCCGCTGGAGCTTAAGAGGACTTTATTTTTCATGTGGTTATTAAACGAGTTTTTTGCCTCAGAAAGAATGCGGACATAGTGGTTTCTTGCGTCGTTAAATGCTTGACGGTTTTTTGACTGGGATTGTGTAGAAGCGTTTTGTGAGTTTCGATCATTTCAGGTCTGGCCTTGTCACAGGATTTAGAGAACCAGGGCTTTTGAGTGGCTGCAGAAGTTTTCTGTGTACGTGGAATAAATAATTCCATGCCAGCTTGGATAATTTCGGTGACGTTTTGTGAGATATCAGAGGGGTCAGGATGAGAGAAGCAGACAGACGCCCATGGAAATGAGGAAAAGTAATCTCGCATTTCTTCCCAGTTCACGGAGTTATTGTGCCAAACGATACGTGGGTATGATGACTGTGTGTCCTCGGTTTGCATTGCGCAGGAAGCACTGATCATGCCGTGGTCTGAGCGACTAAGTGGGGCGGTGACTAATATCTTATAGCAGTCAGGATTTGTAGTAAAAAGGAGATTCAAGGGATTTAAGCTGTGTGTTGGGATGCGAGGAAAGTAAGTAGGTTGCTGAACCATATTGGCTAAAGAATTGCTGACTGCAAAGGTCTCCGCTGCTCTTCCTTGAGGATCGGTTTTTGAAGATCCTAGCCATTCCTTATTATCGACATTGAAGTCACCAAGAATAGTGAACTTGGAGGAAGGATATTCAGAAATCATATGGTCGGTCTTTTCAGAAAGGTAGTGAAAGAGCTGGACAAAGTTGTTGTCAGAAGGTGACCGGTAAATGCAACAGATGAATTGAGTTGCAGCCCTGAGAGAGAATTTTATCCATAGTATGTCTTTTCTTCCAGCTTCTAAATTGGGGAGTCTGGTGCAGGGTAGATTGCTACGGACGTACGCGCACACGCCTTCATGCAATCTAAAGGAAGTAAGGAGCTCATACCCCGGGAAATTAAGGTGATTAATGGCTGTTTTGCACTGTTTTGAGTTTCGGTGAGGAATAGGAGTTGGGGTCTATTAGCCTGGAGGAAATGGTGGACGGAGTTTAGGTTAGAATTTACGCCACATATATGTTAAATCTTAATGCCGGCGCCCTCTGTACACCCCTCTCCCGGAGATCCGAATGGAGGGGCATGTTACCTCCGGAATCTTTTGTACAAGGAGGAGCCATCATCATTTTTGCTTATAAGGGAAACCGACTCATACAACAGAACCGGAAACGTCCCTTGGGACTTCATCGGCTCCTAGATGTAAGGGGTGGTACCTCCTCGGGCGTGAAAAAATCCTTTACTATCACGCAAAGGAAAAGTCCACTACCACCTACCATATTGCAAGTATACCACACCAGCCAACAGTTTATCTGTTTCAGTTGACACATTATTTGTGTTATTTGGTAATTTTTATATACAAGTGCAAATTATTCCTTTATGATGTTATTAATGTTAGTGGGTGGACTAAACAGTGTTGTTATGTTTTATCAACACATATAAAGGATCGAAGTTTTACAAAAAAGGCTGATATGCAACAGGTTAGTTATTTTCTCTCTGATGCTTTGGCGGTAGAGTTAGTTAAGTTTACGGTTTAACGGTCCATAATTTTTAGCTAATTTTCGTACAAAAAATTCGTCAATGAGGAGACCGCGACTTTAGAATTTTAAAAAGATTTCTTTAAATAAGCGCAAACTAGGCCCCCTGGAATCCATTTACGTTCAGTTTTGATCTGTTTACATATATACAGGGTGACGCATTTTTACGGTAAAGTTCAATATAATTATTATTATACAAGAGACGAGAAAAAATTCTATAAGTTAATTATAGGGTGTCTTGAGCTGCATCTTGTAAAATTATTTTGACAATCACAGGCTGGCTCATAAGTCGTTGGTGATCCCTAAAATTTTTTTTCTAACAGCCTTATTTTATTGCATTTTTAATCGAAATATGTTTGTAAGAACAAAAATCAAGACGCAGTAAGTGCGTTTTGGTAACAAATTTGAATTAAATGCTTCAAATTTCAATAACTCAATTGGCTATTAACCTAAGGTTTGTTGGCTAGGAAACCAACATTTAAAGTTTATTGTCGAAAAATTTTCATACATTTTCAAACAATAAGTTATTTTGATAAAATATGGCACATTGTTTCTACTATATAGGTTATACCGGTAACCAATTTGATGACTGCTTGCATTAAAACGACATATTTGCTATTCAAAGCATTTTTATAGAAATTCCATGCTATAACGCACTTGCTGCGTCCAGGCTTTTTTTTTGCAGTAGAGTTTAATTTTATAGTTTTCTAGTTGAGAAACTTCTGTTGTGTTTTATAAATTATTTTATCAATAATATTAATACAACATTGCATTGCATTGCTCCAATTATAACAAAAACTACTGTGATCTAGATTTATATAAAATATAATGTATTCTGTTGCAATAACTCACCTGTGATAGTGATTCCCAGTCCCGATCCCCTCCTGGCAAGCTTCACCGTGAAAATCCCGCTAGAGGGCACTATCGTATCGGCGACGTCGAACTCAACTTGCAGGTTAACCTTCGCGTTTCCATTTGGCTCATTTCCCAATTCTAGGATAGAGTTTATTTCTTGGAGTGTTAAATTAGTTTGGTGATTCACTGATATAATTCTGTCACCGACTTGAAGGCAGCCGCATCTGAAAACAACGTGAAATATATCAGAGTTGATGCTGAAGCAATCTGAAACTGTTCCTAAATTACTGGAATATGTGGTTAAACGTAATATATATTATTTACAGTGAGATGTTTGCGGAAACAAAGCTCCCGGCACGTCTCCGTATATCGGGATGTTGTTCCTGTCTAAAGTCAGATAGGCTGGATAATTGATGGGCGGGAGTTTCAAGCACTACATGAAGAACTAGTGCTTAATAACTGATACTGTGCTAGCAAACAAACTTATAATTAACTTCAGTTTTAATATGCCACAGGATTTGAACTCTTGTGAGTACATTTTCGGTAATGTTAATCAAACAATCCACTAATAAAGTGGTAGCCATTGTGAGATTTATAAAAATTCATCAAACGGGCGCGAATTCGAGCTTTTAAAACTCACTTTCGAAATCAATTTTCATAATAATAATGGTAAAACATTTATTGCTCGCAGAATTGATTGACTGATGATACGGTCAAGCAGCGAAACCGGTTATAGAGAACAAAATAAACACTTGTGAATTTGTCAACTTGTCCAAGAAGTGCAAACAAATCTACAAGAAAGATATGCATCAAATGCAATCGATTTGCCTGCATGGAACTCAAGAGATATTTGAACGGTTTGTCGCACTGAATAAAAATAGTGTATAGTGTTTCTCAACTCCTTATAAAATATATTTCCTACTTTTTTTTCTTTTAAAAAAACACGGTTCTTTTAGAATGTAGTATAATAAAAAAATGTGTTGAAAAAGTATTTACACGCCTCATTTATATCAGGTAAACTATACAAATCTGACCAGTCTTCAGACTCTAAGACTCGCAAAAATTACCTACAGCATTGTCATTAAAGGAACGCATAAAATGAACGCCGGAGATAAAATACGTTTCCATTCGGATCTCCGGGAGAGGGGTGCGCAGCTGGCACCGGCATCAAGTTTTACATAACCTTCTCGAATATATGTGGCCTAAATTCTAACCTGAACTCTGTCCACCATTTCCTCCAGGCTAATAGGCCCCAACTCCTCTTCCTCACCGGAACCCAAATCAGTGCCAAAACAGCCACTAATCACCTTAATTTCCCGGGGTATTTTGGAAGTTGGAAGAAAAGACATACTTTGGATGACACTCTCTCTCTCAGGGCTGCAACTAAATTCACCTGTTGCATTTATCGGTCACCTTCTTACAACTTTGTCCAGATTCGAATACCTTTCTGAAAAAACCGACCATCTGATTTCTGAATATTCTTCCTCCGAGGTCACTATTCTTGGCGACTTCAATGTCCATAATAACGAATGGTTAGGATCTTCAAAAACCGATCCACAAGGAAGAGCAGCGGAGGCCTTCGCAGTCAGCAATTCTTTAGCCAATATGGTTCAGCAACCTACCTACTTTCTTCGCATCCCAACACACAGCTCAAATCCCTTGGATCTCCTCCTTACTACAAAACCTGAATGCTATAAGACATCAGTCACCGCCCCCCTTTGTCGCTCAAACCACGGCATGGTCACTGCTTCCTGCGCAATGCAGCCCGAGGTCACACAGTCATCACACCCGCGTATCGTTTGGCACCACAACACCGCGAACTGGGACGAAATGCGGCATTACTTTTCCTCATGTCCATGGGCGTCTGTCTGTTTCTCTCATCATGACCCCTCTGATATCTCACAAAACGTCACCGAAATCATCAAAACTGGCATGGAATTATTTATTCCACGTACACAGAAAACCTCTTCAGCATTTAACGGCGCAAGCAACCGCTATGTCCGAATTATTTCTGAGGCAAAAAACTCGTTTAATAACGACATCAAAAACAAAGTCCTCTCAAGCTCCAACAGAAACAAACCCTTCTGGACTCTTGCTAAATCTATTGGGAATAATTTCTGCAAGAGCACGTTTCCACCTCTTGTTTCAGGGGATGAAATTGTTTCTACCCCCCTGGGCAAGGCTGAACTTTTTGCCTCGTTGTTCGCCGGCAATTCTACTCTCAACTCACCTCCAAATCTTCAACCACCAACTGCTAAGAAATTAGGTTTTCTCTTCCGGGCTCGCAGATACTTTTCACCAGATAATCTCCATACCTTATATACTTCACAAATAAGGCCAAACTTTGAATACTGCTCCCACATCTGGGGTGCTGCTGTTGCTTCTACACTCGCTATCCTGGTTACTCCATTCAGAAGAGAGCTATAAGTCTCATCGGTGACCGTACCCTCACCCAAAGACTGTCATCCCTTGCCCACCGACGTGCCGTTGGTGACCTCTCTCTGTTTTATATATATCTGCACGGGCACTGCTCAGAGGAGCTTTCTTCCATAGTTCCTCCACCTGCTGCCCCCAACAGATCTATCAGGGGAACAGAGCGAATGCACCCTTTTACTGTTCAGGTCACCAGACATAGAACATCTTGTTATGCCCGCTCTTTTGTCCCGAGCACTTCCAAGTTTTGGAATTCTTTGCCGGCACATGTTTTTTCTTATCCCCCGAACCTCCAAACCTTCGAGTCCAGAATTAACAGGTTGCCTGTTTCCTCCTTGTCGACACCCACGGTACGACAGTATTTAGGCTGTGAGCCTTCGTGGTGTGTTGTTGAAATAAATAAAAAAAACGCTTTTCGAAAAACTGGCCCTCACACTGTGGTAACGGCAAACCAAAATCCAAAAATACTGAGCTATTGTCAGATACCAGATTATCCATCACACAGCAAGTTCCATTATGTGTAAAATTAGAAAATATCTGATCAATTGTTGTAGCAGAACCAGACGCAACACAAATCGGTCATTTAACAATATAAGACATACTAAAACAGTCAAATACAGAACAAAGTTTCTTAGAATCAGATGAATCTGTGTTATTGTAAAAGTTAATATTAAAATCTTCACTCGCCAGAATTCTCACATTAGGTTTAAAGAGAGAGTCTAGAACATGATATCAAATACTATATAATGACAATACGGGACACCCCTATGCTTTAGCATTGGTGATATTTGTGACAAGTACACTAGCGCCACCTCTCGTGAAGTACTGACAACTGAGCGGGTAATTTGAATTGTATATTTACCTGCATATTCTTAATTTAGACAATTGGTTTATTATAGATGAATATAAAAACTTGTACATGACAAAACAGTGAAAATTTTCTGATTATATAGTTATAAATAGAATTTATATCAACAATCAGCTTGAAACCTTAATGAATTTAGCATGAATAATTTTGCAAATTTCGCTTAGCCATAATCTTATTTCATCATAATTTAAAGTACTACCTTAAAACCGTCGTTAAACTACTATTTCAAGGGTAGATATGGGAATATACTGAAAGCTGATTCTAAGGATATTAAGTTACCATCTGTACTTACCTATAAATAATTGTTCTAGGTATAAATAGTAGCACAGTACTCAATTTGTTATATCTCTACAGGAAAAGTGTCTTATTAATCTAATATTTTAAAATATGTAACTTGTATACTTAGTACATAATTAACAAATTTGTGCAGATGAAAGGTGAGACTACCTCTTACTTCCGTGAATAAATCTATTATAGGACTGAATCTGCTATTTCTACTTGTCTTTTTAAAAACTTGTCTTGGGAAGATAATTAAAAGCCTTTACCAAGTAAAATAATTTTAAATGTGAAAAAATGTGACGATTTATGCCATACTGAAATAAAAAAGGACACAAGAGAATATAGAAAAGCAGTTTTCTTATACCATTTATTATTAATGCCAAACTTTTTTTGCCTTCATATATATATATATATATATATATATATATATATATATATATATATATATATATATATATATATATATATATATATATTTTGATGCACTGGAAGACAAGTTATGATTGAAGCCTTTCAACCACCAGTTTACGGAGTTTATCTATGATGGTAAATATTACACAATAAATTAACTTCTGCGAACTGTACATATTGGCATAAAAGTGATTCTGATTTGTCTTCTGCTTCAAATCATATTCACGTTTCGCCATCCTTTAGAAATTTATGAAATGTCTTTGATAGATTTAGCACGTTATAATTCGAACAATTATAGATTGCACACACCCAACTACTAATATTTATTGTAAAAAAAAAACATAGCTCAAACTTAATTATACACAGTTAAACACTAACAATTGCTAGTGTTAAACGTTCTCGAACGACGTAATATCAGTACTATCCGCTAGAAGCGCTGATATTCTTGAAACACGAAATCAGCCGGAGTGTCCTGTATTGTCATTATATAGTATTTGATGATATAGTAGCGAAGGGTTAGATGCGTGTTGTGGTGAAGCAGTGTATACAAACGTTTCTATGTTGGGCTTCGAGATGCAACATTTTTTAAAAATACCCACATATTAATAAAACGTGTTGACAGTTAGAATTTATACCGCTCATAATTTCTAATACACCCGGGCATCATAATATGAGAACTGTGTCGGTATGGTATTCTTTCCGGAAATCCAAAAATAAATTGTCTCCTTTATAATAATATTTGGATTAAGTGTTATTGCATCACGCCATTTCAGACATCACTTCCATTGGAAAATCCAAAAGAAAAACCATCCACATCTCGTATCTGAAATCCCCGAGTAGTTGTTAATGTCTTTCCACCATATCACATATCATGCTTTTATAACTGGGATTTACACATATTCATGTTGGGGATTCAACAGAGCCGCGATCTCCGTATAATACTTTATACACGTTTGATATAAAAGGTCGGGGTGCACTTGTTTTCTTTTAAATTCGCTGAAAATGTTCACGGTTCATGCGATATTGTATGCCATTTACCACATTTTCCAGTTATGAAAGTAGATAGCACCTCTCTTGACTGGGGAAATGCTATGATATTTTCAATTATTTCAATTTGCCACCTCTGTGCTCGATTTTTCACAATAAACGTTTATTATTCCTTTACTCTTCGAGCTGAACGTTTACTTAACATGGAGGGTGACTGCAATAAAGTGCGTGGCATGGAAAACAACGTTTAATGGGCACGAATGTACGTGTTAATTCGGATGTATAAATGAAAATATAATCTCACTTTAATATAAACTAAAAATCATTGAATGATAAAGGAATTTATGTAGTATAGTTTAAAAAAAACGTCTGGACGTCACAAGTGCGTTATAATAGTTAATTATCATAAAAATGTTTTTAATAGTAAATATATCCTTTTAGCGTTTTTTTATTAAGAAAATTCACCAATAGAGAGGTATCGATGCTGAGACTTTCGGAAAATTTCTTCAAATGAGCGCAAATTAGGGTCTCTGGAACCCATTTCCATGGTCAGATAAAATGTTTATATATGTCCAACCGATAACTCAAAAAAGTTCGGGACGCACCAAGTGCGTTATGGTAGCGAACTTTGTTTGGAAATGTACAAAAATTTTCCGAACATAAACTTAAATGTTGGTTTCCTAGCCAACAAACCTTACCTTAATAGCAAATTAGGTTATTGAAATTTGAAGTGTTTAATAAAAATTCGCTACGAAAACGCACCTACTGCGTCCAGATTTGTTTCTTACAAACATACATCATGTATCGATAAAAAATGCAAAAATGCATTAACGAATTTGTTCTACGAAAATTAGCTAAAAATTATAGACTGTTAAACCGTAAACTTCACTAAACCTACAATCAAAGCCTCAGAGAAAGTGTCTATTTGAAATGAATCTTCTGTAAACATTTTAGTAAAATGAAGGACAATGGCGGTTGAAGCTGAAACTTAAGGTTTCGCAGAACACTCTTTTTGCAACATTTTATTTTCACAATCCCTATTTGTTTCACGTTGTTTGCCTAAACACTGCTCATTTTGACGTTTCAAATCGCGATTTTGACGTTTTGAGGAAAACTCCAATTTTTTTAAGTGATCATAACTATTTTGTCTTTAAACTTAGAGACCTAAATTTTGGAGGAAATTTGAAGGATCTAATGAAAATTCGCTACCAAAATGCATTAACTGCGTCCAGATTTATTTCTTGCAAACATGCATCATATTTCGATAAAAAATGCTAAAATGCAGTAACGAATTAGTTCTACGAAAATTAGCTAAAAATTATAGACTGTTAAACCATAAGCTTCACTAAACATACAGCGAAAGCATCAACTTAACTAAACCGACAGCCAAAGCATCAGAGAAAGGGTCTATTTGAAATGAATTTTCTGTAAATATTTTAGTAAAATGAAGGTCAATGACGGTTGAATCTGAAACTTAAGGGTTCGCAGAACACTCTTCTTGCAACATTGTCTTTTCACAATCCGTATTTGTTTCACGTTCTTTGCCTAAACATTGCCAATTTTGACGTTTTGAATTGCGAGTTTGACGTGTTGAGGAAAACTCCAAAATTTGTTTCTTTAGCTGCACGTAACTTTTTGTCCTTAAACTTAGAGACGTAAATTTTGGTACATGGTTTACTCTTTATAATACAAATACGCGTACCAAATTTGGTTACCCTCACTTTGTTATTTCCGGAGATATAAATTTTTTTAGAAAGAAAACACAAAATTTTTCACCAAAACCTGGTCCGATTTTCCTGGCCAACGAAGTTATCCAAGCCGCTTGCAAAAGGAAGGTACTCACCAAATCTGATCAAGATCGGTCCATTATTTTTTGAGTTATCGGTACGATATATATATATATATATATATATATATATATATATATATATATATATATATATATATATATATATATATATATATATATATATAACACGGATCTCCCCATTAGTGAGTTTTTTTTAAAGAAAATTCACTAAAAAAGAAAACTTGAATCACCAACGTCTTATGGGCCACCCTCTAATCGTAGAAATATTTTTTAGGATGTAGCTTAAGACACCCTATAATTAATGTATACTATTTTTTTTCGTATTGTGCATAATAACGGATATATTGAACTTTAAAGATTTTTTACGAAAATTCCACAAAAATGATATACCATTAACCGATAAACTCTATAGCCAACACTACTGCCAAATCATCAGAGAGTCTATTTGAAATGAATTTTCTGGGAATATTTTAGTAAAATGAAAGACAATGACGATTGACAGTAAGACTTCAGGCTTTGTAAAACATTCTTCTTGAGATATTTTCCTTCCATAGCTCATATTAGTTTCAGGTTCATTGCCTAAATATTACCAATTTTGACGTTTAAATTCGCGACGTTTTGAGGAAACCCCCTTTTTTTTTAAATTCCTGTAACTTTTTGTCCTTTAACCTACAGAGCTGAATTTTGGTAGGTAACTTACCTATAATGATGTAAACGCGCGTATGAAATTTGGTTGCCCTAACTTTGTTAATTCCGGAGATTTAATTTTTTTCCAATTTTTTTCGAAAGAAAACACAATATATATATATATATATATATATATATATATATATATATATATATATATATATATATATATATATATATATAAACATATAAAGTCTGAAACCGACCTCGGATTTGGGTTCTAGGGGTTCTAAATAGCGCTCATTTGAAGAAATTTTTTCAAAATTAAAAAATCGGGATCTCCTTATTAGTGAATTTTTTTTAAAGAAAATTCACTAATAACATAACGAGCTTCGCGGATAACTACAAATTTGTTTTAAAAAACCTTTACCTTTGTTGTTTATTGTTGGCAAAAACTGGATGGGTTGACTAAAACAAAACCACTCAAACAATTAATAAGGAAAAATACCTGCCATATTTATAATTTAACAGGTACATTTCCTTTGAAAATAATAACTTTTTTCTGAAAAACGTTTGTAACTTCAATGAAATTTGTAACACAATTTTTTTAAAGACACTTGCAGTACTTACATATTATATCTAAGACCAATTTTTAATTTTTTAGGTCCATATAAAATATAAAATTTCCAAATAATCGCTAAGTGGGACTCTAAAGCCGATCTCTAAGGTTCATTTAAATTTAAAGAATTAGTTTTAAAAATATATCTTCTAATAGTGTACATTATTATGAAAATTCACTACTATAACGCACTTGCTGCGTCCCGAATTTTTTAATGAAGCCAGGCATCAAATTTGTTTACCGGTATAACCTATACGGTAAAAACATTGTACCATTTATCACGGAACTCCCAAAAAAATTACATAAAAATTTGCAAACAATTTTTTCATGAAAATCGGAAAATATATTTTTTACAATAACTTATTAAACATATATTACCAAAATGTCACCAAAATCTTACAAACAATGATTTCTACGGAAACAAAAAAAATTCTGCGAAAATTGACTAACTATTTTTTTACAAAAAATACATAAAATTCAAATTATATACCTAATATGCACATTTTGTGTGTGTTTTATCGGCCTATTTCCGCGACTATGGCCAATCACCGACGCCAGGGAGCAGTTTAACCTCACTTTCCTGGAAAATTTGCCAAACCCCTGCCTTTCTGTAAGGAGGGTAGGGATCTTTAACGTGCCCATCGCATGGACACGGGACCGACGGCTTTACACCCCCTACAAAGGGCGAAACGTGCAGACATTCAACTTGCTCAAATGCAATGCCAGAACTTCGGTTGATGTTAATGTTACAGTTTGTACTGAAAAAGTGAAAGGGGTACCCTGGGATCGAACCCAGTACCCTTCGGTTCAGAGGCACACGTTCTTACCACTAAACCACCGAGGTTCTTATAAATAACTTATTATATATTGCATAAGTTTTATATTATAGTAGATATTACTTGGTAGCGGTTATGTGAGTCAATTTCCCTTTACCACTCGGCTATAGAGAACATGCAAAATGCGAGTATATTTGCCGACTATAATCACATAAGGTCGTTTACGAATCTTAAGTCATTCTGACATTTCAAATCGTCACTGATATTTTCAGAAGAAAAACTATACAATTTGTAAAGTAATTTAAATCGTCCTGGTGACTTTTTTGTGCCAAAAAAGTTAATGTTTTTCTGCAATATTTAATATATTTTATTAACAGCAATATTTTGGTCTACACCGATAGAAAGACGAATAAAAATATGATAGAAGAGGTGAAAGAGGACATATGTTTGCTGAAAGAAGTTGGGAGAAAGAATGTAACATTTATTGCTCATATTCCAAGACATAATAATTCTGACAACATTCTGGTAACATTATTTGAATTGCCACAGTTTGCGACATCGCCTGGAGATTGTGATGATTCTGATATAATAAGAATACCCATAGCTGCTCAAGGCGTATACTACGAGCCCTAACAACTATATGTTGGGACAAGCTAACATTTCGGAAATAATACAACGGCTTTTCCAAACGACTGAATTATTTAGTTTTTACTTTTAAATACAAACATAACAGTAATTCTATATTATTAAAAAACCTTTTCATGTCCTGGTAAAGTAATCTCCATTAATAATAGCGTAATTTGTCATTGGAAGGTCAAACTTGCTGACAACTAAAAGTTGGGACAAGCACAAATCTTGTACTTAAAATGTTTAAATTAGTTATAGGCGGCGTTGGTATAAACGCCAAAATTATTTTATTTGTCCATTGGCAGTTGGCCATTAATGTAAAACGTCAAGTAGTGATGTTAGTAATTGTTAACATACTTTATTGTTAATTTAATTAAAATAATGGGTCGTGGAAAGGCTACGAACCAGAAATTACGTGAAATTATTATTCATCAATACCATAAGGGTAAAACAATGCGTAAAATTGCTAATGATTGAACTATTTCAAAATCTACAGTGTACAATATAATAAACAAATTCAGTGACACTGCTAATGTGGATGTTCGGGGCAGATGTTCGGGAAGACTGCAACTCGTTTCTGAAAGAGATTTGCGAAATTTAGTCAAAATATGCAAGTCGTCAAAATGAAGCACCCTTCGAGAAATAACTGCTAAATGGAACACGGTAACTGGATTAAATATATCTAGAGAATGTTGTCGAAAATACATGCGTAAATGCGGTCTGGAATTTTACAAGGTAAGTTTACTTTTGAATGGTTCATGCAGTATCAAAAGTCTCATAAAATGTCTTATTTAGGCAAAAGAAAAGCCGCTGTTAACAGAAGTTCAGAAGAAAAGCCGATATAATTGGGCAACATCTAAACTACTCTGGAGAGAAAATGAGTGGAATAAAATAGTATTTAGTGATGAGGCTAAATTTGATGTTTGCGTTGGAAACCACCGTAAACGAGTAATACGGAATGTGGCGGTGGTTCCGACCGCAGTGTTTCCGTCAACACTACTCTATGTTTCTGCATAAATACTCTTGACAGCTAAACGTTGCGTTACGTTATGCGACAGCCAGCTGTTAAGAACTACCGCATATAAGATACACCAGGCGATCTCTCTCGCTCTCATCGCTATCAACCGACACAGTGAACACACGTCTCTCCACGATCGGTCAGTTATCTGTTATGTACTCATGTACTGTTGTGATTGTTTTATAGTTAAATGTATCATATAGTTTATTCAGTTAGTGAAGTAATAAAGTTATATTAAATGTTTACGTATGGATTTAATATGAACAAGTGCAATTAACATCCATATTGGTGACCCCGTGCCGCAAGCCGAAGTTGACTAGCCTGATGTTCCAGCCGACGTCGCACAAGTGCAATTAACATCCATACGGAATAAAACAGAAGCCTTCCATAAAGATTGCCTGAAAAGAATTGTTAAGTTCCCAAAGGGAATTATGGTGTGGGGCTGCATGTCGGCAAGGGGTTTAGGTTTTTTAAAATTTATAGAGGGCACTGTAAATGCCCAAAAATATCAAGAGATACTTCAAACCACACTTTTGCCTAGTATTCAAAAATTGTTTCCCGACAATGATTTCATATTTCAACAAGATGGAGCATCATGCCATTCGGCAAAATCAACCAAAAAGTGGTTTGGTGACAATAATGTAAAGGTTTTATCCCATCCAGCTAGCAGTCCGGATTTAAATGTGATAGAAACCGTATGGCATAAAATGAAGCAGTATTTAAGAAACAACACTCAACGTACAATATCTGAATTACGGACAAAACTACAAGAAATCTGGGACAATTTTTCTGTTGAAATGTGTCAATCTTTGGTCAATACAATGCCTGCAAGAGTTCAAGCAGTTGTTAAAGCTAAGGGTGATGTGACCCCATATTAAATTTAGCTTTATTCTCAAGTTGTCAGTTAATTTGAACCTTAAGTGACAAAGTACTCCACTGCTAATGTCGATTGCTTTACCAAATCATAGAAAATTTTTAAATGGTCTAGGATATATTGTTATGTTTGTATTTAAAAGTAAAAACTAAATAATTCAGTCGTTTGGAAAAGCCGTTGTATTATTTCCGAAATATTAGCTTGTCCCAACATATAGTTGTTAGGGCTCGTATTTAGCTTAATATTATTTCGACAAAATTCATTTCCCAAATCCCTGTATTCTCTGAAGGTAGTTAAGTCAGATGAAAATATCCTCGAGTGTAATCTCAAGTCTAAATTACGCTATTGAGTACCTGGTATTGATTTCGGTGAAGTGATGCATTTTAATTGGTCTCGAATGAAATAGATAGTGAATTGAGGTCAAGCCAGGTTAGCTAAATCCAGAGGCAGCGAACCAAAAGCTCATAAAGCAGATTGAAACATTATATTATAAGCGTTGTTATGGGTAACATCAATTCTCCACTTAAATATTGTCAGTTTGGATCATTGCCCGCTCAAATATACTTTCAGTTTTTCACTCTGATTGCGTCATCAATATTAGATGGATACGGATACAAGTGTTTTTAGGATACATACACGAAACAGATGTGCAAGAATTAGACATGGATATAATCGAGGAAGTGGAACTTATCTTCTTTATCTAATATTTAACGAACAAGCACAATCAATATCAGCAATGAAAGCTGCTATTGGAACTTTACAGCAATTTCGTCGCGTATTTGTATTTAAATTAAGTTTATTTTATGTGACACTTTTAATATTCAGAAAAAAGACATTGTTCTGTTAACCCTATATTGCACATAATTTTATTTGGCAACGAAAAAAATTCACAGTATGTCTTTTGGTATGGATAATACGTAAAAAATGAAATATTGTTTTAAAATTGTTTTCATAATTTTAATTTTAAGTTTTATTAAAGGCCCCATTTGGGAACATTATGCGTATCAGACACAAGTTCTAAAGCTGGTCAGCTCATGAATAGTTGGCAGGTGTGGTATACTTGCAATATGGTAGGTGGTAGTGGAATTTTCCTTTACGTGATAGTAAAGATTTTTTCGCGCCCGAGGAGATACCACCCCTTTAATCAAGGGGCCGGTGAAGTCCCAACGGGCGTTTCCTGTTCTGATGTATGTGTCGGTTTCCCTTATAAGCAAAAATGATGATGGCTCCTCCTTGTACAAAAGATTCCGGAGGCAAAATACCCCCCCCCCATTCGGATCTCCGGTAGAGGGGTGTACAGGGGGCGCCAGCTTCGAGATTTACAATATCCTTTTCGAATATATGTGGCCTAAATTCTAACCTGAACTCTGTCCACCATTTCCTCCAGGTTAATAGGCCCCAACTCCTCTTCCTGACCGAAACTCAACTCAGTGCCAAAACAGCCACTAATCACCTTAATTTCCCGGGGTATGAGCTCCTTACTTCATTTAGATTGCATGGAGGCGTGTGCGCATACGTCCGTAGCAATCTACCCTGCACCAGACGCCCCAATTTAGAAGCTGGAAGAAAAGACATACTATGGATAAAACTCTCTCTCAGGGCTGCAACTAAATTCATTTGTTGCATTTACCGGTCACCTTCTGACAACAACTTTGTCCAGCTCTTTGACTACCTTTCTAAAAAAACCGACCATCTGATTTCTGAATATCCTTCCTTCGAGGTCACTATTCTTGGTGACTTCAATGTCCATAATAAGGAATGGCTAGGATCTTCCAAAACCGATCCACAAGGAAGAGCAGCGGAGGCCTTTTCAGTCAGCAATTCTTTGGCCAATATGGTTCAGCAACCTACTTACTTTCCTCGAATCTCAACACACGGCTCAAATCCCTTGGATCTCCTTCTTACTACAAAACCTGAATGCTATAAAACATCAGTCACCGTCCCCCTTGGTCGCTCAGACCACGGCATGGTCACTGCTTCCTGCGCAATGCAACCCAAGGTCACACAGTCATCACATCCACGTATCGTTTGGCACTACAACTCCGCGAACTGGGACGAAATGTGAGATTACTTTTCCTCATTCCCATGGGCGTCTGTCTGCTTCTCTCATCCTGACCCTTCTGATATCTCACAAAACGTCACCGAAATTATCCAAGCTGGCATGGAATTATTTATTACACGTACACAGAAAACCTCTGCAGCCACTCAAAAGCCCTGGTTCTCTAAATCCTGTGACAAGGCCAGACTTGAAAAGGTCAAAGCTCACAAAAAGCTTCTACACAATCCCAGTCAAGAAAACCGTCAAGCATTTAACGACACAAGAAACCGCTATGTCCGCATTATTTCTGAGGCAAAAAACTCGTTTAATAACCACATCAAAAACAAAGTCCTCTTAAGCTCCAGCGGCAGCAAACCCTTATGGACTCTTGCTAAATCTATTGGGAATAATTTCTGCAAGAGCACGTCCCCACCTCTTTTCTCAGGGGATGAAATTGTTTCTACCGCCCTGGGCAAGGCTGAACTTTTTGCCTCGTTGTTCGCCGGCAATTCTACTCTCAACCCACCTCCAAATGTTCAACCACCAACAGTCCCCAATGTCGCGCATAAAATGACGGATATCATTTTCAAAACTAGAAAGGTACGAAAGATGCTCTCTTCCCTTAATACCAGGAAAGCCTCTAGCCTTGACGAGATCCCAGCAATTGTTCTCAAAAAATGCGCACCAGAACTTGCTCCTGTCCTGACTCGTCTGTTTCAGACATCTTACAATAGAGGCATATTCCCTAGTAACTGGAAAACTGCTCGAGTACAACCCGTCCCCAAGAAATGATCGAAAGAGCTTCCTAGCAACTACATGCCTATTTCTCTCCTTTCAGTCATCTCTAAAGTGATCGAAAAGTATATAAACACCGAATTACTAAAATTTCTTGAAAAACACAGTCTAATCCACGACAGGCAGTATGGATTCCGTCAGCGCAGATCAACTGCCGACCTTCTTTCCTTTGTCACCCATTCTTAGAACAAGTCTATGGAACTACACGGTGAATCCCAGATTGTCGCTCTAGACATATCCAAAGCATTCGACCAGGTCTGGCACGCAGCGCTGCTTAATAAACTACCGGCCTATGGCCTACCACCAAAACTCTGTACGTGGACAGTAAATTTCCTCTCCAACCGGAGCATTTCTGTTGTCGTAGATGGTCATTCCTCTAAACTGTATCCAATTAATGCAGGAGTTCCTGAAGGTTCAGCTTTAGCCCCTACTTTATTTCTTCTCCACATCAATGCCCTCATCTCTAGCACATCTAACCCAGTTCACAGTTACGCGGACGACAGCACCCTCCACCCCAATATCCTTTCTTGGGGATGGGTTGTACTTGAGCAGTTTTCCAGTTACTAGGGAATATACCTTTATTGTAAGATATCTGAAACAGACGAGTCAGGACATGAGCAAGTTCTGGTGCGCATTTTTTGAAAACAATTGCTGGGATCTCGTCAATCTACCTTTTTAGTTTTGAAAATGATATCCGTCATTTTATGCGCGACATTGGGGACTGTTGGTGGTTGAACATTTAGAGGTGGGTTGAGAGTAGAATTGCCGGCGAACAACGAAGCAAAAAGTTCAGCCTTGCCCAGGGCGGTAGAAACAATTTCATTCCCTGAGACAAGAGGTGGGAACGTGCTCTTGCAGAAATTAGTCCCAATAGATTTAGCGAGAGTCCAGAAGGGTTTGCCGCCGTTGGAGCTTAAGAGGACTTTGTTTTTGATGTGGTTATTAAACGAGTTTTTTGCCTCAGAAATAATGCGGACATAGCGGTTTCTTGCGTCGTTAAATGCTTGACGGTTTTCTTGACTGGGATTGTGTAGAAGCGTTTTGTGAGCTTTGACCTTTTCAAAGGCTGTAGTTATCTAACCACGATTTTTATAATTCAATATTCAATATATATATATATATATATATATATATATATATACCAAAAAATGACGTGATAATTTTGATGGGAGACGCAAATGCAAAGATAGGCAATGAAGACATATATAAGTCAATAACAGGAGGTGAAAGTAAACATACGGCGAGTAATGACAATGGAGTAAGGTTGATATCTTTAGCAATAGAACAGAATATGAAAATAATGAGTACACACTTTAGAAGAAGAGATATACATAAGGGAACATGGACGATACCGGGACAAAATAAAACAAATCAAATAGATCACTTGTTAATAAAGGAAGAACATGCTTGGCTAATCACCAATGTGAAAACACGTAGGGGTGCGGAAGCTGATTCAGATCACTTCTTGGTAAAGGCTGTTTTAAGATTCCCAGATACGATTAAACAGACACAAAAAAGGAGGGCAGAAACTAGATACAATGTTAATGATCTACGAAAAGAAGAAATAGCCCTCAACTACAAGAAAAGAATAGACAAAGCTTATAGTAGTGATATGTTCCTGAATACAGACGGCATTGAAGAAAAATGGGAAAAGATAGAAAAGACGGTGACTGAGGCAACGAAAGCAACCCTGGAAAAGAGACGAAAACAAATAAAAAAGTACTGGATGAATGAAGAATGTAAAGCCGCACTAAAAAAAAGAGCAGTATTAAGACATCAAATGCTTCAGGCGCAAACGGAGGAAAACCTAGAAAAATATAACGAACAAAGAAAGAGAACAAAAAATATGTGTAGAACCCAGAAACGAAAATTTCTGGAAGACAAAATAAAAAATATTGAATATAAATATCAAAAAAATGAAATACGTAACTTCTACAAAGACGTGAAAGATATAAAAAGAGGCCACCAAAGCAGAGCAGTGTTCTTTAAGGATAAGGAAGGCAATTTGCTTGGAAACGATAAAGACATATGCAGAAGATGGAAAGAACATTTCGAAGAACTGCATAATGATGGAGATGAAGAAGAACTGAAAGAGTGTCATCAAGAGTTTTATGAAGAGGAAGAAGTTACAGAAGATCCAACGAAGCAAGAAATAGAAGAAATTATACAAACAATGAAAAACAACAAGAGTCCAGGTGAAAATGGCATTATGGCCGAAAATTTTAAATACGGAGGGACTGCTTTGGTTGCCATGATGTATGAGCTAATAAAAGAAATTTGGAAAACAAAAGAAATGCCAAAAAAATGGAATAAGACCATCATGGTAACTTTATTTAAGAAAGGAGATATAACAGAATGCACCAACTATAGGGGGATAGCGTTACCAGATGTGGCCTACAAAATTTTAGCAACACTAATAAAGAAACGGCTAGAAAAATATATAGAGCCTTTGCTAGGGGAATATCAGGCTGGTTTTCGGAAGGGTAGGTCGACAGTTGACCAGATATGTCTGCTAAAGCAGGTTTTGACAGGCTGTTACGAGTACGAGATTCCAGTACACATGATCTTTGTCGACTTTAAGACCGCCTACGATTCAGTGAAAAGAAGTAAAGTAGTTGATATACTTAGAGAGTTCAGAGTACCCGAGTATATTGTGAAACTGGTAATAATGACACTATGTAACACCACGTGCGCAGTAAGGGTAAACGGAAATCTGACAGAAGAGTTTGATGTGAGAAGAGGAGTGAGGCAGGGAGATCCGCTGTCAACGTTACTATTCAATATAGTTCTGGAGAAAGTGATAAGAGAGAGTGGTATAAACAGAACTGGGAGCTTGTTTGACAGGAGTCATCAGTGCCTTGCTTATGCGGATGATATATTGTTACTGGCCAGAAATAGAAAAGAGCTGGAAAGTATCACTAGAAGTTTGGTGGAAGTAGCAGACAGTGTGGGACTTCAAATAAATAAGGACAAGAGCAAGTATATGGCAATTAAAAAGACTAAAGTGACTAATAGTGAACCTTTTACAGTGAAAATGCGAGGGGAGAGAGTCATAGAGTTCGAAGAGGTTAATAATTACATGTACTTAGGTGTATTAGTAGACAATAGATGTGATGAGGAGGTAGAAATTAACCTAAGGATAGCAAAAGCCAACAGATGTGCGGGAGGGCTTAACAGCTTCCTTAGATCAAAGAACATCTCGCGTGCTGCGAAACTCAGAGTATATAGGACTGTGATAAGACCAACCTTGGCATATGGTTGTGAAGCATGGACAATGAACCGAAGACTGGAGGACAGAATAGCGATATGGGAGAGAAAGGTACTACGCAGAATCTTCGGAGGCAAGAAAGTAGATGGCATGTGGGAAAGACGTCCAAATGTGGAAGTGTATGAAATGTATGGAGAACCGCCGGTGTCTCAACTGGTTAAGGCACGCAGACTACAGTGGCTGGGACATATAGAACGAATGGGTGTGGAGAGAATGGTGAAGAAGTGTGTCTGGTCAAATCCAGAGGGTAGAAGGAAGAGGGGAAGACCAAGAAAAAGATGGCTTGATGCAGCACAACAAGACTTGCTAGAAAAAGGAGTCCAAAACTGGAAGACGATTGCACTGGATAGGAAGCAATGGAAATGTATTACCAAGCTATGGGCCTAAATGGCCTGTGAATGCTTCATATATATATATAGCTAGTGTAAGTCTCTTTAAAAGAAACTTGTATTACAAAATTTCATCAAAGTTACAAAAACTTTCCAGAAGTAAACCTAATTCATATTTCGAAAAGTATCTGCGAAATTATAAACGTAACAGTTATTTTTCCTTATTAATCGCCTGAATGATTTAGTTTTAGGCAACCTAATCATACCGGTTTTTCCAACAGGTAAAAAAGCTTTTTAAAAACAGATTCTGTACATTTTCTTAATGAAAACTCAATATCAACAATGTCTGCTGAAAATTATAATTTTAGGCTCAAAGGTGACAAAGTTGTTTAGGCGTTTTAAACAAAAATGAGATTCTGCCAAAAGGTATGAAATCTGTACACTATTGCCGCTCCAAATATCAAAGTAAAACAAAAAACGATACATTCATGGAGCGGGAATCGATCTCGGAACGTTCTGCGTAGGAGACAAGCACCCTACCACTGAATCAGCTGAGATACGTTAATTGTTTACCTGATACTTGACGCCAACTTCATGAAATTATTATTCATTAATGGCCGACGTTCACTCTCGTCTTGTGTTTGAGTTGTCGTTTGTATTGTTTTAATGACACCATGAGTCGATTTTCCGGCACATTTGGGTATGTTGTTGTTGGACCGCTGATGCAATAGATGAAGACTCCAGCCTTGGCAACCTGTGTATAGTTTGAATCTAATTTTTTGAAGAATTAGAAAATTTGCCCCTGATGATGGCTATTGTATAGCCGAAACGCGTAGGGCACCCCATCAATAAATTTTGCTGTCTGGATGAAGCTTCTCATTAAGTACCTTAATTATGTCTATCCCAGACCTTGTGACGTTCAGGAATGAAATATTCAAAGTAGACGTAACAATAAATTACATATTTAATAGAATTGTCATTTGAAGCACATTCAACGAATGCTTTGTGTGTGTGTGTGTATAAAAATTGAAACTTACCCCGGATACGTGTTCTAGAGGCCCTAGTCCCCGGTCACTTCAACAATTTGTTTTCAAAAATCAAAATCGGGATCTCCTCATTAGTGATTTTTTAAAAGAAAATTCACTAAAAAGCACAGGATAATTGGAATGGATATTTAAATATCATGTACTTTATCCAACTGTATGTATCTTAGATTAGCATCATCCATACTTTTATTTTCACTAAGCTTTCCCCCATTTCAGCTGATAAGGAAGAAACAAGCAATGTGCAATGTAGTAAAAGCCAAAACTTTCGAAAATTCGAGAGTCCGTATATCTTTATTAGCAAGATAAATGTTAAAATTCGATAAAAAATACTGATAATTGTGATATTTCTGTAATAATTTACATCGTTTACCCTATAAAATGGTAACTGTATGTATAGTATAATTATTCAGCTCGTATTTGCTTTTCACTTTGGGTGAAATGAAACACGGACCTGTTTTCAGAAGGAAACAGACATACTAATTTTCCTTGACACTAAGAACAGGCGACATAAGATAGGAGAAAGCTCTGCTGACATGTAATTTTCGTTGAATACATCCAGTAATAGCAACACTCATGTAAATAAAAGCTGTAAAGCATGCAAGGCATTTTAACGAAATCAGAAAATAAGCTTACTGTTGTAATTCTTGGTGAAGAATATTCATCAGCTATTTATTTTCTTGAAACGTCACGCCCTGAAAAGATATACAGCACCGAATCTCCGCCCTGAGATGCTTTTTTACGTCAAGCAGAACACATTCGCTGTATTCTCTTCTTTTCTTGATATAATAAAAAAGAATCCATTATTATGGAAAGTAAATCAGATTAAATGACATATTTAAATCTATTGCCGGGAATCAATTTGTAAAGAATACAATAGGCATACAAATCCATATAATTTTTTTTCCGTTTAGATCTTTTTATGCCCGGGCCAAGGAACAAGATAAGGAGTGCTCCGGCACTTAAAATAATTTTATATTATTTTGCTTATTTATGTACCCTAAATTTGCAATTTGTGTACAATAATAACCATCCAATATTATGAAAACCAAAATAATAAAAATTTGTACACTATTATTACACAGCACTATATATATATATATATATATATATATATATATATATATATATATATATATATATATATATATATATATACATATATGAGACATACTTGATTCTCTGGTTGAACCGCGTTCGGAATTTATCAAAACCCGACGTTTCGGTTCCTAGTTTGGAGCCATTTTCAAGCGGTAAAGGAAATATGTAAGGACACTCTAAGGCCTCAATCTGCCTACTTCTTAGAGTGGTGGACAAAGGTAGGTAAAGGAAATATGTAAGGACACTCTAAGGCCTCAATCTGCCTACTTCTAAGAGTGGTGGACAAAGGTGGGTAAAGGAAATATGTAAGGACACTCTAAGGCCTCAATCTGCCTATTCCTTAGAGTGGTGGACAAAGGTAAGTAAAGGAAATATGTAAGGACACTCTAAGGCCTCAATCTGCCTATTCCTTAGAGTGGTGGACAAAGGTAAGTAAAGGAAATATGTAAGGACACTCTAAGGCCTCAATCTGCCTACTCCTTAGAGCGGTGGATAAAGGTAGGTTGGGTTGTTGTAGCTCGATTACGGGGCCTCAATCTACCTACTCCCCAAATCTCGCCGGAGATCGTCTGTGAGGTCTCAGTGTGTTCAACCCTAGGCCTCAGAGAGATTTATTTAATTTATTTATATCCCTATTAGTTAATTTTCTCGCACAAAATGTTCTTTTAATAGCGATTTTTCTTTTAAATGAATTTAAAGAATTTTCTTTGAAGAAGCGTTTGTTGTAAATTTATGTATGAAAAATTATTCAGTTGATGGAACATTTTTTTACACGTAATTAATCGAAAATAAGGTTTTAATGGGTTTTCTTGCAAACAAATTATTTTATTTTCAATTTTAGTTACATATTACGTATATAATTTGAATTTTATGTATTCTTTTTGCAAAATTTAGTGTAAAAACATATTTAGCCATTTTTCGCGGATTTTTTTTTGTGTTTCGTCGAAATCATTTTTTGTAAGATGTTTTTGTGAAACTTTGGTAGTTAGTGGTAAATGTTTAATAAGTTATTTTAAAAAAAGTTTACGGATTTTCTCGAAAAATTGTTTGCAAATCTTCATGAAATTTTTGTTGTATCCTCGTAAAAGTTTTTGTGGCAGGTGGTAGTGGAACTTTCCTTTACGTGATAGTTAAGGATTTTTTCACGCCCGCCGTCCACCATTACGTCTAGGCTAATAGGCCTCAACTCCTCTTCCTCACCGAAACCCAAATCAGTGCCAAAACAGCCACTAATAACCTTAATTTTTCGGGGTATGAGCTTCATACTTTCTTTAGATTGGATGGAGGCGTGTGCGCAACAGTCCGTAGCAATCTAACTTGCACCAGACTCCCCAATTTAGAAGCTGGAAGAAAAGACATACTTTCGATAAAACTCTCTATCAGGGCTGCAACTAAATTCATCTGTTGCTTTTACCGGTCACCTTCTGACACCAACTTTGTCTAGCTCTTTGAATACCTTTCTGAAAAAACCGACCATCTGATTTATGAATATCCTTCCTGCAATGTTTTGGTCACTTCAATGTCCATAATAAGGAATGGCTAGGATCTTCAAAAACCGATCCACAAGGGAGAGCTGCGGAGACCTTTGAAGTCAGCCATTCTTTAGCCAATATGATTCAGCAACCTACTTACTTTCCTCGCATCCCAACACACAGGTCAAATCGCTTGGATCTCCTTCTTACTACAAAACATGAATGCTATAAGATATCAGTCACCGCCCCCCTTGGTCGCTCAGACCATGGCATGGTCACTGCGTCCGGCGCAATGCAACCCGAGGTCACACAGTCATCACACCCTTGTATGGTTGGGCACTACAACTCCGCAAACTGGGACGAAATTCTGGATCACTTTTCCTCATTTCCATGGGCGTCTGTCTGCTTCTCTCATCCTGACCACTCTGATATCTCGCAAAACGTCACAGAAATTACCCAATCTGGCATGTAATAGGAGGTGGTCACATTGAAAATTTTGTTGCAATGATTCCCTACATATTTTGTTTATTGCTGTGGTAAAAGTGGTAACATATAATGTGTTTTATAATGTTACTTTATTAAATAACTTTTTAACGGAAAAATATAGCAATTTTTTTGCTTGACATAATTTGTCCAAAAAAAAAATAGTTCTCTTTAAATATGTCAAAGTATACGTATGTTTCTGGGGAAACAAATTGCTTACGTCATTACTTCAGTTTCCAAATATCCAAAAATATGCAAATTTGGCTTAAAATGGACTTTATTCAATCGCATTTAAGAACCTCTTTTCAGATTTTTCTATCGCTTTTCCTTTTCTTATAATAGAGCCGGGACATCGTGTTTCGCTCACCCTGTACAAATGTGTAAGGCTGGATGGACTTTAATCATCATTAGAAACATAAACCGGTCTTGCTCTTATGAGAGCTCGTCAGTGTGCTATATTAATGTATGGTATTGTAGTTTGTTTTTGTAACGTCGGCCGGGTTAGGTCAGGTAAGCAGTTTCACCTCAACATAATATACTGATGGCATTGGTCCTTCGGCTCGTAAACAGCCATCTTTCAGGGGAAAACTTCAATTCAAAGTAAGTTTTAACATTGAATTGCTTTCAACAAGATCGTGCTACGACCGACACAAATATGTCGAATAATTGCAATAAATGGCGTTTTAAATCGACTATGAAGATACTTTTCTTTAAGAAAGCAACATCAGTTGCTTCTTATTGAAGCATCTAATTAACGAATCTTATTAAGATGATAAGCTAAGCTTGGGACGCCCGCATTAGCTAGATCTTAAAGCCGCGCATTTTACATGTCTGTATTATATTCGGCATAAATTAATTGGTGCATTGTTTATTTGTCTTGAGCGACGAAGACTTTACATTTTCGAATCACTTAAAAAACTTTATCGGACACCTGGAATATTTTTAATTCAACACTTTTAGACGTGCAGATGATTATCAATATTTTGATATGTATTTTTATTGAACGCCTATTTTGATAGTAGGTCTGGATAACAAAAAAATCTGGACGCAGCAAGTGCGTCATGGAAGTGAATTTTCATAAAAATATTTTTAATATCAAATATTATGTCTTTCTAATGCAAGCAGGTATCAATCTGGTTACGGTATAACATATATAGTAGAAAGTATGTACCATATTATATCGAAATAACTTATTGCCTGAAAATGTACAAAAAAATTCCGAAAGTAAAATTAAAACCTTTGCGAGAAAACTGGTTTCCTAGCCAACATACCTTGGGTTAAAAGCAAATTGAGTTATGGAAATTTGAAGCATTTAATGAAAATTCGCTACCACAATACACTTACTTAGTTTTGCCGTAGAAATGCGTCACCCTGTAAGCAGATAAAAAACTCCCGGAGATGGATTATAGGGGGCCTAGTTTGCGCTCATTTGAAGAAAATTTTTTAAATTGAAAAGTCGCGGATTCCACAATAACGAATTTTGTCTACGATAATTAGCTAAAAATTATAGACCGTTAAACCATAAACTTAACTAAAACTACCGCCAAAGCATCAGAGAAATGGTCTATTTGAAATAAGTTTTCTGGAAATACTTTAATCAAATAAAGCACAATGACGGCTGAACCTGAAACTTAAAGGTTTGCAGAACACTCTTCTTAAGACATTTGCTTTACATAATCCGTATTTGTTTCAGGTTCTTTGCCTAAATGTTGCAAATTTTGACTTTTCAAATCGCGACAGTCATTTTGAGGAAAGCCCCAATTTTAAGGCACTTTCTTAAAAAAATTCACTAACCTAAATTTTTTTGAGTACCTTTCGCCTACAAGTGGCTTGGATAAGTTCGTTAGCCAGCAAAATCGGCCCAGGTTTTCACGTAAAATTCTGTGTTTTCTTTCGGAAAAAAATTATGTCTGCGGAAATAACAAAGTAAGGGCAAACAAATTTGGTACGCCTGTCTGTGTTACAAAGCGTGAACCATGCAATGAATTCTATTTGAAATGAATTTTCTGTAAATATTTTGGTAAAATGAGGGACAATGACGGTTGAGGCTGAAACTTAATGGTTTGTAGAACACTCTTTTTGAGACATTTTCTTTACATCATCTGTATTTGTTTTCGGCTCTTTGCATAAATTTTGCGTTTCAAATCGCGACTTTGACGTTTTGAGAAAAACCCCATTTTTTTTCTTTAAATGCCCATAACTTTTTTCTCTTTAAACTTACAGACCTAGATTTTGGTGCATGGTTCGTCCTTTATATTGCCACGCCTACCAAATTAGGTTGCCCTTACTTTGTGCTTTCCAGAGATATAGTTTTTTTCCGAAAGGAAACACAAATTTTCCGGGAAAACCTGGGTCGATTATTCTGGATATATAAGCCACTTGCAAAAAAAAGTACTCTGCAATTTTGATCAGAATCGGTTCATTCTTTTTTGAGTTATCGGTGTGATGCATATATACATAAACATAAAAAAATTAAACTGACGTTGGATGTGAATTCCAGGGGCCTAGTTTGCGCTCGTTTAAAGAAATTATTTCAAAATTCAAAAGTCTGGATCTCCTTATTTGATAATTTTTTTAAGGAAAATGCACTAAAAGCGCTGTCAATTGTGTGCTCTTCCGTTGCTAAAATTGAATCGGATATTCTACCTGTCAAAGGGATTATCCAATTAAAATCACAAATGGGGAATTTACAATATATCAAAGCCAACTTTATACAATCCCTCTTAAAAAACCCAGTTCACTCTGTTGACGCGAAGTTTATGTTGAGTTTCTCTCTTATCTGTTGCGTTTTAAACCTACGTTTATGTTGAGCGTCTGTCATATACGTTGCGAAAGAAATTTTCTTTTGTAGCATTTTAGCGAATTTTTTTTTAAAAAATTCGCTTATGGGGAGATCTGTGTTTATATATATATATATATATATATATATATATATATATATATATATATATATATATATATATATATATATATATATATATATATATATATATATATATATATATATATATATATATATCCGACCGATAACTCAAAAAATAATGGACCGATCTTGATAAAATTTGCAGAGTACCTTCCTTTTGCAAGTGGCTTGGATAAGTTCGTTAGCCAGGAAAATCTGACCAGGTTTTCCCTGAAAATTTTGTGTTTTCTTTATAAAAAAATTCATATCTCCAGAAATAACAAAGCAAGGGCAACCAAATTTGGTACGCGTGTTTGTATTATTAAGAGTGAACTCTGTACCAAAATTTAAGTCCATAGCTTTAAAGACAAAGAAGTTATGGGCAGTTAAAGCAATAAATGTAGGAGTTTTCCTCAAAACGTCAAACTCGCAATTTTAAACGTCAAAATTGGCAATGTTTAGGCAAAGAATGTAAAACAAATACCATTTGTGAAAAGAAAATGTTGCAAGAAGAGTGTTCTGCAAACCCTTAAGCTTCAGATTCAACCGTCATTGCCCTTCATTTTACTAAAACGTTTACAGGAAATCCATTTCAAATAGACCCTTTCTCTGGTGCTTTGGCTGTCAGTTTAGTTAAGTTTGGTAGCTGTTTGGATATTTATTTGTAGGTTTAGTGAAATTTATGGTTTAACGGCCTATAATTTTTTTTAGCTAATTATCGTGGAACAAATTTGTTAATGCATTTTTGCATTTTTTATCGAAATATGATGCGTTTATCTTTAAAAAAATCTGGACGCAGTAAGTGCGTTTTGGTTGCGAATTTTCGGTAAATTTGCAGTTAAGCTCCCGAACGCTTTTCAAAACACTGTTTTCAGAAACCTGCCTAGAGCCCCCCCTGGATCCACAAACCCCAAGAAAAATTTGTTGTTCACACTCCCCAAGGAAGTTACGGGACCAGGAGTGAGTAGGGGTGCATAATTTTTTTAGCTAATTTTTTTAGAACAAATTCGTTAATGTAATTTTGCATTTTTTATCGAAATATGATGCGTTTATAAGAAAAAAATCTGGACGCAGTAAGTGCGTTTTGGTAGCGAATTTTCGGTAAATTTGCAGTTTAGCTCCCGAACGCTTTTCAAAACACTGTTTTCAGAAACCTGCCTAGAGCCCCCCCCTGGATCCACAAACCCCAAGAAAAATTTGTTGTTCACACTCCCCAAGGAAGTTACGGGACCAGGAGTGAGTAGGGGTGCATAATTTTTTTAGCTAATTTTTGTAGAACAAATTCGTGAATGCATTTTTCCATTTTTTGTCGAAATATGATGCGTTTGCAAGAAAAAAATCTGGACGCAGTAAGTGCGTTTTGGTAGCGAATTTTCGATAAATTTGCAGTTTAGCTCCCGAACGCTTTTCAAAAAACTGTTTTCAGAAACCTGCCTAGGCCTCCACCCCTCTGGATCCACAAACCCCAAAAAAATTTCTTGTTCACACTCCCCAAGGAAGTTACGGGACCAGGAGTGAGTAGGGGTGTATAATTTTTTTAAACTAATTTTCGTAGAACAAATTCGTTAATGCATTTTTGCATTTTTTATCGAAATATGATGCGTTTGTAAGAAAAAAATCTGGACGCAGTAAGTGCGTTTTGGTAGCAAATTTTCGGTAAATTTGCAGTTTAGCTCCCGAACGTTTTTCAAAAAACTGTTCAGAAACCTGCAGGTGAGGTCCTAGTAATGTCTCTGAAAACAATTTGTTGAAAAGCGTTCGGGTGCTAATCTGCAAATTTACCAAAGTTTCATTAAATCCTTCAAATTTCAATAACTCAATTTGCTATTAACGTAAGCTTTGTTGGATAGAAAACCAACATTTAAGTTTATTTTCGGAAAATTTTTGTATATTTTCAAACCATAAGTAATTTTGATAAAATATAGTACATTGTTTCTACCACATAGGCTATACCGGTAATCAGATTGATGCCTGCTCGCATTTGCTATTAAAAACATTTTTATGGAAAATCACTTCCATAACACATTTGCTGCATCTAGACTTTTGAAAAATGTTTATATATTTTCAAACAATAAATTTATTTCAATGAAATATGATACATTGTTTCTACTATATAGGCAACCAAGTTTGATGCCTGCTTTCATCAAAGAAAGACATTTGCTATTAAAAATATTTTAAAGAAAATTCGCTACCATAACGCACTTGCTGCGTCCCGAGATTTTTTAAAGTTCAGCATGACGCATCCTTTATACTCGTATTTCAAATAAAGTTAAACTAGCTGACAGAAATAAGTAGAGTAATAGTTTTCTAAAAGTTACTAGGTCCTGTAATGTTAGTTAAAATGGATTAGATAATCCAGTAATGAAATATTGATGTTTGTCATATTGCAGATGCAGAATGAGATGTTCTGTTAACAGCTGGTAATATAACAGAGATGTCTGCATTGAGGTGATGTCACAACGTTTAATTACATTAAATAATAAAACGGCAGCACTGTTTACTCTCTATGTGTTGGACGTTTTATCATCAATATACTGTATTATAGTGAAATGTAGTTATTATCTAAAATCTATTTAATAATTAAATTTATAAATACGTTTATGATAGTTTCAGAGCAATGATTGCATATTATACATTCTGACGGTTTAAACATCAATGTGTTAAAATATCTAATAAATATTATATTTCGTTATATTAAACAAATGTCAACTTCCACTATAACTGATTGACAAAATAAGAGATTGGCCTAACGCGGTTATCTTCGTCATTACTGCAAATATACAGTAGCTTAAACAGGCACAAGTTTATGGTAATAAAATTTGACTCTATTATTAGACTCAACTTCTTAAAAACTCTTAGACAATATAACAGGAATACTAAGGGACTGACAAAAACATGTAGTATTCACTCTCCGCAAGTTTCTGAAACCATAGAGAACATTTCTTCTTCAAATTTTAAGAGAAAGAAGTTGGATTTGTTCGCCAAGGGTTTGAAATATGCTCCCCCACTCGTGACCCCAGCAGTGACGGACCTCATTGTCGGGGTGAAGAGCTCAATCAAGTTTATTGACGAGCAAACTAAGAACTCCATACGTCAATTATCTAAAAGTTGCCTTTCAAACCAGACCTCAAAATTGACAAACAGTCAAAAATCGAAATGCCAACAGCAAGAGATTTGAAGAGGAAATTGTTTTTATTTAAAAGCAGATAAAGGCGACAGCCTTGGTATTCTGGATAAGATCAAATACTTTGATAGAGTGGAAATCTCATCACAACCGGTACTTTATTTTACTTATCGACGTTGCAAACTTAGATAGTTTTGTATATAGTATTTGCGCTTTTGTTACTGTCTTTTTTTAATCTGCTTTTATTATTTATACGGCACCCATGGACCCTTATGTGGAGAGATTGCAACACGTTTGCATTGATACCCAAACGATTGACGACATTGTCGACTACAAAAAGCAAGTCGGTGGCTTTCACGGTGAAAGTTTCCAAATATTCCACTTGAACATACGAAGTTTAGCAAAAAATTTGGATGAACTTAAGCTGATACTTAGTCAGTTTCAAACGGACCTAGATGTGATTGTTTTGGGAGAAACTTTTGCCTTGTATGATACTTCACTTTTTTAGATGAGTGATTACAATATACTATATAATCGGGGCAAGGTAAATAGGAATGATGGTGTGGTTGTATATATAAGGGATGCATTACATTATGAATATAGTGTAATGGATTTTAGTGGAATAAGTGTGATGAATGTATGTGTACACAGTGGAAAGTTTTCTTTAATAATAACTGCAATATACATACCACATGAAACATGCCCAAATGAAGACTATCACGTTATTGTGGGAGACACTAATTTTGACATTTTATCAGCAAAATCACCATCGCAGGAATACTTGAATATTTTATCACAACATGGTTTTGTTACACTCGTGTGTTTGAGAGATCAAAAAATTGTTGTTGTTGTAAAATTCCGTTATCTTGTTGTGTGTTGTTGATTGTATTCATTGTCGTTAACTTAGAAATGTGTTTATTTTATTATTATCATCATTATTTGAATAATGTCATTAATACTTTATAGACCTATAAAGCAACATTTTGTGTGTATGTCTTTAATTCTTTTATTTACAAATATGGTGGTTTCGGGTATGCGCTATTTCACTTTCATCCCTTAATTATCTTCAAAACTAACTTCACATCCAGTTGACCGGAGAAAAATTACAATAATAGGTCTTTTAGCCAAAATATTCAAAATCAAGTAACTCGCAAACGGTGCATTTTATCGTAATTTACTAAGTATACCTTTTATACTCAGTTTTTTAAGTAGAATTCAATGTTTGAGTCCAGAATTCCAAATATCCACCCCAAAAATCTAAGGGTGAAAAATAACCACAACCCCCAGAAAACAACTTTTAAAATTAAGATAGTTTTTATTTTTCTTATTCGGGAGGTGTATTTTAGCTACTGGACGAACTCTCGCAATTTCATCAAAATCAAAATATTTACAAGCCACCCCTTTGAGGGGCGGTACCTCCGTAATGAAGTATCGGAGGACACATGTTTATGAACAAAACCCCACTTATTTTTCGGTGTTCTAACAGAGCGTGAATTTGTGCAGAAAACTCTTGGAACACCATATATATATATATATATATATATATATATATATATATATATATATATATATATATATATATATATATATATATATATATAAACTTGATAACTGACCATGGAAATGGTCATGCTAATTCGCGCTCATTTGAAGAAATTTTTGCAAAGTCTCACCATCGATACCTCTCATACTACCTGGTCCTGCACCAAGATGGCGTCCCTGTCGTATCTCTCACAATGTTCTCCAGTCTGGCATCTTGCAATAACTTGCATTGTTTAGATTTTTATCTACGATTTTCTAAATAGCATAACAGTACAGTTAACATCATCTGTCTTTGTCTAGCATTGTAGATATTGCATTACAGAATCTGAAGTGTGTCGAGGATTATTTTATTATTAATTTAGAATAACTTAATTTTCCTTTGACCAAACGACTTGAAAATTCGTACACTACCACGCCTGTCCATTTTCTTTTAGGTTGTAAATTTTCGTTTCAATCACTTAGACAATTTGAGAGATATTGCGTTTAAAAAAATATTTTTTAATTTTTTATTAAGGAAAATTGGGCGTTAAGCTTTGATGAACGAACTCGTCCAAGCCATTCTCAAAATAAGGGTAATTCCCAAATTTTATCCAAATCAGTGAAGTATTTTTTGAGTTATCGGTTGGATATATATATATATATATATATATATATATATATATATATATATATATATATATATATATATATATATATATATATATATATATATAAACATTTTAACTGACCATGGAGATTAGTTCCAGAGGCCCTAATTCGCGCTCATTTCAAGAAATTTTCTGAAAGTCTCACCAGCGATAGTCTATTAGTCTATTAGTGAATTTTCATAATGAAAATTCACTAAAACTACCAAAAAAGGAAAGTTAGAGTACTTGTGTCATATTATGAGAGGAGAGAAGTATGCTTTACTTAGAAATATCATGCAGGGAAAAATCAAAGGCAAAAGGAGCGTAGGTAAAAGAAAAAGGTCGTGGTTGCGCAATCTAGGCGAGTGGTATGGATACAGCTCAATTGAACTTTTTAGGCGCACCACAGGGAAGATAATATTGGCTATGATCATTTCCAATCTCTGATAGGAATGGAACGAGAAGGGAAAAAATTTATTTTGCTTTAAAATAACATGTTGTAGTTATTTGTTTTATTTATCATTTTCTTTTGCAAATTAAGGTGCCGTTTATGTTAATGATTTTACTTGTTAAGGCACTAAAACTTCAAATAAAAAGACTTTTTTGCTTGCTCATAAATTTTTAAAGAAATTCCCCATGTTAAAAACTCTTGTCGTTTTCGATTATGTTATGGCAATGCTGTGATGAAAATTTAATTGCAGAAAAAACGACGATATGAGCTTGTAAGCGGTAACAATACAGAATAGAGCATTATACGTGATAAAAGTTAAGCTGACGACATTAACAACTACTCAGGGAGTAGAGGCTTTTATGCTCCCTTCTTCGTCTTCTTTCAGACGTGATGGTTTTTCTTTAGATCCACAAGGGGGAATCGATAGCTCTGGTATACACTCAGTTACAATAACATAGGGGATGTTAGTTTTTATCTAGACCCACTTAATTTGAATATTTTGATTGTAAAGTGATATATTCCCGATGTTATTCAAGGAATATAATGACAGCTCAAGTATTATTAAAAAAAAGAAGGTTTTTTTTTCACATAAATAACCTTTTTTGCCGCATTCTATTCACTTATTAGAAAATATTGATAGGCGTTGATGGTCACTTAAAAAAAAACTTAGTTCTTACAGAATTTTCGTAGAAAAGATAAACTAATGACCCTGTACACTTACTTTTCTGTGCTAGTTGCAGTTTCACGCATTCATCGTGAAACACTGGAGACCCCTTTTTGAAAATTTAGAATTTTAACGTCAGTATGGTCGAATTTTAAACAGAGATTTTTGCAGCTTACTTCCTCTGGCATTTTTATATCAACTCGGGTAGCTAAAGACAACGATGATAAAAAAAATCTTTATTAAAGTGGATATTTACTCTTTTTGGGGTGATTCTGACTAAAAACTTATATTTTTTAGATCTTCAGTGCACATCCTTGGTGCTTGCTAACAATAGCCATTGTTTACTGTCTGTGTAACTTTGTCCTTTGTGTAATAAATTCATTTTAATTGACCCGTGTTTTCTTAATCACCTACCTGATATACATGCAATCGTATAATTAAACAAATTAATTAAGCTACCGAGGAACGTAGGTAGCGAATTATAAAGGTAGAATATAATTTTTGTCAATCACAAAAATAACAGTAAATCTCGTTCAAATCAAGCTACTTGCCATATTCTTCAGCATCTTTAGATACAAGATCGTTTTAAGTATCTCTTCAATCTTCTCTGCATCTTTGTCATTATTATTCAATTGTAATTGACCAAAATCAATAACGATCATAGCTGAATTCTGATCAGTAAAGTGTTCAACTATATAATCTGTGGTGCTGAAATATCTCTCCTCCCTCCATTCGGATCTCCGGGAGAGGGGTGTACAGGGGGCGCCGGCATCAAGATTTGACATATCCTTCTCGAATATATGTGGCCTAAATTGTGACCTGAACTCCGTCCATCATTTCGTCCAGGTTAATGGTCCCCTACTCTTCTTCCCCACCGAAACCCAAATCAGTGCCAAAACGGCCAATAAGCACCTTAATTTCTCGGGATATGAGCTCCTTACTGCCTTTAGATTGCATGGAGCCGTGTGCGCATACATCCGTAGCAATCTATCCCGCACCAGACTCCCCAATTTAGAAGCTGGAGGAAAATAATACTTTGGACGAAACTCTCTCTCTCTCTCTCTCTCTCTCTCAGGGCTGCAACTAAATTCATCTGTTGCATTTACCGGTCACCTTCTGACAACAACTTTCTCCAGCTCTTCGACTAGCTTTCTGAAAAAACCGAACATCTGATTTCTGAATATCCTTCCTCCGAGGTCACTATTCTTGGTGACTTCAACGTCCATAATAAGGAATGGCTAGGATCTTCAAAACCCGATCCACAAGGGAGAGCAGCGGAGGCCTCTACAGTCAACAATTATTTAGCCAATATGGTTCAGCAACCTACTTACTTTCCTCGCATCCCAACACACGGCTCAAATCCTTTGGATTTCCTTCTTACTAGAAAACCTAAATGCTATAAGACATCAGTCACCGTCCCTCTTGGTCGCTCAGACCACGAAATGGTCGCTGCTTCCTGCGCAATACAACCCGAGGTCACACAGTTATCACACCCACGTATCGTTTGGCACTACAACTCCGCAAACTGGGACGAAATGCGGGATAACTTTTCCTCATTTCCATGGGCGTCTGTCTGCTTCTCTCATCCTGACCACTCTGATATTGTTTCTACCGCCCTGGGCAAGGTTGAACTTTTTGCCTCGTTGTTCGCCGGCTATTCTACTCTCAACCCACCTCCAAATGTTCAACCACCAACAGTCTCCAGCGACGCGGATAAAATGACGGATATCATTTTCAAAACTAAAAAGGTACGAAATATGCTCTCTTCTCTTAATAGCAGGTAAGCCTCTGGCCTTCACGAGATCCCAGCAATTGTTCTCAAAAAATGAGTACCAGAACTTGCTTCTGTCCTGATTCGTCTGTTTCATACACCTTACAATAGAGGCATATTCCCTACTTACTGGAAAACTGCTAGAGTACAATCCGTCCCCAAGAAATGATCCAAACCGCTTCCTAGCAACTACAGGCCTATTTGTCTCCTTTCAGTCGTCTCTAAAGTGATGGAAAAGTATATAAACACCGAATTACTAATATTACTTGAAAAACACAGTTTAATCCACGACAGGCAGTATGGATTCCGTCAACCTAGATCAACTTCCGACCTCCTTTCCTTTGTCACCCATTCTTGGAACAATTCTATGGAGCTACTATGGTGAATCTCACATTGTCGCTCTAGACATACCCCAAGCATTCGACCAGGTCTAGCAAGCAGCACTGCTAAATAAACTTTCTGGCTATGGCTTACCACCAAAACTCTGTACCTGGACAGCAAATTTCCTCTCCAACCGGAGCATTTCTGTTGTCGTGGATGGCCATTACTCTAAACTGTATCCAATTTATGCAGGAGTCCTTCAAGGTTCAGCTTTAGCCCCTAATTTTTCTTTTCTCCACATCAATGACCTCCGCTCTAGCACATCCAACCCAATTTACAGTTACGCGGACGACAGCACCCTCCACTAAAATATACAATATTCTAAGCCTGTCTGTTTAGCCCAATTAGATGAGGAACGCAGACTTATGGAGGGTTTTGTCTCTGTGAATCTCCAAAAAATATTGGACTGGGGAAGTAGAAATCTTGTACAATTCAACTCAAATAAATCTCAGTCTTGTCTTCTATCTCATAGGAGATACACCAGAGCCCTAGACTTATCACAATGAACAACCAAGTTAATCAAAGTAGTGAGTCCTTTTTACTTGTTGGCATTTCTGTGGATCTAAATCTCAATTGGCACCAACATATCACATCAATTGCCAAAGCGTCTGCTAAGAAATTAGGTTTCCTCTTCCGGGCTCGCAAATAATTTTCACCAGCTAATCTTTATACCTTATATACTTCACAAATAAGGCCAAACCTCGAATATTGCTCCCACATCTGGGGTGCCGCTGCCGCTTCTACACGCGCTATCCTGGACTCCATTCAGAAGAGAGCCATAAATCTCATCCGTTACCCTACCCTCATCCAAACGCTGCTATCCCTTGCCCACCGACGTGTCATTGGTGACCTCTCTCTCTCTCTTTTATAGATATCTGCACGGGCACTGCTCAGAGGAGCTTTCTTGCAGAGTTCCTCCACCTGCTGCCCCTAACAGATCTACCAGGGGAACAGGGCGAATGCACTTTTTTACTGTCCAGGTCACCATACATAGGATATCTTGTTATGCCTGTTCTTTTGTCCCGAGGACTTCCAAGTTGTGGAATTTCTTGCCGGATCATGTTTTTCCTTTGCCTCTGAACCTCCAAACCTTCAAGTCTAGAATTAACAAGTTGCCGCGTTCCTCCTTGTCGACACCTACGGTACGGAATAAAATAGTTTTACAAAATACAGACGTATCCGTATGGCTGGCTGCCTTTGCCATAACAGATAAACAAACAAACATAAATACAGATGTAGAGACCACCTCTCTGGCTGGAACGGTTTCACCAAGTAAAGGCATACAATTAATTGCAATGAAAAATAGTTTTGTCCGCTTGTGGTTTTTCTCGGATTGAAATTAATGCGCCAGTAAGAGTTGAGCGTTATTTATTTACAGTGATGGCAGAATAGAAATTAACATTTAATACGTATTAGCCTAATTTTCACTCAACTTTAAATTTAACTAGTATTAGGGGAACTATTTGCTCGATTAAAATAGTTTCGGGTTCATCTTCGACGTACTTTTAGTTTGGTAAACCCTAAGATTTTTCAATATGAGCTACGAAGAGAAATTACGATGTGCAAAGTTCTTCCAAACTGCTAATCAATATTTTCCTGACTTTAAAGCGGTCTCTTTGTCCTAAATTTTAACTCCATGTCAGTTATTTTGTTTATGGTATTCGAGGCTCTGTTGCCACATTGGTTTGGAAAGTTTTAGAAGCAACACAGAAAGTGTTACACAAACAACAAAGAGGTGAAGTTTGTTGTGTGTTGAATATTATTACAGTTGGCTCTGGGGAAGGAATTTACTCGAAATCGGTTAGCTCTCGAGATTCTCAGTTTTTTTCAGTTTATAAAAGTTAGGGACACAGCAAGTGCGTTCTGGTAGTGAATTTTCATATAAATGTTATTAATAGCAAATATGTTTTTTTAAGAAAGCAAGCATCAAATTTACCCACTAGTATAACCTGTATAGGCGAAATTATTGTTCGAAAATGTACAAAAATTTTCCGAAAATAAACTTAAAATGTCCCCGAAAAAAATAGTTTGCCGGCTAACGAACCTTCTAGGTTAATAGAAAAGTGAGCTATTCAAGTTTAAAGCATTTAATGAAAATTCGCTACCATAACGCACTTGATGCGTCCACAATTTCTTTTCTTACAAACATGCATTATATTTCGACGGAAAATGTAAAAAGGCAATAATATAAGACGTGTTCGTTTAAAAGAAATAAAATTGTTTAAGATGTAGCTCAAGACACCCTATAATTAATCTATACTTGTATAATAACGAATATATTGAGCTTTATTGATTTTTTTATTGTTGTAGCTCGATTGGGGGCCTCAATATGCCTACTCCCCAAATCTTACCGGAGATCGTCTCTAAGGTCTCAGTGTGTTCAACTCTAGGCCTAAGAGAGATATAGGCCTAGGATTAAATACACTGAGACCTTAGAGACGATAGCCGGCGAGATTTGTGGAGTAGGCAGATTGAGGCCCCGTAGTCGAGCTACAACAACCCAACCCACCTTTGTCCACCGCTCTAAGAAGTAGTTAGGTTGAGGCCTTAGAGTTCATGTCCTTACATATTTTCTTTCTTACCCCTTGAAATGACTCCAAAACACGAGCCGAAACGTCGAGTTTTAGTATAATCTGGACGCGGTACACCCCGTGAACCAAGTATGTCTCACATTAAAGACTGCGGAAATCTTTTCGAACACACACACAAATATATATATATATATATATATATATATATATATATATATATATATATATATATATATATCCAACCGATAACAAAAAGTAATTAACCGATTTGGATGAAATTCGGCAAATACCTTTCTTTTATTAATCGCTTGGACAAGTTCGTTAGCCAGGGAAATCGGACTAGGTTTTTCGAGAAAATTTTGAGGTTTCTTTCGAAATAAAATTTTGTCCGTGTTCGCTGTTTCACACTTTTACTTTTTACACGCACGTTCCGTTACTTTATTGTATCTTATATATTCCTCTAGTTATTACTGTCTTAGTATTATATACTGTCACACCCGTCTATGAGATTTATGTTTATGAACTTTGTTACTTCTATGATCAAAAGCGGTTGTAAAGTGTGTTGGTAACAGCGGACGCTCTGGAATTATATTTCTAGAATGGATCAAGTAACAGGTGTAGAACAGCGTAGAAGGCCTAGAATCTCTATGGAGAGTATAAATAGACGAACGGCACATAGAACGAGTCAGTTCAGTATTGAGTTACTGTGGTGTAGAATAAGTGATCATAGAAGGCGAATAGTGGAATATAGTTCTATGGTCATTTAGTAGAACTATTTTAGTTGATAGTGGTGTTGGAAAATAGTTGGTTATAATTAATTAGTATTTTGAAAGGCTGTGTTTTGTTAGTCAACAAATCCACAACCCCGTAGAACGTAACAATATATATATATATATATATATATATATATATATATATATATATATATATATATATATATATATATATATATTGTTTATTGTTTATTGGCAAAAATTATACAATATGTTAGTACAATAAGTCTTAGACTTGTGCTGTATTATAACATAATTTGGAAGGCTATATCCTAAATAGTTTGACAGTCCTACACCAAATTCAGTAAACTTCAAATTTTGACGTTCCGAATGTAATTGCTTTTGCCCTTCTATTTCTCACCTTCTAACACTTCAACCATCACCTTCATTTACCATACATCTCTGCTATTCCATAATGTCTTTCTGACTGCTATTCTTTCCAAACAATCCATATTTTTGCTAAAATGTTTAAATTTGTAGGAGACAAAAATGACTTTAGTTTGACAAACAATAACTAATATATATATATATATATATATATATATATATATATATATATATATATATATATATATATATATATATATATATATATATACACACACAATGGTATACGTAAGTTACACATTTTTGTGTTTTTGTTTTAATTTCAACAACACACCACGAGGGCTTACAGCCTAGATACTATCGTACCGTTGGTGTCGACAAGGAGGAAAGAGGAAACTTGTCAATTCTGGACTTGAAGGTTTGGAGGTTCGGGGGAGAAGGAAAACATGTGCCGGCAAGGAATTCCACAACTTTGAAGTCATCGGGACAAAAGAGCGGGCATAACAAGATGTTCTATGTCTGGTGATCTGGACAGTAAAAGGGTGCATTCGCCCTGTTCCCCTGGTACATCTGTTGGGGGCAGCAGGTGGAGGAGCTATGGAAGAAAGCTCCTCTGAGTACTGCCCGTGCAGATATCTATAAAAGAGAGAGAGGTCACCAACGGCACGTCGGTGGGCAAGGGATGGCAGCCTTTGGGTGAGGGTAGGGTCACCGATGAGACGTATAGCTCTCTTCTGAATGGAGTCCAGGAGCGAGTGTAGAAACGGCAGCAGCACCTCAGATGTGGGAGCAGTGCTATATTATTACTTCCGTATCGTCACAACGTGTGGAAATATCGCATCGGTGACAAAAATTTCAAAATTTTTTATTTCCTCCAAACGTCGCAAAAACTGTCAACAGATATAAAAAACATGATTTGGGAACGAAATTTTTGCTTGTTTGTCGGTATGTAGGCCTGACAGTCTATTCGTCTGTATGTCTGTCTGTTTGTAGCCGCGATAACTTTAGAACGGATTGAAATATCGTTTTCAAATTTGGTATACAGTTAGCAGCCGACAAACGAATGGTTTGGATTGTTTTTTGGGTAAAATCGCTCCAGCGGGCAGCGGATGAATGTCGTTAAAGCTCGAGTCATATAACGTTTTATGCTTGGTTTATTAGAAAACCTTCAATTTCATCAAACATTTGCTATTCTGTGCTGAAATTAAATAAGCGGTTGAATGTGTGGGGGTGAAATATCGGTGCAAGAAATTTAGAATTTCTTTTTTGCCAAAACGGAGTAAAAAGTCTCAAAACGTATAGAAAATTTGACTCTGGAACAAAAAGTTTTTTGTCTGTCGGTCGGTCTGTCGGTCTCTACGTCTGTCTGTTAGTAGGCGCAATGACTTTCGAACGAATTGAGATATCATCGTCAAATTTGGTATCCAGTTAGCGCCCGACAAAGGAAAGCTTGGAATTGTTTTTGAGTTTAATCACTTTAAGGGGGTAGGGGATAAATGAGGTGTGATTTGGTGAAAATTGACATTTTTTCGTTAAAACTCTAATATATATATAAATATATATATATATATATATATATATATATATATATATATATATATATATATATATATATATATATATATAAGGTAAGTAACCTAAATATGGGCACCCCTAAGCATTATATCAATTAATAACTTTATCGATTAAGATTAAGCCAAAGAAAAAAAATGGTTTGCTCTTTAGGTCAGAACGAATACAAAATCATACACAGAATTTGAAAAATATGTCTTTATTCTGAAACAGTCACCCATAAAAAAATTAAATCAAGCGCCCATATTAGGAGCATCAAGTTCTAATTATGGGCACCCTAAAAGAAACTTAAGAGAAATTAAATGATCCAGAAAATATAGTTATTAATAATTCTTATTAATCAAAAGAAAAACTTAAACACTTGTACATGAACTTGAACATTGTAAAAAAGCTTAAGTTAGATAACGAGTTAGATAACTTAAACTTCATTCACTCTCTTCGCATGACGGGCACCTAAAAAAGGGTATGACATCTTTGGCCATCAGCCCACAGCACTCTTCATGAACCCAAGTCTGGCAAACAGTACACTGCCTCATGTCTTCTTGTTTATCTTCTTTACAAAGGGGGCAGTACCATGATTCCTTTCGAGGAGTTGCAACGCCACTGCACGTAGCTCTATCTAAATTGGCTGTTTGTTGTTTGGACTGAGGCGCTCTTTTTTTGGCAATTGATGGTTCCTTTTGACTTAACTTCTTCTCCGCAAACAACCATTTAACAACTTTGACAGCTCGATAGTTTATTGCCTTTTTGGGTGATGCTTTAGACTTGGCAGGTAGTTCTGGTGTTTTCAATATTTCAGTAAACGATCTAGACTTGTTAGCCTCCAACTCTTCGTCCGATGATTCACTGGTCTCAGAAGTCGAAGATTCGGATGGTTGCCATTCATTTTCATCGTCAGAACTGTCGTCATCTGAGACACGTCGAAGCCGTTTTTGTTTTTGACGAGGATTGTTAGTTGAAACCCTTGGAGTAGATGTACTGGGACCATCAACCTCTTGTTTTCTTGTTAATTCTGAAGCCATCGTTTGTTGGACAGGATTAGGACTACTAGGAATTGTAGTTGCAGGGGAATTTGCATTGTTTTGGTTCTCTAGGGGTCTCTCTGACAGTGTTGAAGGTGCAAATGCCGTTTCTGGAATAATCGTCGGGTCAAAAGGGTATATACCAGTTGCTCGAAATCCTGCAGACACGTTTGAAGGGGTTGTTGCCTTTGGCCAAACTTTTGAAAATACATTACCAAAACTAGATTTTGTTAATTTTCTACCAGGATTAAGACTCCAATACCTCTGCAATTCATCGTCCCAGTGGTATTCAAAAGAACGAAATACCGATTTGTCCATTGGCTGCAATTCATGCGTGCAGTTACTCGGAAGGCATAACAATGTGATTTCATGAGTGTCTGCAGCCTCAACAATATTTGCATCGAGATGGGATTTTGCTCCATCAAAAATCAGAAGGACTTTTCCAGGAGGTTTGTATTGTGCAAAATGTGCAATCCATTTAACAAAAGTATCACAAGTCATGCTGCCTTTTGCAGTCATGAATGCTTTGCACCCAGGTGGTAAATTATCTGAAAATTCAGGTTTATTTCTCTGGCCTTTAAACAAAACAACAGGTGGAATTATCTGACCAATAGCATTTCCACAAGACACAACAGTCACATTTTCGGCATGTTCTGGTGCCACAAAGGGTACCCGTTTAATTCCTTTGCGAGTTAAAATTACAGGTTCCTTATGAATTGTTAATTGGCACCCTTTTTCGTCCATATTAAAAATAAGCTGAGGTTTATCCATAACGTCTAACTCGGCCATCACAGTCCTTAATGTCTTGAAATAATCCTCAACAATAAATCTGTTTAGTTTTGCAGCTCGTGCTGGATTAACGTTTTGAGATTTTCGGCGAGCAACCTCAGGATGTCTTCTTAAAAATAATTTAAGCCATTTTCTACCAACCATTGAAGAATTATGTTTTGTAGGTGGAAAGGGGACGTTGTTTTCGCTGCAGAACGTGTAAACACTTCTTCTTAAAATTTTAGATGTAAGGGGCATTCCTATCTCAGCAAGTCTAAATATTCGAGAACACAACTCGGTTTCCTGGGCGTCAGTTAAAAAAGATTTTCGACCCAGCCGTTTAACTGTATTACCACTCCAAGCATGGCGTTGCGAAGTACTTCGTGGAATATTAAAATTAATTGCTGCACGTTTTATCTTCATTCCTCCTTGAATTGCAGCAACTGCTGCTTTGAGGGAGTCAGAACTCCACTGAGCTCGCTTTTGTGGAGACATATTCTGAAAAATAACATCGTGTTAGATAAAACATAACCAAACGTCAGCAAAAGGTATGTCCCAAATATGGGCACAGCATGTGTTCTAAATATGGGCACTGCCCATATTTGGCAGTCACTCTAGTGCCCATATTTGGGACATGCCATTTTCTACAAGTTTTGAAACACATTTTCATAATACGGAAGTAAACCTAAATATCTATTGTACAGTCTCAAAGTACAGTTCCTCAGCTTCAATTTTATATATAGTAACAATTAATTTCGCTACATTTTCTTTACAAAATGAAATAAAATCTACTTACCGAAAACTACAACCTCACTTTCCACATTCGACGACTTCTGACTAGAAACACCCGGTGGCGCCCTCTATCGACTAATGGCCGAATTTTGATTATGACTGAAGTTGTACGAGATACCTGTAATGCATATGCTGCCATCTTTTATTAAAATTGGTTACAAACAGTATTTATTCACTAGTGCCCGTATTTGGGGGGGTGCCCATACTTGGTTAAGGTACCTTATATATATATATAACGTTTAAAAAGTTTATGGGTATAAGAATACAAATATCTTTTTTGTGGTCAAGTTATGGACCATAAATTCATTCCATGGAATGTCTTTCTGAGTAGAATAAAGTATCACAGCTATGTGGAAGCTATGATTCAATTTGCATCACTTTTTTGTACAGAAATATGCCTTTATGTATTTGTTATTATAAAATATGGATGTAAAAGAAATGTTTTTTAAACGAATACGGCCATTTGCTATAGTTTAGTCATTGAAGTATGTCCTGGGGAGACAATTTAAAAATATGTGACAAAATGTAGACTTTCAAACAATAAAACCTAACATTTAGTCAATCATTATTACTCACTATTATTATTAGTATTCGAATATTTAGCGTTATTAGGCGAGTTTATCAGGCGCCTGGTGGTCATCATTTACCCTTTTAGCGAATTAAAAAAAATCGCTAATGAGGAGATCTGTGGTTATATATATATATATATATATATATATATATATATATATATATATATATATATATATATATATATATATATATATATATATATATATATATATCCGACCGATAACTTAAAAAATAATGATCAAAAAAAATTGATCAATTTTGGTGAGTACCTTCCTTTTGTAAGTGGCTTGAATAAGTTCGTTAGTCCGGAAAATCGCACTAGGTTTTCCCGGAAATTTTTTTGTTTTCTTTCTAAAAAAATCCATATCTCCGTAAATAACAAAGTAGGGGCAACCAAATTGGGTACGCGTGTTTGTATTATAAAGAGCGATCTTTGCACCAAAATTTAGGTCCATAGCTTTAAAGACAAAGAAGTTATGGGCAGTTAAAGAAACCAATTTTTGAGTTTTCCACAAAACGCCAAACTCGCAATTTTAACCGTCAAAATTGGCAATGTTTAGGCAAAGAATGTGAAACAAATACCGATTGTGAAAAGAAAATGTTGGAAGAGGAGTGTTCAGCAAGCCCTTAAGTTTCAGATTCAACCGTCATTGCCCTTAATTTTACTAAAATATTTACAGAATATTCATTTTAAATAGACCCTTTCTCTGATGCTTTGGCTGCCAGTTTAGTTCAGTTGATGCTTTTTTGGATATTTATTTGAAGGTTTAGTGAAGTTTATGGTTTAACGGTCTATAAGTTTTTTAGCTAATTTTCGTAGACCAAATTTGTTAATGCATTCTTGCATTTTTTATCGAAATATGATGCGTTGATAAGAAAAAAATCTGGACGCAGTAAGTGCGTTTTGGTAGCGAATTTTCGGTAAATTTGCAGATTAGTTCCCGAACGCTTTTCAAAAAACTGTTTTCAGAAACCTCCCAAGGCCCCCCTGGATCCACTAACCCCCAAAAAAATTTCTTGTTCACATCCCCCAAGGAAGTTACGGGACCAGGAGTGCATAGGGGTGCTAGGAGGATAGGTAGTAAAAAGGAAATATGAGCAGAAAATGCGAATAAAACGTGCTTGAAAGTTTTCTTTTTCACATCTTGAAGCCATATACCCCTTAAACCCTGCCTACCACGCACAGCACCCCTGTTCCCCCAGGTGCCGTTACTTCCTTGGCGGGTATGAACAAGAAATTTTTCTTTTGGTTTATGCAACGAGGGTGGTTGTATGCACGCGAGGAGGAAGCAAAATCCCCACGACGAAGCAGCCACCTCCAACTCCCCCACCATACCGCAAGTCAAAGCGGTAGAGGGGGTGTTTCTGCTTCGTCGTAGGCATTTTACTTTCCCCCTTGTGTGCATACAACCACTTTCGTTGCATAAACCACAAGAAAAACTTTTTGTTCATACCCCCCAAGGAAGTTACGTGACCTGGGGGCGAATAGGGGTGCTGAGCGAGGTAGGCGGGGTAGGCGGGGTTTAATGGGGATATGGCTTCAAATAGACAGCTTTTAAGCAGTTTTCTTTACTTTTTCTGCTCATATTTCCTTTTTACTACCTACCCTGCCCAGCACCCCTATTCACTCCCAGTCCCGTAATTTCGTTGGGGGGTGTGAACAAGAAATTTTTCTTGTGGTTTGTGCATCCAGGTGAGGTCCTAGTAATATTTCTGAAAACAATTTTTTGAAACGCGTTTGGGACCGAATTTTCATTAAATCCTTCAAATTTCAATTTGCTGTTAAAGTAAGTTTTGTTGGTTAGGAAACCAACACTATGAACCCAAGGTTTGTTGACTAGGGAACCAGTTTTCTCGGAAAGATTTAAAGTTTATTTTCGGAAATTTTTTGTATATTTTCAAACCATAAGCAATTTTGATAAAATATAGTAAATTGTTTCTACCACATAGGCTATACCGATAATCAGATTGATGCCTGCTCGCATTTGCTATTAAAAATATTTTATGGAAATTCACTTCCATAACAGATTTGCTGCATCCAGACTTGTGAAAAATGTTTATATATTTTCAAACAATAAATTTATTTCGATGAAATATGGTACATTGTTTCTACTATATAGGCAACCAAGTTTGATGCCTGCTTTCATCAAAAAAGACATTTGCTATTAAAAATATTTTAAAGAAAATTCGCTACCATAACGCACTTGCTGCGTTTAGAGATTTTTTTGGAATAGAAATAATAATAGTACTCTTCATAAACCCACTGAACAACTCCTTCGATTTAGAATATTCCACGACCATCTCACAAAGTTCTCTAATTTCTTAATTAGATAGTATTGACTATTTTACTTATTTTTGTCAAATTTTTATGATACTACGCAAAATCTCAAAGCGAAAATATGTGCACAATTTTTTTCACAAAATTTTTGTTTCCAGTTTTGTCTCTTCACAGAAATATATAAAGTTCGGATGTAGATGTCTTATAAAACTAATGCGTAATGATATTCTATGAGCTGAACAAAAGTTTGTTATGTAACAACAAACTAACGAAGTACTTTCAAGAACTTCTGGTGTGGAAAATATAAATGGAAGGATTTAATTGGAAAATTTCGTTCATTAAAACACTTCATCCATTATCCACCTTGCAACTAAACATCGCGAGTTAAGGTTAGGAGCTATCCTGTCTGTATATAGCTATATTAAACTGGATGTAATGACCCACTTCCCTGGGGAAAGAAGTTATAATTGCTTCTGGGGATGTAATCCAATGTAAACTTTAAATAAATATAAACTTACTCTAAACCCCTGTATTAAGTAACCACCATAATAAGAGACTATTAACTATGTCGTAATAAAATAAGCGTGATGCTGCATATCTGTTTGACCTAGCCTTTCAGAACATATCATACATTATACCATATTTACAAAATCTTTATATATCAAAACTTTCGTCACGCAGCAAGTGCGTTATAGTAGCGAATTTTCATAAGAATTCCAGACTATAATTATACAGCATATTGGTAAAGTTAATACTTTAAACATACACATACCTTGAAGATCCATTTTAGAGGTTCTAGTACGCCCACATTTGAAGAATTCTTTCGAAAGTGTTAGTAAATTAAATTATGCTACATCTGTAGATAGTGTAAGTATATTTAAAAGAAACTTGTATTACAAATTCCATTAAAGTTGTACAAAAGATTTCCAGAAGAAAACTTAATTCTGATTGAGAAAAGTAAAGTATCTGCCAAATTATAAACGTAGCAGTTATTTTTCCCTATTAATCGCCAGTATGATTTTGTTTTAGTCAACTTAATCACATCGGTTTTTTCAATATCAACAATAATAAAATTATCATTTCAGACTCAAAAGTGACAAACTTAAACTTGAATCTAATACGGGCTATGGAAAGAAAATGTCTCAAGAAGAATGTTTTACAAACCGTGAAGCCTTAGTTTCAACCGTCATTGTCCTTCATGTTACTAAAATATTTCCAGAAAATTCATTTCAAATAGACCCTTTCTCTGATGATTAGCAGTAGCCCTGGCTATAGAGTTTATCGTTTAATGGTATATAATTTTTGTGGAATTTTCGTAAAAAATCAATAAAGCTCAATATATCCGTTATTATACAAGATATAAAAAAATGTATACATTAATTATAGGGTGTCGTGCTACATCTTAAAGAATTCTTTTTACAATCACAGGATGGCCCATAAGTCGTTGGTGATAAAAAATTCTTTTTTTACTCGAATGCCTTATGTGATTGCATTTTTGCATTTTCCATTGACATATAATGCATGTCTGTAAGAAAAAAAAAATCTGGACGCAGCAAGTGCGTTACGGTAGCGAATTTTGATTAAATGCTTCATATTTGCAAAGCTCAATTTGCTAATAACCTATAAGGTTGACCAAGAAACGGTTTGTTTCGGAAACACTTTAAGTTTACTTTTGGAAATTTTTGTACATTTTCAAACAATAAAGTTATTTTGAAGAAACATGGCGCATTTCTTTTACTATATAGGTTATACTGGTAACCAACATGCCTGCTTTCTTTTAAAAAACCCACATATTTGCTATTGAAAATATTTTTGTGAAAATTCACTACCATAACGCACTTGCTGCGTCCAGACTTTTTTTATTTTTATATTACATATACAAGCACAAGATAAGTAGGTATAATAAAAGGGGCCCCTAATTAACATTGGGGCTGCAGAGACTTAAAAGTAGAGAAGACATTTTGATCGTGTTAAGAGAGCCATAAGTTTGGTTTCCCGTTCACAGTAGTACTCTTCACCATTCTGCATTTTTAGTGGCTTATTATTTCTATAACGTCAGTAACAGAAACACACTCGGATTAACTTTAAAATATAAATGACGCTTTAGAAGTCATGTGTTGTCAAAATTCTCTTTTCTGACAGCCACAGCTGCCTTTATTGTGCAGCGTGATGTATATTCTCTAGAAAAGGAGCTTGTTACCTAAAAACTCTAGTAGCAAGTTACTCGTAAGAGATAGGTATAGGAAAACTAATATGAAACCGGTGTAGAATTAAATTTTAAAGTCGAATTTTTAATAATATATAGGGTGCGCCATTTAAAAAAAATGACTTTTGCAACATTGAATATGTGTAATTTGGTCTTTAAATTAAAAACACTCTGTATGATACAGGTAAACTTTAAGTAGATAATATGAAGACTTCGTCCTAGAAGTTATAGTATTCTAAATTCCTGCCTTTTATCTTTAAGAACATGTGAAATACAGTGTTATAAATGAGGATAGAAGTTCCGCAAAATGTAAAAAAATCTCGGGACGCAGCAAGTGCGTTATGGTAGCGAATTTTCTTTAAAATATTTTTAATAGCAAATGTCTTTCTTTGATGAAAGCAGGCATCAAACTTGGTTGCCTATATAGTAGAAACAATGTACCATATTTCATTGACATAAATTTATTGTTTAAAAATATATAAACATTTTTCAAAAGTCTGGGTGCAGCAAGTGTGTTATGGAAGTGATTTTCCATAAAAATGTTTTTAATAGCAAATGCGAGTAGGCATCAATCTGATTACCGGTATAGCCTATGTGGTAGAAACAATGTACTATATTTTATCAAAATTACTTATGGTTTGAAAATATACAAACATTTTCCGAAAAGAAGCTTAAATGTTGGTTTTCATCCAACAAAGCTTACGTTAATAGCAAATTGAGTTATTGAAATTTGAAGGATTTAATGAAAATTCGGTAAATTTGCAGATTAGCACCCGAAGGCTTTTCAACAAATTGTTTTCAGAAACATTACTAGGACCCCACCTGCAGGTTTCTGAAAACAGTTTTTTGAAAAACGTTCGGGAGCTAAACTGCAAATTTACCGAAAATTTGCTACCAAAACGCACTTACTGCGTCCAGATTTTTTTCTTACTAACGCATCATATTTCGATAAAAAATGCAAAAATGCATTAACGAATTTGTTCTACGAGAATTAGTTTAAAAAAAATTATACACCCCTACTCACTCCTGGTCCCGTAACTTCCTTGGGGAGTGTGAACAAGAAATTTTTCTTGGGGTTTGTGGATCCAGGGGGGTGGGGCCCTAGGCAGGTTTCTGAAAACATTTTTTTGAAAAGCGTTCGGGAGCTAAACTGCAAATTTATCGAAAATTCGCTACAAAACGCACTTACTGCATCCAGATTTTTTTTCTTACAAACGCATCATATTTCGACAAAAAATGGAAAAATGCATTCACGAATTATTTCTACGAAATGTAGCTAAAAAAAAATTATGCACCCCTACTCACTCCTGGTCCCGTAACTTCCTTGGGGGGTGTGAGCAAGAAAGTTTTCTTGAGGTTTGTGAATTCAGGGGGGCCCTAGGCAGGTTTCTGAAAACAGTTTTTTGAAAAGCGTTCGGGAGCTAATCGGCAAATTTACCGAAAATTCACTACCAAAACACACTTACTGCGTCCAGATTTTTTTCTTACAAACGCATCATATTTCGATAAAAAATGCAAAAATGCATTAACGAATTTGTTCTACAAAAATTAGCTAAAAAAATTATGCACCCCTAGTCACTCCTGGTCCCGTAACTTCCTTGGGGAGTGTGAACAAGAAATTTTTCTTGTGGTTTGTGGATCCAGGGGGGGGGGGCTAGGCAGGTTACTGAAAACAGTGTTTTGAAAAGCGTTCGGAAGCTAAACTGCAAATTTACCGAAAATTCGCTACCAAAACGCACATACTGCGTCCAGATTTTTTTCTTATCATATCGCATCATATTTCGATAAAAAGTGCAAAAATGCATTAACAAATTTGTTCCTCGATAATTAGCTAAAAAAATTATAGACCGTTAAACCATAAACTTCACTAAACCTGCAAATAAATATCCAAAAAGCCACCAAACTTAACTAAACTGACAGCTAAAGCATCAGAGAAAGGGTCTATTTGAAATGGATATTCTGGATACATTTTAGTAAAATGAAGGGCAATGACGGTTGAATCTGAAACTTAAGGGTTTGCAGAACACTCTCCTTGCAACATTTTCTTTTCACAAACGGTATTTGTTTTACATTCTTTGCCTAAACATTGCCAATTTTGACGTTTAATATTGCGAGTTGACGTTTTGAGGAAAACTCTAAAATTTGTTGCTTTAACGGCCCATAACTTCTTAAGCTAGGGACCTAAATTTTGGTAGAGAGTTTACTCTTTATAATACAAACACGCGTACCAAATTTGGTTGCCCTTACTTGGTTAGTTCCGGAGATATGAATTTTTTTATAAAGAAAATACAAAATTTTCCGGGAAAACCTGGTCCGATTTTCCTGGCTAACGAACTTATCCAAGCCACTTGCAAAAGGAAGGTTCTCTGCAAATTTTATCAAGATCGGTCCATTATTTTTTGAGTTATCGGTCGGATATATATATATATATATATATATATATATATATATATATATATATATATATATATATATATATATATATATATATATATATAAACACAGATCTCCCCATAAGCGAATTTTTTTTTAAGAAAATTCGCTAAAAATCACAATATCTATGAAATAGTTGAAGATAGGGATAGGAAAGCCTAATATAAATCTTCACAAAATTTTATGGAGAATTCGAATATGCAGTAAAAAATAGGGCATTCCATTTAACTTAGCAAAGTTTATAACTACTTCCGGTCTAACCGGAAGTGATGTGAGATGTGACCTTGAAAATATTTTATAATAAAAGATAATTACGAATTGTGACCGCTGCCAAAATTTCTAAATTTAAGATATCAAGGAACTTTATAATCTTCTAATGCACGGCTATCCTGAAAAACCCTGTATATATGTATATATATATATATATATATATATATATATATACATATATATATATATATATATATATATATATATATATATATATACATACATATATATATATATATATATATATATATATATATATATATATATATATATATATATATATATATATATATATATATATATGCACAGTTTTTTTTTCAACAACACACCACGAGGGCTTACAGGCTAAATGCTATCGTGCCGTGGGTGTCGACAAGGAGGAAAGAGGCAAATTTCTTTAATTCTGGACTTGAAGGTTTGGAGGTTTGGAGGAGCAGGGAAAACAGCTTCCGGCAAGTAATTCCACAACTTGGAAGTACTCGGGACAAAAGAGCGGGCATAACAAGATGTTCTATGTCTGGTGACCTGGACAGTAAAAGGGTGCATCCGCTCTGTTGCCCTGGTAGATCTGTTGGGGGCAGCAGGTGGAGGAACTATATATATATATATATATATATATATATATATATATATATATATATATATATATATATATATATATATATATATATATATAAACATTTTAGCTGGCCATGGAAATGGGTTCCAGGGGCCGTAATTCGCGCTCATTTAAAGAAATTTTCCGAAAGTCTCACCATCGATACCTCTCTATTAGTGAATTTTCTTAATGAAAATTCACTTAATTTGAGATTGACCCCGGATATGTGCTGTGGGAAATCTAATTGGGCCTCAATTGAAGACATTTTTTGAAAATTCAAAAGTCGGGATCTCCTCAATTGGTGAATTTTTTTAAAGAAAATTGACTAAAAATTAAACTTTTTAAAGTCGTGATCTCTTAATAAGCAAAATTTTCCTACGAAAATTCTCTACAAAGCGCGACATCTAAATTTATTTTAATTTGTGGTTCTCCATGGCTTGAAATTAATCTCACAACAAAAGTAGAGAGAAATTAATAACGCAAAACTTAATAGAATTTACCTTTTAAGCACCCTAACGAGTTGCAAAGTTAAGGTGAATTGTCGCGCTGCGTGAGTTTGTTTCGTAGCTCTATGGGAAACACAGAAGGCCTGTTTTTGACACTCATAAAAACAAATTAATCTTCCAACACCTCCCTAGGTCCCGCTGATTTCTCATTTCTGAAAATATTTTATTTATTTTAGCACATTTAGTTCTGCACACATTAACTGATTCAGCCGGTTTCTCTGTTCGACGGATCGTGATTCATTTTGTTTGCTGGAAACTGGAAATAGATTTCTGCTTACCTGTTTATTGGTACGGTAAACTATCGCTCGAATGGGAGTTCGGAATGGTCTATTTGCTATTTGTTAATTACAAAGTTGCCGATCAGAATGTTGAGGCTCTTCATTAGAATTAAGTGAATGAAGAGTACTTGTACACAACATGGTGCAAATTGATTCTCATAGAGTAATACGTGTAATCAATTTTAAAAGTTCGGGACGCAGCAAGTGCGTTATGGTAGTGAATTTTCATAAAAATGTTTTTAATAGCAAATATGTGTGGCTTTTTTTCAGAACGCAGGCATTAAATTTGATTACCAGTATAACATATATAGTAAAAACAATGTGCCATGTTTCATCAAAATAACTTTATTGTGTGAAAACATACAAAAATTTCCGAAAGTAAACTTAAAGTGTAACCGAAAAAATCCGTTTCTTGGACAACCTTATAGGTTAATAGCAAATTGAGCTTTTCAAATATGAAGCATTTAATCAAAATTCGCTACCATAACGCACTTTTTGCGTCTAGAATTTCTTAACTTACAAACATGCATTATATTTCGATGGAAAATGCAAAAACATAAGGCGTTTTCGACTATTTTTTATTTATTTGTATCACCAACGACTGTGGGCCACCCTGTGATTGTAGAAATAAGTTTTTAAGATGTAGCTCAAGACACCCTATAATTAATGTATACAATATTTTTTCATATCTTGTATAATAACGGATATATTGAGCTCTATTGATTTTTTACGAAAATTCGACAAAAATTATATACCATTAAACGATAAACTCTATAGCTAAGGCTACTGCCAAACATCAGAGAAATGGTCTATTTTCTGGAAATATTTTAGTAAAATGAAGAACAATGACGGTTGAAACTAAGACTTCAGGGTTTGTAAAATATTCTTCTTGAGACATTTTCTTTCCATAGAACGGGTTAGATTCAAGTTCTTTGCCTAAATGTTGCGAATTTTGACGTTTTAAATTGTCACTTTGACGTTTTGAGGTAAATCCCAATTTATTTTTCTTTAAATGACCATAACGTTTTTGTCTTTTGACTTACAGGGCTAAATTTTGGTAGATAGCTCACCTATAACGATATAAACCAGTGTGCCAAATTTGGTTGCCCTTACCTTGTTAATTCGGGAGATTTTTTTTTGTTGAAAGAAAACACAAAATTTTCCGGGAAAACCTAGCCCAATTTTCCTGACTAACGAACTTATCTAAGTCATTTGCCAAAGGAAGGTATTCACCAAATTTAATCAAAATCGGCCCATTATTTATTGAGTTATCGGTGTGATACATATATATATATATATATATATATATATATATATATATATATATATATATATATATATATATATATATATATATATATATATATATATATATATATGTATGTATATATGTATATATATATATATATATATATATATATATATATATATATATATATATATATATATATATATATATATATATATATATATAAACATATAAAAATTGAAACTGACCCCGGATATGTGTTCTGGGGGGCCTAATTAGCGCTTATTTGAAGAAATTTTTCCAAAATTCAAAAGTCGAAATCTCCCCATTAGTAATTTTTTTTAAAGAAAATTCACTAAAAATCAGAACACTGATTTTCACTTATATAAGCTTTTTAACAGGTATAATTAGCTGTGCCTTTTTAAAATCAACGTATTAACTTTACAAAAAATGCCTATTAGGCGAATTTTCGCAGAAAAATTCGAAATTGAGAAGATCACGACTTAGTGAATCATAGAAAGTTTCTTTTAATAAGCCAATGCGGACCTCTAAAATATATATTCTAGTCCAGTTCAAGTTTTTATGTATATAGGTATATACATAAACATATATATATATCTTATATGCTCCTACATCTGGGGTGCCGCTGTCGCTTCTACACTCGCTATCCTGGACTCCATTCAGAAGACTATGCGTCTCATCGGTGACCCTACCCTCACCCAAAGGCTGCCATCCTTTGCCCACCGACGTGCCGTTGGTGACCTATCTCTCTCTCTTTTATAGTTATCTGCACGGGCACTGCTCAGAGGAGCTTTCTTCCATAGTTTCTCCACCTGCTGCCCCCGACAGATCTACAAGGGGAACAGAGCGAATGCACCATTTTAGTGTCCAGGTCACCAGACATAGAACATCTTGTTATGCCTGCTCTTTTGTTCCGAGGACTTCCAAGTTGTGGAGTTCCTTGCCGGCACATGTTTTTCCTTCTCCTCCGAACCTATAAACCTTCAAGTCCAGAATTAACAAGTTGCCTCTTTTCTCCTTGTCGACACCCACGGTACGATAGTATTTAGGCTATGAGCCCTCGTGGTGTGTTGTTGAAATTTAAAAAAAACTCTACATAAAAAGAAGTATTTTATTTTATCAAAAAACAACCCGAACCGTTAGTTGTTCAGGGCTAAATGTACACTAAATCTGAAGACGGTATCTCAGTTTGTTAGAAAGCAATTATACCTACTAGCAGACAGACGTACAGACCGTCAGACCAACAGGCCGACCATCCGCCAAAAAAAATCGCCCCAAAATGATGTTTTCTATATGTTTGGAGACTTTTTACGCCGTTTTAGCAAAATAAATTGGAAATGTCTGTCACCGTTATTTCACCCCCCCCTTGAATTTCATCACAAAATTCCAGGTGAGTGATGAAATTGTAAGTTTTTACAAACCCTGAAATGTTATATTACCCGAGTTTTAACGAAAAAAATTTCAAATTTCACCAAAAATCACCAGCGCATCCTCCATTCATCGCTAACCCCTTGAAGCGATTTTGGCTTAAAACAATTCGAACGTTTCGTTTGTCGGGTGCTAACTCCAAATGGAAAACGATATCTCAATTACTTTTAAAATTACGGTGCCTACTAACAGAGAGACATACAGACCGACGGACCAACAGACCGACAGCAAAAAAAAATGTCCGTGAAAGAATCATATTTTCTATATGTTTGGATACTTTTTACGTCGTTCCAGCGAAAAAAAAAATGCATGATTTTTGTCACCGACATTCCACCACCACACATTCTACCCCTAATTTAATTACAGCACAGATTACTAGACGGTTAATGAAATTGAAAGTTTTTCAATAAATAAACCCTTAAATGTTATATTACTCGAGTTTTAACGAAAAACTGTCGATTTTCACAAAAAGATATTTTAATTCCAGGTATTTCTATACGGGAGAGATAATATTGTTTTTTTGCAGAATCAAACGGACAGCCGACAAACCAAGCTAATAAATAAATATCTCCTGTTTATTGATTTCTTATTCTACGTAAAAACAAGTATTTATATTGACTTGTTAGATAGAAAGAAAACGAATGGGGATTTTTAAGTCGAGAACTAAACGTAGAGCCTAGTATCTGTACAGACCGGCCGAGTTATTGCCAATATTTTATTATTCAGTCAGACAGATTAGGAGTGTTTAGCTAGTCAAATGCAAAGTGAAAATAAAGGGCTTGAAATTAACGATTCACTGACGTTTTGTTCTTAATCGACCTTGATATATAAACGCTTTCAAAAGCATCAAGCATAGTTTGATGTCTAACATTTTTGACAAGTTCCAAATTTTCTTTGTCAATGTGGTGATTATTATCCCATATATTGTGCCACATATAATTTGTTTGCCGTTAGGTAGACCTTGCGTATTATTTGTGTCAAACACTGCAAAAGTATCGTCAACAAATATATGCAAGGTTGAAGAATTTACTAAAAAAACTAAATAGTCAATTTGATTCAATAAAATTTACCCACGAAATAGCAATAAACTTCCCTTTCAAGATGTACTAGTGATTAAAAATAAAAATAATGACTCGCTTGAATTCGATGTCTACAGGAAGGAAACTGTCACTATTAGTTATATTCCTAACGACTCACATCATACGTGTGCACAAAAAACGGGTAGTTTAAATTCCTTGGCAAACAGAATAATAAATTTTTCGTTCAGGAAAATTAGATTTAATATAGAATTAAAGTACATAAAAAACGTGGCGATATATAACGGGTATTCGGATGGTTTAATGGAAAAATTGGTTAATAAACACAAAACAAAGAAAATGATATCTGAATGCACGACATTTAAGAAAAATAAAATAGAGAAAACATTTGTGTGTCTACCTTATGAACTACGTATCATAAAGGGTTTGGAAAGTATTTTTAAGAAATATTTACATTTGACTTTTTCGACGAAAAGTAATTTAAAAAAATTGTTGGGTAATACGAAAGACAAAGACCAGACCACTGAAATGTCGGGTATTTATAAGATAAGTTGCAAAGATTGTAATCTTAAATACGTGGGTCAAACTAAGAGAAGCATAGCTACCACATTTCGTGAACATCTCGCACATTTGAGATATGGTACGGTAGACAAATCATACGTGGCACAACATTTATGGGATAATAATACCCACATTGACAAGGAAAATTTGAAACTTGTCAAAAATGTTAGACCTCAAACTATGCTTGATGCTTTTGAAAGCGTTTATATATTAAGGCCGATTAAGAACAAAACGTCATTGTATCATGCGGCATCTTTAATTTCAAGCACTTTATTTTCACTTTGAATTTGATCAGCTAAACACCCTTAAGCTGCCTGGTTGAATAATAAATTATTGTCAGTAACTCGGCCGGTCTATACAGATACTAGGCTCTACGTTTAATTCTCGACTTAAAAATCCCCATTCGTTTTCTTTCTATCTAAGAAGTCAATATACATACTTGTTTTTACGTAGAATAAGAAATCGATATAAATACTTGTTTTTATCTAGAATTTTAGTTGAAATATTCATCCCCTTTGGGTGGTAAACAGTCGTTTTTGTTTTTTAAAAAAGATGTGCGGTTGTCATTGGTCTGTTCACCAGATGTGCTCGTCGGCGCTCGTCACGGTCTCCAATAATCACAAAGTGAATTTCTAGATCAAAAAAGAACGTGAGTTTCCTTAGCTACCGCGGCACCTTTCATTTTAAGCCCATTATCCCTTAAATTAGATAGAAGCTCATAAACTTGTCAACCAGAAGTAAAGTAGAGTAGTTCTTCGACTTCCTCCGTTCAATATTGACACAAGAGACAAACGATGGGTCGCAAACTGCAATTTTTACTTGGGCTCAGTTAGTCTACCTAAGTGCGGTATAAATGCATGGTAGCTGCTAATTTAATTTCAAATTTTTTCATCCTCTGATAATGGTGACATGGTTAGTCAAACGATCGTAAGGTTTCTTTAAAATATGTGTTGTGATGATTTGGGTTCTCCAAGTGTACTTATCAGTGCTCATCACAGGTTCCAGTTTTCACATAGTGTCAGTGGCGGCTCCTCAATAAGTGCGCCCGTGGGCGCGCACTGCCGCATGCCGTGGAGAAAATAATATTTTTGCTATGCTATATTTTAATAAGTTTTAATAAATTTTTATTTACTTTTTTACTTCCTGCATTCAACAAACAAAATTAGTATATCGAGGATCGCAGAGAGTCGGCAGCCATTAATACAGAATACAGAATCAGAATAAGTATAGTGTTAATCGTTTCAGACGTTATATACATCCATATCCGTATACATAAGTCGCGCGGCGGTGTGTATTTTTCGGCGCTCTAAGGAAATGCGATACTTCAATGCGAAATGATCGCCTATCTTCGTCGAAAACGACCGAATAAGCAATCTGGTTGTGCGCTGTAAAATTCCACACTTGCAGTTTGCAGTGGACTTTTCGCAGAGCGTGTGTAAAACGAGTAAATACCTTCCTTAGAAATTATATGCCGAATGATCGACTTAATGCGCTAGAAATGTTGGCAATAAACAGGGACTTTGTATTTGAAATACCGAACTTGATGAAAGAGTTTTAGAACAGTTTGTGGCTATCAAAAATAGACGTATGGATTTTTCGTTTAAGGAATGAGTATAGGTCTGTTATGTTATAACTTATAAACTAAAGTGAATGCTGAGTGTTGACAGAATTGTGTTTTGTGTTAGTAATTACCAAAGAAAACAACTTTTTAACTACCTACTATAACCTATAACTAACTAGAGGAAAACTTGGTAAGTAGTTGATAATTATCACGTTTAGTTAGTTTAGTATGTAGGTTTTTTATAATACATTTTCGGGGAAAAAAGAGGCGAGCCCTTCATTTTTAGTGAATTTTTTCTACGACAATTCGCTAATTAAAAAATATAGGGACACGCACCACTAACAATAAGATTATATCGTTATTCAGTTAGAAGTATTGGCAACTTTTCTCTTTCATAATTAAATATTGTCGCATTCCTACTTAATGACAATAACTAAACTTGAGCAGCACGCCAGTGATTACAGATAACTCTATTATCTTGTAAAAAGCAAAAATAACTGAAAATTTCGATAGTTCCAAGTCTGGTAAAACATTTTGTGGTTGAAGTAATAAGAGCTAGGATGAACTTATCAAAGGAAAGTCAGCATAACTTACCTGTAAGCTGGCGACTCCGTGGCTATCCGGCTTATCAGTATATCAGCCGGCCTGTTCTCGGAATGTTCGCCTACGGACACGCTGAGGCCGTACCCCGTACCCCCGCCGCTCCCGCAAGCGACGTCTTGACTGTTCAAAGTAACGGTTAAACTTTCTGGATGACAGACTCCCCCCATCCCGGAGCATCCGCAATAATTACTTCCTGAAACAAATGAAAATCTTATAAATTAAGTGATTCGTTTCATTAAGCCGACAGCTGGCCTAATTAAATTTTGATATATTATATTATACAAAAGATGTTAGTTCCCTCTTATAGCATGATGGAGATCTGAAAGGACAACGGTAAATGAATCGGAAGCGGATCTTGTGGGGTGAAATGTTTTTGTTTGTTCCAATAAATATCATCTGCATTCACCGGTGCGTGCAGAAATTAAAAATCGAAGTTTTACAGAAGATCTCTAAGCTGGCGCAGTCTTATGGTCTCTTGAATCTTCGTTATCCTTGAATGTTCCGACAGGGATTTCAGATCGCATCAAAAGTTTGGATTGTTGTCGCAGCTGATTTATTTGTTGCGAAAGCAAAGAAAATAAGCCAGAAAAAGATGACACACCAAAGAGATCGACACGCCATTTTAAAATCAATTTAAATTTCCCGATTATTTATTCGCATGTAGTCGAATATTATGTGACTGAGTTTTCATACATTTTTTAATAAAAACACATTATAAGCACATTCAATGAAAACACCAGAAAAAGTATACAAACAAAGAACTCGATTAGTCAATAAGTACAATTTGGAGAACACAATTTAGTTTTTAGACCTGACGATCGTTTCGCTAACAAAGTTAGCATGATCAGAGGAATGAATAAACTAGGTGAATAAAGACTATAACTACTATTTATAAGTTAGTTGCCAAAAAGTTGCGACTACGGCTTTCAGGAAAGATAAACCAGACAAACCCGTAAATTACGAGAGGTTTTAAGAGCATTTAAAAAAAGCCAATTTACAGATAACATTTTCCACAAGAAATACATTAAAAAAATTGCTAGGTAATCCAAAGACAAAACCACAGAAGTATCGGGAATCCATAAAATATGTAGTAAGAACTGTGAACTTAAATATGTTGGACAAACTAAGAGAACTATTAAAACTAGATTTGAAGAACATTTAGCAAAACTGTGATATGGCACTATTGATAAATCATGTATATTGCTGAGCATATTTGGGAAAATAGTCATCATGCCGATAAAGAAAATCCCATGGCATTAGCTAGATGATATTTAAAAATATATTTCAACAACGCACCACGAGGGCTTACAGCCCAAATACTATCATACCGTGGCTGCAGACAAGGCGGAAAGATGCAACTTGTTAATTATGGACGTGAAGGTTTGGACGTTCCGAGGAGAAGGAAAAACAAGTGCTGGCAAGGAATTCCACAACTTGGAAGTCCTTGGGACAAAAGAGCGGGCATAACAAGATGTTCTATGTCTGGTGACCTGGACCCTGTACAGTAAAAAGGTGGATTCGCTCTGTTCCCCTGGTAGATCTTTTGGGGACAGCAGGTCGAGGAACCATGGAAGAAAGCTCCTGTTAGCAGTGCCCGTGCAGATATCTATAAAGAGAGAGAGAGAGAGAGAGAGAGAGAGAGAGAGAGAGAGGGAGAGAGAGAGGTCACCAACGGCACGTCGGTGGGCAAGGAATGGCAGAATTTGGGTGAGGGTAGGGTCATTGAAGCTCTCTTATAAATGGAGTCCAGGATAGCGAGTGTAGAAGCGGCAGCGGCACCCCAGATGTGGGAGCAGTATTTGAGCTTTGTGCTTATTTGTGAAGTATATAAGGTATAGAGATTAGCTGGTGAAAAGTATTTGCGAGCCCGGAAGAGGAAACCTAATTTCTTAGCAGCCGCTTCTGCAATTGATGTGACATGTTGGTGCCAATTGAGATTTCGATCCACAGAAATACCAACAAGTGAAAAGGACTCATTACTCTGAATAACTTGGTTGTTCATTGTGATGGGTCTAAGGCTTGTGTATCCCTTATGAGATAGAAAGCAAGACTGAGATTTTGCGGAGTGGAATTGTACACCATTTCTACTTCCCCAGTATAATATTTTTTGTAGATCTACGGAGACAGAACCCTCAATGAGTCTGCGATCCTCATCTAATTGGGCTAAAGATACAGGCTTAGAATATTGTATATTTGAGTGGAGGGTGCTTTCGTCCGCGTGACTGTGAACTGGGTTGGATGTGCTAGAGGGGAGGTCATTGATCGGGATAAGAAACAAAGTAGGGGCTAAAGCTGAACCTTGAGGAACTCCTGCATTAATTGGATACAGTTTGGAAGAATGGCCATCCACGACAACAGAAATGCTCCGGTGGGAGAGGAGATTTGCTGTCTAGGTACAGAGTTTTGGTGGTAGGCTATAGGCTGGAAGTATATTAAGCAACGCTACGTGCCAGACCTGGTCGAATGCTTTGGATATGTCTAGAGCGCTGGGATTCATCGTGTAATTCCACAGACTTGCTCCAAGTATGAATGACAAAAGAAAGGAGGTCGGCAGTTGATCTGCGCTGACGGAATCCATACTGCCTGTCGCAGATTAGACTGTGTTTTTCAAGAAAATTTAGTAATTCAGTGTATATACTTTTCCATCACTTTAGAAACGACTGAAAGGAGAGAAATAGGCCTTTAGTTGCTAAGAAGCGCTTTGGATCTTTTCTTGGAGACGGGTTGTACTCGAGCAGTTTTCCAGTTACTAGGCAATATGCCTCTATTGTAAGATGTCTGAAAGAGACGAGTCAGGACAGGAGCAAGTTCTGGTGCGCTTTTTTTGAGAACAATTTCTGGGATCTCGTCAAGGCCAGAGGCTTTCCTGGTATTAAGAGAAGAGGGCATCATTCATACCTTTTTAGTTTTGAAAATGATATCCGTCATTTTATGCGCGACATTGGGGATCGTTGGTGGTTGAACATTTGGAGGTGGGCTCAGAGTAGAATTTTCGGCGAACAACGATGCAAAAAGTTCAGCCTTGCCCAGGACGGTAGAAACAATTTCATCCCCGGAAACAAGAGGTAGGAACGTGCTCTTGCAGAAATTATTCCCAATAGATTAGCAAGAGTCCAGAAGCGTTTGATGCCGTTGGAGCTTGAGAGGACTTTGTTTTTGATGTGGTTATAAAACGAGTTTTTTTGCCTCAAAAAGAATGCGGTTTCTTGCGTTGTTAAATACTCGACGGTTTTCTTGTCTAGAATTGTGCAGAAGCGTTTTGTGAGCTTTGACCTTTACAAGTCTGGCCTTGTCACAGGATTTAGAGAACCAGGGCTTATGAGTGGCTGAAGAGGTTTTCTGTGTACGTGGAACAAATAATTCCATCCCAGCTTGGATGATTTCGGTGACATTTTGTGAGATATCAGAGGGGTCAGGATGAGAGGAGCAGACAGACGCCCCTGGAGGTGAGGAAAGTAATCCCGCATTTCGTCGCACTTCGTGGAGTTGTAGTGCCAAACGATACGTGGGTGTGATGACTGTGTGACCTCGGGTTGTATTGCGCAGGAAGAGGTGACCATGCCGGGGTCTGAGCGACCAAGGGGGGGCGGTGACTGATGTCTTATAGCATTCAGGGGGAGATACAAGGGATTTGAGCTGTTCGTTGGGATGCGAGGAAAGTAAGTAGGTTGCTAAACCATATTGACTAAAGACTTGCTGACTGCAAAGGCATCCGCTGCTCTCCCTTGTGGATCGCTTTTTGAAGATCCTAGCCATTCCTTATTATGGATATTGACGTCACCAAGAATAGTGACCCCAGAGGAAGGATATCCAGAAATCAGATGGTCGGTTATTTCAGAAAGGTGGTCGAACAGCTGGACAAAGTTGGTGTCAGAAGGTGACCGGTAAATGCAACAGATGAATTTAGTTGCAGCCCTGAGAGAGAGAGAGAGAGAGAGAGAGAGAGAGAGAGAGTTTCATCCAAAGTATGTCTTTTCTTCCAGCTTCCAAATTGGGGAGTCTGGTGCAGGGTAGATTGCTACGGACGTGTGCGCACACACCTCCATGCAATCTAAAGGAAGTAAGGAGCTTATACCCTGGAAAATTAGGATGATTAGTGGCTGTTTTGGCACTGATTTGTGTTTCGGTGAGGAAGGGGGTTGGGGCCTATTAGCCTGGAAGAAATAGTAGACGGAGTACAGGTTATAATTTAGGCCAGATAAATTCGAGAAGGATATGTTAAATCTTGATGCCGGCGCCCCTTGGACACCCCTCCCCGGGAGATCCGAATGGAGAGGTATTTTATCTTCGGAATCTTCTGTATAAGGAGGAGCCATAATCATTTCTGTTTATAAGGGAAACCGACTCATACACCAGAACCGGAAACGTCCGTTGGGACTTCACCGGCCCCTTGATGGGGTGGTACCTCCTCGGGGGTAAAAATACTCCACTATCACGTAAAAGAAAAGTCCACTACCATCCAGCTAATCCGATTAGTCGCCTCGTACGACAGGCAGGAGGTACCTTGGGCCTTTTCTTTTAGTTAGTCCCGGAACCACAGGGGACATGATGATTGTAAAGGTCAATATTATAAAGATCTACAGAAAAAGCCACAGAAAAGACCTTGGTTTACCGACATGAATCTAGGGAAAGATGCAGTGAAAACAATTTGTACTCTTCGATCCAACCACTCTTTAGTTTTGACCTATCTGCACAAATTAAACCTTTGTGAACATCCATTTTGTGTATGTGCTGAGTTGGGGGACGCGGAATGCGTACTGTTGTGCTGTAGAAATAATTGTGATATTATAGGTAACTATTTAAATAAATTTTATAATACAAAAGTACTTGTGCCTCCCCTTAACTTAAAACATATATTGCAGTCAATAAATTAAGTTATTTACATTCTTCTTTTTGCATTGATAAAAAACTCAAAAATTAAATAAAAAATTGTATTGTTATTAGAATTGGCGTTAAAATATACGCAAATACCACTTTTGTACCAGAGTGCCTCATGAAATTCATACTTAGGGCACAGAATAAGGGGTGACACTGCAGACGGAGAAAACTACATTATTGATTCCAGATAATGTAAAACATATTTTCTAGCAGTAATGGAACTGACGCATGTGTGCTAAGAAATATTATCTAAATACAACACAAATTTAAGTAGTTATTTTTAACTTCGTTAGTAGTACAAACTAAACACCACAATAATATTTAAGTCTACTTTTCGTTAATCGCTTTTCTCTAAATAACTTACATGTAGAGTTAATAACGTTAATATCAAAAGGCAGTTAGTATTAGCTTTGCTCCAATTAAAAATTAATTTTTGACGAAATCCACATGCTTTTAACATCCAATAATGTGAGGCTTGTTTTAGCTTAAGCTGGGCTTACTAAATTAATTGCCATGTGTTAATTTAGAGAGATGAGAGAGCTAGCAGCTCCCTGCCTCTGTCTCTTTGTTGTGTTAATTCAAACACGAGCACACACTCGCGGGTCACTCGCCCACCAGTCGTCTATCTTACCAGAATCGCCATCAAAGGATTTATGAAGAGTGCTGTGTCTGTTTGGGCGATTCCTATGTCTGGATCGTCTAGAATTTAATGTACTGAAACCACCTCCGACACTCGGACAGTTTGGGTATTGACCTGTAAGTAAAAATAGGATCAATTCAATAACCATTCATTGTACTCAGGCTCTCTATATTAGAACGGGTTCGTTGCTTCACCTTATGCTTCTTGTCAGTGGCGCTCCGTAGTTACGGTGAGAAAAATTAAGATTTGCAAACAATGAAAAGTATCGTATAATCAATCAAATTAAAGGCGTGACACACCAAATGTAATTTTTCATGAAATTTTTATCAATAAAACTTAAACATTGACTAAATTAGTATAATTTAATCGATATGATTTCTTCTTTATTATATACACCGTGTCTCATGTGAAGAGACACACTAAAGATATTTTGATGTCCATCGAGAACTAGATACAAAAACTGTGAGTGATAATAAAGAAGCAAATGAATAGAAAATTTAAACTAGATTATTGTTATAAAATGATAAACAGATGTAAAATATGATAAGACAAAAATGTATAAAAGCAATAGATGTATGGATGCAAAGATATAGTGCAAAAATCGAAAAACGCATGAAGGACGATCATATCAAGTTTACCAACCGCTAAGAAGACTGATTCTGCCAATCATAGTATTAAATAGAATAAGACACAACATTGACAGTTGCTTGAATTAAAACTACTTCGCCATTAGACCAAGCCAAGGAACCAGAGAGGTACTTAAAACAATAGAAGACTATACAGACTAGCCTGCAATAATAGACTGAAGATCAACACAGGCTGCAGGGGCCACTGCAAAATTCAGGGGATCGTGAAGGAGCCCATGCTTGCAATGAGGTCAGACTTCACGAGCCCGCAAATGTGCAGGGAAAACCAGTTTACAGTGGAAATCCCCGACTACGAGGCATGGCCGGGGGAGACTCCGGGCCTATCACGGGACGCGCTCGTCTGGTTCACGGACGGATTCGACGGTGAGCGTGGGACGGGGGCAGGCGTTTATTCGGAACGACCGAGGGCAAGTCACAGTATTTGCCTGCGAGCGTCTATTCGGAACGACCGAGGGTATTTGCCTCCGAGCTCATCCAACGGACTTTCATGCCGAAATGTACGCCATCTTGCACTACGTGCAAGAGAACAAGAGGAGGGGCTACACCAACAAGCAGATCCTCTTAGCCACAGACAACCAGGCAGCCCTCAAGGCCCTAAGTAGGCCACGGGTAAATTCCAGGCTGGTAAGTGAATGCCGAGACGAGAGGAGCGACCTGGCTGGACACACAGAGGTCACCCTCATCTGGGTGCCGGGTCACTCGGGAGTCAAAGGTAATGTTGAAGCTGACAGTCTTGTGAAGAGAGGGTCAGCAGAATCATTTATGGGACCAGTACCGGTCCTGGGCGTGACGAAGGGCACTGCCAGGGGATCCATTAAGTCCTGGGCCAGGGAATAGCACAAGACACACTCGGCAGATTGTCCAGGTCTCAAAAACGGGAAGTCATTAATTTGGCAACCCCGTCCAAAGAGAGCTGTGGAGCTGCTAAATCTTGCTCAGGAACATAACAGGACTCTTGACGGGACACATGGCTGTCAAAAAACACCTGCATAAACTGGAGCGGTTCGAGGGTGACCTGACATGCAGACTCTGTGGCGAGGGGAAGGAATCAGCTCAGCACATCTTGTGCAAGTGTAAAGATCTGGACCGCAAAAGACAACTGATCTACGGACGGCTTAGACCGGAGAGAGAGCACAATAAGCCAAATGCTGCGGTGCTATCGGGGCGGCAAATACGCGGACGAGCCCTAAGGGAGAAAAAAACATGGACGGTTATTTCAATTAAAATTATTTCGACTTTAGACCAAGCCAAGGAACCAAAGATATACTTAAAACAATAGAAGAAAGGGGGGTTGAAAAAATAGATACGTCTATTGCTTTTGTTAATCTATAAAATATCTCAGTCTAAAATAAAATAAATGTACCATAATAATGGATGTTAAGAGATATAAAATGATTGCAATTTATTGGTAGAAGATATAATAACTGGAATAAAGGAAAAGACAACTGCGAAGAATAGGCAGATGGCTTTGCGCCGATAGACACGATAAAAGAATTACAAAGATCACTGAATGTGCTGAATTGCATGTTAAAAAGAATCAATCAATATGACGAATAGAAGAAAATTGAAGATAAATAAGGAAAGGACAGTACCAATCAAATAGAGTTAAGCATATAACAACCAAAATAAGTAGAAATGTTAACAAATTTAACATTCTAGGCGCTAACCAATATAGCTTTCGTCAGAATCAATCTATAGCAAGAATGGCCTCGTCGGGTACAGTGGCAGCGAATGCAGCAATCTATGATATCACCTTAAAAGGCGTTAGGCTTCGTATATATATATATATATATATATATATATATATATATATATATATATCTATATATATATATATATATATATATATATATATATATATATATATATATATATATATATATGGATTTGTTGACTAACAAAACACCGCTCTTCAAACTGCTAATTTTTTATAACCAACTATTTTCCAACACCGCCATCAACTAAAAAAATTAACTCTATTACTAAATGTTCATAGAACTATATTCCACTATACGCCTTCTATGATTGCTTAATGCTGGTGGTCAGTTGGACACCATATATACAGATTTTCAGAAGGCATTCAATAAGGTGGACCATAAGGTTCTTTTGAAGAAGCTTTACATGTGTGGGTTTTCTCTAGACCTGATAGAGTTATTTACATCTTATTTGACTGGAAGGGTACAATATGTAGTTTATGGTGGAAGCAAGTCCTCATTGTTTCCGTCACCCTCTGGGGTGCCCCAGGGGTCAAATTTGAGACTTTTATTGTTTTTATTGTTTTTCAATGATCTGCCGAAAAGTATAGCTGACTCCCGTTGTTTGTTGTTTGCTGATGATTTAAAGATCTTTCGTGTTATTTCTAGCATAAGTGATTGTGGGGAATTACAGAGGAGCATTGATGCACTGTCAGAATTGTGTTTTGAGAATAGAATGTTCCTGAATATTGGGAAATGTTTTGTTTCTACTTTTACGAGACGTCTTGCCCATGTTGAGTACCAATATACTGTTGGAGGTGACCAACTTTTGCACAGGACCCAGTTTGGTGACTTAGGAATTGAGTTTGATACCAAATTATCATTTGCGAAGCACGTGGAAAAAATTGCTACCTCGGGGTTTAAAACATTGGGCTTTATTGTACGAAACTCGACATGATTCAGTAGAGCTGAAACACTTCACATTCTTTTTAATGCATATATACGTCCAAACATGGAGTATCTGTCGGTGGTGTGGAATCCTTTTACAAGGTTCGTTTTGATGTGGTGGATAAAGTTCAGCGGAGGTTTGTTCGTTTTCTGCATTTTAAGTTTTTTGAATCTTATCCCAGTTTTACACCCTATGTGAGTTTGCTTTCTGTGTTCGACATAACCAGTCTTCAGAGCAGGCGCATAGTTGCTGACCTGGTGTTTTTGTTTAAAATCGTGAGGATTTTTCTGAATTTTTGGGCAGTATCCATTTTAGGGTTCCTCAGAGGAATAGTAGACTGGAGCAACTGTTTTATATACCGGGGTGCAGAACGAATAGTCTGTTCAGTTCTCCGATTTACAGAATGTGCACAAGTTATAACAGACTGTGTAAGCATGTTGACATCTTCAACATGAATTTAAGCGCATTTAAGAACGCATTTACTGAACATATACATGCCTGACGACGTTGTCCTGTTGACTTTGTTGGGTCTCCAAATTACTTGTACTGAATGAGATATGAATTTGCAATAGACAAAATAAATTTGAATTTAATATTAGTTTTGTACAATTGATGGACTGCCTGTGAAGTCTGAAATGGAATCTAATCTTGCCGAAATGTTGTTTTGTATTGTATTGATTTGATGTGGGTAATAAGTGAGATTGTAGAATTATAGGTGTACACCATAGTTATAGTTTATCTTATTATGCAATACGTAAATGGTTTTTAAACTGTGTATTTGCATATTGAATAAATAAATAAATAAATAAATAAATAAATAAATAAATAAATAAATAAATAAATAAATAAATAAATAAATAAATAAATAAATAAATAAATAAATAAATAAATAAATTATACACCAACACTAACTCACTACTGACTGACTGACGATATCTGTGGTAACACTGATTCGTTTAATACTCTATGATCACTTATTCTACACAAACACTAACTCAATACTGAACTAACTCACTCTATGTGCGGTTTCCATAGAGATTCTAGACCTTCTGCACTGCTCTACACGTGTCACTTCTTGTCCCTTCTAGAAATATAATTCGAGACTGTGCGCTGTTACCAACACACTTTACAACCGGCCTCTGACCATAGAAGTAACATAAACTTAATTCTCATAGAGACGGATGTGACACTACCCCCTTCTTACATTCGACCTGTTATTTCTTGGTATAGCGTCAACCTGTGCATATAGACCACCTTCATCTTGGCCTTAGGGCTCCTCTGAATGCGATATACAACGTCATTGATCCTTTTGACCACCTTATATGGACCTTCCCATAATTTTTATAGTTTTGGTGACTGTTCTTTGCGTCGTACCGGATTGTAGAACCACACCGGACCTCCTTCTTTAAAACCAGCAGAATTAGGTCGCACGTCGTAACGGGTTTTTATGCGGTCACTTTCTACTCGTATTACATTCTGATAGCAAAATGTGTGGCTTCCCTTCTCGTCAATATGTCAGAGCTCTTTTCAAGCGAAGTTCTTACGTTGGAACTGGTTATTCCACACAATTGCTCTTGTTCTGATGTTTCCACTTGCACAAATATCTCTGCAGGCCCTATTCTTCCTATCGACATGAGCTCGGTTCCAACAAATGTGCTCACTGAACTTTTTGTGTGTTGGCTTTACACTTACATGGTATTTACACCCTTCGTCTTGTACTTTTTCTTCTAACTCTTTATTTACTTGCTTCTGACTGAGTAACTGGGTCGTTTCTTCCTCTTACAGCTTTCTTCACTAGAATGACACTTTCACGGCAGACGTTTCTATTTTCTCCTATGGTGATTTTCCGCATTACCAGTTTACTGCTAGGCGACATTATTATTTCTTCACCGTCGATAGTCAGGATGTTAGTGCCAAGATCAAGTTTAGCGCACTGACTTTGGAGTATGTCCAAGCCAAGAAAACTCGTGTCTGAATGACGGCGATTATGGCTCTCTCTTTTGCCCTCCATGTCCCAATTTGCACTTTTGCCCCGAGGTAACAATGCGAGAATACGTTTCTGTGACTAGATCAGGAACAAACAGAATGATAATAATACCTTCTGAACCACACACTTATTTACTGACGAATTTTGTTTCACAACAAATGATGTACTAAATTTACATAACAGCCATGACTGGAGTGACGCTAATCCAAAAGCAACCACTGTGTCCCATACCCAATATCAATTTTTTATAAATGTGTGGGCTGGAATTGTCGGTGATCCTTTGCTAGGACCCCTTGCGCTAATGGGGTGCACAGACGTCAAAACAAAATCAGTTTGTTTCTGTATAAAATTTAAAGTTTTGGAATAAATATGAGATTTAATAGAGAATATATGTGCTGAAAAATAATGAGGATGAAGATGTTGAGATGATCAGAACATAAAGGCAATGATTGGAAGCTTTAGATGGCAGTAGAAATGACAAAAATGCGAATCTCGTTTCGCACGTCAAAATTTAATGTTTCTGTAATTTAGAAAATTCAATATCAAGTATTTGTGGTAGAAATCATTTATAAATTGTGTCATTTTATACAACACAAGTCGTACTGGACTTATTGTATCAGACATACTGTAAGATTTAAAACGATAGAGAATAATAGAATAGTAATATCTTTTATTCTTAAAAAAGTTTACTCGTGTACATTGCCTGGTCTATTAGAGGATTTGCCTTTGAATATTAGGAGAGATATGTAGTTTATACACGACCGTGCACCATCACATTATGCTCAACCTGTGCGGCAATTTCTTAATAACCACTTTGCTGGACGCTGGATCGGTCGTGGCCCAGATGCACCTGTCAATTGGCCTGTCAAATCACCCGACTTAAATATTTTAGATTTTTATTTTTGGGGTTTATGAAAAGTACAGTTTATGCGACACCAATACAAACTCGTCAGGAACTATGGGCACCAATTGTGGAAGCGTCAATCTGGTTAGACAAGATATTGCAGTTTTGTTTAGAGCAAAACAATATATATATATATATATATATATATATATATATATATATATATATATATATATATATATATATATATATATATATATATATATATATACAGGGTGTCCCAATAGTGTGTAATTCCTCTATATATCCCTTACCCTTAGAGCTAGCCAAAAAAACTTTCAACAAAATATTCTTGTGATTATCTAAGCTATATCTACAAAATATATCCAGCTCTATGGAACTTCCAGGTGCACCGGAAGTAGCTATCAACTTCGTTATTTTAAATGGAATGCTATACTTTTTATTACATTTTTGGATTGAGATTACAAAATAAGTGTGACTTTATGTAGCATTCCCTATAGCTATCTTTAATATTTGTAAAAATATTACGACTTTCTTTTTTTTTTAGCTCCGATTTATGTGTTATTTGAAACGTCTGCTGTGAGCTGAGTTTTTAGTTTTGCTAACTTAAATTCTAAATATCAATAGACGACATTTGATACTTTAAAATGGTTAAAGAATAATTTATCATCATTGTACAGGGTGTATTATTTTGGGGTTACAGTCTATTTAACTTTAAAGCATCATAACTTGTGTTTTTCAAATGGAACACCCTGTTTTTTATGGATTAATCAGACAGACCATTAAATTCTGCATCGACATAATATAGGTCTTTCTATAGCTATAGTTGATAGTTTTTGAGTTATAGTGGTTTATTTTAGTTTCGCTTGTAAAAATATTGGTACTGTCAGATTGTCACTGTATGAGGCACATAATGGTACTGTCAGATTGTCAGTGTATGAGGCACAGAGCATGTGAACAATGTCAGGTGACACCTAAACGTCTCCTTGACAAGAAAATCAGCAGTTTTTATATCTCCATTGTTTGAGCTTACTTCCGTCTCATAAATGTTTGTTTTAACAATAATTTGAATAGCATTACCAAATAAAATGAGATACTCACGATGCAAATCACTTGATCATATTCTCGTAACTAGATAATGTGTCGACAAAAAAACTTGTCGAATGCAACTACATGCAATGATTGTTATATAATGGACTTATTCATATTTTTACCATACAAAAAGTGAAACACAGTTTAATAAAGGTAGTTGTAATTATGAGAACCAGAAAGTGAAGTTAACTATAATAACATAATTATAATAATAATAATAATAATCCACAGTCATTAACACAAAAAATAATCTAAAAAAAGCGATACATTAGAACTATTCGAAATTTTGCCCATTGACCTGAACACACAATCTAACCCTCCTTAAGAATTCTTCTTGAACATTGCTCAACATTTGCGAAGTTATTGCCCTGCACGCGACTGCAATTTTATTTCTTAGTTCCTGTGGGGTGTTGGACGGTGTTTGATACACAATTTCCTTGATATAGCCCCACAAGAAAAAATCTAGACATGTGAGGTCAGGAGATCTTGCAGGCCACGAGACGGGACCACCTCGCCCTATCCATTTATTGGGGTACCGATCATTTAAAAATCGGCGAACATTTGTGTCATAATGTGCTGGTGCCCCGTCCTGCATAAACCACATACGTCGATTGTTATTTAGAGGCAAATCGTCCAAAAAATACTCTACATCTTCTTGCAATATACGCAGATATCCATGCCCGTTGAGGTGCCCATCAAAGAAATATGGCCCAATAAGATTAGTCCCAATTATTCCAGCCCAAACATTTATCGTAAAACGGTGCTGGTTGTCAACTGATCTGCAAAAGTTTGGATTTTCTGAAGCGTAATAATGAAAGTTGTGCCCATTAACCCTACCACAACTTGAAAATGAAGATTCATCACTGAACATCACGTAAATAAAAAAATTCTCACTTTCATTGTACTTTGCCACTGCCCACTCACAAAAACTGAGGCGACTTCGAAAATCTGCATTCGTCAATGCCTGCTGCAGCTTCATTTTATATGGATGAAACTTGTATTTTCTCAATGTTCTGTTCACTGAAGATTTTGATATTCCTATTTCGTCGGCAACTTTCCTCACGCTTGTGTGCGGATTATCTAATGCCGATGCAACAATACAAAATTCGTTTTCTTCATTGCCGCTTACTCTCCCTTTGCGTGTGGTCATTTCATAATTGGCGTTAGCAGTTCGCAAAAAACGGTCCAACAATTTGACGAAACATTTTTCCTGAGGATGTCTTCGATTCGGATATGTTTGTGCGTATACACGAGATGCTAAAAAACAATTTCGCTGACACTCGCCTATAATAAGTGTCATATCAACTAATTCTTCAGTATTATAATTCATTTTAAATTAAATAACACAAAAGTTAGCACATAAAACTTAGCTCAAACACCTGAGAACTGCAAATAGTTATAGTTCTGGTTAGGTGACATTTATCTGTCATCTGACAAAAAATATTAGTTGTTTCATTCTCTGCGCCTACTGTATCTGACAGTACCATTATTTTTACAAGCGAAACTAAAATAAACCACTATAACTCAAAAACTATCAACTATAGCTATAGGAAGACCTATATTACGTCGATGCAGAATTTAATGATCTACCTGATTAATCCATAAAAAACAGGGTGCTCCATTTGAAAAACACAAGTTATGCTGCTTTAAAGTTAGATATGTTGTAACCCCAAAATAATACACCCTGTACAATAATGATGAATTATTTCTTAACCATTTTAAAGTACTAAATGTCGTCTATTGATATTTAGAATTTAAGGTAGCAAAACTCAAAACTCAGCTCACGGCAGACGTTTCAAATAACACATAAATCGGAGCTAAAAAAAAAGAAAGTCGTAATATTTTCAAAAATATCAAAGATAGCTATAGGGAATGCTACATAAGGTCACACATATTTTGTAATCTCAATCCAAAAATGTAATAAAAAGTATAGCATTCTATTTAAAATAACGAAGTTGATAGCTACTTCCGGTTCAACCGGAAGTTCCATAAAGCTGAATATATTTTCTCGATATAGCTTAGATAATCACAAGAAAATTTTGTTTAAAGTTTTTTCGGCTAGCTCTAAGGGTAAGGGATATATGGAGGAATTACACACTGTTGGGACACCCTGTATATATCTATATATATATATATATATATATATATATATATATATATATATATATATATATATATATATATATATATATATATATATATATATATATATATATATATATATATATATATATATATATATATATATATATATATATATATATATATATATATAAACACATAAAAATTAAAACTGACCCTGGATATGGGTTCTAGGAGGCATAGTTCGCGCTCATTTTTTCAAAATTCAAAAGTCCGGATCTCCTCATTAGTGATTTTTTTTATAGGACAATTCACTAAAATGGACCCATAAAATCTAGATGCAGTCTAGACCACGGATTTTGTATATATGTATGTATACATTTAAATAAAAGCTGTAAGTGGTGCACCCAAGTATCCGCCACTGTGAAGAAGATAATAAAAGAAGTGAGGTGTAGGTAATAACTGCAAGGAATTTCCCTCACACCCATTCTCCACTATCCACCCATACACCTATTGTCTGCATTATTTTCCAATGGTCTTTTCTCACTGATTCACGCCGTATATCGTTTATTATGTTTTGTCCGTTCTCCTATAAATATTATCCTCGGGACGAGGATTTCTATGAGGACGAATACCTCTCCGGAATACGTTATTCCAGTTGGGCAATGATGGCGGTCGGAGTTAATATCATCTGATTGTCGATGGAATGCGCCTTTGTTGTTTGTATTCGGTTTCGGTTAACTCGAATGTAATTACACCGGAGGTATAAACACTTGTATCTCTCCTCTGTGGTCTATGAGTGGCGGTTCCTTTCACCATACGTCATGCCGATTCCAATCGAGGTTATTAATTGTTTGATAAATAAACCACTATACCGCGATTTTTTATCAATGTTTTATGCTAAAATGGACACAAACGGCACATCAGAAATATATCACCACTTTGAAATTGTTTGGGGGAAGGAGAGAGCATATTTATATCATTATTACTAGAGTCTAAAGGCGTGTCACTTTTGTTGCCTAAACAGTAACTCTCTGCATCCAGAAGCCCCCCAATAGCTTAAGCATTTTATTAATTGAGAAAAGTTTCCGGAAATTTTTCTTTTGGTCCACCTATTAGTGAATTAAAAAAAATCACTAATGAGATTTCGACTTTTGAATTTTTTTTTCAAATGACCGCGAACTAGGACCCCTAGAACCCATCTCCGGGGTCAGTTCCAATTTTTATATGTTAATCTATATATATATATATATATATATATATATATATATATATATATATATATATATATATATATATATATATAGATATATATATATATATATATATATATATATATATATATATATATATATATATATATAATTAAATACGAGGGTCTTATAGTGTGTACATTGTATTTTTAAGTGTACTATATTTTAAGAATATATTATATGTGTAATACTTTATGTATGGTTTTTGAATTAAATGTTGGGCGCCTTTTGTTTTGCTTGAAATAAGTGTAAATTGTTATTATAATTAATTTAATTTATGTTTGTAGGTTTTTAGTAATTTATGTGTATAGAGTATTTTACTATTTGACCACTGTCTTTTTAGCCCAATTAGATGAGGATCGCAGACTCATGATGGGTTCTCTCTCCGTGGTTCTCCAAAAAATATTAGACTGGGGAAGTAGAAATCTTGTACAATTCAACCCCACCAAAACTAAGTCTTCCTTTCTTTCTCACAAGAGATACACCAGCCCTAGACGCATCAGAATGAACAACCAAGTTATTCAAAGTAATGAGTCCTTTTCTCGTCTTGGCATTTCTGTGGATCGAAATCTTAATTGGCACCAACATGTCACATCAATTGCAGAAGCCGCTGCTGAGAAATTAGGTTTCCTCTTCCGGGCTCGCAAATACTTTTCACCAGCTAATCTCTATACCTTATATACTTCACAAATAAGGCCAAACCTCGAATACTGCTCCCACATCTGGGGTGCAGCTGCCACTTCTACACTCGCTATCCTGGACTCCATTTAAAAGAGAGCTATACGTCTCATCGGTGACTCTACCCTCACCCAAAGGCTGTCATCCCTTGGCCACCGACGTGTCGTTGGTGACCTCTCTATCTCTCTCTTTTATAGATATCTGCACGGGCACTGCTCAGAGGAGCCTTTCTCCATAGTTCCCCCACCTGCTGCCCCCAACAGATCTACCAGGGGAACAGAGCAAATGCACCCTTTTACTGTCCAGGTCAGCATCTGAGAGATCTCTCTGAGGCCTAGGGTTGAACACACTGAGACCTCACAGACGATCTCCGGCGAGATTTGGGGAGTAGGCAGATTGAGGCCCCGTAATCGAGCTTCAACAACCCAACCTACCTTTATCCACCGCTCTAAGGAGTAGGCAGATTGAGGCCTTAGAGTGTCCTTACATATTTCCTTTACCCACTTTGTCCACCACTCTAAGGAGTAGGCAGATTGAGGCCTTAGAGTGTCCTTACATATTTCCTTTACCCACCTTTGTCCATCACTCTAAGGAGTAGGCAGATTGCGGCCATAGAGTGTCCTTACATATTTCCTTTATCCAGCTTTGTCCGTCACTCTAAGGAGTAGGCAGATTGAGGCCTTAGAGTGTCCTTACATATTTCCTTTACTCACCCTTGTCCATCACTCTAAGGAGTAGGCAGATTGAGGCCTTAGAGTGTCCTTACATATTTCCTTTACTCACCTTTGTCCATCACTCTAAGGAGTAGGCAGATTGAGGCCTTAGAGTGTCCTTACATATTTCCTTTACCTCTTGAAAATGGCTCCAAAACAGGAGCCGAAACGTCGAGTTTCCATAAAATCTGGACGCGGTTTAACCCGAGAACCAAGCATGTCTCATATATATATATATATATATATATATATATATATATATATATATATATATATATATATATATATATATATATATATATATATATATACTTTCGAAGGCGTTTAGCTGTCCTGGCTGTCTAACATTTTTTTATTAATTTTAGATTCTCCTCATTTACGTGGTGATTATTATCCCAAATATGTCGGGCGACGGAAGATCTATCTATAGTACCGTGTCTTAATTGTGCAAAATGGTCTTTGAATATAATTCCAATAGACCTTTTTGTCTGTCCGACGTATTTAAAATCACAATCTTTACAACTTATATCATTAATTTCAGACATTTTGGCCGTACTATCCTTGTCTTTTGGATTACCCAGCAACTTTTTAAAAGTATTTTTGGTCGGAAACGTTAGTTGCAAATAAGATTTTAAAAAATCTATTTAGACCCCTTGTGATTCGAAGTTTAATTGGTAAGCAAAACAGTTTTTGCGGCTTTCTCTCTTCTGAAAGTCGTTGATTCTGCTAACATTTTGTTTGTTTTCTGTTTGGTAATTAATTTCACCACTAGGCAAGCGGTGTATCCGTTATATTTGGTCACGTTCTTAACGTACCTTAATTCTTTGGTATATCTACTTTTACTTAAAGGAAAGTTAGTTAACGTGTTGAATAAAAAATTTAGACTGGCGATCTTTTGTGCGTACGTATGATGTGTCATTCGGAATATAGCTTAGAGTTGTGGTTTAATTTTATAGACAACGAATTCTAAAGTGTGTTTATTTTTGACAACTAGGACATCCAGAAAGGATAATTTATTATATTTGTAATTCGTTGGTTTCATGAGTAGATTTGTAACAGATCTCGAAGGTGAAAGTGAGTATTTTCCTAGAATGTGATTTCGTTATGTGGATGATATTTTCGCAGTGATTAACACCAATATTTGCAGAATAGAATATTGCCAAATTAAACAATAAATTTGATTCTATAAAATTTACCCGAATTTCAACTACTACGAATTTATCCACACTAAGCGAATATTAGAACCTGTGAGAAGTACAGATAACTGATAAGTACACTCTGAGAACCCAAATCACTAGAGCATATTCTTAGAGACCAGACGATCGTTTCACTAGGAAGGTTAGTGGACGTTTTCCGGGAAAATTCTGGGTGCCACTGGTGATCAGAGGAAAGTACAAGTTTAAAATATTTTGTGCAATTACCAAAACCAATTGAATATTATATACAATGGTTGAGTTCTCTTGACGCAAAAAGGTCCAGAAGTAGCAAAAAAATATTTTGAAAATTTTATATATTTTTTTCTTAAAACGTCAAAGTCGCGATTTCAAACGTCAAATATTGCAATTTTCAGACGAGTTTGAAACCAATAAGGATTATGTAAAAGAAATGTCTTAATAAGTGTGTTTTACAAAGCCTTAAGTTTCATCTTCAACCATCATTGTCCTTCATTTTACTAAAATATCTTCGGAAAATCCTTTTCAAATAGACCCTCTCTGATGTTTTGGCAGTAGTTTCAGCTATAGAGTTTATGGTTTAAGAGTTTATATTTAGCAAATTTTCGTAGAAAAAATTCGTTATTGAGAAGACCGCGACTTACGAATTTTAAAAAGATTTCTTCAAATGAGCACGAAATAGAACCACTAAAACCCATATACGGGGTCAGTTTCAGTTTTTGTCTGTTTACACATATACAGGGTGACGAATTTCTACGGTAAAACTCAATATATCCGTTATTATACAAGATATGAGAAAACATTATATATGCTAATTATAGGGTTTGTCAAGTTGCATCTTATAAATCTATTTTGACAATCACAGTGTGGCCCATAAATCTTTGGTGATATACACTTTATTTTTTTAATAGAACACCTCTTGTGTTATTGCATTTTTGTATTTTCCATCGAATTATAATGCATGTTTGTAAGGAAAAAAAATGATATCGTTCATCGTTTTTGAGTTATATCAATTGTTTTGTAACTTTTCATATTTTTGGCACATATCACAAACACATATTACAAACGTGTGATACGGAGGTCTTACCAATAGATAGCGGAGCCCCATGTAAATGACGCATACAGAGAGCCCTTTGTCTGTATTGCTCGTCGAAAAAGTAGAGCTGCCGAATTTTTTATTTTTTATTTCAACAACACACCACGAGGGCTCACAGCCTAAATACTATCGTACCGTGGATGTCGACAAAGAAGATAGAGGCAACTTGTTAATTCTGGACTAGAAGGTTTGGAGGTTCGGAGGTTCGGAGGAAAAGGAAAAACATGTGCCGGCAAGGAGTTCCACAAGTTGGAAGTCGTCGGGACAAAACAGCGGGCATAACAAGATGTTCTATGTCTGGTGACCTGGACAGTAAAAGGGTGCATTCGCTCTGTTCGCCTGGTAGATATGTTGGGGACAGCAGGTGGAGGAACTATGGAGGAAAGCTCCTCTGAGCAGTGCCCGTGCAGATATCTATAAAAGAGAGAGAGGTCACCAACAGCACGTCGGTGGGCAAGGGATGGCAGCCTTTGGGTGAAGGCAGGATCACCGATGAGACGTATAGCTCTCTTCTGAATGGAATCTAGGATAGCGAGTGTAGAAGCGGCAGCGACACCCCAGATGTAGGAGCAGTATTCGAAGTTTGGCCTTATTTGTGAAGTATATAAGGTATAGAGATTAGCTGGTGAAAGGTTTTTGCGAACCCGGAAGAGGAAACCTAATTCCTTAGCAGCCGCTTCTGCAATTGATGTGACATGTTGGTGCCAATTGAGATTTCGATCCACAGAAATGCCAACAAGTGAAAAGGACTCATTACTTTGAATAACTTGGTTGTTCATTGTGATGGGTCTAGGGCTGGTGTATCTCTTATGAGATAGAAAGCAAGACTGAGATTTGGTGGAGTTGAATTGTACAAGATTTCTACTTCCCCAGTCTAATATTTTTTGGAGATCCACAGAGTCAGAACCCTCCACGAGTCTGCGATCCACAGGCGATATACAGGCACTTTCAAATAGTGTCTGAATTTGAAAAGTTTTCGCAGAAATGATTTTAGTGTTTCCCTAAAAATGATGTTTTGTAAGATGTTTGTGTTATGTTGGTAATTAATAACAAATGTTTAGTAGGTGACTGTAAAAAAATGTCCAATTTTTGTGAAAACTTTTATTTAGTGTAACATTACTGAAGCCAACTTCTGTTAAAAAAAAATTGTTAATTTTTGTAAAATGTAATTTTTGCAAATTTTCATTTTTTTTCAATTTTGTTCCTAAAGCTGCTTGTGAATAATTATGTCTTGGCAGGTGTGTAAATAGCTTGAAGAGCTTCGTTGGCCAGAAAAATCGGACAAGTCTTTTCTGGAAGTTTTTTATATTTCTTTGGAAAATGTTTGTACTTTTTGAAACAACAAAGCTATTTTAATTAAATATGGTACATTGTTAGTACTATATAGGTTATACTGCCAACCAAATATGCTTCTTTTAAAAACAAGACATATTTGCCATTAATAACATTTTTACGAAAATTAGCTAACATAATGCACTTGCTGCTGTAGATTTTATTTATTATGATTAAAGTCATATTGATAGACTAAACCAGACCAACCCTCTCTCGTCACATATACGAATTGCACTTCTGACCATTCTCCTAATTGTCCTTCCCATATGCACGTTTATCGAATTCAGAAAGCCGAAACTTGTACTTAATCGGTTAATTATTATTATTTGTCGTGCTATTTTAAGCTAAACATGGTGTTATTGAGCAACACTTTTAATCCAATAAATCAATAAAGTAATAATATTACTTGTTTATTTAAGCAAACGCTTTCCTAAATTACCTTCACAGAGAATCTAGCTAATTTCCTCTAAATAAATGAGCCGCTGGTAACAGAGCAATGTTTCAAAGGTAAAATTTACAACAATCCAGGGAGTTCTGAAATATAATTGGAAATTTCAAATCCGTCTTCTCTGACAGTGACGGATATAAATCGCACCATACAGGTAAATTAAAATACGAAGTCAAAATAATAAATAATTTCATAATAGAGTAGTCTACAGTTTTCAAAATGATGTGCCTCCAATTACCAATTATTAAATTTATAAAATAACGCGTTTAACACGAAATTGTTACGACTCAAAATTCCGAATTAATCACCAATTATACTTAGTCGTCCGGTCCTCCGATATAATTATTAGATGACAAAGTAGTACGTGTCCTTGACGTACTTTCGAGCACAGGTTTTAAGGATAAAAACGTTTTCCCCCTTCCCTCTGCCGGGTTACAAGGTCTCTGCCAGGCAGCCATCGTGCCTAGATTCATCTGTCATAGTGTTTTCGTGCTTCGATCAGTGGGTATCGTGCAGTATTTTGTGATTTTTTTAAAGAAACGCTGAAACACGTCAATTTTAATATTGAGGGGGGCATGTTTTGACATAAAACTCAACTTTGTCACATCAACCCCTTAAGGGTGGTGATAACAACCCTTATATTTTAAATAGGGAACATGGGTCGAGTGTTACATCATTTGAAAGCTCTTTCTTTTCTGAATTCAGCAAACAATTTTTTTTTAAAGTTTTATCAACTCGTTTAAAAATTATTCACAGTTGCAAAAACGCATTTCACTCATTCCGATAAGAAATGTGCTGATAGTCAATGTTTTGTTGGTTTGTAAACAAAAAATGGACTATTAGAACATTTCTTATCGGAATGAGAGAAATGCGGTTTATTATTTCAGTTTATCGGTCGGTTTGATACTTGATAGTACTACCAAAAATTAATTTCACAATGGTGTATTCTGTAGAAGAAAGAGTTGAAATAATTACTCTTTTTTTCAAAAAATGATGACGGGCCAACCGTACCGCAAATTTGCTTAATGAACGACATCCGAACAGACATGTTAACAGAAAATACATTTTGGAGTTAGTTGCAAAGTTTCGACAAAGTGGTTTAGTAGCCAACAAAAAACGGGATCCTGAACGTGAATTTCCGGTCAGAAATGAGACTACTGAGATTGAAGTTTTAGGACAAATTGCTGCAGGCCCAACTTTGAGCACGAGAAAATTGGCCACTGTTTCAGACATCAAAAGAAGAACTATTCAGCGAATATTGAAGCATCATAAATTTCACCCGTATAAAATTCATCTTGTACAACAACTGAATGAAGATGATTTTGATCGGCGGCTGGAGTTTTGTGAAGTTATGACTGCACGAATAGCTGATAACGGGGACTTTCTGTTCAATATCTGTTGTTCAGACGAGTGTACGTTTTAATTAAACTCTACAGTCAATCGTCATAATTGTCGTTATTGGGCAGATAATAATCCAAGAAATTTTCACCAAGTCCACACTCAAACTCCACAGAAATTGATTGTCTGGACTGGCATTTTTGGAGACCGTTTAATCGGACCAATTTTTCTTGATGGCAATTTAAGTAGCGAAACGTATTTGGAGTTACTAGAAGATATCGTTTACCCTCTACTAATTGACATTGTTGAAAATGATGATCGCTATCAACAAAATCAATTAGTGTTTCAACAAGATGGAGCTCCTCCGTATTTTTACAACGTGTTAGGAAGTTTTTGAACAGATAGTTTCCAGAGCAATGGATTGGGCGTAGAGGTGCTATTGAGTGGCCCCCCAGATCACCGGATTTAACTCCTTTAGACTTCTTCCTATAGGTCCATTTAAAGAGTAGAATTTGCGCAACAGAACCGGAGTTTCTGGAAGAATTACGACGACGCGTTGTTGAAGAATGCCGTCTAATAACTCTACAAATGCTCCAGAATGTCAAAGCGCGTTTTGAACAAAATTTTTACTTTTGTATGGAAGCTGGTGGTCAACAATTTGAACACTTACTTAACTGAATGAACATTTTGTTTTGTTTTTAGTGAATTTTCTTAAAAAAAATTCACTAATGAGAAGATCCCCACTTTTGAATTTTGAAAAAATTTCTTCAAACGAGCGCTAATTAGGCCCCCCAGAACACATATCCGGGGTCGGTTTAAATTTTTATATGTTTATATATATATATATTTATTTATATATATATATATATATATATATATATATATATATATATATATATATATATATATATATATATATATATATATGTATCACACCGATAATTCAAAAAATAATGGGCCGATTTTGATTAAATTTGGTGAATAAATTCCTTTTGCAAATGGCTTGGATAAGTTCGTTAGCCAGGAAAATCGGTCCAGGTTTTCCCGGAAAATTTTGTGTTTTCTTTCGAAAAAAAATTATATCTCCATAATTAACAAAGTAAGGGCAACCAAATTTCATATGCGGATTTATATCATTATAGGCAAGTTACCTACCAAAATTTAGCTCCTTAAGTTAAAGGATAAAAAAGTTACAGGCATTCAAAGAAAAATAAATTTGGATTTTCCTCAAAACGTCAAAATTGCGATTTTAAACGTCAAAATTGGTGAGTACATTCCTTTCGCAAGTCGCTTGGATAATTTTGTTAGCCAGGAAAATCCGCCGAGGTTTTCCCGGAAAAATTTGTGTTTTCTTTCGCAAAATATTTATATCTCCAAAATTAACAAAGTAAGGGCAACCAAATTTGGTAAGCTGGTTTATATCGTTATAGGTATGCTAGCTACCAAAATTTAGCTCTGTAGGTCAAAAGACAAAAAAGTTATGGGCATTTAAAGAAAAATAAATTGGGGGTTTCCTTAAAACGTCAAAGTGACAATTGAAAACGTCAAAATTCGCAACATTTAGGCAAATAACTTGAATTTAATACGGGCTATGGAGAGAAAATGTCTGAAGAAGAATGTTTTACATACACCGAGCTCTTAGTTTCAACCGTCATTGTCCTTCATTTTACTAAAATATTTCCAGAAAATTCATTTCTAATAGACCCTTTCTCTGATGCTTGGCAGTAGCCATAGCTATAGAGTTTATTGTTTAATGGTATATAATTTTTGTCGAATTTTCGTAAAAAATCAATAAAGCTCAATATATTCGTTATTATACGAGATATGAAAAAATATTGTATACATTAATTATACGGTGTCTTGAGCTACATCTTAAAAAATTATTGCGACAATCACAGGGTGGCCCATAAGTCGTTGGTGATACAAATAATTTTTTTTTGTCGAAAACGCCTTATTTTTTTGCATTTTCCATCGAAATATAATGCATGTTTGTAAGTTAAGAAATTCTGGAGGCAGCAAGTGCGTTGTGGTTGCGAATTTTGATTAAATGCTTCATATTTGAAAAGCTCAATTTGCTATTAACCTATAAGGTTGACCAAGAAACGGATTATTTCAGTAACACTTTTGGTTTACTTTTGGAAATTTCTGTACGTTTTCAAACAATCAAGTTATTTTGATGAAACATGGCACATTGTTTTTACTATATATGTTATACTGGTAATCAAATTTGATGCCTGCTTTTTCTATATAGGTTATACTGGTAACCAAAATTGATGTCTGCTTTCTTAAAAAGAAAACACACATATTTGCAATAAAAACATTTTTATGAAAATTCACTACCATAACGCACTTGCTGCGTCCCGAGATTTTTTAGTTTCTTTTAACGAAAAATTGACTAATATGTTATCACAATGAATGAAATACGTTCTTGCAACTCCAACTGTGAATAATTTTTAAACGAGTTGATAAAACTTCCAAAAAAATTAGTGTGCTGAATTCAGAAAAGAAAGAGCTTTTAAATGATGTAACACTCGATCCATGTTCCCTATTCAAAATATAAGAGATGTTATCACCGCCCTTAAGGGGTTGATGTGACAAAGTTGAGTTTTATGTCAAAACATGCCCCCCTCAATATTAAAATTGACGTGTTTTAGCGTTTATTTAAAAAATTCTCTGGATGCAAATCGGTCTGTTTCGTTTTCAATGCGCCACCCTGTATATATATATATATATATATATATATATATATATATATATATATATATATATATATATATATATATATATATATATATATATATATATATATATATAAACATATAAAAATTCAAACTGACCCCGGGTATGTGTTCTAGGGTGCCTAATTAGCGCTGATTTGAAGAAAATTCTCTAAAAATTATATGCTAGGAAGAAAATGGGTGGAAGGCAACGGGAATTCACTGCATTTCATACCCAGATTCGCAATCTGGCAACGATGACATACAGAGTTTAACAAATCTTTGTTTCTGGTCATGAGTATCGGAACTTAAATCTCAGTATGGGAAAACGTACTGGACACACTTCTCAACTCGTCATAATGCGAAATCCTGTCTCTATTCTATGGCCTCCTCGGCCACCTGACTTTACACCCCTAGACTTTTTTTATGGGACCTTGTGAAGACCATGGTATGTACCAACAAAGAACTTGACTTCGACGAATCTTGTAAACGCGTTAAAGCAGCGCCGAAGACATCCTTGTATTCACGTTGAAGTAGTTTAACGGCACGGCCTTCAACAAAAATCCTAAAAAGCGCGTGAATCCTTCCCACTAACCAAAACGATATAGCACGCCAACCCATGACCAATGGAGACCGGTAGGTCTCTGGTCGATGTCAACTTTGTAAATCTTGGTCTTCAGTAGTTCAAACTGCTATGACATGGCAGTTCAGCTTATGTTTACAGGTTGACACACTCGAGACTTCTTTCTAGAAGTTTGTAGTTTGTCTGCTTTGTCGGTTCCCGCCAGAATTGTATTTAATAGTTTTATTTTGTAGTTACTAGCTGATTTAACCAGAGGCACCCCAGTCGTATATAACTACCAATATTGTACTAAAAATACCCTAAATTGTCTAACGGTGGCACCCCTGAGATTAAATTGTAACCGAAAGATGTGAGGGGTTGTCTCTGCCTATTTGTATGTCGATCTCGAAGCGACCAGACCTTTCCGTCGGTCCATTGTATAGTGTCCTTTGTGTATATAATAAAGGTAGTATTGTGAAGTTTAACTTTCTCTGTTTTGAACTTCAACTAAACCACCATTAAAATACAGTTCACTAGTAAACAATAATCAACATGTCTGTTGTTTGGGGCTCTAGAACTAATCAGACTGCAATTATCACAGACAAATCTAGACGAATCAGTCTTTCCCTTACTTGGGATTTGGATATGAATGGGCCACATGTAGTATTTAGTAAGTTCTAAAAAGCAATTTGTCATTATAAAGTCAGACTCTTGAGAACTAATCAAATAAATCGTAGCCTGTGTAGTTTTGTTGCAATATTATCATGACTTACCATTGGCAAAATTTCTGGAAATAGTTCGATGCAACGTATGACAAGGCAATATCTGTATCTTGGTTGCTTTTCTTAGTATTTTCTCCACTTCCTGACAACTTCCGCTCCAATTCTCTAATTCCACATCGTCCACAGCCAATACTTGGTCACCAATCCTCAGAGCACCACATCGATCTGCTGTACTCGCAGGAACTACCTGCAACAGTTAGAACCAATACATTAACACACACATAAATAGAAGTAGTGTTTTCAGCAGCTACCTGTTCAATAAAATACCCAGCAGCAATAATATCATCAGGTCCCATATCGCAACAATTATTCAAAATGAGGCCAAAGTCTTCTTCAGCGGCTCTGTCGATTTCCAGCAGCAAAGGACCACTAGCGTACTTGACAGACTCCATAATACTAACGTCGTATTCTATAGTAAGTTTGGTCAACCCATGCTGGGTCTTGGAGATCATGTTTTCTCTAAGTAATTCCTGAGCCTCCAGTAAAGTCTTGTTAATCAAAGGTACATTGTCCACTTTCAACAGACGATCTCCCATCCTAAATAAACCAGTCCTGTAAAAAAATTATAATGTTAAATTATGAAATATACTAAAAATAAATTATGCAGCACGAATTATATAAAAGTAATAAAATAAGTTCAGATCAAAACTATCGCAAAGAACAAGAAAGTGGGACCATTAGCATATCACAAGAATACAACAAAATAACAAAAATAGAATTTATTACATAAACAGGATTATAAAACACTAAGTGAGATATAAGACCTGAAGCACGTGCCGCCACCTCATTGCGGAACCAAGTAGTAGCTGCAATTGGTATGCCGTACTGATCTCTAATTAGAGCGGTTCTAATTGTCGTGAGAATGCATCTCACATACTTTGTCCCTATATTAGGGTAGAAATGGGCCAGGGCTGACAATTTACTAAATTGTTAGTTGGTTGTATACAGTCTCTATTTTTTAACACTTTGTGTTATTTGGAGCTAGCGTGACAACATACTACTTGATTCCGCAACTAGGTGGCGGCACGTGTTTCGTGTCATATCTCACTTAGTGTTGGAAGGCTGGCTACCATAGCTGTATTACTTTCTAGGTGTATTTTCGCTGCAATTAGTATGCCTTTCTGAAAAAAACTACTATCTGATTTCTGAATATCCTTCCTCCGAGGTCACTATTCTTAGTGACTTCAATGTCCATAATTAGCAATGGCTAGGATCTTCAAAAACCGATCCACAAGGGAGAGCAGCGGAGGCCTTTTCAGTCAGAAATTCTTTAGCCAATATGGTTCAGCAACCTACTTACTTTCCTTGTATCCCTTTGATCTCCTTCTAACTACAAAACCTGAATGCTATAAGATATCAGTCACCGCCCACTTTGGTCGCTCAGACCACGGCATGATCACTGCTTTCTGCGCAATGCAACCCCAGGTCACACAGTCATCACACCCACGTATCGTTTGGCAACAACTCCGCAAACTGGGACGAAATGAGGGATTACTTTTCCTCATTTCCATGGGCGTCTGTCAACTTCTCTCATCTTGACCCCTCTAATATCTCACAAAACGTCACCGAAATTATCCAAGCTGGCATGGTATTGTTTATTCCACGTACACAGAAAACCTCTTCAGCCACTCAAAAGCCCTGGTTCTCTAAATCCTGTGACAAGGCCAGACTTGAAAAGGTCAAAGCTCACAAAACGCTTCTACACAATCCCAGTTAAGAAAATCGTCAAGCATTTAACGACGCAAGAAACCGCTATGTCCGCATTTTTTCTGAGGCAAAAAAACTCGTTTAATAACCACATCAAAAACAAAGTCTCCTTAAGCTCCAACGGCGGCAAACCCTTCTGGACTCTTGCTAAATCTATTGGGAATAATTTTTGCAAAAGCACGTTCCCACCTCTTGTTTCACAGGATGAAATTGTTTCTACCGCCCTGGGCAAAGCTGAACTTTTTGCTTCGTTGTTCGCCGGCAGTTCTACTCTCAACCCACCTCCAAATGTTCAACCACCAACAGTCCCCAATGTCGAGCATAAAATGACGCATATCATTTTCAAAACTAAAAAGGTACAAAAGATTCTCTCTTCTCTTAATACCAGGAAAGTTTCTGGCCTTAGCGAGATCCAGCAATTGTTCTCAAAAAATGCGCACCAGAACTTGCTCCTGTCCTCACTCGTCTGTTTCAGATATCTCACAATAAATGCATATTCCCTAGTAACTGGAAAATTGCTCGAGTACAACCCACCCCCAAGAAAAGATCTAAAGCGCTTCCTAGCAACTGCATGCCTAGTTCTCTCCCTTCAGTCGTCTCTAAAGCGATGGAAAAGTATATAAACACCAAATTACTAAAATTTCTTGAAAAACACCGTCTAATCCACGACATGCAGTATGGATTCCGTCAGCGCAGATCGACTGACGACCTCCTTTCCTTTGTCACTCATTCTTGGAACAAGTCTATGGAACTACACGGTGAATCTCAGATTGTTGCTCTAGACATATCCAAAGCATTCGACCAGCTTTGGCACGCAGCGCTGCTTAATAAACTTCCGGACTATGGCGTACCACCAAAACTTTGTACCTGGACAGCAAATTTCCTCTCCAACAGGAGCATTTCTGTTGTTGTGGATGGTCATTCCTCTAAACTCTATCCAATTACTGCAGGAGTTTCTCAAGGTTCAGCTTTAGCCCCTACTTTGTTTCTTATCCACATCAATGACCTCCTCTCTAGCACATCCAACCCAGTTCACAGTTACGTGGACGACAGCACCGTCCACTCAAACATACAATATTCTAAGCCTGTCTCTTTAGCCCAATTAGATGAGGATCGCAGACTCATGGAGGGTTCTGTCTCCGTGGATCTCCAAAAAATATTAGAGTGGGGAAGTAGAAATCTTGTACAATTCAACCCCACCAAATCTCAGTCTTGCTTTCTTTCTCATAAGAGATACACCAGCCTCAGACCCATCACAATGAACAACCAAGTTATTCAAAGTAATGAGTCCTCTTCTCTTGTTGGCATTTCTGTGGATCGAAATCTCAATTGGCACCAACATGTGACATCAATTGCAGAAGCGGCTGCTAAGAAATTAGGTTTCCTCTTCCGGGCTCGTAAATACTTTTCACCAGCTAATCTCTATACCTTATATACTTCACAAATAAGGCCAAACCTCGAATACTGCTCCCATATCTGGGGTGCAGCTGCCGCTTCTACACTCGATATTCTGGACTCCATTCAAAAGAGAGCTATACGTCTCATCGGTGACCCTACCCTCACCCAAAGGCTGCCATCCCTTGCCCACCGACGTGCCGTTGGTGACCTCTCTCTCTCTTTTATAGATATCTGCACGGGCACTGCCCCCACCTGCTGCCCCCAACAGATCTACCAGGGGAACAGAGCGAATGCACCCTTTTGCTGTCCAGGTCACCAGACATAGAACATCTTGTTACGCCGGCTCTTTTGTTCCGAGGACTTCCAAGTTGTGGAATTCCTTGCCGGCACATGTTTTTCCTTCTCCTCCGAACCTCCAAACCTTCAAGTCCAGAATTAACAAGTTGCCTCTTTCCTCCTTGTCAACACCCACGGTACGATAGTATTTGGGCTGTAAGCCCTCGTGGTGTGTTGTTGAAATTAAAAAAAATACCGCACTGAAGAGCTCTAATTAGAGCGAAACCGGTCTACGGTTCTAATTGAGGTGAGAATGCATCTGGCCTTACAGGATTGTACAATTATTTGCTGAAGCTATACCATTAGAACAAGTCGCTAGTTAACTTTTTATTAAAACAAAAAACTTCATCAAACAATTTTATGTATTAAAATAATTAAAAGGTTTGGAGGCAGCAAGTGCGTTATGGTAGTGAATTGTCATAAAAATATTTTTAATGGCAGATATGTATTTTTGTAATGAAAGCGCGCATCAAATTTGGTTAAATATTTTTACACAAAATTCTGCTAAAAGAATACATAGAATTCAAATTATATGCCTAATATGTAATTAAAGTTGAAAATAAAATAATTTGTTTGCACGAAAATCCATTAAAACTTTATTTTAGCTCATGAGTTGTATAATCATAGTGATATCAAGATACCGAATTAATAGCTATTGATCTAAAGTGCCCTAATTTTGTACTAAAGGTCTGAAAAAATTAAGCTTTTGGTAAAAAACAACCTAGAAAAAGTAAGTATCCACTTTGATTAATTTTCATTTTCTCGATTGGTCAACATCATTGCAACAATATAGTTTTCAATTAGCTGAGTAACCGTCAAAGAGGTCGGGACGCAGTAAGTGCATTATTGTCGTGAATTTTCATAAGAATTGTAAACTATTAGCAAGATATATTATTAAAACTAATACTTTAAATTTAAATGGATCTTGGGAGATTGGTTTAGAGATCCCAGTGATTCCCAGCCGATTACTTTAAGAAATTTATTATTTTCTATGGAGCTAGAAAATTGAAATTTGGTACATATTTGTAAATACTGCAAGTCGCTTTAAAAAAATTGTCTTACAAATTTCATCAAAGTTACAAAAGTTTTCCAGATTTTTTTTATTATTTATAAATGGAATGTACTTGCGAAATTATCAATATGGCAGCTATTTTCCCTTATTAATTCCTTAGATGGTTTTGATTTAGTCAACACAATCGAACTAGTTTTTGCAAATAAAACAACCAAAAAGGTATTTTACATATGTTTTACTATGGCGCATGATTGAAGATTGTAGCTTAATGGGAAATTCAGTTACCCGAATTTGAAATCTTTTTACGAAAATTCTCTACCACAACGTATTTGCAGCATCCACACCCTCTTCATCGCTTATTTACTGTTGCTGTATCTATACTTTTTTTAAATGATAAAATATTGTAGCTCTCTATGCGAGACTGACAAACAAAGCAAACTCAAATTCATTTTTGGACAAATATTTTAAACAAATGAAATGAGGTAACAATTGAGATGTAAATTAAAAATATTGATTCTCTGCTTCGTCACGGGGGTTATCCTCCCCCTTCTACATGCCTACAGCTACCCTCAATGCATAAACAAGAAAAATTTCTTCGGATCAACCCCCAAGAAAGTTGCGGGACCTGCGGTGAATAAGCGTTCTGGGTGAACTAAACAGGATATTAAGAAGGTATAGATGCAAAATGGGTAAAAGGTTGCTTATAGAGGTCCAACTAAGCTGGTTTTTTCGAACTTTCCGCTCACATTTCCTTTTCATCTTCTTCTCCGCCCGGCACCCCTCTTCACTCTTGCCCCTGTAACTTTCTTAGGGGGGCTGTTTGCAAAACATTTTTCTTGTGGAATGTGCATTCAGAAATGGGTCTAAGCATGTTTCTGATTTTTTTCCAAAAGTCCCGCGGGTGCTAAACTGCAAAATTACCATAGGTATTATAGTTATGTTAGTTTGCAGTAGGTATATTTCTTCTTGAAATAATTTTGTTTCACTTTAGTAATACAGTACCTACATTGATTAAGAAGCTCAATCTGATGTACATAACCACTTTCTTATTTGTTTGATTGGATGTTAGAACCATTATATACTAAGCACAGTGGACGTCCAAAGGTATTTTTTAAAGTTATGTTAAAATTAAAAGTCGGGTTATTATTTACCTACTATTTGTATTAACCTTAAAATATATGTAGTTGTTTTATATTCTGAGATTCTATGGTATTAGGGGAGTCTATTTTGAGGTTATGCGCATAACGTACACGTTGCTCTCATGACCCCTGTCAGTTAACAAATGACAAATAGTGGTGTTGTCAGATTAAACTAGAAGATGGATTAAATGCGGTGGAAATAGGAAGCTTGACATTTATACATAATAAAACGTAGTTCTAGATTTCTTTCAACCAAATTGAATCACTTTCATAAAAATTTTTGTTATTTAATTTTTGTTTGGATATGTACAGATTAAGATTAGGGTTGTCGTAAATGGCAACCCCGCGATTGTTTATTGTGACCTACTTTCGTAGCCTGTCCGCTTAAAACTTAATTTGGAGATTTTCTTGCAATGGCAGCAGAACCCTGATTTATCTGTCTGACCTTGTCTAACATTATAGGCATCCATTCAGAGGTAATTTCAGGTCATATCGTAGATTATTGATTTTTTTATTCAGTTATAACTCAAGATCTACTGAACCAATTGAGTTCAAGTATGGTAGGTAGGACCACTTGTACAATACGTACGTGCACGTAAAGTTTTAGTTTAATATTTCTGGTAATTAAAAAGATATTGCGTTTTTGCATTTTTCTCTAAAGGTATTTGATTGTCAAAACTGTCTAACGAACTCATTCAAGCTATTGACAAAATGAAGGGCATTGCTCAATTTGGTTTCGATTGGTAAAGTATTTTTTGAGTTATCGGTTGGATACACAAAAACAAATATATATATATATATATATATATATATATATATATATATATATATATATATATCGGGGTCCCGAGCATTTTCAGGAGTAAGCACTGTAGCTAATTACAAAAGCAAGGCCAAAGCATAAAAAACAGGGAAAATCTGCCACAAAGACATGCAAAAAACAACAATGCAAAAAACATTCGCGTGTAACAAAATGAACATCTAACCCCATTTTTTCACGTTAGAATGTTAGAATGTTAAAATATAGCCCTCGTTTTTTGGTCGTAATTGCCCCTAAAAGTATATATATATATATATATATATATATATATATATATATATATATATATATATATATATATATATATATATATATATAACTTTTTAACTGATCTTGGATTTGGGTTCTAGGGGCCCTAATTCACGCTCATTTGAAGAAATTTTTAAAAGTCTCACCATCGATCTCTCTACTAGTGAATTTTTTAATGAAAATTCACTAAAATGCAAATCCTTATTCTGACCAACGATGTTGTTAAAACTTTGTGCGACATTATAATGTTATTTATTACAATATTACAATGTTTATTCACGAAAATTACATTTAATATAACGAACCAGATAAATACAAAATGAACTAAAGAAGAATCTACTGAAAATGGGGTTGGCAGACAATCCACTGTGTAGTTGTGATGGAACCAGTGTATGTGATATTAATCGTATCTTTTTTAATTGTAAAAAACACATCCACGCATAAAACAAACTAGTTAAAACACTAAAAATGTCTTGATCAAGGAGTTTCACTACCATTGAATATAGCATATTTGTTGCATGTAGCGTGTTTTATGTTGAAAAAGAAATGTTGGACATACTTTTGAACTTTATTAAGTGTAATAAATTACATGAGGTAATTTAGCTCAACTTAAAATAAGATAAAATTTTGTTTTGTTTTTTAAAGTAATTTTGTTGAAGCAATTGACATGATTGTTAATAGTCATATAGTTATAGTTTCCTTTTGTCTGTCCCTGTGTCTAATACATCCTTACCGTGGTTCAGTCTAGTTTGTCTCAAATAAAGTCGCCTTGGTGGACCACTAGGCGTGAAGTTTGTGATCCCATGTCTTTTTTTCCTTAATTATAATCCTAGTTAATAAGAGTTAAACACATACACCTTACCCACAAAAACAAAATGTAAAGTATGATGGGCATAGCCTCTCTTCGTAAATTATTATTGGTTTATATGAAGTAAAGGAAATTTGAGGGTTTGTTTGCTGAGCTTGGTAGACGATAACATAGATAATCCCTTTTGTTTCTTTTTTGTTTAATGTAAAACATCGTATTATAGTAGGGAGCTGAAGCACTAGTTGTTGACCTGGAGCGACCGTGGCTAAAAGAGCTTTGCTCGAGGCCAAAACAAGTTAAAAAAATTTCTACTGTAAGCGTAGTTTTAACTTGAAAAGGTAAATGAACATGATAACGCCCATAAAGGAAAATCTGCATATGTGTTACATTCTCATATACAGGGTGTCACACGTAGACTCTCTATTAGTGAATTTTATTATTTTTTTGATTAAAGTTTTGACTTTGAGAACTGGCTCATTCAGTCACTGTCAATCTTCAAAATGAACAAGGATGCATCCGACCTTGATTTTCACAATGGCAAAACCTGTCTTAAGAATGTATATCTAACAAGCTCTTTAACTTTTTCCTTTTATCTGCCTATACACTTGCTGTTTACTAAAAATATATATTAAAATTAAAACTTACATAGATATCCACTCACACACATACGCGAGCGCATATACACTCATGTATATGCACCCAAGTCAACAGGATTTATACGTCCAGTACTTAACACTATGTGCAGGACAGAAAATACTCATTATTTCTTCATGTGCACATACACACACATACATATGCATGCACACATCTACGCTACAAGTTGCTGCTGGAGAAACACTGGAACACTTTTCACACCAATGGAGCCTGTCATGGTGACTTTTTAACATACTGGGGAGGCTGCGGTCAAAATAGGTTAACACGAGGAAAGACACAAAGGAACTTACTTTTATCTCTCTGACTATACATTAATCTGCTAAGTTTATTTAGTATCAAGACTATAGAGTATATTGCCACTAGTACAATATTTATTGGAACAGTTCAATTTTCAGAATATCATCTTTGTACTAAGAGTAAACGTAGCTAACTTAGTGTCTTTAACAAAACACATGAAAGCTACCATCACACTTTTATTACAACATTTTATTAACGAAAATTCGCTAAATATAAAGAAACGTCACTATAAAATCTTTAATTAAAACTCTACAATATTGACTTGAATTTTAAATTATCATCTTAATAATTAGCAGGTTTCTTTGAAGTAATTGAAGTTGGTAACTACTTTAAAGGAGGGTCAGCGGATCCTGTATATGGCATAATTACACATTGAATTTAAAATATTAATTTCTGTCAACTAAAGATATAAGTAAGTTGGCGTTTGATTTAAAAATATATTTTAACCACATTCTGTTAGATTGAAATTAGGTTTTACCAGCAGATGAGTCTACAATTTTATGTAACAACCACGTAATGTAATTAGTGGGCCCCAAATAAATAGAATCTAAAGCTATTGCAAAAAAATCAAAAATTTCCCCTCCTGAAAAACACATCAGTTTTAGAGTCATTTGCGTGTGAAAATCCTTGCCGAAGACATGAAACTGCAAATCGTTGTAGACGTGTGAAACATAAACTAAATTTAAAACGTAATTTCAGCATGTATCAGCCAGCGGGAAAACGAATTATATCATCACTACGTCGAACGGAATATAAAATCTACTAAGTCCCTGTAGGAGAAATGTGATATTTCCATATGTAAATTCCACGTAATTGGGAGCTGAAATATTTTAAACGAATATTATGCAGCAGTAAAGGATGCACTGGAAAGTGACATCGACTATAAATTGTACGTCATTAAAATGTCTCTTTTAAGTTCAAAAAAAGTTAAATGATGACGAAAATTTTGAAAGGTAGATGCAAACTAGATTTGTTGCATTTTACTCTTTATAACCTCACTGGGCAGTTTTGCCGATTGATAATATTTCTCAATCAGCTGAAAAAGTTCGGCAACCCCGCCGATTGTTTATTGTGACATATTTTCGAATAATGCAGCAGTAAAGGATGCACTGGAAAGTGACATCGACTATAAATTGAAGGTCATTAAAATGTCTCTTTTAAGAACAAAAAAGTGAAATGACGACGAAAATTTCGAAGGGTAGATGCAAATCAAATTTTTTACTCTTTATAATCTCACTGGGCAGTTTTGACGATTGATAATATTTCTTAATCAGCTGAAAAATATTGGCAACCCCGCCGATTGTTTATTGTGACATATTTTCGTAGCCTGTCCGCTTAAAACTTATTTTAGAGATTTTGTTTGCAATCGCAGCGGAACCCTGATTTATCTGTCTGACCTTGTCTAATATTATAGGCATCCATTTAGAGGTAATTTCAGGTCATATCGTAGATTATTGTTTTTCTATTTAGTTATAACTCAGGATCTACTGAACCAATTGAGTTAAAATTTGGTAGGTAGGACCACTTGTTTTAATATTGAGGGCAATTTAAAAGATATTGCGTTTTCAAGTAGTTTCTTTGAATTTTTTTCTAAAAGTGTTTGTTTTAAGTTAAAAAAGTTAAATGATGCTGAAAATTTCGAAACGTAGATGCAAACTAAATTTGTTACATTTTACTCTTCATAACCTCACTGGACAGTTTTGCCGATTGATAATATTTCTCAATCAGCTGCAAACAAATCTTAAATGTTTTCACCAGACTTTTCTAAAAGCATCCTGTTCGTCTGCCATGGCCTGAAGTCTTCAGACAGGATGCCAGAGGCAACGGCTTCTCAATCGTAAAAGTGTTTGTTTGTCTACACCAGTAGTTTTTCACTGTCTAATCTCATCCATTTTAGACGCAACTGCATTTTTCAATTGTGGTCTAATATACCAAATTTGTGCAAAATTATAATTCATAATCCACTAATTACTTACGGCAATAATTTTTCAGAAAAAATATAACCATAGGCGGGTAGGTCATAAGGGTGACGAATTAGAAGGTCGAATTCTTGTAAATAGATGCTAATTATGAATTTTCTTTGTCAGTAATTAATATATTAAATTTTTACGAAGAAAAATATTGAAATTTATTTATAGTGGAGTAAGTAAGAGATTATAAAAGGAGCTTACAAAAAGGATTAAATTTGTGTAAAAAGAAAATGCTTTCCAAACCTTCTTGGGTACAACTATTTATAACTAAACATAATTTTGACCAGAAAAGGACAAAATCTACTACCACGCGAAGACAAGGTAATACAGGTAATATATAAAACATTTTTATAGATATAATCTCTTCCAAATTACGAAGCTATTCACCTGGATAACTTAAAGGTAACAACAAATAAACTTACGACATTCCTAAAAATAAAATAAAAATGCAAAAATGCCATTAATTACAGGGTTAGCAAAAAGTACGGAAGGCACTTGTATATCCTCAAATATTTGTTATTAAAAAAAGTTTTGCGACATATTTTCTGCGATAAACTACCGATATTCATTTTTTCCTGGCGTAAGCAACTTTGTTGCTATGGCAACTAACATTTTTCGCGAATTTTTCGTAAAACGAAAAGGTTGGCCAAGAAACGAGTTTTATCGGGAACAGTTTAAGTTTACTTTCGGAAATTTTTGTACATTTTTGAACAATAAAATTATTTTAATGAAACATGGCATATTATTAGCGAATTAAAAAAAAATTCGCTTATGGGGAGATTTGTGTTTATATATATATATATATATATATATATATATATATATATATATATATATATATATATATATATATATATATATATATATATATTCGACCGATAACTCAAAAAATAATGGACAGATCTTGATAAAATTTGCAGAGTACCTTCCTTTTGCAAGTGGCTTGGATAAGTTCGTTAGCCAGGAAAATCGTATCTCCGGAAACAACAAAGTAAGGGCAACCAAATTTGGTTGTATTATAAAGAGTGAACTCTCTATCAAAATTTAGGTCCCTAGCTCTAAAGACAAAGAAGTTATGGGCAGTTAAAGCAACAAATTTTAGAGTTTTCCTCAAAACGTCAAACTCGCAATATTAAACGTCAAAATTGGCAATGTTTAGGCAAAGAATGTAAAACAAATACCGTTTGTGAAAAGAAAATGTTGCAAGGAGAGTGTTCTGCAAACCCTTAAGTTTCAGATTCAACCGTCATTGCTCTTCATTTTACTAAAATATATCCAGAATATCCATTTCAAATAGACCCTTTCTCTGATGCTTTGGCTGTCAGTTTAGTTAAGTTTGGTGGCTTTTTGGATATTTATTCGCAGGTTTAGTGAAGTTTATGGTTTAACGGTCTATAATTTTTTTAGCTAATTATCGAGGAACAAATTTGTTAATGCATTTTTGCACTTTTTATTGAAATATGATGCGTTTATAAGAAAAAAATTTGGACGCAGTATGTGCATTTTGGTAGCGAATTTTCGGTAAATTTGGAGTTTAGCTTCCGAACGCTTTTCAAAACACTGTTTTCAGAAACCTGTCTAGCCCTCCCCCCTGGATCCACAAACCCCAAGAAAAATTTCTTGTTCACACTCCCCAAGGAAGTTACGGGACCAGGAGTGAGTAGGGGTGGATAATTTTTTTAGCTAATTTTTGTAGAACAAATTCGTTAATGCATTTTTGCATTTTTTACGGAACTATGATGCGTTTGTAAGAAAAAAATCTGGACGCAGTAAGTGCGTTTTGGTAGCGAATTTTCGGTAAATTTGCCGATTAGCTCCCGAACGCTTTTCAAAAAACTGTTTTCAGAAACCTGCCTAGGCCCCCCTGGATCCACAAACCCCAAAAAAATTCTTGTTCACACTCCCCAAGGAAGTTACGGGACCAGGAGTGAGTAGGGGTGCATCATTTTTTTAGGTAATTTTTGTAGAACAAATTCGTTAATGCATTTTTGCATTTTTTATCGAAATATGATGCGTTTGTAAGAAAAAAATCTGGACGCAGTAAGTGCGTTTTGGTAGCGAATTTTCGGTAAATTTGCAGTTTAGCTTCCGAACTCTTTTCAAAAAACTGTTTTCAGAAACCTGCCTAGGGCACCCTGAATCCACAAACCCCACGAAAAAATTCTTGTTCACACCCCCCAAGGAAGTAACGGGACCAGGAGTGAGTAGGGGTGCATAATTTTTTTTTAGCTACATTTCGTAGAAAAAATTCGTGAATGCATTTTTCCATTTTTTGTCGAAATATGATGCGTTTGTAAGAAAAAAAATCTGGACGCAGTAAGTGCGTTTTGTAGCGAATTTTCGATAAATTTGCAGTTTAGTTCCCGAACGCTTTTCAAAAAAATGTTTTCAGAAACCTACCTAGGGCCCCACCCCCCTGGATCCACAAACCCCAAGAAAAAATTCTTGTTCACACTCACCAAGGAAGTTACGGGACCAGGAGTGAGTAGGGGTGTATAATTTTTTTTAAACTAATTTTCGTAGAACAAATTCGTTAATGCATTTTTGCATTTTTTATCAAAATATGATGCGTTTGTAAGAAAAAAATCTGGACGCAGTAACTGCGTTTTGGTAGCAAAATTTCGGTAAATTTGCAGTTTAGCTCCCGAACGTTTTTCAAAAAAAAGTTTTCAGAAACCTGCGGGTGGGGTCCTAGTAATGTTCCTGAAAACAATTAGTTGAAAAGCGTTCGGGTGCTAATCTGCAAATTTACCGAATTTTCATTAAATTTTTCAAATTTCAATAACTTAATTTGCTATTAACGTAAGCTTTGTTGGATGAAAACCAACATTTAAGCTTATTTTCGGAAAATGTTTGTATATTTTCAAACCATAAGTAATTTTGATAAAATATAGTACATTGTTTCTACCACATAGGCTATACCGGTAATTAGATTGATGCCTGCTCGCATTTGCTATTAAAAACATTTTTATGGAAAATCACTTCCATAACACATTTGCTGCATCTAGACTTTTGAAAAATGTTTATATATTTTCAAACAATAAATGTATTTCAATAAAATATCGTACATTGTTTCTACTATATAGGCAACCAAGTTTGATGCCTGCTTTCATCAAAGAAAGACATTTGCTATTAAAAATATTTTAAAGAAAATTCGCTACCATAACGCACTTGCTGCGTCCCGAGATTTTTTTTACTATATAGGTTATACCCACCGGTAACAAAATTTGATGCCTGCTTTATACATATTTGCTATTAAAAACATTATAAAAATTTACTACCATAACGCACTGCGTCTAGACTTTTGTTATACACTCTCACATGACGTCATGCCCGAAAAACGTGAAATAATTTTCTAAACTTCTGTGGTTATTCTGTCATGGGTATCTATATTAACTTGTGTCTATTTCCAATAAAATCCTGCTGTTTTATGAAGCTGTTGGCGCACAACAAGAAACTTGAGAATTCTCTCTCCACTTTGGGCGCCTATCTCAAATTTCGTTCTTCTTCTCTAATCGATTGATTTTACACTGCTGAATCAGATTTCATAAGGAACAGTTCTGATATAATAATTATTTGATAGCTTGAGCCAAATAAATGATGTAGTACAAGCAGCTTTCTCGTTCGTTGTGTTAGTAAATAAAGGACTCCTATTTACGTCTTATTAAATAAAGGGCTCCCACTTACGTCTTATATTTTAGACGGTGTACATGTTGTTGAACAAGTGTTCTCAATAGATGCGAGGCCAGGAAACTGAAACTTTCGGTTTCGTACTATTATACTGATGGAAATTACAACTCAGTTCGCTAACTATTTGCGAATTAATGGCAGAGTATGATCTGAATAATACATTACCGTTCAACTTGCCCCATCGATCGCATCCCTAATGACTCACTGACTTATCAAGTTCATCATATTCAAAGGTCACTTCTTGTCGGGGATTTCTCACTTTGTTAATTGGAGTTTTAGAATTGGCTCCTTCTAAGATTCAATACCATGTTATATAGCGTTATATCACTTCAAGTTTTAATATCCTATTTTCATTCACTCGTTCGCTATTTGGTCACTTTGGCTACGGTTTAGGTTAACCATTCGTACCTTTTGGTTAGTAAGTGAGATCCTTTCAGTTTTTTGGTGGTCTTTAGTGAATTTCCTTAAAACCAAATTCACTAGTCAGGAAATCCCGACTTGTAAATTTTGAAAAAATTTCTTCAAATAAGCGCGGACTAGACCCCCTGCAACCCATATTCAGGGTCAGTTTAAATTTTTATATGTTTATATATATATATATATATATATATATATATATATATATATATATATATATATATATATATATATATATATATATATATATATATATATATCTTTTGGAATATGTTGCACTACATTGTAATCACTTTTAAATATACACTTTATTTGTTTGCTGTACCATTAAGTGAGTGGTGAACGTGTCGCCACCTAGTTCGGAACCAAGTACTATGTTGTCACGCCCGCTCCAAATAACACAGTGTTAAAAATAGAGACAGTATACAACTAACTAACAATTTAAAAAAATGGTAGCCCTGGCCCATTTCTACCCCAATATAGGGACAAAGTATGTAAGACTAGATGCATTCTCGCAACAATTAGAACCGTAGACCGGTTTCGCTCTCATTAGAGCTCTTCAGTACGGCATACTAATTGTAGCAAAAATGGAGCGGGCGTGACAACATAGTACTTGGTTCCAAACTAGGTGGCGACACGTTCACCACTCACTTAGTGTTTTAAGACTGGCTATACTACAGCCGTGTTATTTTTGGTGCATTTTTGCTACAATTAGTATGCCGTACTGAAGAGCTCTAATGAGAGCGAAACCGGTCTACGGTTCTAATTGTTGCGAGAATGCATCTAGTCTTACTTGCTGTACCATTTTCAACCCCACCAAATCTCAGTCTTGCTTTCTTTCTCATAAGAGATACACAAGCCCTAGACCCATCACAACGAACAACCAATTTATTTAAAGTAATGAGTCCTTTTCTTTTGTTGGCATTTCTGTGGATCGAAATCTCAATTGGCACCAACATATCACATCAATTGCAGAAGCGGCTGCTAAGAAATTAGGTTTCCTCTTCCGGGCTCGCAAATACTTTTCACCGGCTAATCTCTATACCTTATATACTTCACAAATAAGGCCAAACCTCGAATACTGCTCCCACATCTGGGGTGCAGCTGCCGCTTCTACACTCGCTATCCTGGACTCCACTCAAAAGAGAGCTATACGTCTCATCGGTGACCATACCCTCACCCAAAGGTTGCCATCCCTTGCCCACCGACGTGCCGTTGGTGACCTCTCTCTCTCTTATATATCTGTACGGGCACTGCTCAGAGGAGCTTTCTTCCATAGTTCCTTCACCTGCTGCCCCCAACAGATCTACCAGGGAAACAGAGCGAATGCACCCTTTTACTGTCCAGGTCACCAGACATGGAAGATCTTGTTATGCTCGCTCCTTTGTCCCAAGGACTTCCAAGTTGTGGAATTCGTTGCCAGCACATGTTTTTCCTTCTCCCCCGAAACTCCAAACCTTCAAGTCCAGAATTAACAAGTTGCCTCTTTCCTACTTGTTAACACCTACGGTACGATAGTATTTAGGCTGTAAGCCCTCGTGGTATGTTTATCAAATTAAAAAAAAACCATTTGTGATTTTTTATTGGTTTGCGTGGACTGCAGTTTCGAACCTTCCCGGTTCATCATCAGCACGCTACTCTACTAGCGTGCTGAGGATGAACCGGGACGGTTCGAAACTGCAGTCCACGCAAACCAATAAAAAATCACAAATAGTACAGCAAACAAATAAAGTATTACTATATCTATATATATATATATATATATATATATATATATATATATATATATATATATATATATATATATATATATATATATATATATATATATATATATATATATATATATAGTGAATTTTAAGTAATTCGGTACACAATATTTAGAGTTTTTTCCAAAATAAAAATAAAATCCCAAAGACATGCGTTGAGACGACTTAGTGGTTAAAGTCCAATGCCTGATAGACAGAGTAGTTAACTGCCATGCGTAGATTGATTCATACAACAGGTATAAACCATACATGATCGGTAACCAAACTAAACATATACCAGGCATAAACATACTACCCGAACAAGCAATCGTGAAATATCTGCCGCACTTACGGAAAATAACAGACGACATGAAATTAAAAATTTGCCAAGTGACTTATTTAACTGGGAGATTCAATCGATTATTAAAAGACACTATATTTGTAGCTTTATGAACGGCCTCAAATACAGTTTTAGCGCAGCATAGATATATTATCCTGCGGCATAATATAGCAGAAATGTAAACAAAATCAAGCCAAATCTCTATGAAAATGATTCTAAAATAATTTCCCTTATCATTAAACTTAAACATAAGACGTCATATAAGATTCTACTAATTCTGTAATTAATTGTTACGTATATTTTGAATGTAATATCCCATGCATGAAGCCTTTGTAATGTATCATGTAAACAAAACGTTAGTTGACGTATGCCTAAATGACCGAGAGGCGTCGCGCTTGCCCTATAAGCAGAAGGTTACGCGATCGAATCCAGCTCGATGAATGTATGTTCTTTATGTTTTAGTTTGACAATTGGAGAAACAAGAGTGCACAGATTTCATACGTTTGAAACAAGATCGCGTATTTGTTTAAAACGCCTAAATAAGTTTGTCACCTTTGAGTCTGAAATTATAATTTCGTGATTGTTGATTAGGTTGACTCAAACGAAATCATACTGGAGATTAATAAGGAAAAATAACTGCTACGTTTATAATTTGGCAGATAATTTACTTTTCTAAATATGAATTAAGTGTCCTTCTGGAAATCTTTTGTATAACTTTAATGAAATTTGTAATACAAGTTTCTATTAAAGAGACTTACACTATCTACAGATATAGGAAAATTTAGTTCTTTAGGTTCATAGAAAAATGGGTGTTGGGCATTTTTCTCAAAAGGAAAACACAAGATATTTTTGATAATAGAGAGATATCGATGGTAACACTTTCAAAAGAATTCGTCAAATGTGCACGTACTAGGACCTCTAAAATCGATCTTCAAGGTCTGTGTAAGTTTAAAGTATTAATTTTACTAATATGCCGTATAATAATAGTGTACAATTCTTATGAAAATTCGCTACTATAACCCAGTTTCTGCGTCCCGAAATTTTTTGGCTTCAAATTTTAATTGGTTTTTTTTACAATTTTGCCATGTAATATTTCTTTATTGTATAACTGATATTTTTCAAAAACATTATGTGTGCTATACATGATTTCTGGCGTTTTCTGACGATTTTTGTGACTGGTGTAATAAATACACCGCGTCCCTAGTTAGGCTCCATGATAAGGCGCTCGTAGTTAAATGCTTAGTTATCTGGGCATCATCTGCGTGCGCCATTTCTTTTTTTCTTTATTTTTATATCAATGTAGCTTTATTAGCGAAATGATTGTCAGGTCTAACAAATGTGCTGAATTCTGCAAACTGTCCTCAATAGAATTACTAAGTGAACTTGTTATGTTTATTGATTTGTCAGGACAAACATTTTGATTTCCACTATTAGTGAATTTTCTTAAAAAAAATTCACTAATGAGGAGATCCCGACTTTTGAATTTTGAAATTTTTTTTGCAAATGAGAGCGAACTAGGACCCCTAGAAGGCATATCCGGGGTCAGTTTAAGTTTTTATATGTTTGTATATATATATATATATATATATATATATATATATATATATATATATATATATATATATATATATATATATATATATATATATATATATATATATAATTTTGATAATGGGCTTATTTATTTATATTATTATATATATAATTATTTTCCTTTTTTGTATATAAAATGATTTTTATTTATATCTATAGAAAAAGGATCACCCTGTAGATGTGTAAATCCTTTTTTGGTTTTTTATTTTAAATTGGTACAATTTTAGGATGTTATTACTTTTATTGATTGTAATTTTAAATATAAATAGAAACTTTTTTATATTGACAATTTACACAATATTTATGTATGACCCTGTATACATTTTATTAATGTATTTGTTTGCTGAATAAAATGTTTATGACTCTGGTGTTTGAATTTAGATCTGTTTTTTGGTTATATTAAAATTAACTTCAGTGTACTATGGGTTGCCTACCCCTCTTACTCGTCAGTCAATATATTTTAGATAATTATGACAATTTATTGAAATCAAATTATTAATTTACTTACTGCTGTGCCCTAGTTTTTTCTGCTTTCTCTCAGTCGTGGATTCTGCTAAATAGGGGAAAAGAAATAGCCTGCTAATATGCACTTAATCTTATTTTAGGTCTTATTTTTTTTTTTGTAAAGAATTATGTCTGGTAAAATTTTTATAACAAGTTTTATTTGACAGAATTTTAAATTTAAACCTAATCTAACCGGATCCGTTAGTACAAATCTTAATCTTATTGACAAATTAAATGGTTAAGATTATTGACAGAATTTTGATTGATTTGCAAATGTTTATAATAATATTTAAAATGGCTTTCCGAACTGCGATCCTGACTCCCTCTAAGATCGTAACTTTGAACTTTGGTGAAATGTAAATTAAGATTTCTGTTTATGTAGAAAATCTTATTCTCCCATGAATGCTTTTGCTTGATGGATGTTTGACAGTATTGAATGTCTTTATTTGAAGCAAAAATGACGCTCTTCTCGCGTCTCAATTTATTTAACAACCAACAATAATTAACTAACAAAAGCGGAAATCTTCCTCAATTTCATATCCCAGTGTTGTTTCCTGTTTCAAGGCAATCTCTCTTTAAATTAATTAATACATTTTTGACAGCTATTCATCTTTTGAAAAGACCCGGTAAGTTCAAATACTATTATTCTACATCGTTATTCTTAAAATGACATTTGGCATAACCTTACTTCTTCTCCTTAGAAATAACCATAGCTAATAATAAATTTACAAACTAAATAAGTTTATATGCTGCAATCTTGATTTGAAAAGTCTCACAATACAAAACACTGTCTTTGGTAAACTCCAGTTCATTGTTTATATAAAAACAACTCTCACATATACATATTATAAAAAGTGTTTGATTTTTCATTACATTACATTTACATATAGATTTTTGGCTCTTTTAAACCCATTTAAACTGAGATAGTTTTCAAATTTGCTAGTTATAAATCCTAAAAGTTTAATTAATGATTATTTTAACAAACTATGGCTTTATACCTGTCATTGCTTATCCATAACACTGATTAACAATAATAGAGAATATGCTTGTATATTAATGTTATTATTTTGTTTTATGTTTTAGTGTAAAGGAAAATATGTCGAACGATGTGGATATGTACACAATCTACAGAGAGCCCATATACATCACGTGTAAACCGTAAGTATTGTACTTACTACTGACCAGTGGTCCTACTATAACCCCCATTGCTAAGCTGACCCCCCCCCACAATTTTGTAGGTCTGACGATTTACATTATTGAACCAATAATCGGAGCTTAACGTCATCAAACTAGCTTCCGTAAGGGTTTTCATTTTTGTTTTATAGAAATATTGGGAATTCATTATGTACACTCTGATGTATTAACAGTTTATAATGTGCAATTTCCCAGCACAATATATATATGAATATATATATATATATATATATATATATATATATATATATATATATATATATATATATATATATATATATATATATATGTATGTATGTATGTATCACACCGATAACTCAAAAAATAATGGGCCGATTTTGATAAAATTTGGCACGTGCTTTTCCAAATGGCTTGGATAAGTTCGTTAGTCAAGAAAATCGGACGAGTTTTTCCGGGAACAATTTTCAGTTTTCTTTTGAACAAAAAATTATCTCAAAAAATAAAAAAGCTATGATACCCAAATTTGGTAGGTAGATTTAAGATATAAAAAGTAAAATATACACCAAAACATAGATTTCTATGTTACAAGAAAAAAAAGTTATAATAAAATATTTTGTGCCAGATCATGTCTATGAAAATTCACTACCATAACGCACTTGCTGCGTCCAGGCTTTTTTTCAAAGTTCACCTTGAAACAATGACAGTTATTTTACAAGATACTAGAAGACATATAACATTTGTTTGTTCTTGGCGTCATCTTTACTATGTAATAATAATTGTAGAGAACTGTGAAACGTTATATTCCAGTATGACATTGAAATATTATGATCATGCATTCATCTTGGCTAATTACTCCACAGAGAAACAAAGTTAGAAGCTCTACATGTTATATGTAATTGCAACATACGGTGTTACACACACGAATAATGGTTGTCTGGGCTTTCTTGAGACCATAGCTATATGTTACTTTACCATGTGTTTGACGTGGCGGTATATTTAGACTAGCAATTTCCCCTTACATCCTGTCAGGATGTATAAGTCAGTCCTGTCAGTATGAAAAATCAAATTACATTGTTTTCCAAGTTCTGCATAGAAAAAAATAGTGCTGCAAATTGAATCATAAATTCCACGTTGTTGTGATAATCTACTTTCCCCAGAAAGAAATTATCACGAAATAAATTTAGGGTCCATCACTTGACCACAAAGAACATATTCGTATTACTCGAGTTTCAACCAAAAAATGTGAATTTTCGCCAAATCACTCCTCATTTATCCCCTACCCACTGAAGCGATTTTATCCTAAAACAATTCGAAGCGTTCCTTTGTTGTACACCAAATTTGAAGATTACATCCCAATTCTACAGAACGACAGACAAAAAAAGTATAGTTTCAGAATAAAGTTTTCTAGATATTTTGAGACTTTGAATCCATTTTAGCAAAAAAAAAATCAAAATTTTTGTCACCGATATTTCACCCCCACACATTCAACCCCTAATTATATTTCTGCACAGAATACCAGATGTTTGATGAAATTGAAAGTTTTCTAATAAACAAACCCTAAAACGTTATATTACAACATTTAGGCAAAGAACCTGAAACAAATACTGATTATGTAAAGAAAATGTCGCAAGAAGAGTGTTCTGCAAACCTTTATATGTCAGCTTCAACCATCGTTGTCCTTTATTTTCTTAAAATGTTTACAGAAAATTCATTTCCAATAGACTCTTTCTCTGATGCTTTGGCTGTAGGTTTAGTTAAGTTTATGATTTAACGGTCTATAATTTTTAGCTTATTTTCGTAGAAAAAATTTGTTAATGCGGAGACCGCGCCTACTGAATTTTAAAAAGATTTCTTCAAATGAGTGCAAACTAGTCCCACTAGAATCCAAGGCCGGATTTACTTTTAGTTTTTATCTGTTAACATATATATATATATATATATATATATATATATATATATATATATATATATATATATATATATATATATATATATATATATATATATATATATATATATATATATATATATATATATATATATATATTGAATAACGCATGTAATCCGATTACAATAACGTCTTGGTTGACTTAGCCAATCGTAGAACGGCTCACATGATTTAAATCGTTGGTTGTTAAGTAAGTAGGGAGCTTTTGAATAACGTATGGCATCCGATAACAATAACCTCTTGGTTGACTTAGCCATTCGTAGAACGGCCTACATGATCTAAATCGCCGGTTGCTAAGTAAGGAGGCAGTTTTTGCATAACGTAGGTAATATATTTTTTATATTTCAACAACATACCACGAAGGCTCACAGCCTAAATACTATCGTACCGTGGGTGTCGACAAGGAGGAAAGAGGCAACTTGTTAATTCTGGACTTGAAGGTTTGGAGGTTCGGAGGAGAAGGAAAAATATGTGCCGGCAAGGAAATTCAAAACTTGGAAGTCCTCGGGACAAAAGTTCTATGTCTGGTGACCTGGACAGTAAAAGGGTGCATTCGCTCTGTTCGCCTGGTAGATCTGTTGGGGGCAGCAGGTGGAGGAACTATGGAAGAAATCTCCTCTGAGCAGTGCCCGTGCAGATATCTATAAAAGAGAGAGAGGTAACCAACGGCACGTCAGTCGGCAAGGGATGGCAGCCTCTGAGTGAGGCTAGGGTCACCGATGAGACGTATAGCTCTCTTCTGAATAGAGTCCAGGATAGCGAGTGTAGAAGCGGGAGCAATTTTCGAGGTTTGGCCTTATTTGTAAAGTATATAAGGTATAGAGATTAGCTGGTGAAAAGTATTTGCGAGCCCGGAAGAGGAAGCCTAATTTCTTAGCAGCCGCTTCTGCAATTGATGTGACATGTTGGTGCCAATTGAGATTTCGATCCAGAGAAATGCCAACAAGTGAAAAGGACTCATTACTTTGAATAACTTGGTTGTTCATTGTGATGGGTCTAGGGCTGGTGTATCTTATATGATATAGAAAGCAAGACTGATATTTGGTGGGGTTGAATTGTACAAGATTTATACTTCCCCAGTCTAATATTTTTTGGAGATCCACGGAGACAGAACCCTCCATGAGTCTGCGATCCTCATCTAATTGGGCTAAAGAGACAAGCTTAGAATATTGTATATTTGAGTGGAGGGTGCTGTCGTCCGCGTAACTGTAAACTAGGTTGGATGTGCTAGAGAGGAGGTCATTTATGTGGAGAAAAAACAAAGTAGGGGCTAAAGCTGAACCTTGAGGAACTCCTGCATTAATTGGATACAGTTTAGAGGAATGACCATCCACGACATCAGAAATGCTCCGGTTGGAGAGGAAATTTGCCGTCCAGGTACAGAGTTTTGGTGGTAGGTCATAGGACAGAAGTTTGTTAAGCAGCACTGCGTGCCAGACCTGGTCGAATGCTTTGGATATGTCTAGAGCGACGATTTGGAATTCACCGTGTAGTTCCATAGACTTGTTCGAAGAATGGGTGACAAAGGAAAGGAGGTCGGCAGTTGATCTGCGCTGACGGAATCCATACTGCATGTCGTGGATAGACTGTGTTTTAAAGAAATTTTAGTAATTCGGTGTTTATATACTTTTCCATCACTTTAGAGACGACTGAAAGGAGAGAAATAGGTCTGTAGTTGTTAGGAAGCGCTTTGGGTTCTTTCTTGGGGATGGGTTGTACTCGAGCAGTTTTCCAGTTACTAGGGAATATGCCTCTATTGTAAGATGTCTGAAACAAACAGACGAGTCAGGACAGGAGCAAGTTCTGGTGCGCATTTTTTGAGAACACTTGCTTGTCAATGCCAGAGGCTTTCCTGGTATTAAGAGAAGTGAATATATATATATATATATATATATATATATATATATATATATATATATATATATATATATATATATATATATATATTGATGGATTTCTACGGTTAAGCTCAATATAATTGTTATTATTCAAGATACGAGAAAAGATTGCATAGGTTAAGTCTAGGGTGTCTTAAGCTGCATCTTATAAAAATATTTTGATAATCACAGGGTGATGTATAAGTCGTGGGTGATCCCTACGATTGTTTTTTTTTCGAAAAACTTTATATTGTTGCATTGCATTTTTTACCGAAATATGTGGCATGTTTGCAAGAAAAAAAAAACAGACGTAATACGTGCGTTTTGGTAGCGAATTTTCATTAAATCCTTCAAATCTCAATAACTCAATTTGCTATTAAGCTAAGGTCTGTTAGATAGGAAACCACTTATCTCGGAAACATTTTAAGTTTATTTTCGGAAAATTTTTGTGCATTTTAAACAATAAGTAATTTTGATAAAATATGGTATATTGTTTCTACCATATAAGTTATACCGGTAACCAGATTGTGCCTACTTACATTAGAGAGACATATTTGCTATCAAAACATTTTAATGAAAATTGACTTCCATAATGCACTTGCTGCATTCAAACTTTTTTCTTACTTCCTGCATTTTAGTCTGATCACATTTTAATACGTCTACATTTACTGCATGCTTCTACGTTATTAATTTTCCTCCACCTGTTAAGTTCTTCAGTTAACTTTAGTATTTCTACTGTCATCTAATGCCTTTTTGGTTCTACTTTCTTTTGGCCAGTACTTTCTTTGCTATTTCCTTCTAACTATCATGTTGGCAAACATAAACGTGATATCTTATATTTTAGTACAGTATTATAAAACATATTTTATACTGTATGCAAAATAGCTTTGGCTACCATTTATTCAACAAACTTAATGATAATAAATACCTAACTAAAATGAAAAAATAAAATGTAAAATAAAACGGAAATAGAGAGATTTTCTTACCTGTGGGCTGCCCCATTTTCTCTGATATATGTGATAACTAACGGTCGACTGAGATGCGGCTGGTCCGGCACAGCGCCCCCTCTTAGTGTGATGCCCAGAGATCCATCAATTCTTTCCACTGTTATGTCGGTTATCTTCGACGTCACACATAGCGAGTTGAGGGAAGCTTTCATGGAAAAGAAATAGACAAATTAATAAAGGGGAAGTTGTCTAAGGATTTGTGACACGTATAAATGGGGTATGAAATTCACTGACGTCTTTTTCTATCTCTAATACAATAAAAATATATATGACATTTCAATTGGCGAGGCGTTGTGTCCATTAGAACGTTTTGGATATTTCACTTTTTGTGACATATTTTTTCTTCAAAAGAGATCTATTAGAGTAAATTTTGTTAAGTATTTCGGTAATCACTTTATCCCTTGAATAATCATTTTTAAATTGAAACTTTTAAACTAGCTTCACCTCGTCTTAAAGCAATACTATGTGAGGACTGAAACCTGTGCCAAGCACTGATACATATATTTTGTAGAACTCGTCTTGTGGTCGCAACGATACTGTATATCTCGCAGATTTTTTAATTCATTGCAGCTTCCACATATCAACTAGATCAGGTTTCCTAGAAGGCTCCCTCCTGGCATACCTCTACCTTTTTACAAATAGGTATGTATCCTTTAAATTATGTTGGAAGGATTTTATGTCTCTAAATATGATTAACAAATTTATCCGTCCTCCTGTCAATTTCTATCAGCCAGCATATTTCTTCTCGACGCACAGTTTTTAGACCTGACTATCGTTTCGCTAACAAAGTTAGCGTCACCAGAGGGATGAATAAACTTAGCAAATTACAATGACTCTATTGGTACAAATGCCTTTTAGTGAATTTTTATTAAACACAATTCACTTATACAGAGGTGAGGCTTTGTAAAATTTTTTCAAATGAGTGCGAACTAGAACCCTAGAACCCATATCTAGATTCAGTTTCTATATATATATATATATATATATATATATATATATATATATATATATATATATATATATATATATATATATATCTGTATGTTTTTGTGTATCTAACCGATAACTTACAAAATAATTCACTGGATGAAACTCGGCAAGTACCTTCCTTCTATTAATAGATTGGACGAGTTTTCCGGAAAAATTTGAGTTTTATTTCGAAAAGGATTTTTTCTCTAAAAATTACAAATCTATTTTAACGACTTTCGGTGGATATATTCACTTTGGAAGGACCTTACTACACACCAAAATTAAAATTTTGAACTTTATATATAACTGGGTTATTCAAATTTGAAGAATTTAATGAAAATTCACTACCATAATGTACTTGCTGCATCCCGAACTTTTTACAATTTGGGATATATTTGTACAATGTGCCAAAAGTAAAAAGTTGCAAAAGAATTGAAATAACTAAAAAACGGTGAACGGTATACATTTCCTTACAAAGATGCATTATAATTCAATGGAAAAAGCAAAAATGCAATAACGTAAGAGGGGTTCTATTAAAAAAACAAAGTGTGTATCACCAACCACCTGTGACTATTAAAATAATTTTATAAGATGCAGCTCAATGTATATGTGTAAACAGACAAAAACTGAAACTTACCCCGTATATGGGTTTTAGGGGTTTAAGTTCAAGATTATTTGAAGAAATCTTTTAAAAATTCATAAGTCTACGAAAATTTGATATATAGTATTAAACCATAAACTCTATAGCTGCAACTACTGCCAAAGCATCACAAAGAGCGTCTATTTGAAATGGATTTTCCGATAATATTTTACTAAAATGAAGGACAATGCTGGGTCAAGCTGAAACTTGAGCCTTTGTAAAACACACTTATTACGACATTTCTTCTACACAATCTGTATTTGTTTCAGATTATTTGTCTAAAAATTGCAGATTTTGACGTTTAAAATCGCAACTTTGGCGTTTTAAGAAGCAAAATAATAAAATTTTCAAAATACTTTTTCTGCTACTTCTTGACCTTTTTGCGTCAAGAAAACTTAACCGTTCCATGTAATATTCAACTGGTTTTGTTAACAACACAAAATATTTTGTGCTTGTGCTTTCCTTTGATCACCAATGGCACTCAATTTTTTTTCTTTAAATGCCTCTAACGTTTTTTCCTTTTTCCGAAAGAAAACCCAAAATTTGCCCGGAAAAACCAGTGCAATTTTCCTGGCTAACGGACTAATCCAAGCTACTTACGAAGGGAGGGTACCTGGAAAATTTCATCAAAATCGGCCTATTATTTTTTTATTTTTTGAGTTATTGGTGTGATATATATATATATATATATATATATATATATATATATATATATATATATATATATATATATATATATATATATATATATACAGTGTGTCCACGGATTCAGTGTGGGTAAGGTATAAGTGAAAAAATTTCGAATTAGATTATGATATTCTGGGAATCGCTCCTGCTTGATATGAAAATTCCTTGAACGTTGGCCAAATTATTCGGTTTTCGCTACTGGTGTAAAAAAAGTTGTTACAAAATTTATGCGCACTGGGAGTGTTTTAAATGTTAAGAAGACAAAATCCGACCTAAATGAAAAAGACAATGCTCCAGCTGCATTAGCTATGGATTCTGTTAGGCGTTTTCCGAAATTATCATTAAGAAGAAGGGCATTAGCAATTGGCAATATTAGCAAATCGCATTTGCAACAAATTTATCGTACCAACAAGGTGAAACCTTACAAAGCAAAACTTATACACACTTTGGAAGAAAATGACGAGTCAAAATGATTAGATTTTTGTTTATGGTACGGCGAACAATATCCACAAAATCACAATTTTGGCAGAAGTATTATTTTTTCGGACGAATGCACTTTTACCACTAATGGGGTGGTAAATTTCCAAAATGCACGGCATTGGTCTATGGAGAATCCAAATTATAGAGTTAATTGCAAAAGACAATGTCATAAAAAAGTAAATGTGTGGTGTGCTGTTTCTTACACTGGGATAATTGGGCCATATTTTTTGAGCGAAATATGAACCAGTACAGTCATCTGGAAATGCTGGAAAATATTCTTCAAGACCATTTGCATAACATGTCACTAGAAGATAGACAAACAGCATACTTTCAGCAAGACGGCCACCCAGCACATGCAACAGGAATCGCTCGAGAATGGTGAGATCCCGAATTTCCTGGGCGGTGGATTGGTCGATATGAGCCAATACCTTGACCTCCCAGAAATACCGATCTTACCTTAATGGACTTTTATTTATGGGGCTATCTCAAACACAATGTCTACGCGGCTCCATTATACAACGATCTTGATTTGTTGAAACTGAGGTTGAGAGAGGCAATTGACGGTATTCCAATTCAACATATTCAAAATGCCTACAAAGCATTTACTAAACGGGCTGAGTTATGTGCATCGGTTGGTGGCAGCACATTTGAATAATTTCTTTATTTTGCGTTGTTCGTTTTGATTTTTGTTAGCAATAAGCGTTTTGTATTTTACTAATAAATTATTATTTAACATTGCATGGTTACTTACTTTGCGCACCTGCGTTCAGAAAACCACAGGTAAAAAGCTCCATGTTGATACGGAAGAACTGTTAATAATTTACTTGAAAATTCAAAGTAGGCTGATTTGACTGAAAATTGAGAGCCTGTCATAAATTTTAATTTAAAACAAGTTTTGTTTATAATTTTTTGCGGTGTCTTTATAAACGAAGGTAGTTTACTCTTAACACATTTAATTAAATCAGTTCAAAACCACCCTGTATATTAATTGATTATATATATATATATATATATATATATATATATATATATATATATATATATATATATATATATATATATATATATATATATTGATCACAGCAGCGTTTGACATTGTATAAAGCACGTCACACATTTGGCAACTATTTATCATGTCTGGGGTGCTTTACCCTCAAGACAACTTTATGTTTTCTAGATTTTGATCAGACAAGAACTCGTCGCCTCATAAGAGGTTCATCTATCACAGTAAATATTACTTTGTTATACCACATGAGAAATGTTGTAGATATTTGCCTCTTCTATCAACACGGTCATCGATATTACTCCTTAGAAACTGCTTCGCTAGTACCCTCGCTTGCGACCTTTAATCGACAAACCCGTGTTAGTCGAGAATCGCATTTGGTGTCAAATTACCCATTGGTCGAATAGTTCGTTACGAATCACCGCTCTTTCTTTGAGCGTTGAAGCTTTGGAATGCCCTCCCGTCGCAGATATTTCTAAAGACATATATTCTACAACTATGCAAGAAGCGAGTAAACGCCCATCTTGTGGCATATAAATAATCAACTTTCTGATGTCTTAGAGACAAGTGGCCTTTTACACTATGTTATAAAAATTAATTGTTTATTTTCTGTTTCATTCACTGTGGGGCTTCCGCTTTCCCCCAGGAACCTGTTTGAAAACATCAAGTAAAGTGGTGACGCTCGAGATAAATCCCTTTTCCCGATCAAACGCTGACCGAGACTCCACCCTTCGGAAGTAGACCGTTACAACCTCCGCTTGTGACCTTTAATCGATAAACTCGTATAAGTCGAGAATCCCCTTTGGTGTCAAATTACCCATTAGTCGAATAGTTAGTTAGGCATCACCGCTCTTTCTTTGAGCGTTGGTGCTTTGGAATGCCCTCCCGTCGCAGATATTTCTGAAAACATAATATATTCTACAGGTATGCAATAAGCGAGTAAATGCCCGCCTTGTGGCATAAAAATAATCAAGTTTCTGATGTCTTAGAAACAAGTAGGCTTTGCCTCTCATGAACTATGAATTGTTCATTTTATTTGAATTTATAAAACATGATTTTACAAGCAATTTTTAAATTTATTTCCTAGGTAATTTTGCAGAAGATGAGATAAGATGTGTTGCTTCATAACTGCCAGATATCACAGGTACATGCCGATAATAGATACTAGCAATTCAGGAAATGAGTTCTAGAAATTGAGGAAAGCTGATGCTATACATTCTTACACCAGCATCTCGCTAGATATCCAGCTTATACGTGAGAACATTTTAGGAAATTTATATCAGCCGAGCCATTTGAACTACTGCGAAACGAGTTTCATCAACTTTTATTATATTTTGTTTACTTACGGTGTAGTTTTTATTGAAGTTGGTGTTTTATCACAAAGCAAGCAGCTGCAGGGGTGAACTTTTCGTTTTCTGCGAATTTAATTAATTTCTGCTCTATTTTTAACAAATATTTTGTCTGTGGAAGTGGTAAGAGACTCAGACGGCGACACCGTGTTATTAAAATTTAAGTTGTTACAGTTAGTTGGTTTAGTTACGGCTAATTTAGCAATGCACATTTGTTATTGCAGACAACTGGCACTCAAGTATCTTCAAACACAGTGAAATAACTCTTGCAAAGTACTTAAATTACTCGATACGTTTTCCCTCCTCAGTGGAGTTATTTGTACAGGATAATAATGAAAAGTAAACAAGGACATAGTAACTATACTGTGTTATGCTTTGTGACAAATACGTTCTGTTTTTTGGCTATTAGATTATATATATATATATATATATATATATATATATATATATATATATATATAGTCTTAAAGCGCGCTTAAGGAAAAGTAAAAAAGCCTGGACGCAGCAGGTGCGTTATGGTAGTCAATTTTCATAGAAATAATCTGGCACTAAATATTTTATTATAACTTTTTTTCTTCTAAAATAGAAACCTAAATTTTGGCGTATAGTTTACTTTTTATGTCGTAAACCTACGTACCAAATTTGGTTATCATAGTTTTTTTATTTTTTGAGATAAAAATTTTTTTTGGGTGAAAACTCAAAATTTTCCCGGAAAACCTCGTCTGATGTTCCCGACTAACGAACTTATCCAAGCTGAAACTGACCCCGGATATGGGTTCTAGGTGTTCTAGTTCGCGTACATTTCCAAAATTTTTTTTCAAAATTCAAAAGTCGGGATCTCCCCCATAGTGAATTTTTTCTACGAAAATTCACTAAAAAGGATATGAATAGCGAGCATTGACTAACATTAGAAACGAGAAAACAGACAGGACGTTCGAAACCGTATATGTTAGGCAGAAATGGTACGTTATCTGCAGAAGGGACCATTGACTAATAGCTATTTACAAATACGAAATCTACTCGTTATGATAATTAAACTAGGAGAACAGGAAATATAATGGTAAGTGGCCTTACACTATAAAGGTGATGAATGTAGCAGGAGACCACGTAAGGCACGTAAAAAGAAATGTTGCATGGAAATTTCAAGTAATTTATTAGGTCACATAAATAAAAGTTACATAGAGAGCGAGCATTGACTAACAGTGTAATTTAAAGATACAATCATAGCAAATGGACACACGATGTCTAGTAAGAGGGTGCTTCTACAATTTTCACTCTCGATGGAACAGACTAGTGAGCTTTGCAAATGAATCATAAAGAAGAAAGAGTGGAAAATAAACCGAAAGTGAAACTACAGGAACGTATTATGCGGTGAAATACAGGTAGGTTTTTGTAGGGTGATACGTATGTAAAATAGTATAGCAGTAAGAGTAAGCAAAGCATCATGTTAAGAGTAAAGACTGTAACAGCAGCAGAATCCACGTATGTTCGGTAAGAGCAAATTTTAGGAAGAAACTATTGACTCTTAATAATAACAATAGACTAAAAACGATGCGAGTTGCAAGGAAAATAGAAATGATCTGAAACAAAATATTTTATTATATTATTATATATATATATATATATATATATATATATATATATATATATATATATATATATATATATATATATATATATATATATATATATATATATATATATATATATATATATATATATACAAACATATAAAAATCGAAACTGATCCCGGATATGGGTTCTAGAGGTCCTAGTTCGCGCTCATTTGCACAAATTTTTTCAAAATTCAAAAGTCGGGATCTCCCCATTAGTGAATTTTTTCTACGAAAATTCACTAAAAGTCTGGACCCAGCAAGTGCGTTATGGTAGTGAATTTTCATAAGAATAATATATAATATATTACTGATTTAGCCTTATATTAAAAGTTATAAAAAATTACTTTATTTAATTAGGAACAAAGTGGTGTAAAGAAGGGCAAGCAAAATCATGATCTCTAACATAAATATTTATGCTGTAATTTGGATACAAAACTGAAACAAAGCAACAGATAAACTGGAAATATACTAAAAAATAAACTATAAAGGTGAACATAACAAAAATTCCTGTGGTTGATGCATAGAGAGTGATTGTATGCATGCAGCACGAGAAAAAGAACCCTCGGGATGAAGAGTGTTTCTTCCCCCTCACTCAAAAACAAAGGGGTTCTCGTTTCCCTCGTGCATGCATACAACCACCTTCGTACTACAAAGCAGAAGAAGATTTTTTTGGGAGCCCCCCCAAGGAAGTTACGGGATCTGGGCCGGAGATGGATGTTGTGTGGGGTAGATAGGGTCTAAAAAAGGTATTGCTGCAAAATGTGAAAACCGCATTTTCTCAAAGTCCGACTAAGTGTTTTTTTAGCACTTTCCGCTTATATTTCCTCCCCGCCCGGCACCCCTATTAATTATCACTTAACTTTCCTCGGATTTGTTTGGAACACATTTGGTATGTGGCTTGTGAATTCAAGGGACTTATAAGCATGTTTCTGAAATAAATATATTCAAAAAACTCTCCGTGCAATAAACTGCAAATTTACCGAAATTACTAAGTGAAGATTGGAACCCATGATGAGCACTGATGGGTACACTTGTAGAACCCAAATCACCACAACACAGTTTTTTAAATACCTAACGATCGTTACGCTAACAAGGTTAGCTTCATCTAGGGATGAAATATTCATTTTTAGAATATTTTATTCTCCGATGAAGCCAACTTTGTTAGCGAAACGATCGTCAGGTCTCTAAAAATATGTGTTGTGGTGATTTGTGTTCTCCAATTGTACTTATCATAATTGAATTCCACCTCGTCGCCTATAATGTCTTTTTCAGATAATATAGAATACAGAACTATATTAAATGGGATCACTTGTATTTTCGTTTCTTTTTCATTAAGGACATAACAATTTCGTATTCAAGTAAAACACAGAATAATTGAGGTATTGGGCTGAAATTTATTCTAGGTGCAGTAGAAGTGTTACACTTAAGTATGGAATTTAATTTAACTCATATGACCACCACGAGCATGTTTGCAGTGACTCTTTGGAGCCAATTTTCCACCACTCTTCCACATATATCGGCCGAAACGTTTGTCAATTTCACGTGTGATATTGTTCCTGAGCTCCTCTAACGTTGTTGGCTTGTTGGCATACCAACGACTTAACGTAACCCCATCAAAGGATATCCAACGGCGTCATATGAGCGAGGTGGCCATTCGACCAGACCATTTCTCAAGATTACACGGTTACAGCACTGTTCCTTCAATAGGTCAATTGTTTGACTGGCTGTGTGGATGTGGAGACCTCTCTCTCTCTCTCTCTCTCTCTCTCTCTCTCTCTCTCTCTCTTTTGGCACTGCTCAGATGAGCTTTCTTCCATAGTTCCTCCACCTGCTGTCCCCAACAGATCTACCAGGGTAACAGAGCGAATGGACCCTTTTACTGTCCAGGTCACCAGACATAGAACATCCTGTTATGCCCGCTCTTTTATCCAGAGGACTTCCAAGTTGTGGAATTCCTTGCCGGCATATGTATTTCCTTCTCCCCCGAACCTCCCAACCTCCAAGTCCAGAATTAACAAGTTGCCTCTTTCTTCCTTGTCGACACCCACGGTACGATAGTATTTAACCCCATCAAAACAAATCCAACGGCGTCATGTGAGCGAGGTGGCCATTCGACCAGACAATTTCTCAAGATTACATGGTTACCGCACTTTCCCTTCAATAGGTCAATTGTTTGACAGACTGTGTGGATGTGGTGACCTCTCTCTCTCTCTCTCTCTCTCTCTCTCTCTCTCTCTCTCTCTCTTTTATAGATAGAGGCGCTTTCTTCTATAGTTCCTCCACCTGCTACCCCCAACAGATCTACCAGGGGAACAAAGCGAATGCACCCTTTTACTGTCCAGGTCACCAGACATAGAACATCTTGTTATTCCCGCTCTTTTGTCCCGAGGACTTCCAAGTTGTGGAATTCCTTGCCGGCACATGTTTTTCCTTCTCCTCCGAACCTCCAAACTTTCAAGTCCAGAATTAACAAGTTGCCTCTTTCTTCCTTGTCGACACCCACGGTACGATAGTATTTAGGCTGTAAGCCCGCGTGGTGTGCTGTTGAAATATTTAAAAAAAAGTGCGTTTTGGCAAATTTCATTAACTCAAGGTTAGTTGGCTAGGAAACCAGTTTTTTCGGAAACATGTCAAGGTTATTTTTGGAAAATTTTTGTACATTTTCAAACAATAGATTATTTGCTATTAAAAAGGTTTTTATGAAAAGTCACTTTCATAACGCACTTGCTGCGTCCAGACTTTTTTTCATATTATCAAATAAAATCACGTGCAGAAGTCAAGATTCAATCAATAACTTGCAACGCAAGATGTAAATACAGAGAAGCAAGTTCATTGTTGACTATTGTAGTGTCCAGTGACGTCACAGATCATGGCGGCAAAATATGGGTGTTTGTAATCAAATATGAAATTCCTATTTTAAGATATTTTTCGCATCGTTATTTTTGTAGTATGTGAAATGAAAAAAAAATGAAAACTTATCTTTGTAGGATGTCTATCAGATGTGTTAAGAAAAAGAAAGCATGCAAATTGTCTATTGTTTCGTGTCTAAAACCTAAATTTGAAGCTAAATTTCTAATTTGATATTGACAATGTCATTTGTCATTTTATGGTAATGTAATTTATGGTCAATTATTGATTGTAGAGAACAGTTTATGATTAATTTTTTTATCCAGCAGGGCTATAAGAGTAATCTTTGAAGAAGTTATTCACACTTTTAATGGCCAACATTGAGTGTATATTTAAAAAAATACTTTATTTACGCAAGTCGTATTACAGACAAGCATAAACCGATGTAGGCATATATATCTAGATGGTGTTAGAGAAGTTAAACGATCGGGCAAGTGAAGTTACAAGTAGGATGACATTACACTAACTTGTATCAGGAAGGAAACTTGGTGACGACTGTCGCTACCGTTGCTGCCACCGGAACACAACATGACCTGACAAATTCTCCAGGAGACCACTTTACCCAACAGTTACTTACGTGGTGAGAGTACTGCTATTACCTCTTAAGGTGCGAACACATGGTAAAACATTGCATAAGCTTTTCCATTAGAATTTTGTCTTCTAGTTAATTTTCTTAAAAAAATTCACTAATGAGGAGATCCCGACTTTTGAGTTTTGAAAAATGTCTTCAAATGAGCGCAAATTTGCCCCCCTAGAACACATATCCGGGGTCAGTTTCGATTTTGATGTATATATATATATATATATATATATATATATATATATATATATATATATATATATATATATATATATATATATATATATATATATATATATATATATATATATATATATATATCACACCGATAACAAAAAATTATGATCCGATTTTGACTAAATTTGGTGAATACCTTCCTTCTGCAAGTGGCTTGGATAAATCGATTTTCCTGGAAAATTTTGTGTTTTCTATCGAAAAAAATTATATCTCCGGAAATAACAAAGTAAGAGCAACCGGGTTCAGACCGTTATAGCTAAATCACCTACCAAAAGCTTTGTAGGTGAAAAGAGAAAAAAGTTATATCCATTTAAAGAAAAATAAATTGGGGTATCCTCGAAACGTCAAAGTCACGATTTAAAACGCCAAAATTGGCAACATTTAGGCAAATAACTTGAATCTAATACGGGCTATGGAAAGAAAATGTCTCAAGAAGAATGTTTTACAAACCCTGAAGTCTTAGTTTCAACCGTCATTGTCCTTCATTTTACTAAAATGTTTCCAGAAAATTCATTTCAAATAGACTCTTTCTCTGATGCTTGGCAGTAGTTTTAGCTATAGAATTTATCGTTTAATGGTATATAATTTTTGTCGAATTTTCGTAAAAATCAATAAAGCTCAATATATTAGTTATTATACAAGATATGAAAAAAATTGTATACATTAATTGTAGGCTGTCTTGAGCTACATCTGAAAAAAATATTTATACAATCACAGGATGGCCCATAAGTCGTTGGTGATACAATTATTTTTTTTTTAGTCGAACACGCCTTATGTTAGGCTTGATGCATTCTCGCAACAATTAGAACCGTAGACCGGTAGACGACAATGAGACCGAAACCAGTCTACGGTTCTAATTGTTGCGAGAATGCATCTAGCCTTACATACTTTGTCCCTATATTGGGGTAGAAATGTGCCAGGGCTAACAATTTATTAAATTGTTAGTTGTATACAGTCTCTATTTTTTTAACACTTTGTGTTATTTGGAGAATGCGTGACAACATACTACTTGGTTCCGCAACTAGGTGGCGGCACGTCCACCACTCAGTACGCCCTTTGTTATTGCATTTTTGGATTTTCCATTGAAATATAATGCATGTTTGTAAGAAAAGAAATTCTGGACGCAGCAAGTGCGTTATGGTAGCGAATTTTTATTAAATGCTTCATATTTGAAAAGCTCAATTTGCTATTAAGCTATAAGGTTGACCAAGAAACTTTTTTTTCGGAAACCCTTTAAGTTTACTTTCGGAAATGTTTGTACATTTTTAAACAATAAAGTTATTTTGATAAAAGATGGCACATTATTTTTACTATATAGGATACTGGTAACCAAAATGCCTGCGTCCAGAGTTTTTAACGTTTAGTTTGGTTTAAATTATCAGTCTGTTTGGTTTATATTAACAAATATTGTCAGAAAATAAAAAAAAGTTAGGCGAATTATGTTTCTTAAAAGTGTGTGTTTCTCTGCAAGTAATACTAATCGTTAGTATTGAAGATGGAGTATGTAAATGGTGGAATAAGATTCAAGTTTTTGGGAACGGTCGACTTAACTGTAACTACATATTAACATGATTATAATAAAATGTGGCCTAAAAACAGTTGTACATACCTTAATGAAGTTAAACAATGTGATATATTTCGTTTTTAATAACCTTTCAGTGATAAAAGCAATTAAAACGTTTAGATTTGCAACAAAAACGTATATTTTTGCACCTGAGGTTATGGCTGTTGTTTCGCCGACATATTTGATGCAGATAGGAGGTGTTGTCTGGTACAGAAGGTAAGGTCGGCAGGATTGTGTGTAAAAAGTATTTTAGATCTTTTATTTCGTTAAAGAGGCAAAACACTCTTGGGATTAAATATTAAATGTGGCAACGCTGCTGAAAATTGACAGTTCGAAACGTGCAAATCGTGTGTTTTTGAGAACTTAATTTCTCAATTAATCTGTTATTCCCGAAATTATAAATTTTTCCCCAAAGAAAACACAAAATTTTCCGGGAAAACTAGGGCCAGTTTTCTTGGATAACGAACTTATCCAAGCCACGTATAAAAGGAAGGTACACAGCAAATTTGATCAAAATCGGCCTATTATTTTTGATTTTTGAGTTGTCGGTATGATACATATATAATATTATATATATATATATATATATATATATATATATATATATATATATATATATATATATATATATATATATATATATATATATATATATATATATATATATATATATAATAAAAAGTGACCCTGGATATGGGTGCTAGGTGGCCTAGTTCGCGTTCATTTGAAGAAAGTTTTCAAAATTCAAAAGTCAGGATCTCCTCATTCGTGAATTTTTCTTTAAAAAATTGATTAAAACAAGCACTTGTGAAGCCGCGGGAAATAAATACGGAACGGTTTCACTAAGTTAGGGCAAGACAAACAACCAAAAATGCTATTCAAATTGAATTAAGTATTAAAAGTTTTCATCTCCTTCTTATTAAATTATTTTTATACAAAAACTCGCTAAAAAATTCATCGGAATAAGAACAGTCTGATCAGATAACGGTAAAATGAAATATGACTAAAAAAAATTGATCAAAAGTAAAGTCACTAACTGGGATTAGAACTCGTCATATAGGATTCTATTATCTGATGTAGATGCCTTAGCTCACTCGTCCACGGTCGACATGACAGATGTATGTACTGGCAGGTATAGCCAGTAGTATGTTAATTGCCTAATGTCTTTACTATTTATACCGAACAATTTTTATTTGCAATGGATTTCTTGCTCATATTTTATTAAAATGAAGGAAAATTACGACATAGACACAGATCTAAGAGCCTGTTAGTCATTTAGTGTCGTATTTTTAACTCACATTCGTACTCCTACCATACATCTCAATTCTAACTTTTTTAATTAGATTTAATTAATTAAAAATTAATTTCCCTATAACTTTTTTGTCTCTTAACAAAGAAATCTGAATTGAATCTGGGTATGTAGGATACTCTTTATGACAGAAACTAGCGTATCAAATTTACATGCTCTTAGTTTGTCATTTCCGGATATAATTTTTTCTCGAAAGAAAACATAAAATTTTCCGGGAAAACCTGGGCCGATTTTCCTGCCTAACAAACTTATCTAAGCCACTTGCAGAAGGAAGGTATGTACCAAATTTTATCAAAATCGGCCCATTATTTTTTAAGTTATCGGTGTGATACATACATACATACATACATAAATACATACATACATACATACATACATATATATATATATATATATATATATATATATATATATATATATATATATATATATATATATATATATATATATATATATATATATATATATATATATATATATAAATTGAAACTAACCCTGGATATGAGTTGTAGGCGGCCTAGTTCGCGCCCATTTGAAGAAATCTTTTTAAAATTAAAAAGTCGGTATCTCCTCACTAGGGATTTTTTAAAAGAAAATTCACTAAAAATAGAAAATATCAAACAGGTACGTTACAATTATGTGATATACTGTGTTTGGACTCTTTAGCACGTTACAATTGGGTGATTATCCTATGTTTAGACTCTGTATAGGTAGACTTCTTTTAATATCCCCCAGTACATTAATTTTGACGGACTTCAAGTTTAGACCAGTGACCAAAACTCAAAGCTCCAAAAATTAAATTCAACTGAAACAGGTCAACGTGAAAACATAAATCTCGGAGATTTCTACGTTCTACAAAACTTTTCACCAAATCGTTTTTATTCCAATTAGTTAAGAAAAGTGTAATAATTATCAAAGTTGAAATGAAAGTAATTAGTAAAAGAGAGATCAAATAAACAAATGTAATGTACCAATTAAATAAGTTTATATTTCAAAATCAGATTCACAACTTTTAGGATTTCATTTCGAATGGCTCAGCAAACCGAATCTTGAAAATTAACGAATAATTAAACTTTACGGAAGAGTTTCGTGAAACCAAATGATTCTTCTCGAAGTAAAAGATGTAATTCCGTTGGTCAGTAAATTAAATCAGCTACTTTTCTATTAAGCGCATTTTCGACGCCTTAATTTGAATAAACTTTTATCGTTTGTGTTGCATTATATTTTGTTTGTTCAAAGTTGAGCTATGTCCGTGACTATAGGCAACGTTCCACGTTACTTCTCTCCAAATGTTGCCGAATCTTCCCCATTCAGTAGAAAGTGTGGCTATTTTTACCGTGCTGAATATCGCATGGTACACAGGATCGACAACTTTACGCCTCCTCAGAAGTGTAGAGCGTGTATACGTTCAAGTCAGCAGCTACTAAATTTACAATACGTACTAAAAAATTGTAACGATCCCACACATACACTGCGATTCGAACCCAAGATCCCGGGTTTCAAAATTTGAATTGCAAGCTGCATTAACTATAGTTATAATTGTACATTTTTAGCCATCAAAACGAAACAGGCCGAGTATCCTAGTCACAAATTCACTCAACATTGTAGTATTAGGGGCATAATTTCAACATTGCTGGCATGGAGAAGTGACAAGAGTTGTCCATGATAGTGTCACTTTCAGAAAATTTGAGAAAACGAGAGGGTTTACACTTGAAAAGCACCCTGATTAGACTGCAGCTACATTCAAAGGAAAAAGGTCAACGTGGTGGCTGCTTATAAATTACTCTCTGAAGACTTTCACATCGTTCTTCAACATTAGGCTAATAAGACCAGATGTATTCTCACTATAGTTAGAACCACAGACAGCTTTCGCTCTAATTAGAGCTTATCAGTACTAATTACAGCGAGAACACATCTATAAAGTATTACGGCTATGTTAGCCAGCCTCCTAGAACATTGTGAGATCTACGACAGGGTCGCCATCTCGGTGCGGAACCAGGTATTATGTTGTCACGACAGCTCCAAATAACACAAAACGTTATAAAATAGAGACTAACAATTTTGTAAATTGTCAGCCACATTTTGCGTTATTTGGAGCTGTCGTGGCGACCCTGTCGTACATCTCATAATGTTCTAGGAGGATGGCTACTATAGCTGTATTACTTGATAGGTGTGTTCTCGCTATAACTAGTATACCGTACTGACGAGCTCTAATTAGAGCGAAACCGGTCTGCGGTTTTAATTATGGTGAGAATACATCTAGCCTTACATACATTGTCCCTAAACACTAAGTGAAGATTGGAACCTGTGATAAGCACTGACAAGCACACTTGGAGAACACAAATCACCACAACATATTTTTTAAGACCTAGTTGTCGTTTAGCTAACCCAGTTAGCGTCATCTGAAGATGAAAATATTGTAATTGCTTTCTACTTATACACATATTTATATAGACTTTCAGGTAAATGCCGAAGAATGAGAGTGAAATCTTATTATTAGAAAAATATATTTCGTAAATAATAATTTGTTTCTCAAAGAAATTCGCATAAATAAATAGCCAGAATGTCGTCATAAAAAATACCGACAAAGAAGTCCGTTACACAAGGCTTCGTAAACAAGCTTGATTGTTAACGGTCAAAGAGCAGTTTCCCGCATGCAGTTGAGACGAGATTGGATATATGCGTACTCCCTTCAATACAAAGAGCACTTTGAGTTTTAGAGGAAGAGAGAAGCAGGAACGCTAGGAACACCGCAGAGGGTCTGCGATGAAGCAGTCAAATGATCGGGGATTACCCGAGAGCAAGCAGTGTTGAGACGAGATTGGCTATATGCGTACTCCCTTGAATACAAAGAGCGCTTTGAGTTTTAGAGGAAGAGAGAAGCAAGAACGCTGGGAACACTGCAAAGGGTCTGCGATGAAGAAGTCAAATGGTCGGGGATTACCCGAGAGCAAGCAGTGTCAGTTGGCCGGTGACTCTCGAAGTGCAAACAATGTTATTTCTCCAGTGACTCTGCGGGTTAAAACCACGTGATCGAGAGGCGCCAGCTTGATTATCACCGTGCTTATAAATATAGGCTCAGCTGGGTCAGATCCCGTAATTAATTGAAGTGATTATTCTTCTTGAGAAGCGTCGCGGTCTAGTTTGATTAAATTTGTAATTGTGATTTGTGTCTTAAGACAAACTCCATTGTAAACTGAGAGATTTTAGCTTTAGCTCTTTAGTTTTTGGCTCATAATTTTTAGGCTATTGGCTATGAATTATTAGGTTCTGTTATTGAGTCTAAGCTAAAAGTATAAATTCTGGATGTTTGGCTTGGATTTTTAAGTTCGTTTGCAAATGGGTGAAAACTCTTGGATGGTAAAATTTTAAGCTTCAACCTGTAAGAATTTGGTTCTTAGTGATTGGCTTTGCAATCCTGTGCCTGAACAACTTCTTCAACAAATGACAAGTGACAGCTGACAGAAGTGACGCACCGACCTGGAAATGTCAAGACGCTAAAAAACGAAGGACAGGTTCGGAGTGGACCAAAATGACCAGACGTAAGATCTGTCTCAAAACCGAGAACGAAAAACGACAACTGATAACTGACAGACGCGACCAATCGACTCGAAAATATACGGGCATGAAAATCAAAGTGGCAGGTATGGAAACCACGGAGCAGACCATCTCACAGAGTTATCTCATGGTCTACTTGGATGGTGTGTGGGTTGGTGATCTGCTAGTTGACTATATAGGGGTGATATACTTGTCACGTCTGTATTGAAAACATTAAGTACGTTTTTCTTAGAACAATTAATATGTTTATAAATTTCCATCTCTTCAATGACAAACTGTTCAATGCCAAAATTGGAAGGATGCAGAATTTTTGCGTCATTTTCTTTGCTGAAAAGGTGACCTGACTCCCTTAAATGACAACCAAAGATTGAAGTGTTATCATCGGGTTGATTTCTGCTTCTTATGTGTTCAGCGATTCTCAAACTCAATGCTCTCCCTGTCCTGCCAACATAGACCGTGTTGCAATCGGGTTCACACCACACTTTAAACAATATACGCTTGACCTCTTGAGAACTGGAATACTGTCTTTATTTTGGATAAACAAACTTTTTGCAGTGTTTGTGGACTTGAACGAGAACCTGACATTTTCTCTCTTGAGTGCTCTTGTAACAGTATTGGTAATAGAATAAAAATTTGTTAACGCAAAATATGAAAGTCTCTCTGACTGTTCTGGGGGCAGACTTGAACTCATTGACCTCAACAATTGGCGGTTTTTCTTTTCGACTAATTTATCTACTAGTCTTAGTGGATATTCGTTATTGGTAGCTAACTGTTTGATCAGATTAAGCTCTTTTTCGAAATTTTCCCTATACAATGGGATTCTAAACAATCTATCGATCAAGAATCTGATAGAAGTCATCTTGTGTGACATATGATGACAAGACCTGTACGGTATAAGGTGGTCGGTCTGAGTGGGTTTTCTGTAGATATCGAACTCTATTGAGTTACCACTTCTTTTTAGCTTGAGGTCTAGGAAGTTGATTGACGATTCTACTTCTAGCTCCATTGCAAAATTGATGTCGACATGTAGGCTGTGCAACCAGTTCAGGGACAGATGGAGCTGCTCAATGGTGCCAGACCAAACCACTAGAATGTCGTCTACGTAACGAGTCCAAGAAGCAATGAAATTGGAATTGAAGACCATTTCCTTCTCAAAGAAACTCATAAAGAAGAATGTCAGGTTCTCGTTCAAGTTCACAAACACTGTAAAAAGTTTGTTTATCCAAAATAAAGACAGTATTCCAGTTCTCAAGAGGTCAGGCGTATATTGTTTAAAGTGTGGTGAACCAGATTGCAACACGGTCTATGTTGACAGGACAGGAAGAGCATTGAGTTTGAGAATCGATGAACACCTAAGAAGCAGAAATCAACCCAATAACAACACTTCGATCTTTGGTTGTCATTTAAGGGAGTCAGGTCACCCTTTCAGCAAAGAAAATGACGCAAAAATTCTGCATCGTTCCAATTTTGGCATTGAACAGTTTGTCATTGAAGAGATGGAAATTTATAAACATATTAATTGTTCTAACAATGTTTCCAATACAGACGTCACAAGTTAAATTATTGTATTATTAAGAAAATGTTTTACTTGAAAATTTACATTTCACGTAAAATTATAATCTAATCTGTATAAATACAGCATTCTGACTGTAAACTTTCCAGAAAGTATATGTCGCCCTTCTGGTTTGCAGCATTAGTACGAATGTGCTTTCAGGAGTTAAATAATTGGACAAGTAGAGTTACAAGCACGAGGACATTATCCTAACTCACATCAAGAAGGAAACACGCTGACGACAGTCGGGAAAAGGAACGTGACCTGACAAATTCTGCAGGAGGCCACTTTACGAGTCATCGACTTAACATACGAGGAGGTTCAAGTTATCTGGAGCTACCTCCACCACGCTATGTGCATTCGATAATAAATGAGCAGGAGTCAGGAGGTAAGTCGGCCGTAATGTGTGGCGTAATTCACGGTAGAGTATTGCTTTATAGAAGAATTCACTTTGGAGAACCTAACTCACCACTACATATTTTCTAGTTTCTGACACGATTTTTTGCTAACAAACAAAATATTATATTCTGCTAAATTAAGTTCTTAAAAGTACACGTCTAAGTTCTGATCACAGGTTACAGGCAGCATATGTAATGGAGAATAGCGCTTTAGCGCTTTGTCTAGTGTTGCGACAGTTCTAGACTTTCACAGTTGCCTTCACGCACATACAGTACAGGAAGAAGGGAGCTGTGGGAAGAAAACTAGTGCGCGATAATAAATACTCTCCTGGGTAATAATACGTCGGGCATTGAATCACCCATCCCAATCATTATGGTTGTGCAGCTTGCACATTATCCTTCAAGTTAATTTTCGTTAACAAAAATCACTAATGAGGAGATCGCGACTTTTGAATTTCGAAAAAATTCCTACAAATGGGCGCTATTTAGGACCCCTGGAACCCAAATCCGAGGTCGGTTTCAGACTTTATATGTTTATATATATATATATATATATATATATATATATATATATATATATATATATATATATATATATATATATATATATATATATATATATATATATAATTATGTTTCATACCGATAACTCAAAAAATAATGCGCCGATGACGATCAAATTTAGTGAATATCTTGCTTTTGCAAGTGGTTTGGATAAGTTCGTTAGCCAGGAAAATCTGCTTAGTTCAAATAGATTAAACATTGCTTTGTTTTAATTACACAGACGGATTCCCCCGTCCGTCCCACACAAGAGCTTATACTGTATGGGGCGGAAAGCTTGGAGTCAGATAAAGTGTACAGGGCTAATCGGAAAGGAACGTGTGAATGATAATCTGTGAGTCCTCAGCGTCCCTATCGGAATTAAACCAAGATGAATATATCTCGTTTATTTAGGTGAGCTGTGAATTCTCAGCATCCTCACAAAAATAATGCAGGACAATTTAAAATACGGGAATTGTCTATAGGGACGGCGGCAGGTCAGGAAAAGCAGAAATAATTCACTTGCGGAGATTTGAACTGAGAAGCGTAATAATTTAAAAATATGAAAATTCGCTCCAAAATATGGATTACTTAAAACGGATAATTCTCACCTATAACAATATTTTCGGATACGGAAATCGGCCAAACCAGGTGCGGTCGGACGGCAACGTAGGCGGAATCAGTACGGTCTGGTGGCGACTCACTGTTCTCGGCCTATTAGCTGAATTAACAATACTGCGAATGCCCCTTTTGCTTCTCCTTTTATATGAATTTCACAGCCGGCCAAAAACTCCGCGATGCTTGGAATTTAACCACCTTATCACAACCGGATAAGATAATAAGTATGAAATACACGTTCAATTAAATACAAAAAGGCCTTAAAATATTTCATGATGATAAATATTTTAGCATATATTTATATAGTTTGTATTTCATTATTTTCTATTTAATTAATTATCCACTTAGTAATTGTGCGTTTTGTACCACAGACCGATAGAAAATAATACTTCATCAGGATAATTAGAATTATATTTTTTATATGAAAATCTTAGTTTCGTGTGCCTGATTTACAAAAAACTCGGGACGCAGCAAGTGCGTTATGGTAGTGAATATTTATTAAATGTTTAAAATTAAAAAAACTCAATTTTCTATAAACTTAGAGAGTTTAATTTTAATAGGTAGTAAGGTCTTTCCTAAGGCAAGATATCCACAAAATTTCATTAAAATAACTTTGTAATTTTCTGAGAAAAAAAAATTTTTCGAAAAAAAATTTAAAATTTGAATAACTCAATTTTCTCTACACCTAGACAGTTGAATTTTGGTACACAGTACAATATCTCCTGAGGCAATATATGTACTAAATTTCATTAAAACTGCTTTGTTACTATCGGAGAAAAAATTTTTTTTCGAAAAAAAACTCAAAATGTTTCTGGAAAACCCCGTCCGATTTTTCTGACTAACGAACTCATCCAAGCCATTAATAAAAGAAAGGCACTTGCCAAGTTTCATCGAAATCGATTAATTATTTTTTGAGTTAGCGGTTGGATATATATATATATATATATATATATATATATATATATATATATATATATATATATATATATACATATATATATATATATATATATATATATATATATATATATATATATATATATATATATATATATATATATATATATATATATATAAACATATAAAATTTGAAACTGACCCCGGATATGGGTTCTAAGGGTCCTAGTTCGCACTCATTTTAAAGAATTTTTGTAATACCTCTCTATTAGTGATTTTTTAAAATAAAAATTCACTAAAAACGAAGGAAATGTTATTGGTCAAAATTTGGCGTCGATTCAATATGAAACAGCAATAAGAAACATTAGGTTTTATCTCATTGTTACACCAGATAATAACGAAAAGTGCATCCTTAAAGGGCCTTGAGGTTCAGGAATTCATTCAGAAGACAAGTTGTAAAATAAATAGAAGAATTAAACATAAGCCTGCTGTTCACTCTCTACTTTCCAAAGCGCTGAAGGATTCTCGGTGAATATTAAACTATGGTAGCAACTTTCAAGTAAAGCTTTGAAGTCTCTTATCATGAATTAATTTGTATAAAAGGTACAAATAAGACATCCACTTAAATCCTGGAACATCGTATCACAACGCTGCCAAAGCAAAGTTTTGTCATACCTTTGGCGAAATTTCGTTAGTAAAAACTCATTTATGACGAAATTACATTTAAATAAAACTTCAAACAATTTTTCCAATTGGTCACACATCAGAACCTCTTACTTTCGGAATCACAGTTTAAAGGTGTTGCCGTCTGTTGCCGTAGATATGACTCTGTCCCCAGAAACTATTTTTACTGAATTTTCTTTAAAAAAAAACACTATTGAGGAGATCGCGACTTTTAAATTTGGAAAAAATGATAGAAGACAGGTATAGGGAAATGTTAACAACTTTTAAAAACTAAGAAGCTGTTACAGTTAAACGTCCTAGGAAGTGCCAGTTAAAATTATTTAACATTTTCGGTCATAAGCAACTAAGTATAATCAGATACCTGAATATCTGCAGGGTTTTTGTTCGTTTCTTTAACGTCGGCCTATTTCCGCGACTATCACCGACGCCAGGGAGCAGTTTCACTTCACTATCCTGGAAATTTTGCCGAACCTCTGCCTTTCTGTAAGAAGGGTAGGGATCTTTACGATAAAAATAGGAACTGTGAGCACACCAATGAATCAGCCCATTATTACAAATGATATTCTACATTACAACATTATCATAAAAAAGTGTTCGAAACTATAGTCACAGAAGCATTGAAGAACATCCTAGAACTTCCAGAATTCGAAGGGCCTCTTGCTCCAGTTAGCTCACGCGCTGGCTACGTCCTTCACCACTAAAAACCAACAGTGAAGCTAGAGAAGTATTCTCCAAGTCTGTATGCAGTATGGACAAGTTTCACCAAGTAAGGGCAACAACGATCAATAAATAGGTAAACCTAGTAAATAACTAAATTTACTAAAGAAGTCAATAAAAAGCATATTAATGGTTTACGAAGACGCCCTTGAAAATTGTTTGATTCTCCAACGTAAGTCAACTGAAAAACAATAGAAGAAAGGTTGCTATGGATATAACACTATCGCCACAATAAAGAATACTGTCATTCTTAATTATCTGGACAACTTGAGGTGTATTTAACACGTTGCTCAAAATTTTGTACTATATAGTTTGTTTCCTGTTTATTTTAAATATTTTTCAACAATACATTCAGTAATGAAGAATATTTTGACATGTTGGAATGTTATATTCGTTCTATCCAAAATACTGAGGCAGCTGCAAATTCATATTACAACAACTACCCAGAAAGACGATAACCAAACACCAAAGTATTTCGCAGGATAGTGATCAATCTATTGAACGACGGTAGCTTCCACGCAAAGAAACTACCAATGCCTAGAAATAAAGAAAGAAATAATGCCGTCTTACAGGTTTCAAACGAAAACCCTCCGCAATGTTCGGTTTTATGGTGAACAAATTGACGTTCCAAAAAGCACGGTACACTGTATATTAAATCAAAGTCATTACCATCCATACAAACATACAATCGTACAAGGCTTAAATGTTGACGATTACCCTAAGCGACTTCAATTCTGCAGAGGGTATAAAGGACAATGTCAGCAAGATGAAAATTTTCATTTGAAAATAATATGGACTGATGAATCCAGATTTACAAATTGTGGTGTGTATAATTGCTGTTTCGATAGATGGTGATTCTCTTTCAATTAGAAACGAGGTTAATCACCTTGGGATGCACCTTTGGATACACACGCAATGTGTTGAGGATGGTAATACTTTTATAAACACGCAATGTGTTGAATGATGACACGCAATGTGTTGAACGATAAGTATATTTACATCTTATGTTACAAGCTTGCACACCAGCGACCGAGCTTTAGCAGAAGTTATATCTACGGGATCGCAATTGACAATCTACAGTGCATAGCGGACTGAGAGCTACCTACCCTTGAAGGTTAGAGGGACTGTCTCGGTCGGCTACCTGATGCTTTAAAAGCATCGGTTGGCTACCTGATACTTTAAAGGTTCAATAATAAACAATTGCCATAATAGGCAATATTGGGCAAATGAAAATCCCCATCTAAAGGAACAAAGATGATTGCAAGACAGATTTGGTATTAATGTTTGATGCGGCTTATTAGGTAAAAAACTGTTCTTTGGGTGATGAATAAAAGGCCTTTTCTTTCCAAACAAATACTTTATTCCTTGTCCTTGTAGGGACAAGAAATAAAGTATTTGTTTGGAAAGAAAAGGCCTTTTATTCATCACCCAAAGATGTCAACCCCAAACATTTTGACGTTTAGGAACAGTAAAAAACTGTTATTTTTCTTTATAGATTAGACAGTTAATTTAAAATAAATTTCAGATAACTTCATTGTTGGTCCGTCCTTTTTTGAAAATAATTTAACTGCGGAAAGGTATATTTTTGTACTAAAATTTTAATAATCGTGTCATATGTACCAATTCATTGGTGTGCTCGAAGTCCTAATATAACACCCTTGGATTTTTATTTTTGGGGTACTCTGAAGAATGATGTGTATAAATTCGATCCACCACAAAATATCAATGAATTACGAAACAGAATCACGAAAGCTCTAAATCATATTAACCAAAACACCCTCACCAGAGTTTGCAGGAATGTTTCAAAAAGGTGTATAAAGTGCATTGAACAAAACGGTGGCCATATTGAACAATTTTCTATTTAGTGTATTTTTAAGTTTCTATTTTATTATTTGTTGAGTTCTGTTTCTAATTGTGTTGTTTTGTAGAGTTTAAGTTTATATTTGTTATTGCTATGTTTCGTTATTAAACTGTTTCACATAATATTACCTAGCATTATTACCTAATTATGTATTGTAAATTAAATCACAATATTTTTTTATCGTGAATCATTACGGAAAATTACGTTAGAAGTAGAAGTCTGTTGTTAGACTCCATGGCCTACTGCTTTTTGAACAGTTTTTTTGTCATTTGTTTTCTGGTATTTGATTTCATAGCCTACTATCATCAAAACGGTTTTTCTCAAAATTATTAGTGCAATTACAAATTTTTTTAAGCATGATTGGAAACCTCTTTTCACAGGAAATCACATGAGCAAAAAATCCAATACGGCTGCCATAATAAAAGCAAACGTTGATACCTGTAGCTCAAAAACACATGACAATCCAAAGTTGAGGATAGCACAAAAAGATTACTCTGCAAAAAGTGTTCTGATAATGTACAAGTCTTGGACATGTCAGATCAACGTCTACTCAGATATTAAAGAAATAATAAATCGACAAATTTTGGTTTTTTCAAAATAACTCGATAACGAAAAGGGGCAGGGCAAAATACAAGTCATATTTGGAACGAGCATGAAATTCTACAAAAAACATTGCTTATTTAACCGTCTCCCTATCTCTAATGATAACGGAGATAGCAATACATTCCCATCCAGTTTAGGACACACTGTATATATATATATATATATATATATATATATATATATATATATATATATATATATATATATATATATATATATATATACATATATGTTTTAAGGTGCGCCTCTGACAATATTTGTTTTATACACTGCATTTTTTGACACCTGTTAATGAATATTGCACATTGTTAACACATTTTTGCCACTGAATTTACAATTAAAATATGATGATGAGAGCTGATAAATAATTTAGCGTTGATGCAGGTCTGAACGAGCTTTAGCGGTTTTCAAATTCACGATCCTAATTAATTAAATTCACTTTCCGCCAGCATTAGCAGCAACCGGCGGGTAAGAGGGGATGGGCGGACAAATGAATATTTAATCAATACACTAGATGGCGCTGCATAAAACAATCAAGGAGTCGCACAAAACAAAATCTGCTTATCACTGGCGTCTAGACACATAAAACAAACTGAACATGAGGATCTAAAAAGCGTGAAAGGTAAAGCGTGGTACTCGCCGACTATTTGCACATGTAGAGCTTTCATTTAAACACTGACGCCGGGTCAGTAAGTAAAATAAAATAGTTCTTCTGGTACATACAGACTTGGACACTACTTTTCTAGCTTCACCGTTGGGTTTCTGAAGGTGAAGGGTGTAGCCAGCGCGTAAGATAACTGGAGCAAGAGGCCCTTATGAATTATAGATGTTCTCGGATGTTCTTCAACATTTCTGTGACTAGTTTCGCTGCTTGGCAGCATCCTCAGACAGATAAAAATTGATTTAGCACGAAATCATGACAACTACAAATAAATAGCTGTTGCTATGTTAGGATGTTTTGGTCAAAAAATTCATCAAATTTAAAATAAAATGAAACAGATGACGGATGACACTTTCAGAATGTCTACGTGATGTATGTCAATATTTAACATAAAAATAGAACTTTAATTCTTTAGCTTCATAGAAATTGAGTTTTGGGCATTCTCAGTTAGAACACAAGGTTTTTTTAATTATGGAGAAATATCGATGGTAACTCTTTTGAAAGAATTCTTCAAAGGTGCGCGTACTAAGACTTGTAAAATCGATCTTCAAGGTCTGTGTAAGTTTAAAGTATTAACTTTGCTAATATGCCGTATAATAATAGTGTATAATTCTTATGAAAATTCCCTACTATAACGCACTTGCTGCGTCTCGAAATTTTTATTTATTTCTAACAGACTGAATTCATTCCAGAATGTTATTGATCAGTTTTCTGTAACTACCAAATTGAATATAACGAAACTTCTTACAGTGAGACTCTGAAAGTCCAACCAAGAGTGTATAAGTAAACAAGAACCCCTTAAAAAAGTTTATATAGGATTTTCCTTTTGCCTTAACATTATTAACATCAGTTTGCTCTGTCGCTATTCCTCCGGCCTGGAATAGAGTTTTATTAGCGTTGGAATTTTCCTTCTTTGCTTATATTATTTTTTTCTTGCTGGATAAACCAACAACACTGTTATGTCACATAATACAAATGAATAGTATTTTCATGTACGTACGATAATGCAAAACGTAATGTATTGCCGATGGGGATAATCCTGCAGAAATATTACGTTGCAACTTGCACAAGCTTATATTTTATATTTTATTTTTATGTTGCCATTAGCCCATGTTCTCTCATTATTTTAGGTAGTGTTTGTTTTTGATGTACGTTTTTAATTCCGATAATAATAAATTTTTTGCTGTGCCTTATGTCGATATATCAAGCAAGCACAAAAAGGCTTAAATTTGAAACATGATAATTATCGAAATGTTTGTTCTTAAATATCAAATATTCAAACATGGTGAATGTAAATCATTTCGCGTGGATGACTATAATAACACTTCTTTTTATACGATCCCCATACTCTGTATTGTCTTTTTGTCTCTTCAACGTGGGTTTATTTCCGCGAATTACAATAGAGGCATATTACCTAGTAACTGGAAAACTGCTCGAGTACAATCCGTCCCCAAGAAAGGATCCAAAGCGCTTCCTAGCAACTACAGGCCTATCTCTCACCTTTTTGTCGTCTCTAAAATGATGGAAAAGATTATAAACACATTATATTACTACAATTTCTTGAAAAACAGAGTCTAATCTACGCCAGGCAGTATGGATTCCGTCAACGCAGATCAACTGCCGACCTCCTTTCCTTTGTCACCCATTCTTGGAACAAGTCTATGGAACTACACGGTGAATCCCAGATTGTCGCTCTAGACATATCCAAGGCATTCGACCAGGTCTGACACTCAGCATTGCTTAATAAACTTCCGGCCTATGGCCTACCACCAAAACTCTGTACCTGGACAGCCAATTTCCTTTCCAACCGGAGCATTTATGTTGTCGTGGATGACCATTCCCCTAAACTGTATCCAATTAATGCAGGAGCTCCTCAAGGTTCAGGTTTAGCCCCTACTTTGTTTCTTCTCCACATCCATGACCTCCTCTCTAGCACATCCAACCCAGTTCACAGTTACGCGGACGACAGCACCCTCCACTCAAATATACAATATTCTAAGCCTGTCTTTTTAGTCCAATTAGATGAGGATCGCAGACTCATGGAGGGCTCTGTCTCCGTGGATCTCCAAAAAATATTAGACTGGGGAAGTAGAAATCTTGTACAATTCAACCTCACCAAATCTTAGTCTTGCTTTCTTTCTCATAAGAGATACACCAGCTCCAGACACATCACAATGAACAACCAAGTTATTCAAAGTAATGAGTCCTTTCCACTTGTTGGCATTTCTGTGGATCAAAATCTCAATTGGCACCAACATGTCACATCAATTGTAGTAGCGGTTGCTAAGAAATTAGGTTTCCTCTTCCGGGCTCGAAAATACTTTTCACAAGATAATCTCTATACCTTATATATTTTCGTGTATATATTTTTTTCAATGTAGTAACTTAATTTCCTACAAACCTAGAAAATTTAATTTTGGTAGTTGACAAAATATTCCTTTGAATGACATGTTTATCAAATTTCATGAAACCAACTCTATTATAAGGCTAGATGCATTCTCACCACAATTAGAAACGTAGACCAGTTTCGCTCTTATTAGAGCTTCGTCAGTACGGCATATTAATTGCAGCGAAAATACACCTATAAAGTAATACGGCTATGGTGGCCAGCCTTCCAACACTAAGTGAGTTGTAAGACACGAAGCACGTGCCGCCACCTAGTTGCGGAACCAAGTAGTATGTTGTCACGACAGCTCCAAATAACACAAAATGTGAAAAAATTTAGAGTGTATACAACCAAATAACAATTTAGTAAATTGTCAGTCCTGGCCCATTTCTACCCTAATATAGGAACAAATTATGTAAGGCATGATGCATTCTCACCACAATTAGAACCGTAGACCGGTTTCGTTCTAATTAGAACTTCGTCAGTACGGCATACTAATATCAGCGAAAATACACCTATAAAGTAATACGGCTATGGTAGCCAGCCTTCCAACGCTAAGTGACACAACTCTATTATGTTAAAAGTATCATTTTTTATTTTTCGTGATTAGACATGTTTTTATTAAAATTTGCTGCCGTAACGCACTCGCTGAGTCTACAGGCGTTTTGTTCTTCATGTATATCAAAGTTTTTTGTCTGCCAATAGTGACATTCCGCTCGTAATGGAATTTTTGTTATCTTCACTGTTTGTTTGTTCGAAAATCACTTTTATACATTTCTGTCTGATCATATTAGTGAATTTTCTTAAAAAAAATTCACTAATGAGGAGATCTCGACTTTCGAATTTTGAAAAAATTTCTTCAAATGAGCGCTATCTAGGACCCCCGGAACCCAAATCCGAGGTCAGTTTCAGACTTTATATGTTTATATATATATATATATATATATATATATATATATATATATATATATATATATATATATATATATATATATATATATATATATTTATGTGTCACACCTATAACTTAAAAAATAATGAACCGATTTTGATAAAATTTGGCACATACCTTCCTTTCGCAAGTCGCTTGGATAAGTTCGTTAGCCAGGAAAATCCGCCTAGGTTTTCCCGGAAAATTTTGTGTTTTCTTTCGAAAAAAATCGAAAAAAATTTATATCTCCAAAATTAAGAAAGTAAGGGCAACCAAATTTCATAAGAGGGTTTATATTATTAGAGGCAAGTCACCTACCAAAATTTAGCTCCGTAGGTTGAATGACAAAAAAGTTACAGGCATTCAAAGAAAAATAAATTTGGGTTCTCCTCAAAACGTCAAAATCGCGATCTTAAACGTCAAAATTTGTGAGCACCTTCCTTTTGCAAGTGGCTTGGATATGTTCGTTATCCAGGAAAATCCGACGAGGTTTTCCCGGAAAATTTTGTGTTTTCTTTCGAAAAAAATTTATATCTCCTAAATTAACAAAGTAAGGGCAACCAAATTTTATACGCGGGTTTATATCATTATAAGCAAGTTTCCTACCAAAATTTAGTTCTGTAGGTCAAAAGACAAAAAAGTTATAGGCATTTAAACAAAAATAAATTTGGGTTTTTCACAAAACGTCAAAGTTGCGATTTAAACGTCAAAATTGGCAACATTTAGGAAAAGAACTTGAATCTAATACGGGCTATGGAAATAAAATGTCTCAAGAAGAATGTTTTACAAACCCTGAAGTCTTAGTTTCAACCGTCATTGTCCTTCATTTTAATAAAATGTTTCCAGAAAATTCATTTCAAATAGACCCTTTCTCTGACGCTTGGCAGTAGTCTTAGCTATAGAGTTTATCGTTAATAGTATATAATTTTTGTAGAATTTTCGTAAAAAAAATCAATAAAGCTCAATATATCTGTTATTATACCAGATATGAAAAAAAATTGTATATATTAATTATAGGGTGTCTTACGCTACATCTTAAAAAATTATTTCTACAATCACAGGGTGGCCCATAAGTCGTTGGTGATACAAATTATCTTTTTTTTTTAATCAAACACGCCTTATGTTATTGCATTTTTGCATTTTCCATCGAAATATAATGCATGTTTGTAAGAACAAAAAATCTGGACGCAGTAAGTGCGTTATGGTAGCGAATTTTGATCAAATGCTTAATATTTGAATAGCTCAATTTGCTATTAACCTATAAGGTTGACCAAAAAACGAGTTTTTTCGGGAACACTTCAAGTTTACTTTTGGAAATTTTTCTACATTTTCAAACAATAAAGTTATTTTGATGAAACATGGCACATTGTTTTTACTATATAGATTATACTGGTAACCAAATTTGATGCCTGCTTTCTTAAAAAAACACACATTATTGCTATTAAAAAATAGTTTTATGAAAATTCACTACCCGAGATTTTTTTTAACTTGATCTAATTTTGTACAAGCTTTGTGTCTTCTGAATGGAAAACAATAATTTTTAAAGAAAGGCTGTCATGAGAGCAAAACCAGACGCTGAAACGTCGCTTTATTCGCAATGATATTGAGATTGCAAGGACATAATAAACAAGAAGTGCGTATAATAATATAAGCATACTATAAAAATGTTACTGAAATTAAGCAAGGAAGTCTTGTTAAGATATCTTCCTGTTACCTCGGTAGGTAACCAAAATAAACTCCGTTTGATAATTATAGGAAATAGATATATTAGCTTTGGCATAGTTTTATGTTCTTTCATGTCAAAAATAAAATAATCATCCGCGACGAGTTCCAGCTAATTTTAGTTCATAACTCTTAATTGGTGTCGTTTGTGGAGAGTTAGCAAATTATGAAAATATATCTATTCTCCTATGTAGCGTCAAGGACTGAGTATTTCATAAGTGTTAAAAGACTGGATTCGGTTACAACTAATGAAACATATTTTAATACATCTGGTTGAAAATTCAAATCAGTTAGATTTAGATTTACACATAGTTACAAAAACAATACGATACAAAAGCCATTCTCTTCTTAAGCGCTAGCAGATCATCACATCATTGCTTTGCAATATCACCTAGGTACAGAGTCAATGTACAATATTAATGGTGACGTCATCCTACTTTGCCGTATTTAAATTTAATGTTTTTGGTCAGCTGTCACAGCAACGAAAACAGTTTTGTATGCTGTGGTTTAGTTGCCCACAGGGCCTGTCAAGTTTTATGGAATATTTTTTGCCAAACTTATCTTTCTTCGCCATTCTTAGATGGAGCTAGCATATATTTTACTATAGTGACTATATACAAGACAGTAGCGACAATGGGACAGAGTCAAAGAAAACTTCGAACGACGACTCCGAATTTGCATTCAGGAACAGAGTCAATGTACAATATTATTGGTGACGTCATCCTACTTTGCCGTATTTAAATTTAATGTTTTTGGTCAGCTGTCACAGCAAGGAAAACAGTTTTGTATGCTGTGGTTTAGTTGCCCACAGGGCCTGTCAAGTTTTATGGAATATTTTTTGCCAAACTTATCTTTCTTCGCCGTTCTTAGATGGAGCTAGCATATATTTTACTACAGTAGCGACATGGGACATAGTCAAAGAAAACTTCGAAGGACGACTCCGAATTTGCATTCAGGAAAACGGAAAAATTTTTGAACATGCTTTATGAGTTTTAATAAATTTGTGAACCTTATGTTTGATTTCTTAATGCTTTCATCTATTACCATAAAATAATAGTTCTACTATGCACAAATAAAAAGTTTGAACCGCTGTACCTCCTTTTGTATTGAATTTAACTACTTTAAGAAATTGTATCCTAAAAATGCTAATGAAATTTTACATCCATCAAAATATTATTAGTTAATTAGTTATTAGCTAGTTAGTGGGCGAGACATATCCAAAGCAAATATGATTCATGAAAATAAGTGACGAAATAAGGGTATTTTCTGATAATACCTTGGATAACCATAAAACGAGTCGATTTGAGTATAGGTAAAGCTAAATAAAATAAAGGAGTAAATAAGCTACCCGATAGTGATATAACATATAGGGTGTTCCATTTGAAAATTTCCAGAATTTTTTATTTTTTATTTCAACAACACACCACGAGGGCTTACTGCCTAAATACTATCGTACCGTGGGTGTCGACAAGGAGGAAAGGGGCAACTTGTTAATTCTGTACTTGAAGGTTTGGAGATTCGGAGGAAAGGAAAAACATGTGCCGGCAAAGAATTCCATAACTTGGAAGTCCTCGGGACAAAAGAGCGGGCATAACAAGATGTTCTATGTCTGGAGACCTGGACAGTAAAAGGATGCATTCGCTCTATTCCCCTGGTAGATCTGTTGGGGGCAGCAGGTGAAGGAACTATGGAAGAAAGCTCCTCTGAGCACTGCCCGTGCAGATATCTATAAAAGAGAGAGAGGTCACCAACGGCACGTCGGTGGGCAAGGAATGACAGCCTTTGGGTGAGGGTAGGGTCACCGATGAGACGTATAGCTCTTTTCTGAATGGAGTCCAGGATAGCGAGTGTAGAAGCGGCAGCGGCACCCCAGATGTGGGAGCAGTATTCGAGGTTTGGCCTTATTTGTGAAGTATATAAGGTATAGAGATTAGCTGGTGAAAAGTATTTGCGAGCCCGGAAGAGGAAGTGTAATTTCTTAGCAGCCGATTCTGCAATTGAAGTGACATGTTGGTGCCAATTGAGACCTCGATCCACAGAAATGCCAACAAGTGAAGAGGACTCATTACTTTGGATAACTTGGTTGTTCATTGTGATGGGTCTAGGGCTGGTGTATCTCTTATGAGTAAGACAGCAAGACTGAGTTTTGGTGGGGTTGAATTGTACAAGATTTCTACTTCCCCAGTCTAATATTCTTTGGAGATCCACGGAGACAGAATCCTCCATGAGTCTGCGATCCTCATCTAGTTGGGCTAAAGAAACAGGCTTAGGATATTGTATATTTGTGTGGAGGGTGCTGTCGTCCGCGTAACTGTGAATTGGGTTGGATGTGCTAGAGAGGAGGTCATTGATGTGGAGAAGAAACAAAGTAGGGGCTAAAGCTGAACCTTGAGGAACTCCTGCATTAATTGGATATAGTTTAGAGGAATGGCCATCCACGACAACAGAAATGCTCCGGTTGGAGAGGAAATTTGCTGTCCAGGCACAGAGTTTTGGTGGTAGGCCATAGGCCGGGAGTTTATTAAGCAGCGCTGCGTGCCAGACCTGATCGATTGCTTTGGATATGTCTAGAGCGACAATCTGGGATTCACCGTGAAGTTTCATAGACTTGTTCCAAGAATGGGTGACAGAGGAAAGGAGGTCGGCAGTTGATCTGCGCTGACGGAATCCATACTGTCTATTGTGAATTAGACTGTGTTTTTTGAGAACTTTTAGTAATTCGGTGTTTATATACTTTTCCATCACTTTAGACACGACTGAAAGGAAGAAATAGGCCTGTAGTTGCTAGGAAGCGCTTTGGATCCTTTCTTGGGGACGGGTTGTACTCGAGCAGTTTTCCAGTTACTAGGAAATATGCCTCTATTGTAAGATGTCTGAAACAGACGAGTCAGGACAGGAGCAAGTTCTGGTGCGCATTTTTGAGAACAATTGCTGGGTTATCATCAAGGCCAGAGGCTTTCTTGGTATTAAGAGAAGAGAGCATCTTTCGTACCTTTTTAGTTTTGAAAATGATATCAGTCATTTTGTGCGCGACATTGGGGACTGTTGGTGGTTGAACATTTGGAGGTGGGTTGAGAGTAGAATTGGCGGCAAATAACGAGGCAACAAGTTCAGCCTTGCCCAGGGCGGTAGAAACAATTTCGTCCCCTGAGACAAGAGGTGGGAACGTGCTCTTGCAGAAATTATTCCCAATAGATTTAGCAAGAGTCCAGAAGGGTTTGTTGCCGTTGGAGCTTAAGAGAACTTTGTTTTTGATGTGGTTATTAAACGAGTTTTTTGCCTCAGAAAGAATGCGGACATAGCGGTTTCTTGCGTCGTTAAATGCTTGACGGTTTTCTTGACTGGGGTTGTGTAGAAGCTTGTGAGCTTTGACCTTTTCAAGGCTTTTGAGTGGTTGAAGAGGTTTTCTGTGTACGTGGAATAAATAATTCCATGCCAGCTTGGATAATTTCGGTGACGTTTTGTGAGATATCAGAGGGGTCAGGATGAGAGAAGCAGACAGACGCCCATGGAAATGAGGAAAAGTAATCTCGCATTTCGTCCCAGTTTGCGGAGTTGTAGTGCCAAACGATACGTGGGTGTGATGATTGTGTGACCTCGGGTTGCATTGTGCAGGTAGCAGTGACCATGCCGTGGTCTGAACGACCAAGGGGGGCGGTGACTGATATCTTGTAGCATTCAGGTTGTGTAGTAAGAAGGAGATCCAAGGGATTTGAGCTGTGTGTTGGGATACGAGGGAAGAAAGTAGGTTGCTGAACCATATTAGCTAAAGAATTGCTGACTGCAAAGGCCTCTGTTGCTCTCCCTTGTGGATCGGTTTTGGAAGATCCTAGTCATTCCTTATTATGGACATTGAAGTCATCAAGAATTGTGACCTCGGAGGAAGGATATTCAGAAATCAGATGGTCGATTTTTTCAGAAAGGTAGTCAAAGAGCTGAACGAAGTTGTTGTCAGAAGGGGACCGGTAAATGCAACAGATGAATTTAGTCGCAGCCTTTGGAGAGAGTTTTATCCATAGAATGTCTTTTCTTCCAGCTTCTAAATTGGGAAGTCTGGTGCAGGGTAGATTGCTACGGACGTATGCGCACACGCCCCCATGCAATCTAAAGGAGGTAAGGAGCTCATACCCCGGGAAATTAAGGTGATTAGTGGCTGTTTTGGCACTGATTTGGGTTTCGGTAAGAAAGAGGGGTTGGGGCTTATTAGCCTGGAGGAAATGGTGGACGGAATTCAGGTTAGAATTTAGACCACATATATTGGAGAAGGATATGTTAAATCTTGATGTTGGCGCCCCCTGTACACCCCTCTCCGGGAGATCTGAATGGAGGGGTATTTTACTTCCGGAATCTTTTGTACAATGAGGAGCCATCATCATTTTTGTTTATAAGGGAAACCGACTCATACACCGGAACCGGAAACGTCCGTTGGGACTTCACCGGCCCCTTGATGCATGGGGTGGAACCTCCTCGGGCGTGAAAAAGATCCTCTACTGACACGTAAAGGAAAATTCCACTACCACCTGCTAAATGTCTTCGATTCTCGTTTTGGGTCATACTGTATATGATTTCCAACTTGAGGGATACTTCTCGGTATAAAGGTAAATAGACCACATGTCTATAGTACATTGCCATTAAAAATAATTAATTACGTTAGTCCTTGGGAGATACCAGGTGGTCAATACATGTCGATTCAGAGAAACAAATGACCATATGTTTAAGAGTACTGTGTATAAAAGGCCTATCACCTAGGTATTGTATGAAGCGAGGAGAATCCAAATCTGCAATAAAATATAGGGTGTTAAAAAAATAAGTTTGGTTCAACACTCTGTATACAGCCACCCTGTATAAATAATATCAATTTCAGGCCTCAGTGAGGAGGTATCTTCCGTCCCCAGACCGATGACACATCATATATATATATATATATATATATATATATATATATATATATATATATATATATATATATATATATATATATATATATATATATATATATATATATACAAGCCTATAAATATCCAGGGTATGGGTTCTAGGGGGCCTAGTTCGCGCTCATTTAAAGATTTTTTTTCAAAATTTAAAAATCGAGATCTCCTTATTAGTGAATTATTTTTCAATGAAATTCAGTAAGAGAGCTGCTGGAGACAGAAAATGATGGTTGCGACAAAACGGCCCTGTTGCCTTTGGACTGTAATAATGATGATAATCTAATCCTAAATAAGACTCTTTAGCCTACGAGCGAAAAGAAATCATGACAACTAACATAATTTAACAGTAGTGCGTTTACATGCTTATAGGACAGACAATATGATCCACTTATAATATACAACAGTGAATTTCATCCCAAACCAATTACTAAATGTTAAATTATTTAACATAAACATTATTGAGTGTTTAGTTCAACAAATCCTGTGCTAATAAATCTAAGACATAATCAACTTACCGTGATTAGGGAGTGAATATTCGACTTCTAAGAGGGCGTTCCCGTCGACGTTGTCCAACAGTGTGGAAACATCCTCGGACCTCATCCTGGAGGTATTAATGCCATTCACACTGTAGATCCTGTCTCCCGGAATCAGTTGATCACTGTTATGGGCCACCGAGCCCGGCCTCAAACTGACTATACTCGGACATGGATCTAGTTCTGAATTTCCTGTAATTATTTCAACATTATCAATTATACTGTGTTAACATGGGGATGATGGATTGGACGAGGTAAGGTAGGTGGTAATATAAGCACACAGTCTGTAGTGGAATATTATGTGGTTATATAGCACAAACACAAAACTGTAATCAGTAAAAACATTACCCTGTTATTAAATAAAAAGTCTTTACTAGTTTTAACAACTTAATTTCCTTTGAACTTGGAAACTTCAGTTTTGGTATAAAGTGACCGGCAAAATTATGCTTTAAAATCATTAAAATGTGAGCGATTTATGTTTTGACGAAATGATCGAAAACGTCAAAATATAGTTTTAAAAAATACACATTATTGAATAAAATTTACGTTTTTCCCCACTCCTGCTTTTCAAATATGACGTCATCAACATTTTTAATGACAATCCCCCTTTTTATTTTTGGTGAATTTTCTTTAAAAAAATCACTAACGAGCAGATCTCAACATTTGAACTTTGAAAAATTTTCTTCAAATGAGCGCGAACTAGGCCCCCTAGAACACATATCCGGGGTCACTCTCGATATATATATATATATATATATATATATATATATATATATATATATATATATATATATATATATATATATACTTTATTTGGGTGCTGTACTCTTTGTGATTCTTTATTGGTTTACGTGGTCTGCAGTTTCGAACCGTCCCGGTTCATCATCAGTAGGCTACTGCACCCTCGCTGCATCGCTGCAGTAGCGTGCCGGGACGGTTCGAAACTGCAGTCTACGTAAACCAATAAAGAATCACAAAGCGTAGTACAGCAAACAAATAAAGTGTATATTTAAAAGTGATTACAGTATATATATATATATATATATATATATATATATATATATATATATATATATATATATATATATAAAATATAAGAAAGAAGAGTTAAGAGCAAAGCCGCAAAGGAGATAACCGCATACACGTGTTTCAAGCTCATTAGCCATCATCAGTACGGTATAGCCAGGTGAAGATGGGAACACTCTGGATGAAGATGATAAAATACATGTATTTTCTTTACTTCTTTTAGATTGCATGGAGGCGTGTGCGCTTACGTCCGTAGCAAGCTACCCTGCACCAAACTCCCCAATTTGGAAGCTGGAAGAAAATATATACGATGGATAAAACACTCTCTCTCTCAGGACGGCAACTAAATTCATCCATGGGCGTCTGTCTGCTTCTCTCATCCTGACCCCTCTGATATCTCACAAAACGTCACCGAAATTATCCAAGCTGGCATGGAATTATTTATTCCACGTACACAGAAAACCTCTGCAGCCACTCAAAAGCCCTGGTTCTCTAAATCCTGTGACCAGGCCAGACTTGAAAAGGTCAAAGCGCACAAAAAGCTTCTACACAATCCCAGTCAAGAAAACCTTCAAGCTTTTAACGACGCAAGAAACCGCTATGTCCGCATTCTTTCTGAGGCAAAAAACTCGTTTAATAACCACATCAAAAACAAAGTCCTCTTAAGCGACAGCGGCAGCAAACCCTTCTGGACTCTTGCTAAATCTATTGGGAATAATTTCTGCAAGAGCACGTTCCCACCTCTAGTCGCAGGGGATGAAATTGTTTCTGCTGCCCTGGGCAAGACTGAATTTTTTGCTTTGCTCTTCGCCGGCAATTCTACTCTCAACCCACCTCCAAATGTTCAACTATCAACAGTCCCTAATGTCGTGCATAAAATGAAGGATATCATTTTCAAAACTAAAAAGGCACGAAAGATGATCTCTTCTGTTATATCAGGAAAGCCTCTGGCCTTGACGAGATCCCAGCAATTGTTCTCAAAAAATGCGCACCAGAACTTGCTCCTGTCTTGAATCGTCTGTTTCAGACATCTTACAATAGAGGCATATTCCCTAGTAACTGGAAAACTGCTCGAGTACAACCCGTCCCCAAGAAAGGATCGAAAGCGCTTCCTAGCAACTACAGGCCTATTTCTCTCTTTTCAGTCATCTTTAAAGTGATGGAAAAGTATATAAACACCGAAGTACTAAAATGTCTTGAAAAACAATCTCTAATCCACTACAGGCAGTATGGATTCCGTCAGCGCAGATCAACTGCCGATCTCCTTTCCTTTGTCACCCATTCTTAGAACAAGTCTATGAAACTAGACGGTGATTCCCAGATTGTCGATCTAGACATATCCAAAGCATTCGACCAGGTCTGGCACGTAGCGCTGCTTAATAAACTACCGGCCTATGGCCTACCACCAAAACTCTGTACCTGGACAGAAAATTTCCTCTCCAACCGAAGCATTTCTGTTGTCGTGGATGGCCATTCCTCTAAGCTGTATCCAAGTAATGCAGGAGTTCCTCCAGGTTTAGCTTTAGCCCCTACTTTGTTTCTTCTCCACATCGATGACCTTATCTCTAGCACATCCAACACAGTTTATAGTTATGCGGACGACAGCACCCTCCACTCAAATATACAATATTCTAACCCTGCCTCTTTAGCCCAATTAGATGAGGATCGCAGACTCATGGAGGGTTCTGTCTCCGTGGATCTTCAAAAAATATTAGACTGGGGAAGTAGAAATCTTGTACAATTCAATCCCACCAAATCACAGTCTTGCTTTCTTTCTCATAAGAGATACATCAGACCTAGACCCATCACAATGAACAACCATGTTATTCAAAGTAATGAGTCCTTTTCACTTGTTGGCAGTTCTGTGGATCGAAATCTCAGTTGGCACCAACATGTCACATCAATTGCAGAAGTTGCTGCTAATAAATTGGGTTTCCTCTCCCGGGCTTACAAATACTTTTCACCAGCTAATCTCTATACCTTATATACTTCACAATTAAGACCAAACCTCGAATATTGCTCCCACATCTGGGGTGCTGCTGCCGCTTCTACACTCCCTATCCTAGACTCCATTCGGTAGAGATATATACGTCTCATCGGTGAGCCTACCCTCACCCAAAGGCTGCCATCCCTTGCACACCGACGTGCCGTTGGTGACATCTTTCTCTCTTTTATAGATATCTGCACGGGCACTGCTTAGATGAGCTTTCTTTCATAGTTAGTCCACCTGCTGCCCCTAACAGATCTACCAGGGGAACAGAGAGAATGCACCCTTTTACTGTCCAGGTCACCAGACATAGAACATCTTATAATTCCCGCTATTTTGTCCCGGGGACTTCCAAGTTGTGGAATTCCTTGCCGGCACATGTTTTTCCTTCTCCCCCGAACCTCCACACCTTCAAGTCCAGAATTAACAAGTTGTCTCTTTCCTCCTTGTCGACACCCATGGTACGATAGTATTTAGGCTGTAAGCACTCGTGGTGTGTTGTTGAAATAAAAAAAAAATAAAAAAATCATATACTCATTAGATGAAGTGTCAACTACGTATAATTTCAACATCGGGTAACGTCATGTTTCCGGCAAAAACTAAATCAGAAATAAATAACTTTTCTACAGTCTAGCTTATACAATGTATGTTAGTTTCATCGAGTCAAACTAAAAATGCATTAGCACAAAGCAAACTGTATTTCTGACTGTGCGCTAGCTAGTACGTATGCAGATGTATCTAATTCGGAGTTTCCTGTAATAATTTTATAATTATGCAGACAGTAAACACGGGGATTTCATAGAGGAGAATATATCCGAACACGTGTTCAGTAAGTTTTATAGGTCATAATTTACTTATGAGCTCATTAAAAACTTACCTAATATGATTCATTGCGTTAAGGTTATAATTAATTAGTTGGGCCCGTTCCCCTATGCCATATCAAAAGACATCAGACACTTCCATTGCTGTTAGAGGCTCTTCCGAATGTGCATCAAGCGTTCTGTTATATCTCCTTACAAATTTGATACGGTGGCTCATTAATTAAGAAGGCAATTCGAAAGTACAACAGACATTAGGGTAATTAAATTAACGTCTCAAATGTTTCTAATGGGCTTCATTTAAAGCTAATTGACGATGTTTTCCTATCGAATAATTATAATTATGAGAAGCGAATATATATTTTTTACGAGTACTTATATCGATACTAAAGCAGGGAGAGGTGGTGCACCTATTTTCTTTAATAGACCGTAAGATAGAGTTAAAAGCTCTTACTAGTTATAGCATATTACAAATAGAACAAGTAAAGTCAAAAATGATGGATTTTTATTCCATCTGAAGAAAATAAAAAGTATGTATTTGTAGAGATTTAAAAAACCTAGACGCAGCAAGTGCGTTATGGAAGTTGTAACATGTCGCATGTCTTTAATATATGTGTGGCATGTCACACGCGCCAACGCCTTTTCTTTCCGTACAATAAAGCTTTTGAATCGGTCCCTGTAGTGACGTCTGAGTCCCTGTAGTGACGTCTGAGTCCCTCTAGTGGCGCCTGAGTCTCTGTAGTGACGTCTGAGTCCCTGTAGTGACGTCTGAGTCCCTGTAGTGACGTCTGAGTCCCTCTAGTGACGTCAGACTCGGCGGTCAATTGCTCTACCGCATTACAACTCAATGGAATACGCCTGCAAGCGTGACAGCTCGACGACATGTCAAGATAAAAAAGGTCTTTATAAACGATTGGAATACGTGACATGCTCTCTTCTCTTTTAGTAAGTCAATCTGAGAATGATATCATATAGTTAAATTTTGATTGGGAAAAAGAACATGCCTAAATAGGTAACTTGTATACTTAAGTACCCGCTTATTTTTTAGTTGCTTGTAAATTTCTTTAGTTGAGATTAATATGTGATTGCTTGCTAGTGTGTAACGTACTGAATTCACTTTAGATAACTGTTCTCTTTCTTATAAATTAATACTGTTAAACGGTGGCTTGTGGTAGCGTTAATTCAGCAATTACTTGCTATTGTGCCGTCCTAATTGCACTTTCAAAGAGATCATTTAAAATTTTACTTTATTTATGTTATTTTATTTTGATTTTTAACACAGATAAGTTTTGTATTTAAACGCAACCTGCTACCAGCCGCCTCATGTAGACCGCAAAGCCTTGAACCAACACTAATTCACCTGAAATTTTATAGCACCCTGCTAAGTGACCCCCCCCCCTACGCTAACCAGGGAACCGCTAAATGGGAACTGGCTGACCAAGAACCAGCTAGTCAGCAATCCGCTGGTCTGCCACCATTCGCCTAGAATCACTATTTTGAGATTCCATCATCCTGGAGGAGTGTCGGTGACCCCTAACATCAACAATGTGTGCCAGGTCACTAAGCTGTTTCCCCAGGAAAATGTATCTATACAATGAGGCACCTCCAGCATCCTAGACTGGACGGATACAGTCATCACTCCAAGGGCAGCAGTCTGAATCACGAGCTAAGGACATTATTTATCTGCAAATTCTCTTTAACGTAGTGTATGCTCCACAATTCATGTAAACAGTTTTATATGCCAATTTAACGTAGTTAATCACTCTGCATTTTGCATCTCAATTCGAACAACTTCAAATAGCTAATGTAGGTTTAATTTCGTTATTTAAATTTGCTTAATAAAATTGATCAGCATTATATAACTTCAATTTTTTTTAAATTAAACGATTTTTGTTTTACTCCTGACTTTTATTTGTGCATTTTAAAACCCACCGAGTGTAAGGGCTAAAGCCCAAGCCGTGCGTTAACTTCTATTAATATTATGCCCCGACCGAGTAGCCAAGCTAAATAAGATTCATTAATTCTTTAATTAATACACAGGGCTTTTATTGCTATACTGTCTCCACAACGCGTAGTGTAGTAATTGTGTTATAAAGTGAATTGTCACAAAAATGTTTTAATAGAAATATGTCTCTCGAGTGCAAGCAGGCTTAAATCTGGTTATGGATATAGCCTTTATAGTAGAAACAATGTACCAGATTTTATCAAAATAAATGTACAAACATTTTCCGAAAATAAACTTAAATTGTTTCCGAGAAGACTGCTCTCTTGCGAACAAAGCTTAGGTTAATAGCAAATTGAGTGATTGAAATTAGAAGCATTTAATAAAAATTCGCTACCAAAACGCACTCACTGCGTTTTGTTTTTTCGTACAAACATGCACCATATTTCGATAAAAAATACAAAAATGCCATAGGTAATATAAGGGTATTCGAAAAAAATTAGGGATCACCAACGACTTACGGACTACCTGTGATTGTCAAAATAATTGATGCAGCTCAAGACACCCTATAGTTAACGTATACAAGTTTTTATCGTATCTTGTATAATAACAATTATATTGAGCTTTACCGTAGACATGCGTCACCATATATATATATATATATATATATATATATATATATATATATATATATATATATATATATATATCCCAAGAAAGGTTCAGCTATCTTCATAAGGTACACAACGCAACTGAAGTAGCCAGCGCTGTCCAGGGCGCTGTGTCTTCTCAGGCAACATTATTATCTCAGCTCAGGAATTTTTTTTTCTCCCTCAGGGCTCGTCTGCCTGTTGCCGCCCCGATAGCACTGCAGCCTTTGGCTTATTGTGCATGCCCTTTGTCTCTACTCCACCCATTCCAAAATCACTGTGCCTTGAACTAGTCTGCACAACAATTGGTAGGGTGACGTTTTATATTGCTCTGTCTCCGGTCTAGGCTGTCCGTAGATCAGTTGTCTTTTGCGGTCCAGAGCTTTACATTCGCACAAGATGTGCGGGGCTGTTTCCATCCCCCTCGTCGCAGAGTCTGCATGCCAAGACCCCCTCACACCGCCCCATTTTATGCAGGTGTTTCTTGAAGGCCATGTGTCCCGTCAAGAGCCCTGTTATGTTTCTGAGATGTCATCTGCTAATATTTAGCAGCTCCACAGTTCTTTTTGAACTGGGTTGCCCAATTAATGACTTCCCGTGTTTGAGCTCTGGACAATCTGCCCAGTATACCTTGTGTTGTTCCCTGACCCAGGACTTGATGATTCCCCTGGCCGTGCCTTTCGATACGCCCGGGACCGGTTCTGGTCCCATAAATGGTTCTGCTGACCCTTTCTTCGTGAGACTGTCAGCTTCTTCATTGCCTTTGACCCTCGAGTAACCCAGCACCCAGATGAGGGTGACCTTATTCTGCAAGCCAGGTCGCTCGTCTCATCTCGGCATTCACTTACCAGCCTGGAATTTACCCGTGGACTATTTAGGGCCTTAAGAGCTGCCTGGCTGTATGTAGCTATAAGGATCCACTTGTTGGTGTAGCCCCCCTTGTTCTCCCGCACACTGTACGGGATGGCATATATTTCGGCCTGAAAGACCGTTGCATGGGCTCCGAGGGAAATACTATGACTTACCCTCGGTGCTTCCGAATAAACACCTGCCCCCGTCCCACGCTCACCCCGGATCCGTCCGTGAACCAGTCGAGCCCATCCCGTGGTGTGCCCGGCGTCTCCCCACACCATGCCTTGCGGTCAGAGATTACCACTGTAAACTTGTTATCCCTGCAGATTCGCGAGCACGCGAAGTCTGACCGCATTTCAAGTATGGGCTCCTTCACGATATCTTGAATTGCAGTGGCCCCTGAGGCATGGGTTGATATTCAACCTACAGCCCAGCACATGCCCAGGGTAAATAGCCATATTCTACGAGCGGGCACAGATAGGTGTTATTATAACGTATTCTTAAGCAGATATGTTGCTGGATTGACCCCCGACCTCTGAAATGGCCAGTCAGAAGTTTATTTAAATGCAAAAAAAGAAAGGTGTGGAAACCAACACGAAACGCCATGAAGCAACCGCACCAATTTATGTTTATATATATATATATATATATATATATATATATATATATATATATATATATATATATATATATATATATATATATATATAAAAACTGAATGTCAACGCGAATATGGATTTTAAGGGGCTTAGTTTGCGCTTATTTGAAGAAATCTTTTTAAAATTCAAAATCGTGGCCTCATCATTAACGAATTGTTTCCACTAAAATTATTGTTTTCCATTTTTTTTACATCTGCAACTGTGCTTCTTTTACTTCCTCCACTGACGATGTATTTTACTTTTTTTCCAGTGCATACTGTAGTGAATCTTCCATATAGCGTAGCAGAGGGCACTTCAATTGGGTAAACGGTGTAAGGCTATATGTAAAGCTAGACCGAAACAATTCTTGAATGTGTTTCAGTGGCAAATATACTAATTATGTAATTAATTGTTACGTATACTTTTCATATACTACTCCGGGCATGAAGCCTGTGTGAAGTATCATGTAGACAAAACGTTAGTTAACATATTAGCAGATAGCGCATTGGAAGCGTGCTGTACTGCTATGCAGAAGGTTGGATGATCGAATCCAGCTCGATGAATGTATATTTTTTATGTTTTATTTTGACATTTGGAGAAACAATAGTGCACAGATTTCATACGTTTTAAACAAGATCTCTTTTTTATTTAAAACGCCTGAAGAAGTTTGTCACCTTTGAGTCTGAAATTATAATTTTGTTATTTTTGGTATTGAAAAAGCCGGTTTGATTAGGTTGACTAAAACGAACCCATACTGGCGATTAATAAGAAAAAATAACTGCTACGTTTATAATTTGGCAGATACTTTACTTTTCTAAATATGAATTAAGTTTCCTTCTGGAAATCTTCTGTATAACTTTAATGAAATTTGTAACATAAGTTGGTTTTAAAGAGGCTTACACTATCTACAGATATAGCAAAATTTACTTCTTCAGCTTCATAGAAAATTTAGTTTTGGGCATTTTTCTCAAAAGGAGTTGGAACTCATTTTTTTTTATATAATAGAGAGATATCGGTGGTAACTCTTTCGAAAGAATTCTTCAAATGTGCGCGTACTAGGACCTCTAAAATCGATCTTTAAAGTCTGTGTAAGTATTAACTTTACTAATATGCTGTGTAATAATAGTGTACAATTCTTATGAAAACTCGCCACTATAACGCACTTGCTGCGTCCCGAAATGTTTTGTTTCATCGCATTTTTAATTTGCTACCTTTACTGCATGCCTCCGTGTGCTTAACTTTTTTCTACCCGAAGTTCTTGTATTAACTATAATAATAAGACATAGATGTAAGATTAACACAAGAACGTAAGAAGTTTGAATATAAAAAACTCCTGATAAAATTGGTTTATGGATATTGACTTCTTTGGATTTCTATTAGGTATCCTTAAAGCCAATATAATTTGATGTTGATAAGCTTCTGAAGGTGCCAACATTCAAAGAATAAATGATTGATGGCTGAGTAGAAAATAAAATACCGTAAAATGGATTTAATAAAAATACCACAAAACCCATCAACTTATGTTGAGATAGAGCCCGACAGCCAATTAGATGTAAGCTAATTATTGTGTAAATAATTTCTGATTACCGCAAGTTGTCTACAAAGTTTCCACCAAAGTCATCTCGCGAGTTAACGACATTGTCTGTCAAGTCTTCCAGAGAGGAATTTTCGGCTTCTGATAATAATTTAAAGTCAGTCATCTGCCTTGGGATGTATACTGCTGGTAAAATCGATCCTGAAACCATCAACATTCCACGAAGTTCTATTAAAGGTGCGTGCATATTGATTAGGCTACGGACACAGTCTTCCGAACAATGTTAGGGAATCAAATTGTACAAATTCACAGGCTTCTACAGATGGTAAGCTCACCTACTTGTAAGACAACAGAGCTTAAAGAAAGCTGCATGATTATTAGCAAACAATAACCATTAGCAACTCCTAATAAGCGTCCCTTTGTCGGGCGCTAACTGGATACCAAATTTGAAGATTGTATCTCAATTCGTTCGAAAGTTATTGCGCCTATTAAGGCGTACAGGCCGACAAACCGACCGACTGACAGACAAAAAATTTCGTTCCAACATCAAGTTTTCTTTATTTATGATTTAAGACTTTTTACGACGTTTCAGCAAAACAAATTTCGACATTTCTGTCACCAATATTCTACCTCACACATTCAACCCCTAATTTAATTTCAGAAAACGAGATCTTTGACAAAATTGAAAACTTTCTGATAAAAAACCGTAAAACGTTGTTTTACTCAAGTTGTAACGAAAAAACGTCAATTTTCACCAAATTACTCCCTGGAGCGATTTTACTCAAAAACAATCCTAACCGTTCGTTTTCCGTGTGCTAACTGTTGTAACGATTCAGTTTTTACGTGGAATCATTACTGGTTTAAAAACACTTAGAAAACCCCCAAGCATAATAAATAGTACCAAAAAACCTATCTATATTAAATATTCCAAGTTTTGAATACTAAATGATGTTGATGAAAATTCGCTAAAAAAAATCTGTATTGTAAGAAGCGCACTAAACTCCCTATAATATACGTCGAAATCTAAATATTGAAGAACGTTGCATTTTTGTTGGGAAAAATAAACATCTCTATTGTCCTGAAACTCTAGGTAAAAGCCGACGTATTTATGATGAAATCGAGAAAAACGGTTAGCAAACGAGCGGACGAGTCCATTATTGTGGAGGTGTGTATAGAAGACGTCGTGACTTCGCCGGCGATTGGAGGTCTCGTTTTATCTCATTCGAAGAATGAAGGCGAGAAAGAGCTCGCACATAGCCACTGACGCGCATGACTCTGAAAATTTCGTGCAGGGGTTAGGAGCAGCAGAACGCTCTCTGCCTCTGGGAGTCCGGCACTGATGCCTGTGGCGTAAACACGTTGACTTTAGGTGTCTCTTGAATTGCCTTATAAACTGAGTTTTTAATAGTCTTTCTGTTACCTATACTGCCTTCTAACAATGCTCAGTGGTTATTTGAAGTGTTTTAGTGATTTTCGAGTTTAAATAAACATCGTAGTTAGCATAAAAACGTAACTTAAGTTGTCGTTCCTGCTGATTTGCTACTTTAAAAAGAATTCCGGGTTATCGCCGAAGTTTAAGTCAATTGGCAGTGAATTTCGCTAGGGCAAATTCAACGTTTTAATTGTAAATCGCGAAGTTTCCACCAAGCGACCTGGTTGTCAAAGGGTTTGTACACGTGACACAATAAACCCACCGGCCTAGTAACCATCAATGGGAACCATCACTGTTTTTCCCAGCTTCTTTCCTCTTGTTGGAGTCACTGAGACTTGTGCCAGCTACCTGTATTTGATTCAATTTGGAGGTCGTCCCCATAGAGTGACCAGGTAATTCAAGGCAGAAGATTCGGTGAGTCAAAATTTTTCTCTGAACTAGCAAAGTTTGCCTTACGCACTCATCTGGCAACTGAATTTTTATCATCTGAACTTTCAAAGACACTCAATCAAATTTTAGTTTTGAATAATGTCAGGGAGCTGCTATTAGAATAATTATAAATTCCCTCTTTTAATCTCTGGAATCTTGTCAGCTTTGTTTTTGTAAATTTTAAACACGTAGTTTTTGAAATTGTAATCAGTGAATCTTGTCTGTAAAAATATCTAAGCTGTACATTGTCTTAAATATCACATGTTTTTTTTAATAATAAAGGCTTTCACGTAGATATACATATCCACATATATATTTTTCAAAATTGAGCTTCACTCTAGAACTGGCCAGGATTTGAGTAAAAGATTAACAGAATTGGTTGACAAACGTCAAATAATTTACATATTAGATTGTTTACTTTTGAGCTGCAACACACAGCATCTGATTTTATATATTTATATCAATACATAAGTGCTTAGATTTCTTTAGTAATAAATAAACCACATTTGTCTCATTGTTCTGTCACATGTATGCGAATTAATAATTTCTTGTTATTGAAATTCTTGCTATTCATTTTGATTTCTATTTGTGTACAATTAATGTTTATATTGAGAGTTACCAACCATTTAATTTTATTTTGTTAACCATTTCAAATTCAATCCATATGAATAAATTTAATATTTTGTTACATTAACATGTCTGTCTGATTGAAAATTAAAAACTTTTTAGGGTAGGATTTATAGGAAATAGTGACCTTACTACTGACCAGATTTGGGTTCACTTGAGGTCCCGCATATATTACTACTACTGTTTGCCTTTCATCGAAATATCGAGATGGAAGTTATATGGGCAGGTTATACTGTGTACCAAATTAGTTATCGTGGCTACAAACATACAGACAAAAAAAATTTCGTTCCCGAATCGCGTTCTCTATATTTCAACACCTTTTATCAGGTTTAAGCGAAAAAAAAAATATTTTGAAATTTTTGTCGCCGATGCCATACTTCCACACATTGTGACGATGTGAAAGTAATATTGTACCGGGTGGTTGTGGACTAGAGACTTATTACATTTAGCCTTAACCCTAGGTTAGGCGCGTGGTGGACCAGCAGACTACTGCGTCTTTATTTAGCTCATATTTTAAGAACTATTTAAAATAGTGGATTGTACCTTTGTGACATCTCAGAAGGGCTTGTTTACAATCGTATTTCAAAGCTGCACTCTCGTACCGACCGTAAAGGCTTAGATAGGAATGACTAAATAGAGCCGGTTTGTAAATAGGTCTGCTAGACCTACGCGCCCTGTCCCGTTAGGCTTTTACCAATCAGTGCGGATAATCCTAATGGTCAGTGTGTTTTTGATTCTGCCACCGCACAGTTGGATTTTGTGCTTTTCAGTGCTGGTAAATATTACAGGATAAACATTTTTTTAGCATAGAATTTTTGCTTTCAAAAATGCCTAAAAAATATACAACTTGAATAATCCCGAGGATATCGAGAAACTCATTCGACCTATTTTTGAAGAAGATAACTTTGATGGTAATGCTATATTTGAAGAACCTGAAGATAACTCTGAGGAGTCTCCATCGGAGTCTGAGACGAATGATCATTTGGAAACCAGGTCAGTTGATTCGGACACGGATCATGAAGTCGATGAGGGAGAATTAGGGGAAGTTGAGAGGAAAAAGGAAAGTGATAACTTTTACAGCGGTAAGTTAGAGCCAGTTGTTGATTTATATTCACCTTGTTTTCCTTCTTTTATTTCAATTTATAATATCCGTAAGCCTACAATTATTTTGCTTGGATCTTGTCAAAATTCTTATACTGAAAAAGACTAAATAAACAGTCAGTCATTCTATTTATGGTCCATGAATTTCATGAAAATTTCACGTTTAATATGTGTGAAGATTATAGCTAAGACTCGTTCCAATTGTTACAGGCCGAGATGGTATCCAATGGGGAAAACTCCTTGGAGAGTTTCTCAAACACCTCGGCATAATATCCTGGTAAAGCTTCAAGGAGTTCTTAGTCAAACTGGGAAAAAACGCGAAGAATATTTTAGATTGTTGGCACCTATTTTTTGATATCAGAATTTTGACTTTGCTTGTCGAAAAAACAAACCTGCATATAAATAGTAGAAAAGAAAAATTTTACGGTGAAAGCGACTGCAAGGAAACTGGTCAAATAGAAATGGAGGCGTTCATAGGTATTTTCTACCTGGCAGGAGTTTTTCGGGACGGTCATCAAACGCTTGCAGATTTTGGTCAACTGATGGTCTTGGAATAGATATCTTCAGAATGGCAATGTCGGAAAAGAGGTTTAGATTTTTTATCAGATGTGTCTGGTTTGATGACAGAGCGACAAGGCCTGACAGGAAAGCGACTGATAAATCAGCTCCAGTGAGATACATTTTTAGTTATTTTCTGGAAAATTGCAAATCACACTACCATCTTGGACAGAATATCACTATCGACGAAATGCTTCCGGCTTTTCGGGGACGCTGTGGATTTACACACTACATCCCGTCAAACCCAGCAGATATGGTACAAAATTTTTAGTCTAAGGGATGCCAAACTGTTTTACACGTACAATATGGAGATTTACTGCGGCCGGCACCCAGAAGGACCGTATAGGAAAAATAATTCAGCTGAAAATATTGTTCTGGGGTTGTCCGAGCCAATTTTTGGAAGTGGTAGAAATATAACTGCCGATAATTGGTTCACGAGTTTGAACCTTGTCAAGGAGCTGGAGAAAAGAAAATTATCCTTTGTCGGAACTTGAGAAAAAACCGACGAGAGATGCCTTTTGCTTTCGTTGTTTCCAAAAGGGAAACCAATACGACACTCTCTTTGGGTACACAAAACAAGAAAAATTGGTCATATGTACCAAAAAAGACAAGCCTGTTGTACTGATGTCAAGTTTTCATACAGCTAGTTCAGCGGTGTCGACTGAAGAAGATAAAAAACCAGAAATAATCGATTTTTATAACAAGACTAAGTCGGGTGTAGATGTCGTCTATAAATTGTGTGCTACGTATAATGCAGCACGATCTACAAGAAGATGGCCAATGGTTATTTTTTACTATAAGCTAAATGTAGCCGGAATCAACTCCCGAATAATTTCTCTGGGAAATGAAATGGAATATATTCCTAGACGGGATTACTTAACAAAGCTATCTTTGGAATTAGTAGCTAGTCAATTACCAAGCAGGTCAGTTACGACAACTTTGCCGTATGAACTGCAAGTCCTCACAAAATATAAACCTGACCAACCTGCTGCAGAAGTTCAACCAGGGCCAAGTGAAACTACCAAGTGAAAAATTTACAGCCCTTGCTTTAGTACCACAAAAAAGTAGTGCAAGACTCAATATTAGTGCGAGAGGTGTAATAAAGGTTTGTGTTTGCGTCTAAATACGAAAATACTGTACCAGGAATACTTTGCAAGAGCTCGAGAAGCAAAAGAACAAGAGGTGGATTCAGACTCCCAGTAAATTTTTACCTTATTCATATATCATTATTCTACTTTTATTCCGTTTCATTTATGAAAAGAAATTCCTCTAAAATCTAATTTACTTATATTGTTTCATTGTGTGCGTATGAAGAACTAGAAAGTTTCAAATATGCGTCAGCTAAGTGCCAATAAAATATTACAGTAGAGGGGAGACCCTTGTATGTAACGACCACTAACATAAATTCTCGATCTCAACAAACCTTCGAATACATGCATGGGGTCTGCATGAGCATTTCCCCCTCTTGCATCCAAGCCTTGCCCGGATAGCCGGATGCACTTCCCTAGATCTATTGAGGGTCGCTTGGTATTTTCAAGTATTGGCATTTACAGCTTAAAGAAAATACAGTGTTGTTTTACATTCTTGGAATTCAATAATAATTATGACATATATTAAAAGGGAGGTACCTAATGGAAAATTGGCTTGATAATTTCGTATTCACAAAGAATGGAATATAATATCCCGTTTTTTCCAAGAACCTTCTCTAAGATTGGTTTAATAAACTTTATGTCAATTGATATAAATAGATTACATCATAATGTCTTAAAAAACAACGACAAACAGTGTGATTATTAGCAAGGTGTCTGATTGTGCCACGCGCCTAAGCGCGTTACCTTAAGCGACGCACCTAACCAAGGGTTAAACACTAAAAACTCCGCTATTTCAAACAGAACACCTATTATATGTTAATATTATTTCTAGCATCTTTCAAAATCCATTCAGAATGCTGTTAATATACCCTATACATATAAGGGGGTACCGAATACATCGAACTTATGTATTTTAAATTTTATTATTTAATTTTTAAACAAAAAACCTTCAATCCCATTCAAAGTACCCCGCAATGACACTATTACATTTGTCCAATCTTCTATCCCATTGTTTGACACATTTATGATATTTGTCTTCATTGATGCTCGACAGGGCCTCCGTCGTTTTTTCTTGACCTTAACAACGTCAACAAAGCGCGTTTCTTATATGTCTGTTTTAATTCAACGAAGCAAAAAAAGTCGCAGGGGGCAAATCCGGGTGATTAGGGGGATGCAGCAGAAGGGTCATGCCATTTTTAGTCAAAAATTATCGCACAAACAGGGTTGTGTGAACAGGGGCGTTATCGTGGTGAAAATCCAGTCGCCCGAGTGCCACAAATCTCTCACATGTCTCTGCCGCCAAAAACCGTTCCGCAATCTTCTCAAAACTTTCAGGTAGAAAGCCAACTTATTGCCTATATTTGTAAAATAATATTGAACATGTCTGCCATTTCATATATATATATATATATATATATATATATATATATATATATATATATATATATATATATATATATATATATATATATATATATATATACATGTATGTATGTATGTATCCGCAAAGCGATAAATCAAAAGATGCTAAGCTGACTTCAATCGAGCTGGGGAAAAATCTTGCTTGGGCTAAAACCGAGGTCGAGTTCGTTAATTAGCCTTTATGTTCAAGTTTTTCCGGTGGAAGATCGGGAAAAACTTTTTGAAAACGCTATATTTTTGTAAGTATCAGACTAACTGGAATGAGACTTTACATGTGGATAGAAATGATGCAAATAAACCTATGTTGTAAATTTTAAGTAATTTGGCAGACAATATTTATAGTTTTTTCCAAATTAAAAATAAAATCGCAAAGACGTGCATGGAGACGACTTAGTAGCTAAAGTCCAATGCCTAGCAGACAGAGTAGCTAACTGCCCCGCGTTAATTGGTTCATAGAACAGGTATAAACCATACATAAACAATAACCAAACTAAATATATACCAGGCATAAAACATACTATCCGAACCAACAATCATGAAATCGCGGCTGCAATTATGGAAAATAACAAACGACATTAAATTAAGAATTGGCCAAATGATTGTTATTTGACTGGGGGATTCAATCAACTATTAAAATACACTATATTTCTAGCCTTATTAACGACCCCAAATACAGTTTTAGCGCAGCATAGATATATTATGCTGTCGCATAATATAGCAGAAATGTAAACAAAATCAAGCCAAATCTCTATATAAATGATTCTAAAATAGTTTCTTTTATCTTTAAACTTAAACATAAGACGTCATATAAGACAGAAACCGTGGTGGGATGTGTTTCAATGGCAATTCTACTAATTCTGTAATTAATTGTTACGTATACTTTGAATATAATATCCCGGTCATGAAGCCGGTCTGAAGTATCACGCAAATAAAACGTTAGTTGACGTATGCCTAGTTGGCGCAGGGTGCGTCGCGCTTGCCTCCTAAGCAAAAGGCTACGCGATCGAATCCAGCTCAATGAATGTATGTTTTTTATGTTTTATTTTGGCATTTGGTCAAACAATAGTGCACAGATTTCATAAATTTTAAACAAGATCTCATTTTTGTTTAAAACGCTATGTCATTTTTCACAGAAATCACTTTTTGTCCAATTATTGTGAAATGTTAGTGATTATCAAGTTTTGTTTAATAGATTATTGTAAAAAAAAATAGGGTTTTTGCAAATTCACATGGAAAATATGTTATCGGGTTTTCTTTAAAAGTAATTTGTTTAGCAAATTGTGCATTATATTTTTGCCTAATGCTAATTTTCGTAAACAGAATTTTATATAAATTTCTTGAATTTAAGCCGATTTTCGTAGGAAAATTGTTAATTTTCGTGAAAGGGGTTGTTGGCAAATTTTTGTGTATATTTTTTTAAAATTTTTGTTAAAAAGTTTTTTGTGAATAATTATATTTTGGATAGTGTAGTTTTTGTGTAAATCGCTTGAATTGGTTCGTTGTCTAGAACATCTGATTAGTTGTTTCGGGACAATTTTGTTAATTTTTTTGAACAATAATGTTTAACACGACCCTACTTGTTTACATGGATACCTTGGCCTGTTTGTTATACTTCATCCCCATAGAAGCATGAGGACATTCTTCAGTTTCCTTATTTTTGTTTTATTTTGACACTTGAAGAAACAATATTGTACAGATTTCATACGTTTTGAACAAGATTTCATTTTTGTTTAAAACGCCTCAATAACTTTGTCACCTTTGAGTCTGAAATTATAATTTTCAGCAGACATTTTGTTATTATTAATATCGAAAGAACCGGTTTGATTAGGTTGAATAAAACGAAATCCATCAGGCGATTAATAAGGAAAAATAACTACTACGTTTATAATTTGGCAGATCTTTTACTTTTCTACATATGAATTATGTTTCCTTCTGGAAACCTTTTGTATAACTTTAATGAAATTTGTAATACAATTTTCTTTTCAAGAGACTTACACTATCTACAGATATAGCAAAATTTAATTCTTTAGCTTCATAGAAAATTGAGTTTTTTTGGCATTTTTCTCAAAAGGAGTTAGAACACAAGATCTTTTTGATAATAGAGAGATCGATGGTAACATTTTTGATATAATTTTTCAAATGTGCTCGTACCAGAACCTCTAAAATAGATCTTCAAGGTCTGTGTAAGTTTAAAGTATTAGCTTTACTAATATGCCGTATAATAAGAGTGTTTAATTTTTATGAAAATTCGCTACTATAACGCACTTGCTGCGTCCCGAAGTTTTTATTTTTTAAAATATATTCAAGTCTTTAATTATCGAATTCCATACACTAAAAATTAAGTTTAATTAATTATATGTTTCAGTCATTATCCCATTTGTGTATTTTTAATTACGAGCAATGTATCAGTGGCAAGAATTAAAAGCGTCGGTGTGTATTTCCCGTTGTATTCCAGACCATATAGTTCTCGTAATTGATTCCATCACGGTTATCATTTTTTGACAAACCGAATCAGCCCTGAAACAATGAGCTAAATCAGGTCGAATCGGGCCGGAGTAATCGGGGAAAATGACCAGATAAAAAGACCCATTGGTTCGTATCATCGGAGAGAGATATCAGATGCATTTTCACAGGAAATTAAACAAAATCCTCGGATTTCACTATCAGATGTGAATTAAATCAATGTATTAGTTTGCCGCGCTTGCAAATAGTTCAGTGACGGTTTATTTGATTGGTCTACTAACTTGTTTAGGGTAATAAATTCCGAACGTTGGTATGGTTTACTTAAACGTGGCGTAATTAATTCTACTTATGTGAGAATACGGGTAGCATATTCCCGTTTTGATATTGATTTGGTTTATATTGGACATAAATCAAGGATAACTCTGACCATACTGAAACAAATATTTTAACTTTGTGCAAATAAATTACAAAATTTTCGTCTTTATTTTGTACCAAGAGATGTCACAATTAGAATTTAATAGAATAGAAATATAGATCTCAATACAATCTAAGAGGGATGTCGCTTTGTCGTCTTAACCATGGCTTTGTCCCCAAATCAATTGTTTCAGGTTTTCCAAAAAAATTTACGCGGATATTTAGCTTATTGGTTTAAAAGGTGAATGTGATAATATGTACTATAACATTCTATTGAAAAATGGATATACAAACTACGTAAACAGTGTAACACGGTAACAGAGTGGTACTTGTATCGATGTGTGTGTGTTTTGTTTCTATAACGTCGGCCTATTACCGCGACTATGGCCAATCACCGACGCCAGAGTGCAGTTTCACCACACTATCCTGGAAATTTTGTCGAAACCCAGCCTTTCTGTAAGGAGGGTAGGGATCTTTAACGTGCCTAACATCTCATGGACACGGGACTGACGGATTTACGCCCCCTCCGAAGGGCGGAACGTGCAGATATTCAAATTGCTCAAATACAATGCCAGAACCTTGGTTGATGTTAATGTTACAGTATGTACTGAAAAAGTGAAAGGAGTACCCTGGGATCGAACCCAGTACCCTTCGGTTCAGAGGCACACGTTCTTACCACTGAACCACCGAGGTTCTTACTTGTGTCGATCATATCTTTGTTTTAACCTATGCAAAGGTAACAGAAATATCACAAAATAAGAACGTATTGCTTGAGTCGTTTGTCGTGAAAACAAGTATAGGTGACCATTTTATGATAGCATTAAATATTAGTGATTGCGATAAAATCAAAAACTGCGATTGTGAACCAAAAACATCAATTAGGAAAATAGACTATAAAAATCTCCTTGCCTGTCTGGAAACTGAAAGTTAGAATGGGGTTCTGTCTTCTGAAAGCACACAGCTTATGACCGATAAGTTTTTTAAATATACTACAAAGTCTCATTGTAAATAACTTTCAATTTATCGATATTACTGATACAGATACAAATAAGGCGTGGATTACTAAACCTATAACACTTTCACTTAAAACGAGAGATAAACTTAAAAGGAAGGGGCTCCCAAACAAGGAATATAGGAGTGATGAGGAGGAGTACAGAACTTATCAGCTCACGCTGACCAAGTTAATGAGGGAAACAAAGAACAACCATTATCAAAATAAGTTTTAATGAACCTGGTAATATGAGGAAAGTGGAAAATCGTAAAAGATAAAGATTTTTCCCCAGCTTGATTGAAATCAGCTTAGTATTTTTTGAGTTATCGCTCGGCGGATACATACATACATACATACATACATACATATATATATATATATATATATATATATATATATATATATATATATATATATATATATATATATATATATATATATATATATATATATAAGTTCCTAACAAATCGGGATTTTCAAGACTAAAAACAGATTTGGTCTCTTACTAAAAGTGGTGGGCAATGAAAAAGCGTAGGTCCTGCATAGAGTGTAAGTTTTGTAGTAGGCAATGTAATAGAAATGATAAAACAAGAAACTATTTTCATTTGCATTGTTTCTATTGTTTAGCAAACTGCTGGTAATAAAGAACAGGAATAAAATATTGCTGGACTTTGGCTTGGGACGACATGCTGAGAGATCCTATCTGACTACGAATACTTCGAGAATTTTAATAAGAATAGTAAACAAATTTAAGAAGTTTCTTTTCTTATGGAAATCAAAATAACTTGGCCGACTGAAATTTCCCTTGTGTATTCAGTGTTCACGTTCAAATCTTACAATTTCCATGAAAGATTGATAGAGGGAGCAATTTTATTATTGGCGTGTTTTTTTCAGATACAAGAACATCAATAATTAAGATTTTAATTCATCTTGTGGTGTTTTTTGTTTTGAGGTTCCATTGGAAATAAATCACTTTTTAGACAACATATGCTACGCACCTAAAATATGAAATAAACTAAGTAACCACAAAATAGTTTTTGTTGGGAAATACTTATACTCTACCACGTCGATTTTATTTGAAAAAAAACATTTTTTCTATAGTTTAAATCGTATTACGAACTTTATGATAGATATCTTGATTTAATTTAAAATTTGGTCTTAGATATAATATGTAAGTACTGCAAGTGTCTTTAAAAATTGTGTTACAAATTTCATTAAAGTTACAAAAATTTTTTAGAAAAAAATTAATTATTTACAAAGGGGATGTACCTGTCAAATTATAAATATAGCAGGTATTTTTCCTTATTAATTGTTTGGAGGGTTTTGTTTTGGTTAACCCATCCAGTTTTGGCAAACAATAAACAACAACAAAAATTTTTTTAAACAAATTTGTACTTATCCGCGAAGCTCATTATGTTATTTTTCTTTCATTTAGTACATACGTTCGTTTACATAGGTGTTACTATGGTTCAAGATTGACGATTGTGGCTTAATGGGAATTTTATTGAGCTATTGGATTTAAAATATTTTTACAAACATTTTCTTCCATAACATAAAAAAACTCTTTTGTTGTTCATTGTTTGCAAAAACTGGATGGGTTGACTAAAACAAAACCGTCCAAGCAATTAATAAGGAAAAATACCTGCCATATTTATAATTTGACAGGTACATTCCCTTTGTAAATAATTAATTTTTTTTCTGAAAAACTTTTGTAACTTTAATGAAATTTGTAACACAATTTTTTTAAAGGCACTTGTAGTACTAACATATATATATATATATATATAAACCCAAATTCTAATTTTTTAGCTCCATACAAAATATAATTTTTTCAAATAATCGCTAACTGAGACTCTAAAACCGATCTCCAAGGTCCACTTAAATTTAAAGTATTAGTTTTAATAATATATCTTACTAATAGTGTAAAATTCTTATGAAATCTCACTACTATAACGCACTTGCTGCGTCCCGAAATTTTTTATTTATAGTATACATTCGCATGCTAAAATTTAGCGCTTTTGGACGCAAACTTTGTCCCCCTATTAGCAAAGAAATGGTCCAAGGCTGACAATTTATACAATTGTTAGTTGATTGTACATTGTACAGAGTTCTATCTATAAAATTTTGTGTAAACTAATGCTATCGTGACAACATAATACCTGGTCTTGCACCGAGATGGCGTCCCTGTTGTATGTCTCACTACGTTTTCCAGGCTGACATCTTGGGACAATTTACATTGTTTGATTTTTATCTACGATTTATTTAAATAGCATAGCAGTACAGATAACGTCATCTGTCTGTGTCTAACATTGTAGATATTGCGTTACAGAATCTAAAGTGATGTCGAGGATTATTTTATTATTAATTTCGAATAACTTTATTCTCCTTTGATCAAACGACTTGAAAATTAGTACGCTACTACGTCTGTCTATGTTCTTTTAAGTTGTAAATATTCGTTTCAATCACTTTGACAATTCGAGAGATATTGCGTTTTAAAAATATTTTGTAATTTTTTACTAAGGAAAATTGGCCGTTAAGATCTGATGAACTAACTCATCCAAGCCATTAGCAAAATAAGGGCAATTCCCAAATTTTTTCCAAATCATTGAAGTAGTTTTTGAGTTATCGGTTATATATATATATATATATATATATATATATATATATATATATATATATATATATATATATATATATATATATATATATATATATATTGTCTGCAACTAAACAGTTGCTTTATGAGGAGATAGTGGAGAGAAATATCCGCGTTGCTCCGGCTATCTTCTGGAGGTATGCCAACCTCAAAAAAGGCCAATCTGGTCAGTCTACACTCTCATATAGGGGAAACGTTGTTGCGAGCGATGCAGATGCAGTGAATGCCTTTGCTGAGTTTTTTCAGGGCTCAGACTCGGATGCGTCTAGCGGCGTTTTAGTGGGCTGCGCTCTCTGTTACAATGGCGGGACTGCCTTGGATATCAAACGGGTTTCGGAAGAATAGGTCCTAAGCGGGTTGCTCAAGATCAAACTAAAGCACACATCGGGCCCTGACCAGATTCCAGATTTTCTGATCAGGGATTATGCTCACATACTTGTTTAGCTCTTGACTATACCGTTCAATATATCGCTGGGGTCTTCTGTATTTTCTAGCACCTGGAAGAAGGCGAACTCAATACCTGTTCCAAAGGGAGGTGATTTTACGTTGATTGAGAACCATAGACAAATTGCTATAATTGATAACTTTGCGAAAGTGTTCGAGATTGTTCTGCATGAGATAATTTCGTTTGCGGTAAAAAATGTGATTAGCAGTGTTCAGCGTGGCTTCGTGAGGGGCCGCTCCACGACCACTAACTTAATCAGCATAACTGAATTTATATATCTACTGCCATGCACAACGGGTCGGAGACGGATGTTATCTACCTGGACCTCTCCAGGGCCTTTGATAGATATTCTTTTGAGGAAACTGGATAACATGGATTTCTCACCGAACTTGCTGAAATTTATGGAATCATATCTTCGTGATAGAGTGAGCGTTGTCTACTATTATGGGTGTCAGTCCGTGGGGGTCGTGGCTAAATCAGGTGTTCCTCGGGATCTGTTCTGGGACCCTTGCTGTTCAATCTGTTCATTAATGATATTTCGGATGTTATCGACTTACCCCATCTTCTGTATGCGGATGATGTAAAAATCTTCTCATCCGTTGCTGGTCTCTGCGATTGTTCGGTGCTTGGGGGATGTTTACGTAGAGTTCAACACTGTTGCTCCATTAACAACCTCCTACTGAATATTAAAAAATGTGTTGTAAAGTCATATACGCTCAACCGCCGAGTAATCGAGTTCCCATACTCCATAGATGGACAGCCTCTTCTAAGACCTGCCACCTTTAAAGACTTGGGTGTCGTCTTTGACTCGAAACTCTCATTCGTGGAGAACTACGAACATGCTATTGCTAGGGCATCGAAGACACTCGGATATCTTATTCGCAATTCCGGTTCGTTCCATAATGCAGACACTTTGAGGCTCCTGTTCGGTGCCTATGTGCGGCCGCATCCGGAATATGCCTGTGTGGTCTGGTCTCCTCTGTATGACGTCCATATAGGGGCTCCTGAGGGTGTCCAACGCATATTTGTAAAGTTCCTTGCATACAGAGCGGATCGGGTGTATCCCGCTACTGGTACACCACAGGCCGATTTACTGTCGAGGTTCTCATTGGAATCTCTGCTGGCTAGGCGTATTTATTCTGCTCTCTCCCTGATATATAATTTACTGCACAGTATGATCGTCCGTCCTGAACTGTTGCGCACTCTGCTTTTTCACACCCCTAGAGTCAACTCTAGAAGATACGACTTCTTCTATTCATATTCTTAATTTGGGACAATTCCCGTTGAGTAATAGTATTAAATAAATAAATAAATAAATAAATAAATATATATATATATATATATATATATATATATATATATATATATATATATATATATATATATATATATATATATATATATATATATATATATATATATATATATATATATATATATATATATATATATATATATATATATATCATGGAAATGGGTTCCAGAGGCTCTAATTTGCGGTCATTTGAAAAAAATTTCCGAAAGTCTCACCATCGCTACCTCTCTATTGGTGAATTTTCTTAATGAAAATTCACTAAAAACATGTTGATGTTTCAGAACGTAGTTTTTATCCTGCATCCGAAAATGGTAATTATACAAGGTGTCTCCTTTTAAACAATTAAGTTGGAGTTATTTCCTGTTAAAATTGAAAGTAAAAAAAATGATGTGTTATAAAAAAAGGTTTATTTGTGACCAGTCGTCATTACAAAAATCCAAAAAAATTGCGTCATTAATTACAGAAATATTTGACCGTTCCGGGACTTTTTACTAAAATCACATTTTAAATGTATTTTCAAAATGTAAATGAACTCCCAGTCCAACTCTGGCATCACTAGAATGCAAAATAATCTTATCTTCCTATTGATAGCATCACTGTTTATGTAAGTTATACTCGCGAGCTGGAATCAGCAAAAATATTGAGTATGTTCACCTTTGAGAACGGATACAGATAATATATGCTATAAAATTTAGAAGTTCTATGACATTATGGTACCGATTCTTTTTAACCAAAATTGTAGCCTAACGGTTGGCACGGCATCTTCTGATATATATATTTTTTTAATTTCAACAACATACCACCAGGGCTTACAGCCTAAATACTACCGTACCGTGGGTGTCGACAAGGAGAAAAGAGGCAACTCATTAATTCTGGACTTGAAGGTTTGGAGGTTCGGGGGAGAGGGAAAAACGTGTGCCGGCAAGGAGTTCCACAACTTGGAAGTCCTCGGAACAAAAGAGCGGGCATAACAAGATGTTCTATGTCTGGTGACCTGGACAGAAAAAGGGTGCATTTGCTCTGTTCCCCTGGTAGATCTGTTGGGGGCAGCAGGTGGAGGAACTATGGAAGAAAGCTCCTCTGAGCAGTGCCCGTGCAGATATCTATAAAAGAGAGAGGGGTCACCAACGGCACGTCGGTGGGCCAGGGATGACAGCCTTTGGGTGAGGGTAGGGTCACCGATGTGACGTATAGCTCTCTTCTGAATAGAGTCCAGGATAGCGAGTGTAGAAGCGGCAGCACCACCCCAGATGTGGGAGCAGTATTCGAGGTTTGGTCTTATTTGTGAAGTATATAAAGTATAGAGATTAGCTGGTAAAAAGTATTTGCGAGCCCGGAAGAGGAAACCCAATTTCTTAGCAGCCGCTTCTGCAATTGATGTGACATGTTGGTGCCAATTGAGCTTTCGATCCACAGAGATGCCAACAAGTAAAAAGGACTCATTACTTTGAATAACTTGGTTGTTTATTGTGATGGGTCTAGGGCTGGTGTATCTCTTTTGAGAAAGAAAGCAAGACTTAGTTTTGGTGGGGTTGAATTGTACAAGATTTCTACTTCCCCAGTCTAATATTTTTTGGAGGTCTACGGAGACAGAACCCTCCATGAGTCTGCGATCCTCATCTAATTGGGCTAAAGAGACAGGCTTAGAATATTGTATGTTTGAGTGGAGGGTGCTGTCGTCCGCGTAACTGTGAACTGGGTTGGATGTGCTAGAGAGGAGGTCATTGATGTGGAGAAGAAACAAAGTAGGGGCTAAAGCTGAACCTTGAGGAACTCCTGCATTAATTGGATACAGTTTAGAGGAATGGCCATCCACGACAACAGAAATGCTCCGGTTGGAGAGGAAATTTGCTGTCCACGTACAGAGTGTTGTTGGTAGGCCAAAGGCCGGTAGTTTATTAAGCAGCGCTGCGTGCCAGACCTGGTCGAATGCTTTGGATATGTCTGGAGCGACAATCTGGGATTCACCGTGTAGTTCCATAGACTTGTTCCAAGAATGGGTGACAAAGGAAAGGAGGTCGGCAGTCGATCTGCGCTGACGGAATCCATACTGCCTGTCGTGGATTAAACTGTGTTTTTTAAGAAATTTTAGTAATTCGGTGTTTATATACTTTTCCATCACTTTAGAGATGACTGAAAGAAGAGAAATAGGCCTGTAGTTGCCAGGAAGCACTTTCGATCCTTTCTTGGGGACGGGTTGTACTCGAGCAGTTTTCCAGTTACTTGGGAATATGCCTCTATTGTAAGATGTCTGAAACAGACGAGTCAGGACAGGAGCAAGTTCTGGTGCGCATTTTTTGAATACAATTGCTGGGATCTCGTCAAGGCCAGAGGCTTTCCTGGTATTAAGAGAAGAGAGCATCTTTCGTACCTTTTTAGTTTTGAAAATGATATCAGTCATTTTATGCGCGACATTGGGGACTGTTGGTGGTTGAACATTTGGAGGTGGGTTGAGAGTAGAATTTCCGGCGAACAACGAAGCAAAAAGTTTAGCCTTGCCCAGGGCGGTAGAAACAATTTCATTACCTGAGACAAGAGGTGGGAACGTGCTCTTGCAGAAATTATTCCCAATAGACTTAGCAAGAGTCCAGAAGGGTTTGCCGCCGTTGGAGCTTGAGAGGACTTTGTTTTTGATGTGGTTATTAAACGAGTTTTTTGCCTCAGAAAGAATGCGGACATAGCGGTTTCTTGCGTCGTTGAATGCTTGATGGTTTTCTTGACTGGGATTGTGTAGAAGCTTTTTGTGAGCTTTGAACTTTTCAAGTCTGGCCTTGTCACAGGATTTAGAGAACCAGGGCTTTTGAGTGGCTGAAGAGGTTTTCTGTGTACGTGGAATAAATAATTCCATGCCAGCTTGGATAATTTCGGTGACGTTTTGTGAGATATCAGAGGGGTCAGGATGAGAGAAGCAGACAGACGCCCATGGAAATGGGGAAAAGTAATCTCGCATTTCGTCCCAATTCGCGGAGTTGTAGTGCCAAACGATACGTGGGTGTGTTGACTGTGTGACCTCGGGTTGCATTGTGCAGGAAGCAGTGACTATGCCGTGGTCAGAGCGACCCAGGGGGACGGTGACTGATATCTTCTAGGAGTCAGGATTTGTAGTAAGAAGGAGATCCAAGGGATTTGAGCTGTGTGTTGGGATGCGAGGAAAGTAAGTAGGTTGCTGAACCATATTGGCTAAAGAATTGCTGACTGCAAAGGCCTCCGCTGCTCTTCATTTTGCATCGGTTTTTGAAGATCCTAACCATTCCTTATTATAGTCATTGAAGTCACCAAGAATGGTTACCTCGGAGCAAGGATATTCAGAGATCAGATGGTCGATTTTTTCAGAAAGGTAGTCAAAGAGCTGGACAAAGTTGTTGTCAGAAGGTGACCTATAAATGCAACAGATGAATTTAGTTGCAGCCCTGAGAGAGAGTTTTATCCATAGTATGTCTTTCCTTCCAGCTTCTAAATTGGCGAGTCTGGTGCAGAGTAGATTGCTGCGGACGTACGCGCACACGCCTCCATGCAATCTAAAAGAAGTAAGGAGCTCATACCCCGGGAAATTAAGGTGATTAGTGGCTGTTTTGGCACTGATTTGAGTTTCTGTCAGGAAGATGATTTGGGGCCTATTAGCCTGGTTAGAATTTAGGCCACATATATTCGAAAAGGATATTGTAAATCTCGATGCTGGCGCCCCCTGTACACCCCTCTCCCGGAGATCAGAATGGAGGGGTATTTTGCCTCCGGAATCTTTTGTACAAGGAGGAGCCATCATCATTTTTGTTTATAAGGGAAACCAGAATACACCAGAACCGGAAACGTCCGTTGGGACTTCACCGGCCCCTTGATGCAAGGGGTGGTACCTCGTCGGGCGTGAAAAAATCCTTTACTATCACGTAGAGGAAAATTCCACTACCACCTACCATATTGCAAGTATACCACACCAGCCAACTATTAAAAAGCTGACCAGCTTTAGAACTTGCTCGATACGCATTAAAACAATTATACTAAGAGGTCTAATTGAGAGTTTTTCCAAATTTATTTGGATAAAGACTTTTTAAAATAATGTTTTCATTTAGAGCATATATTATAACTAATTTATTTGCAATTAACAACTCACCAACGCATTAGCAATTAAACAAAACCTTATTCACAATGCCGTTATCGTTATCGCGGCGATAATAATTATTCTAATACTTAATTAAGTGATTAATCAAGCTAAACTGTGCCGTGCTTCTATACACAGTGCATTCAAAATGAGGGATGAATTTTACAAATCTGGCTGTTCAATGTTTACATGAATAGTTAATGAGACTTTTGTCCACACATTATTTAGTATTTCGGCACAGTGAAAGCTATCGAGGACAGAACACAAACTCCAGTAATTAATAAACGTACACTAAATTTATGAATAGATAACACTTGTATTATGAAGTATTAGTTATTAATGATTCAGTGCAATTAAAATGGATGAGTAATGAGGAGACACTTGCTCTCTTGATATACCAGGTGCTAATTATGATACGTTGTTTAGTGAATAAAAGTGCACAGTAAAGAAAACTGCAGTCTCCTGGTCTAGCTACACCATATTTTTTTGAGTCTGATGTAACTAATAACAGCCGCCACTTTTGGTCAATAATGTCTCGTTGAGTAGGAGAACTAAACAAAATTATTGCTAAACCTTAACCGTTTAGTTTTCATAGAAAAATTCAATAGTCAAATCGACTCCGTTAAGTAATTGGATGTCACTCTTGATAACGGGCCATCTATTATGTTCCTTGAATCTTGTTTCTATTGATTCAAGGAACACATAACAGCAGTAAATAAAATCCACATACCTAGCTACAAACCAAACGTAGCTTCACACATTCACAACACAAAACACCAAAAACCAGACATCACGTAATAGTAAAGAATTTTTTCACGCCCGAGGAGGTACCACCCCATACATCAAGGGGCCGGTGGAGTCCCAACGGACGTTTCCGGTTCTGGTGTATGAGTCGGTTTCCCTTATAAACAAAAATGATGATGGCTCCTCCTTGTACAAAATATTCCGGAGACAAAATACCCCTCCATTCAGATCTCCGGGAGAGGGGTGTACAGGGGGCGCCAACATCAAGATTTAACATATCCTTTTCGAATATATGTGGCCTAAATTCTAACCTGAACTCCGTCCACCATTTCCTCCAGGCTAACAGGCCTCAACTCCTCTTCCTCACCGAAACCCAAATCAGTGCCAAAACAGCCACTAATCACCTTAATTTCCCGGGATATGAGCTCCTTACTTCCTTTAGATTGCATGGAGGCGTGTGCGCATACGTCCGTAGCAATTTACCCTGCACCAGACTCCCCAATCTAGAAGCTGGAAGAAACGACATACTGTGGATAAAACTTTCTCTCAGGGCTGCAACTAAATTCATCTGTTGCATTTACCGGTCACCTTCTGACAACAACTTTGTCCAGCTCTTTGACTACCTTTCTTAAAAAACCGACCATCTGATTTCTGAATATCCTTCCTCCGAGGTCACTATTCTTGGTGACTTCAATGTCCATAATAAGGAATGGCTAGGATTTTCAAAAACCGATCCACAAGGGAGAGCAGCGGAGGCCTTTGAAGTCAGCAATTCTTTAGCCAATATGGTTCAGCAACCTACTTACTTTCCTCGTATCCCAACACACAGCTCAAATCCCTTGGATCTCCTTCTTACTACACAACCTGAATGCTATAAGATATCAGTCTTCGCCCCCCTTGGTCGCTCAGACCACGGCATGGTCACTGCTTCCTGCGCAATGCAACCCGAGGTCACACAGTCATCACACACACGTATCGTTTGGCACTACAACTCCGCAAACTGGGACGAAATGCGGGATTATTTTTCCTCATTTCCATGGGCGTCTGTCTGCTTCTCTCATCCTGACCCCTCTGATATCTCACAAAACGTCACCGAAATTATCCAAGCTGGCATGGAATTATTTATCTCACGTACACAGAAAACCTCTTCAGCCACTCAAAAGCCCTGGTTCTCTAAATCCTGTGACAAGGCCAGACTTGAAAAGGTTAAAGCTCACAAAACGCTTCTACACAATCCCAGTCAAGAAAATCGTCAAGCATTTAACGACGCAAGAAACCGCTATGTCCGCATTCTTTCTGAGGCAAAAAACTCGTTTAATAACCACATCAAAAACAAAGTCCTCTTAAGCTCCAGCGGCAGCAAACCCTTGTGGACTCTTGCTAAATCTATTGGGAATAATTTCTGCAAGAGCACGTTCCCACCTCTTGTCTCAGGGGATTAAATTGTTTCTACCGCCCTGGGCAAGGCTGAACTTTTTGCCTCGTTGTTCGCCGGAAAGTCTACTCTCAACGCACCTCCAAATGTTTAACCACCAACAGTCCCCAATGTCGCGCATAAAATGACGGATATCATTTTCAAAACTAAAAAGGTACGAAAGATGCTCTCTTCTCTTAATATCAAGAAAGCCTCTGGCCTTGACGAGATCCCAGCAATTGTTCTCAAAAAATACGCACCAGAGCTTGCTCCTGTCCTGACTCGTCTGTTTCGGATATCTTATAATAAAGGCATATTCCCTAGTAACTGGAAAACTGCTCGAGTACAACCCATCATCAAGAAAGGATCCAAAGCGCTTCCCAGCAACTACAGGCCTATTTCTCTCCTTTCAGTCGTCTCTAAAGTGATGGAAAAGTATATAAACATAAGTCTATGGAACAACACGGTGAATCCTAGATTGTTGCTCTAGACATATCCAAAGCATTCAACCAGGTCTGGCACGCAGCGCTGCTTAATAAACTTCCGGCCTATGGCCTACCACCAAAACTCTGTATGTGGACAGCAAATTTCCTCTCCAACAGGAGCATATCTGTTGTTGTGGATGGTCATTCCTCTAAACTGTATCTAATTAATGCAGGAGTTCCTCAAGGTTCAACTTTAGCCCCTACTTTGTTTCTTCTCTACATCAATGACCTCTTCTCGAGCACATCCAACCCAGTTCACAGCTACGCGGACGACAGCACTCTCCATTTAAATATACAATATTCTAAGGCTGTCTCTTTAGCCCAATTAGATGAGGATCGCAGACTCATGAAGGGTTCTGTCTCCGTGGATCTCCAAAAAATATTAGACTGGGGAAGTAGAAATCTTGTACAATTCAACCCCACCAAAACTAAGTCTTTCTTTCTTGCTCACAAGAAATACACCAGCCCTAGACCCATCACAATGAACAACCAAGTTATTCAAAGTAATGAGTCCTTTTCTCTTGTTGGCATTTCTGTGGATCGAAATCTTAATTGGAACCAACATGTCACATCAATTGCAGAAGCGGCTGCTGAGAAATTAGGTTTCTTCTTCCGGGCTCGCAAATACTTTTCACCAGCTAATCTCTATACCTTATATACTTCACAAATAAGGCCAAACCTCGAATACTGCTCCCACATCTGGGGTGCCGCTGCCGCTTCTACACTCGCTATCCTGGACTCCATTGAAAAGAGAGCTATACGTCTCATCGGCGACCCTACCCTCACCCAAAGGCTGCCATACCTTGCCCACCGACGTGCCGTTGGTGACCTCTCTCCCTTTTATCGATATCTGCACGGGCACTGCTCAGAGGAGTTTTCCTCCATAGTTCCCCCACCTGCTGCCCCCAACAGATCTACCAGGGGAACAGAGCGAATGCACCCTTTTACTGTCCAGGTCACCAGACATAGAACATCTTGTTATGCGCGCTCTTTTGTCCCGAGGACTTCCAAGTTGTGGAATTCCTTGCCGGCACATGTTTTTCCTTCTCCTCCGAACCTCCAAACCTTCAAGTCCAGAATTAACAAGTTGCCTCTTTCTTCCTTGTCGACGCCCACGGTACAATAGTATTTAGGCTGTGAGCCCTCGTGGTGTGTTGTTGAAATAAAAAAATAAAAAAAACACAATTAAAACTAATGAAACATGTTAAAGACCACAAAAAATGGAAATCTGGGAACAATACCTACTACATTCAACAAACAAATAATAAGAAACAGTTAATGCGAGAACAGATCCAAGTACAAACATTGAAACAAAACTTAATAAAGGCCATACAAATAGACAAATTATCAAACCACAGTGATCAAGACAGGAGACCGATACACACGACACAGTCCGAAGGCACAACCAATCAGAGAACAGTAGACCGACAAGTAGAGGCGCGACGCGCAGGCGCCGCGTACAATCTCAGACGTAGACCACACAGCAGCGATCACAGTCAGTAGCGTGCTGATGATGAACCGGGACGGTTCGAAGCTGCAGTCCACGCAAACCAATAAAAAATCACAAAAAGTACAGCAAACAAATAAGTGCATATTTTAAATTTTAAAGTGATTACAGTGTAGTGCAATATTCTAAAAGATATATATTATATATATATATACATATAAAAATTGAAACTGACCTCGGATATGTGTTCTAGCGCTCTAACTAACTAGCGTTCATTTGGAGAATTTTTTTTTTAATTTAAAAGTCGGGATCTTTTCATTAGTGAATTTTTTAAAAAGAAAATTCACTAAAAATAGCCATATTAGATTTATAAAAGCGCCAGATAGGCCATTGTACTTCACTCGTGCCCTGATAACATATAAATTACCTAACCTATGCAATTTTACTCGTAAAGCCCTTCAATGTAATACTCATGTCAGGGTGATTGTGAGAAAAGAAAAATCCGCCATCGTGCAGCGTCCGCCATATTGAATATATGATAATGACCGATAGCCAATGTGGCACTGCCACTTGATTTGTACACGCCAGATACCAGCCTCGAATACAATATCACATTATTACAGCATGGTGATAAATTGAAAGAAAATATACAGAAGACCCACAAACGTAGCAGTAAAATGAATAAACAATGAGAGGTGATCCAACTAAAGCATCAATGGACAACGGAATAGCTGATGCAGAGAAAGACACCTGCATCTAGGAACAATCAGCGCCTCCGGTGTAAAGATATCAAATGACTAAACGCGAGGACTACTTGTTCACTTCTTGTCACAACTTAGCCTGAGTAATTTCGTGCTGCCTATTGTTTCTCACATTTATGATATCATTATTTTGTTATTTGTAATTCATGTATAAATAATTATTCAAGCGTAATTTTTGTAAAGAAAAATAAATTGTTCAAAGAAGTCTTTTGTTTTAACGTGAAACTTAACACGCATATCAAATGTCATCCCAATCTGATAAGGGGAACTGTATCAAAATTGACTTGCTAGATTTTATCCAAACATACTGATTAACAAACGAACAACTATACAAGTACTAACAGGTGAAGTTAAATAAAGGCTTGTAAAAACAAGGGGCAATACCCTGAGTTTAAATTACAGTAGATAGGAACAAGCTCAAAATTCATAAATTCTAATAAAAGCAAGTTTTAGCCTTTAGTTTTCAACTCTACCGGTATCTAACAATAAACCAAATGATGGAAAAGATAAACAAAGCACCTAATTTAACTTTAAAATCTGATAACATCCTATCTGTTAATATTTTATTAACTCTACAATTATGCGGATGTAAGTTGAAAGCACGTAGGCAGTTGTTTAATCTTGTTTATCCATACAAAAACTTTTCATATAAAATTGTCATATTTAACGGTTCCGGATTTTCCCCACGGCTTATTTATAGGACTACCTCCTGTATGCAGAAGCAAAAAAACTGGTAGCTCCGAGTTAATTGAAAATAAATTCCACCCTTATACAAATCAACACCAGCGTAGGTCTGGCGAGATACAACAGTTGCCATAAATAATTTTTTATCTCTGAACAATTTTTATTAAATATACAAGATCAATTATTGTATTTGCATCTGAAATAAATCCAAGATAAAAAGATAATGTTTACATCATCCAGGAACAAATTAAATTTCTACTGCATTCCAACAATTGTATTGCAACAAGGGGGTATTCAAATGTGTAGCGTCTTACGTCTGATTGAGAACCTCGGTCGTTCAGTGGTAACAACATTAACACCAACCGACGTTATAACATTGTATTTGAGCTACTTGAATACCTGCCCGTTCCGCCCTTCGAAAGGCGCGTAAACCGTCGGTCCTGTGTCCATGCGATATTGGACACGTTAAAGGTCCCTACCCTCCTTATAGAAAGGCACGGGCTCGGCAAACTTCCCAGGATAGTGACGTGAAACTTCTCCCTGGCGTCGGTGATTAGACATAGTCACGAAACTAGACCGATGTTCAAGAAACAAAATACACACACAAGTCTGATTGTACTGATTATACTAAAGACAGACGTAGAGCCTTCGTCCCTATGTTCACAAATGCTTCTTTTGTTCTCTGTAACCAGTGTTGCCTTTTACATCATTGCCAGGCGTAAAAAGGCAAAAGCGGTTGTAGAGAAAAATTAAGCCCTTGTGAAACCAAAGACTAAGTCTCTAGATATTTATTTAGTATGAGCGACTTCACCAAGATACGGCAACAATAGTTAATGAATATGTATACTTGTTTTCTGACAGTAGTTAAAAGAAGTACATTTTTAACAGAGTTCAAAAAAGGAGGAGGTTAGTCTGTACTCACTAAGTGAAGATTGTAACTTATGATGAGCTTTGACAAGTACACTTGGAAACCCAAATCACCACAACACATATTTTAAAACCTGTCCTGACCTGTCTGTTTCAGACATTTTACAATAGAGGCATATTCCCTAGTAACTGGAAAACTGCTCGAGTTCAACCCGTCACCAAGAAAGGATCCAAAGCGCTTCCTAGCAACTACAGGCCTATTTCTTTCCTTTCAGTCGTCTCTAAAGTGATGGAAAAGTATATAAACACCGAAATACTAAAATTTCTTGAAAAACACAGTCTAATCCACGACAGGCAGTATGGATTCCGTCAGCGCAGATCAACTGCCGACCTCCTTTCCTTTGTCACCCATTCTTGGAACAAGTATATGGAACTACACGGTGAACCCCAGATATCGCCTTCTTCCATAGTTCCTCCACCTGCTGCCCCCAACAGATCTACCAGGGAAACAGAGCGAATGCACCCTTTTACTGTCCAGATCACCAGAAATAGAACATCTTGTTATGCCCGCTTTTTTGTCCCGAGAACTTCCAAGTTGTGGAATTCCTTACCGGCACATGCTTTTCCTTCTCCTCCGAACCTCCAAACCTTCAAGTCCAGAATTAACAAGTTGCCTCTATCCTCCTTGTCGACACCCACGGTACGATAGTATTTAGGCTGTAAGCACTCGTGGTGTATTGTTGAAATAAATAAAAAATCACTAACAAAGAACGATACCGAGAGGTAGACTAAATCGCAGGCAAATTCTTCAGCGTATTGTATTTTAATTAACGGACGAGGTTTTTGAACTTTCTTTATCAGTTTACCTGACAGGTTTTGGATTGTGTAAGGCTAGATACATTCTCACCACAATTAGAACCATAGACCGGAACTTTTGGTTTTATTGCCCCAGAGATCTAAATACTTTCGTACGCACCTAGCTTCACTGGCTGACTAACATTTTTGAAAAGTTTTAGGGTTTATGTACATGGCAATTGACTATCTCTTTTACATTGTTCCGGATATTATTTTTAAAAAATTGAATAAAGAAGTGAGTCAATTGGTTTTCTAATGCGTTAATCCAGCCTTAGAAGCTTAATTTATAAATCATGTGTGGGTATTTTAAAGCGTTGGCAGTGCAAGTTACTGCAGAGGGTGTGGGTAGTATTTCGCCAGCAGTCTGAACGTTTGGGCCTTGTATGCGAGGTCAGGTCAGGTCAGCTCAAACAATTGTTAAGGCGAGAGTCAAGCCTCTATATCTATATTTAGGTTAATGGGATTAGATTTGGCAACGCTGGTGAAATAATTTGTGAAAAGATAAAACATCTTCACGTGTTTCAATTAAAAGCCTCTAAACCCATGGGAAAAATTAATAATCCATTATTCGTATAAAAATACCATCTAAATATTTATAAGGATGCTTGGAATATTTTCCTGTGTAAAGTGATATATTTTGTGTGACAGGAACCATATAAAAGCTCTTTCATAAAAATTCAGGAGATTATTTGTATCCAATAAAGATTAGCTTTCCTCCACTTCTGCTTGCGGATTATATTGAGCCTTATTTACTTCATTGACCGGATACGAAAGAGAAATAGTTAATGTAATACCTGTTTTACTTCAACATGTTGACAACAAAGTTTTTGAAAGCGGTTTGTTTTTATATTTATAAATATAGTAAAATATAATCAGAAATATCGTAAAGTTGCTTAGCAAGCTTTTGTTTTGTTTGAGGTCCCTTGCTTTTTTCAATTTTTAATGGGATATCTATACCCCATCAATGTAAAAGGAAAATAGCTAGAGGCGGCTAACATAATTTCAACACAACTCTACAGATACTATCATATTTTAAAATTGAAGATACTCCTAAAAGTTCATTGATTGTTGTTGCCCTTACTTGGTGAAACTTGTCCATACTGCATACAGACTTGGAGAATACTTCTCTAGCTTCACTGTTGGTTTTTAGTGGTGAAGGACGTAGCCAGCGCGTGAGCTAACTGGAGCAAGTGGCCCTTCGAATTCTGGAAGTTCTAGGATGTTCTTCAATGCTTCTGTGACTATAGTTTCGCTGCTTGACAGCATTTTCAGACAGATTAAAATTGAATTAGTACGAAATCATGACAACTACAAATAAATATCTGTTGCTATGTTATGATATGATGTTTTGATCAAAAATGTAATCAAATTGAAAATAAAATGAAACACAGATGACAGATGAGGTTTTCAAAATGTCTATGTGATGTATGTCAATATTTAACATAAAAACTAGAACTAGTCTATAATAACTATGATAACAGTTACAACAATAAAATAACTAAACAATAACAGTATAAAAGTAGTCTCTATACAACGAAAATATCGACATACATCAACTCATTATTATATTACAACTTTTTTGAAATAATAGTTAAATTTATTTTCTTTGACATATTTAATTAGAAAGAAGAATATCCAAGAAAGGGGAATTCATTAAATCAGTTTGCTCGTTTAAAACAAGGTAGTTATTGGCGTGTGTGTGCCTTTTGACTTCTAAAGCTTCAAAAAAGTCTAGTTTACGTTTGTCATTATAAAAATGTAGTGGTTGTATGCGGTTATTTATTGTGGGTCTATGTTCGGTATCAATAATATGTTTTGCAAATCTAGATTTGTCAGCGTGGTTATTTCTAAATGCAGAAATGTGTTCTTTGTATCAGGTGTTAAAATTTCTAGAAGTTTGACCTATGTAGATTGCGTTACAATGTGTACAAGCTAATTTATAAACTCCAGCTTTTGTCAAGAAACAAGATTTTTCTTTCGCGTTAAATAACAAATCACGCGTCGTGTTGTAAGATTTAAAAGCTACCTATGTATTTGTACAAGTGTTTAAAATTTTTTTTTGAAGTGTTTTCTGAAATGGTTCCAAAATAAGTTATCGAAACGTATCTGTTGTCTTCTTTGTCTCTAATATTTGGATAAATTAAATTAATCGCTAATTTGTATTCTTTTCTCTCTATCATTTTATCTATTATTTTAACAGAGTAGCCATTATTAAATGCTGTTTGCTTAATTATTGAAATTTCGTTTTCAAAATTGTTTTGCGACATAGGTATTGAAAATGCACGATGTATCATAGAATGATAGGCTGACAGCTTTTGTGAAAAAGGGTGACATGAATCGTATGGTATGGTTGTGTCAGTGTAAGTTGGTTTCCTATATATTGAAAAGTCATATGAATTATTTTCTAATTTTCTAATTGTTAAGTCTAAACAGTTTATACAACTGTTAGCTTCTTCTTCTAAAGTAACCTTAATATTTGTGTGAAAGCTATTAATAAAATTTAAAAATTCATTTAATTCTGTATGACTACCTTGAAAACATGCTAAAATATCATCTACGTATCTGTACCAAAAGACAATATTATGTGAAAGTTCTGAGGTTAAAATTTGGTTTTCTAAGTTTTCCATAAATATGTTGGCTAATAAAGGTGACAACGGACTACCCATAGGCAGACCTTCATTTTGCATATAAATTTTATTATTAAATTTAAAACAGTTTTCTTTTATACATTCATTTAAAAGATTCATTATTTCTTGTCTTTTTATGACATTTACGTTCTTTTCTATTAAAACGTTTTCTAATAGAGGTAAACATTCTTTAGGGGGTATCTTAGAATACATGCTACAAACATCAAACGAGACTAATTTACTATTTGTGGGAATAATTAAGTTATTTAATTTTTGTGTAAGTTCATAAGAATTCTTAACTGAATATTTTGGAAAGTAATTGTATTCTTTAATAAGTGAAACCAGTTTGCTCGCTATCTTATGATTAGGTGTATTAACATAGCTAACTACTGGTCTCACTGGTATATTTGGCTTATGAATTTTCAGCTGGCCATATAATTTTGGTGGTTGCGGGCTTTTATATAAAAGATATTTCTTTTCTTGTTGACTAAACAGAGACACATTTTTAAGTTCATTTTTTAGTTTTGTCTGAAATGCGTTTGTTGGGTCTCTCCTAATTTCTGTTAAATTTTCCGTAGTAATAAAATCATTAATTTTAATGTTATATGCGTCCCTACTTATAGCTACAGTTGTATTTCCTTTATCAGCTTTAGTAAAAACTAGATCATTGTCTAATATTTTATGCTGAACAGATTTTAAAATTTGAGTTTCGTTAATTTGACGTTTGTCATATTTTGAAGTTAAATGTCTTAAAAATTCACATATTTTTAATTTTTCATATTGCCTTATAGATCTGGAAGCAATTTCGGATTCAGAGGCTAATATCTCTTTAATTTTGTTTGTAAATTTAAATTTTGGGCAGTATTTATATCCTTTATTTAGAAAAGAAATTTCTTCAGTTGTGAAAATTGTATCGCTTAGGTTTTCAAACCTTTTGTAAAACTTATGTGTTTGTGGGGGAGATCTTTCTCGATTATGTAAATGGATATTCTTCTTTCTAATTAAATATGTCAAAGAAAATAAATTTAACTATTATTTCAAAAAAGTTGTAATATAATAATGAGTTGATGTATGTCGATATTTTCGTTGTATAGAGACTACTTTTATACTGTTATTGTTTAGTTATTTTATTGTTGTAACTGTTATCATAGTTATTATAGACTAGTTCTAGTTTTTATGTTAAATATTGACATACATCACATAGACATTTTGAAAACCTCATCTGTCATCTGTGTTTCATTTTATTTTCAATTTGATTACATTTTTGATCAAAACATCATATCATAACATAGCAACAGATATTTATTTGTAGTTGTCATGATTTCGTACTAATTCAATTTTAATCTGTCTGAAAATGCTGTCAAGCAGCGAAACTATAGTCACAGAAGCATTGAAGAACATCCTAGAACTTCCAGAATTCGAAGGGCCACTTGCTCCAGTTAGCTCACGCGCTGGCTACGTCCTTCCCCACTAAAAACCAACAGTGAAGCCAGAGAAGTATTCTCCAAGTCTGTATACTCCTAAAAGGACCGTGGCTATATGAACTGGGTTACCAGTCCGAACCAAACAAACAGAAAAAAAGAAACTCCTTTATTTATATAATCACATAGAAGATGTAGTTGAGATTTTCTATAAGTATTTTATAGAAACTGTTAAGAGATATTCACTTCAGTGTTTATATAAACGATAGTACATAAACCTGGTCGGTCAGATTTTCCTAGCTAACGAACGAGTTATCGGTGTGATATATATATATATATATATATATATATATATATATATATATATATATATATATATATATATATATATATATATATATATATATATATATATATATATATATATTGAAACTGACCTCGGATGTAGTTTATGAAGGCCCTAGTTCGCGCACATTTTAAGAATTTTTTTCAAAATTCAAAAGTCGGGATCTTCCCAATAGAGAGCTTTTTCTACGAAAATTCACTAAAACGTTAGGTGGATCGTGCGGTCAAGTTTAGTTATGAGTCGAAGACAGTTACAACTCGGCTAATAGAGCTGCTTATTGGCACGGTATTTTGCGCGTACTTAAACTTTGATCTTTCAATGCTACATTTTCAGTTTGAAACTTTAATTGGGGCCGTTCATCAAGCTAATAATATAGTGTATCTTAAAAATATATTGTATCTCCTATTTAAAAATCATTACTTTTAACAATCACGTCATTATTAATGTCATATCTGCACTTTCGCGTAATGTCATTGTCACAGCATAAGTATGCCGACGGCTGTGGCAGTGCTATGGTGTTCAGTGTTGCCATTGACAACGATGTTCGAGTGGTCGGGATTTTAGTGGCCGAGATGTGCCGATCTCTAGTTACGGCAATGCTGCTATGCCGTGGTTATATGTATTATTTGGTTCTGTGATATGTATCAATCTACGCATGGCAGCTAACTAGCCCATCTTTGTCAGACATTGGAACTTAATCACTTAAGTGGTATCAACTCATGCCTTCCAGACTTTATATATATATGCATATATATATGCATATATATATATATATATATATATATATATATATATATATATATATATACATATATATATATATATATATATATATATATATATATATATATATATATATATATATATATATATACCGATAACTTAAAAAATACTTCACCAATCGAAACTAAATTTGGAAATTCCCTTCACTTTGTTAATAGCTTGGATAAGTTCGTTAGACAGTTTCGACCCTCACATACTTTCAGAAAAAAATGCAAAAAAAAAACTGTTTAAAAACGCAATATCTTTTAAATGACTAGAAGTATGAAACTTTACGCGTACCTAGATATCGTATCAGTTCTCCTTTCTACCAAATTTGAACTTATTCGGTTCACTAAATTCTGAGTAATAATCAAGTAAAATATAAATAATTGACGATGTACACGAAAATACCTCTGAATGGGTGCCTATAGTGTTAGACAAGGTCCGACAGAGATATCAGGGTTACGCTGCTATTGCAAACAAAGGCTCCAAATTAAACTTCAAACGAACAGGCTACATAATATGTTACAATAAACAATCAGCAGGGTTGCCCTTTGCCAAAACTGTCATCTGAATTTGAAGATAGAAAAATATATAGTAATGAATAAAAATTTAAATGAAAGTGATTCAATTTATTTAAAGGCAATCTAGAACAACGTTTTATTATGTATAAATATTAAGCTTCCCATTTTTAAGGTATTTAAAAGCCATCGCTCTCTCTCTCTCTCTCTCTCTCTCTCTCTCTCTCTCTCTCTCTCTCCTAGTTAAATCTGACAACGCCAGTTAGCTATTTGTCATTGTCATTTGTTATTTTGCAAACTGTCAGTTGGAGGAGTCGAATCTAGGTTATCTTCTTCTTCTTCTTTGTTTACGTACGTCATAAACAAATAATAAGACTCAGCTAATACCTTAGAATCTAAAAAGAAGGTATTTATGGTTTACTTTTAGTTTGTAGTGAATTTTCTATATTACTTACTCTTCATGTCGTATATGGAAAATTTTAGGTTACCGAAACTACATAATATCATACAGTAGTTTAATTTATACCTATAAACATATGTTCAGTGTAAAATATTACAATTTTAATGTCAAAATTTTTTATTGTTTATATTTATTTATTTCATTTTCAAAGAGTATGGATACAGCAATAGTAAATAAATGTTAAAAAGGATTTAGGTGCAGCAAGTGCGTTATGGTAGGGAATTTTCGTAAACATATTCCAAATGGTGATAATTCAATTTCCCATTAAACTAGACTCTTCAATATTGATACATACTAAAAGCTATATAGAATCAGCGTGGGTACTAAATTTAAAAAAATAACACAATGGGCTTCACCGGCAGCGATAAATTTGTTTTATAAAACCATTTTTGTTATTTTGTTTGCAGAAACTGTTTAGATTGAGTGGACTAAAAAATAAGTGTTGAAAAAGGGTGCAGCAAACATATTATGGTAGAGAGTTTTTGTAAAAAGATTTGAAATTCGATAACTCAATTTCCTATTAAGCTAGAATCTTTAATCTTGAACCATAGTAACACCTATGTAAACGCAGCTAGGGTACTAAATTGAAGAAAAACAACATAATGAGCCTCGAGGATAAGTACAAGTTGGTTTTAAAAAACGTTTTTTGTTGTTTTGTTTGCAAAAAACTAGTTCGATTGGGTTGACTAAAACAAAACCATCCAAGCAATTAAAATTAAAAATTCCTGCCATATTTATCATTTGGCAGGTACATTCCCTTTGTAAATAATTATTTTTTTTCTAGAAAACTTTTGTGACTTTAATGAATCTTGTACAACTTAACTCCACCAAATCTCAGTCTTGCTTTCTTTCTCATAAGAGATACACCAGCCCTAGACCCATCACAATCAACAACCAAGTTATTCAAAGTAATGAGTCATTTTCTATTGTTGGCATTTCTGTGGATCGAAATCTTAATTGGCACCAACATGTCACATCAATTGCAGAAGCGGCTGCTAAGAAATTAGGTTTCTTCTTCCGGGCTTCCAAATACTTTACACCAGCTAATCTCTATACCTTATATACTTCACAAATAAGGCCAAACCTCGATTCCGCTCCCACATCTGGGGTGCAGCTAGCGCTTCTACACTCGCTATCCTGAACTCAATTCAAAAGGGAGCTATACGTCTCATCGGTGACCCTACCCTCACCCACAGGCTGCCATCCCTTGCCCACCGACGTGCCGGTGACCTCTCTCTCTCTATCTCTCTCTTTTATAGATATCTGCACGGGCACTGCTCAGAGGAGCTTTCCTCCATAGTTCCCCCACCTGCTGCCACCAACAGATCTACCAGGGGAACAGAGCGAATGCACCCTTTTACTGTCCAGTTCACCAGACATAGAACATTTTGTTATGTCCCGCTCTTTTGTCCCAAGGACTTCCAAGTTGTGGAATTCCTTGCCGGCACATGTTTTTCCTTCTCCTCCGAACCTCCAAACCTTCAAGTCCAGAATTAACAAGTTGCCTCTTTCCTCCTTGTCGACACCCACGGTAAGATATTATTTAGGCTGTAATCCCTCGTGGTGTGTTGTTGAAATAAAAAAAAGAAATAAAAAAAAGAAATTTGTAACACATTTTTTTAAAGAGACTTGCAGTACTTACATATATCTCTACCAAACTATAATTTTCTAGCTCCATAGAAAATATACACTTATTCAAATAATTGCTAACTGGGACCTCTAAAACCGGTCTCCCAGGTCCTTGTAAATTTAAAAAATTAGTTTTATAATAATAATATATCTTACTAATAGTGTACAATTCTTATGAAAATTCACCACAATAATGCGCTTGCTGCGTCCCGAACATTTTTTTAATTTGGAGAAGACTCCAAATTTTGTGAAGCAAATTACTTCAAGTTTGCAACAGAGGCTTATTTACACTATTTCTAGCTACAGGTATAGTCTCATTTAAGTTACTCTAATACTTTCGGAAATGTAGCGTTTTCAAAAATTGTCGTATATTTTCGAAGGGAAAAATGTCCGTTATAGCTGATTAACGAACTAGTCCGCGGCCTCAACAAAATGAAGATATGTGCCAAGTTTCGTTCAAATCAGTTGAGTACTTTTTGAGCTATCGCTCTGATATATATATATATATATATATATATATATATATATATATATATATATATATATATATATATATATATATATATATTCAAGCATGGTGTGGGTTCTAGGGACCCTAATTTGCGCTTATATGAAAAAGTTTTCCGAAAGTCTCACCAGCGTTACTTCTGTATTAGTGAATTTTCTTAATGAAAATTCAATAAAAACAGACAGTGAATTGATAAATTCGAGAAACATGCCATTATCCACTACGAATACTTTACCCTTCAGGCTTTTTACTAGAGCATCTGTGAAGCTGTGAGTACACAAAAAGGCTACCGGTGTAAAAGCTAATCAGGAAAACACTTTTTAGTCTAATTACCTCTTCATTGTTTTTCTTTTAATTTACCTTGACATCGAGGCCTGATTAAAACCAGATTTTAATACAGGAAAAACAAGAAAGTTAATAGATACTTTAAAATTTACCGTCTACCTTGTAATCAATAATTAAATGTTTATTGCCTTCCCTTGCTTATATTTCCAGAAGCGCCAGATCCTCTCAGAAGCTCATCAATTTCGTTTTAATTTTCGTGAAGCAGTTCCATCTGCTATAATAATATCTTTGTATAATATTTTCAAGGGTGTTAATGAAATAAAAGAAACTGTGACTCGTCAGTATATTGAAATATCCGAGACCCAGATTGAATCAGCTGAACCAGAAACAGAGTTGCTGAATGAAGTCATCAAATAAAAAGACAGAGATTGATAAAAGAACATAAAGCTTCCTCTTTTTTAATTGTAAAAGTCTTTTCAGAATGGAATAGGGCAAAGAGATTAGCTGATTAAAGCCAGGGTAGGGAATTTATTCTTAACAGTCCTAAATTTGTCATTACAAACCAGCAAAGAAATTTGTAATGCGTATTATCAACATAAAAAGACGTACATTATATTCTCTTCCTAAAAACGAAATATAATTTTTCTTAGAATTTAATAAATAAAGAATTTTTGCTTTCATTACACAGACGGAAGCACATAGAAAGTCAATAGACCGGATATTTATCTTTTATTAAAAATTACAATGATTACGACAGTCTAATTTAGACTTCCATTAGGGCCAGATAAAAAGTACATCCATTAAGCTGGCATGTACAATCCGTCTCCTCTCGCTAATCATTCTAGCTTTCGGGTCTTCTAAATTTAATGTCCTGCCTGTGTAGATTAGATTTTTCAAATGACCCAAAAAATACATGGCGTCAAGTCAGGCCAGTGAGTAGGCTGTTTAAGAGCACCACCGCGCCCAATCCACTTTTCTGGAAAAACTTTATCCAAATAGTGACGCCCGCATCTCCCAGATTGACTGGCGGCCCCATCTTGCTGGAGCCAAACTTCATTTTAACTGCGCACACTGCAACCATAGCGGATTTATTATCTTCTCTTAATCTTACGACGATGTCGTTGCAACCATGATTATCTGCCTCCAGCATACCCCTTTATTTTATTGTAGCTGTCGCATTTTAGTAGTAATGGGATTCCCATAGGTTATCCTCTCGAAATAGCTTTTTACTTCTTCTGGGTAGTGCCCTTCAAATTATGTTGTCAGAAAATTATGATGTGGCACAATATTGCGTAGAGTTAAAACATTTAAAATTCTTTTTAATGCATATATACGTTCAAACATGGAGTATCTGTCGGTGGTGTGAGATAGTTTTTACAGGGTTCATTCTGATGTGGTGAAGAAAGTTCAGCGGAGGTTTGTTCGTTTTCTGCATTTTAAGTTTTTTGGATCTTATCCCAATTTTACACCCTATGGGAGTTTTCTTGCTATGTTTAACATGACTAGTCTTCAGAGCAGGCGCATAGTTGCTGACCTGGTGTTTTTCTTTAAAATCGTGAGGAACTTAGTAAATTTTTTTGAATTTTTGGACAGGATTCAGTTCAGGGTGCATTTCTGTGTGGTAAATTGAGTACTATATGCTACTTATTCAAAATCCTAAGACCTGCCCTGGATGATGCTAATTTGATTAATGTTTACTATGCTCAGGGTAAGAGTCGGTTGGGGTATGGGCTCTGTTTGTAGGGTAATTCTACAGACGCGGGTAGTGTGTTTGAATTACAGAAGAAAATTCTTAGGATTCTGACACAGGTGCCCAGCACGCACTTCTGCAGGTTGCAATTTTCTAGGTAAAGACTTATACATACACATATATATGTATGTATGTATGTATGTATGTATGTATATATATATATATATATATATATATATATATATATATATATATATATATATATATATATATAGGGTGGCGCATTGAAAACAGACCGATTTGCGCCCAGAGAAATTTTTTTTTAAGAAACGTTGAAACACGTCAATTTTAATATTAAGGGGGACATGTTTTGACACAAAACTCAATTTTGTCACATCAACCCCTTAACGGTGGTGATAACAACCCTCATATTTTAAAATGGGGAACATGGGTCGAGTGTTACATAATTTGAAAGCTCTTTTTTTCTCGGCACACAAATTTTTTTGGAAGGTTTATCAACTCGTTTAAAAATTATTCATAATTGGAGTTGCAAGAACGTATTTCATTCATTGTGATAAGAAATGCAGTAATTAGTCAATTTTTCGTTAAAAAAAACTAAAAAAGAAAACCAAACGTTCAAAAATGTTTATTCAGTTAAGTAAGTGTTCAAATTGTTGACCACCAGCTTCCATACAAAAGTACCAATTTTGTTCAAAACGAGCTCTGACATTCTGGAGCATTTGTGGAGACGGCATTCTTCAACAATGCGTCGTCGCAATTCTTCCAGAGACTCCGGTTCTGTTGCGTAATTTCTACTCGTTAAATGGCCCCATAGAAAGAAGTCTAAATGAGTTAAATCCGCTGATCTAGGGGGCCACTCAATAGCACCTCTACGCCCAATCCATTGCTCTGGAAACTCTCTGCTCAAAAACTCCCTAACACGTTGCGAAAAATGCGAAGGAGCTCCATCTTGTTGAAACCCTAATTGAATTTCTTGATAGCGATCATCATTTTCATCAATGTCAATTAGTAGAGGGTAAACGATATCTTCTAGTAACTCTAAATACGTTTCGCCACTCAAATTGCCATCAAGAAAAATTGGTCCGATTTAACGGTCTCCAAAAATGCCAGTCCAGATATTCAATTTCTGTGGAGTTTGTTTGTGGACTTCGTGAAATTTTTTTGGATTATTATCTGCCCAATAACGACAATTATAACGATTGACTGTAAAGTTTAATAAAAATGTATACTCGTCAGAAAAACAGATATTAAACAGAAAGTTCCCGTTATTGGTGCAGTCATAACTTCACAAAACTTTAGTTGTTGTACAAGATGAATTTTATACGGGTGAAATTTATGATGCTTCAATATTCGCTGAATAGTTCTTCTTTTGATGTTTGACACAGTGGCCAATTTTCTCGTGCTCAAAGTTGAGTCTGCAGCAATTTGTCCTAAAACTTTAATCTCAGTAGTCTCATTCCTAACCGAAAATTTATGTTCAGGATCCCGTTTTTTGTTGGCTACTGAACCACTTTGTCGAAACTTTGCAACTAACTCCAAAATGTATTTTCTGTTAACATTTCTGTTCCGATGTCGTTCATTACACAAATTTGCGTTACGGTTGGCACAGTCATCGTTTTTGAAATAAAGAGTAATTATTTCAATTCTTTCTTCCACAAAATACACCATTGTGAAATTACTTTTCGGTAGTACTATTAAGTATCAAACCGACCAATAAACTGAAATAATAAACTGCACTTCTCTCATTCCGATAAGAAATGTCTGATAGTCACTTTTTTGTTTACAAACCAACAAAACATTGACTATCACCACATTTCTTATCGGAATGAGTGAATTGCCTTTTTGCGTCTTCAACTGTGAATAGTTTTTAAACGAGTTGATAAAACTTCCAAAAAAATTAGTGTGCTGAATTCAGAAAAGAAAGAGATTGTAAATGATGTAACACTCGACCCATGTTCCCTACTTAAAATATAAGGGTTGTTATCACCACCCTTAAGAGGTTGATGTGTTGATATATATATATATATATATATATATATATATATATATATATATATATATATATATATATATATATATATATATGACATTTGTATGTGTGTTTATCTTAACTTGTTTTCAAACGAAGGAAAGATTATCATAGTATTAGGGGAATAATCTGTAACAATTTACATACCGTGGTTGCTAGACTTAATATTGTTAAGAATTTTCTAGAGGAATACTGAGGAGTGTTAATCTGTTTCAAAATTTTAAATAGATAGATCATATCCAGGGTGTGGTGCCAAGATTTTAGTTAGCCGTTTCTTAACAACTACGCCGATTTGAAATTTGAAAATTGAGACACATACGGCTGAGATAAATTTCAGTTTAGCGAAAATAGTTACTTTATGTCAGACTTCCGGTTTAACCGGAAGTGACCATCAACTTGCTTATTTTAAATACAACATGGTGACTTTCATTATATTTTTGAATTGTACATTGAATTTGAGGTAAAATATTACTAATTTACCATTTATGAAAAATCAACCGTTTTCGAAATTTTTCGTTTTTTTTAAGTCTCGCGAAAACCAAGGTGAACGTTGCACGCTATCTCTCTGTGGAAATACAACTGAGAAGACTCAGTTTTGTACAGATTACCCTCAGATTGGCACTTAAACGACAAGTTTGATAGCGTTTCTTTTAAATATACGGGGTGATCAGAATTAGCCGTGCCATTTGGTAAAATTGAAATCACAATTACTCGCTTATTTCAAACGGAACACCCTATATTTTATTAGCTAATTAGGTTCGCTTCCAGTTTCCCTTTCAACGTGTATTAGCATTCCCTATACCCAAATTCCACCGTTTCCCGAATATGTCAACTTTATTCGATTCACTTAATTCTAATTGTCACAATAGATTTAAATCAGGCTTTGGAACTTGAAAATATGCTTGTTGACATCTACATATCAAAAGAGCGTCAAGCGAAGCTTATTGTCATAAGAATCGAGATACTATCAGTCAACGCTGTGCAAAAATTGCAAATTTGCAGGACACAAGCGACGATTTTTTGGAGCTTCTAATTATTTATGGTGAGTGCCAACGAGTCCCAACATGTCGTGCATTTGCAGAAAAGTACCCGAATAAACCGAAACCCAGTCACGACATGATAAAGAGGTTGCTGCAACATTGTTCACAGCATGGAAGTTTTTGCCCAAAAGTACAGAAGCAAAATACGAAATGAACGTATTGACATTTTTGGTTGCTGATCCCAAGGCATCCATTAGGGATTGCGAAAAAAATAACGCTTGTCAACGAGAACGATTCACAGAATTTTGGTTTGCAACCAAACAATCTTCCTAGAAGTCTTGAGTTTTGTGAATGGTTTCTATTGAAAACACACGAAGATGAAAATTTCTGCAAGATAATTATTTGATGCGATGAGGCGAAGTTCTCCAAAAATGGCAAGCACAATCGCCACAATAGTCACTTCTGGTCAGATGAAAATTCCTATGTTACCAGGATCAACTATTTTCAAGACAGGTGGTCATTCAATGTGTTTTGTGCAAGTAAGAACGATAAGATTTTTGGAATTAAAATATACGATGAAAATCTCACAGGTGTGTGTTATAATAATATTTTGCACGAAGTGATTCTAGTTTCTCTCAACACATTAAGTTTAGAAGAAGCTAGAACAAGCTGGTATCAGCAAGACAGAGCACCGCCCCGCAGTTTCCATTTAGCTCATGATTTTTTGCACCAACACTTTGAAGACAGGTGGATTGCCAATAATGGCCCACATAGATGGCCACCACGGTCCCCTGACTTAACGCATCTGAATGCAAGCACCTGGGGCTACATCAAAAATAAACTTTACCACGAACCTGCCACTACATAGAAGACATGGTAGGTAGAGTTTTACGTGCCTTCAATTCACTGAATTCAAGACAAATCAGAAAGGCTACGAACCATAACATTATGAGACGGATAACAAAATGCCTCCATGTCAGTGGGAGTAATTTTGAGCATTTGTTTTATGTTCCTCAATTTTTTTATTTGTTTTTGTGTTTTAGTTTTCCAATAGGTACTGGTTAAGTTCTGTACTCATTTATAATAAATAACTACCTACCTTGTTGAGTTATATTTTGGTTTTACAACTTAGTTGACTACAGAACTTACAGATCTAAACAAGGGAAATGAGGCGATTTGGATGCAAATACAAAGTGTTCTCTTTTTTTTACGTGAGAAAGCCCAAGAAATGTTATGTTCTCATTTGTAAGGGGTGGGACTTGACATGTAGACGTCAACTAGCATATTATTGAGTTCCAAAGCCTGCTTTAAATCTATTGTGATAATTTGAATTAAGTGAATCCAATAAAATTGAAATATTCGGGAAATGGTGGAATTTGGGTATAGGCAACGCTAATACACGTTGAAAGGGAAACTGGATGTAAACCGAAACAGCTTATAAAATATAGGGTGTTCCATTTGAAACAATCGAGTAATTGTGATATCAATTTTACCAAATAGCACGGCTAATTCTCATTACCCTGTATATTTAAAAGAAACGCTATTAATGGTGTCGTGTAGGGGCCAACCTGCGGGTCATCTGTACAGAAACTGAGTCTTCTCAGTTGTATTTCCACAGAGAGATAGCGTGCTACATTCACCTTGGTTTTCGCGAGATATAAAAAAATAAATCGAAAAATTTCGAAAACGGTTAATTTTTCACATATGGTATATTGGTAATAATTTATCTCAAATTCAATGTATAATCCAAAAATATAATGAAAATCACCATGTTGTATTTAAAATAAGCAAGTTGATGGTCACTTCCGGTAAAACCGGAAGTCTGACATTAAAGTAGACTATTTTCGCTGAACTGGAATTTGTGTGAGTCGTACGTGTGTAAATTTTCAAATTTTAAATCTGAGTGGTTATTGAGAAACGGCTAACTAAAATTCTTGGCGCCACACCCTGTATGTTGTAATAATGTCCTATGAATAAAACTTGAACTGCATGGTAAAAAAAAACTTGAAGTTTTGTATTTAAAATATGAGATTTGTGTTTATGTTGGTTAACTATACATTTATTGCTATAGAAATCAAAATTTTACCATAAGCAGAATAACAAATTTAACCAGCGCATCTTAGAGAAATTATTTCGTCAAATGTAAACAAAAGCGATAATGCCCCCTTAAAAAGATAAAAATTTAAATCATAAGATCTGAGGTCTTCTTATAGTAGTGGCGGTTAAGAGATAATATATAACGACTTCCTGAAAGAAATATACTTCTTTAAAGTTGGAGACACGAGAAAGCTTTGACATTTGAACTGAACTACGATTCAAGAGCCGACGTTTCCGGATCTCTACCTGTAAGATAACTTCAAACGATCATAATCAAAAATGCTTCAATATGAGAATAAATAAATACGATCGTATTAAAAAATAATACTCTGTTTCAAGCACTAACATATCTGTCTCGGTTAAGCTGTAATTTACATTTTAGTGAATTTTTATTTTAAAAAATCACTAATAGAGAGGTATAGATGGTGAGACTTTGCAAATTTTTTTTTCAAATGAGCGCGAACTAGTACCCCGAGAACCCATATCCAGGGTCAGTTAAATTTTTATATGTTTATATATATATATATATATATATATATATATATATATATATATATATATATATATATATATATATATATATATATATATATATATATATATATATTAACTATAATAGGATTTATAACACGTCATTTCCGTACTATACAAAGAGAAGGGTTAATGGCAAAGCCGCAAGGAGACAACCACATACACGTGTTTCAAGCTTATTAGCCATCATCAGTACGGTATAGCCAGGTGAAGATGGGAACACTCTGGATGAAGATGCAAAAAATACACGGAGTCACAACAGGCAACCAGTGCACAATTGCAGCAACATTAAGACCCTCAATCCGTGGGAAACGACCAAAAAAGCTACGGAGGCAAAGAAATCACCTGCGTAAACATCCGGAGCCCAGGAAGTTATATTAACTATAATAGGCATTTCTGTACTAACTCGTATAGTACAGAAATGCCGTGTTATAAATCCTATTATAGTTAATATAACTTCCTGGGCTCCGGATGTTTACGCAGGTGATTTCTTTTGCCTCCGTGGCTTTTTTGGTCGTTTCCCTCGGATTGAGGGTCTTCCAAATGTTGCTGCAATTGTGCACTGGTTGCCTTGTTGTGCCTCCGTGTATTTTTTGCATCTTCATCCAGAGTGTTCCCATCTTCACCTGGCTATACCGTACTGATGATGGCTAATAAGCTTGAAACACGTGTATGTGGTTGTCTCCTTGCAGCTTTGCCCTTAACCCTTCCTATATATATATATATATATATATATATATATATATATATATATATATATATATATATATATATATATATATATATATATGTATCCATCTGATAACTCAAAAAATAATTAACCGATTTCGATGAAACTCGGCAAGTTCCTTTATTTTATTAGTGGCTTGGATGAGTTCATTACGCAGGAAAATCTAACGAGGTTTTCCGGGAAAATTTTGAGTTTTCTTTCGAAAAAAGTTTTTTTCTCCGAAAATAACAAACCTGTTTTAATGAAATTTACTACGTATGTTGCCTTTGGAGAGAACTTACTACGTACGAAAATTCAACTTTCTAAGTTAATAGAAAATTGAGTTAAATTTTCTTTCGAAAAAAAAAATTTTCTCCGAAAATTACAAATTAATTTCAATGAAATTTGGTGAATGTCTTGCCTTAGGAAAGACCTTACTACATACCAAAATTAAACTTTCTAAGTTTATAGAAAATTGAGTTATTCAAATTTGAGGCATTTAATAAAAAATCACTACCATAATGCACTTGCTGCGTCCCGAGCTGTTTTGTTATTGTTCCACTATGGATAAGGTACGCAGACGACAAAGCGCTGATAGGTGAAACAGTAAATGAATGTGTACTGGATAGAGTGTTAAACAAAATCAAATTAAGGATAAATATGACGAAATTAAGAATGTAAGAATGGGACTGCGAAAATAAATGTAAAGCTGAACGACAAAAAAATTAACAAGAATTTATCATCCTCTGAAGATGTTGACTTTGTCAACGAAACGATCGTAAGGTCTTTGAAATAAGTGTTGTGGTGATTTGGGTGTTCTCAAAGTGTACTTATTAATTAACAAGTAAAAATGTTCAAGTACCTCCGCGAGTATTCTTACGAATGATGGAAAATTTAACAAATATCTGAGAAGAAGGGCCATGATGACAAAGCCGACACTCAATAGACAAATTGGTCTTCTTACTAATAAACATTTTAACTTGACCCTATGGTGTGACATTGACTTTTTTTTTCAAATAGAACCCTAAAAATACTATCGCATTGTAAATTCTACGTAAAATTTTGAGGCTGGTGCATTTTGAATCGTTATCCTATTTTCAATTGTTTATGAGATATTCAATTTTTTCAAAAAATTTTAGCAGATGGAGTGACTAACTAAAATGCCATTATCACCAATAAATGTAACATTGAAAAGTTTATTCTTGGTGCACACGTTAACAAAAAAGCGTCCTATCAGGAGCCATTATTAGTATTCTAAAATATCATACAAGGTGTTTCGTATTTCCGTTCACCTTTTTATCACTTTCAATGACAATAACTTTTTTGTTCAAATCGAATGACCATAAAATTTTTAGACCGTTCGGCGTGGAATTTTATTCTCTACTGATACGTTAAAGCCAAAGAGGTTGTATATGTTAGAGGGAACAAAGCCGAGTTTGCAGCCTGTCGATTTCCCACTCTTGTCACCGTCCAATCACAAACAAAATTTTGAATAACGCGCTAATGTGTTTTGCTTTGATTCGTTCCCCCAGCCGCTCTTGAAGTTGTTGTTAGCTGTCAACAAATGTTTGAAGTGTTTGTTGATTTGCGATTAGAGGTTATATTGTGTGTTTTGCCGTTTTTTAGCAGTGTTTTAAGAGTGTAAAAGTTAAAAAATGCCAAGGTAAATTGTGAAGAACTGTATGTACAATAAAAGTGCCAATTATGAAAAGGGTAAAGCAACTGTGCATTTATTTCCGTAAGTTGTTTACATGTCTTCTGTTTCCTTGTTTGGCGCCAAATGTTTATTGGTTTTCACAGGTCCGTATTTACACATTTTATTGCTTTTGTTAAATCTTTAGCATTTATTGTCAATTGTTTTTTTTTAAAGAAATAAAATCTTAATAATGCATTATTTATAGAATATTTGTAATGAAATTAAGCATTTTGTTTGGCAATTATTACTTGATTTAGATGTATTTACATATGTAGTTCAATTAGAAGCAGAAAAAAAGCAGAATAGTTTTATTTTATCTATTACTGCATCTTTTTGGAGGTTCAGTCACTGATAAAGTAGATAATTCGAGATATTATTTTCAGATTTCCCAAAGCTGGTGAAAGATACGAGGCTTGGAAATGAGCATTAAATTTAATATAAATGTAATATAAAAATAAAAAAGAAATGAAAATGCAAGTGAACCTATTTAATTTAGCGCTGTATTCTATATTATCTGAAAAAGACATTATAGGCGACGAAGTAGAATGTAATTTCGGTAAATTTGCAGTTGACTGCACGAGGGTTTTAGATATTTTTTTTCAGCAACATGATTAGAACCTGTCTCGGGTATACAGGTCACAAGACAAATTTGTTGCAAACAACCCCCAAGAAAATTAAGAGGCTTTGAAAACATGCGTTTTTCACATTTTGCAGCAATATCTCCTTTAAACCCTGTCTACCCCGTACAACACCCATATTCGACCAGGTCCAGCAACCTTCTTGGGGGTTGCCCCAAGAAATTTTTCTTGTGCTTTATGCTTTGAAGGTAGTTGTATGCGCATCCACAAGGGGAAGGAGAATCCCCCGTATTTTTGGGTGAGGAGCAGAAACCCTCTTCCTCCTGGGGGTTCTTCTTCTCCTTCTGCATGCATACAATCACCCCCAATGCATCAACCACAGGATTTTTTTGTTCAGCTTTCTAGTGTATTTTTCTAGAGTGTATTTCCTGTTTATCAATTGCTTTGTTTGAGTTTTGTATTCAAATTACTATATATATATATATATATATATATATATATATATATATATATATATATATATATATATATATATATATGTTATAGATCATGTTTTTGCTTGCCCTTTTTTACCTTGTTTTACTGTTCCTAATTAAATAAAGTAATTTTCATAACTTTTAATATAAGGCTAAATCTTATAGCTTATATAAATATACTATATAATATTGTTATGAAAATTCACTACCATAACGCACTTGCTGCGTTCCGAACCTTTTTAGGTTACCTATTTATACAAAAGCTTAAGAAATTCATGAATAAGCATTACATTTCAATGATTTAATAATTTTAGTTTTATTTCTAACCAAACAAAAAATTCCTAAATACGTCCCTGCCGTTTCTCCCACTTAAGTCACCGAACTCCGCCCAGCCAGGAAAAGTGTACAGGCTTCTTGCATTGCAAAACTGTACCTTTGTTACCTCTATCCCTTACAACCTCTTTGGTTAAAGCATACCTTATAGATAAAATGAATATCTACAGAGACATTACAAAAAATCGGAAAAAAGTCTTATTCGAGTCGTGTGTATTGTCGCAAGTGTGCTTTGGATGGTTTTAAATTTCATAATTGACAAATACTGTAAATGTAAACTGACAGATCGTTAATTGTCTTATTATTACTTACACTAATCGTGATATCCTGAATATGTTTTATACATATGACAAGTGTGGCAAAATTAACGTTGAGTTAATTAACGTTAAGTTTGATGCAACTCCTATAAGACACATACAATATCTTAAGATCTTCTTTGCTGTTATAGATTCTTATTAAAACCTGTTTGACTTGAAAGAATAAGTTAGTACAAGTTCAGCTGCCTATAAGAATATATTTTGATACTATTTGTTTGCCAAATTGACTAAATAGTATCAAAGCCTGCTAATTAATTAAAGACTATTTAATTCGACCCAATAAAATAAAGAGTTGATTGTAACCTTAAAACTATATGTAATAGGTGCATAGTATGTAACATGGATCGATGCAGAATTGAATTCTATATAAGATTCAGAAAAATATACAGGGTGTTTCATTTGAACAAATATATAGTTTTTAGCGTCTGAAATATGACAAAGCGAACAGTCTAGATAAACAGCCTGTATATTGCAAATCGAAGTATAACATTTTATCCGTAGTTAAGGAATATTAAGCTTAAGCTTACAACAAGAAACATCTTGATGTCTTTGTTTGCAGAGGAAGTATAAGGTTTCTTGCAAACCTGTGCAAGTGTCAATTTTTTTTGAAATAATTGAATAACTCAAAACCTATTGATTTATTACATATAGTACCTTGTATAAAGTAACATTGAAATTTTACGTAGGATCGAAATATCTAATAATTTATAGGGTGTTTAAATTAAAATATCGAAGTTGCATGCTGCCGGTGACTTATGAGACATGCTGTATAGTTTAAAATAATTTTAGGTTGTACATTTTTAAAAACAAAGCAACGTTTTTTTTTTTATAACTTGAATAGCTTAGGAGATATCAAGGAAACCCAGAATAATGGGCTACCCAGTATATATATATATATATATATATATATATATATATATATATATATATATATATATATATATATATATATATATAAACATATAAAAATGGAAACTGAACCCAAATACGTGTTCTGGGGGTCCTAGTTCGCGCTCAATTGAAAAACTTTTTGCAAAGACTCACCATCGATACCTCTCTATTAAAAATACACATTCACTAAAATGTTACATTGTGTGTGTTTTGTTTCTTTAACGTCGGCCTATTTCCACTACTATGGCCAATCACCGACGCTAGGGAGCAGTTTCACCTCACTATCCTGGAATTTTTGCCGAACCCCTGTCTTTCTGTAAGGAGGGTAGCGATCTTTAACGTGCCCAACATCGCATGGACACGGGACCGACGGCTTTACGCCCCCTCCGAAGTGCGGAACGTGCAGACACTCAACTTGCTCAAATACAATGTCAGAACCTCGGTTGAATTTAATGTTACAGTTTGTACTGAAAAAGTGAAAGGAGTAACCTGGGATCGAACCCAGTACCTTTCGGTTCAGAGGCACACGTTCTTACCCATGTACCACCGAGGTTCTCTAAAATGTTACATTGTTAATACTATATAGGTTATACTGCCAACCTAATATCCCCCTTTTAAAAACAAGACATATTTGCCATTAAATATTCTTACGAAAATTCCGTACCCCAGTGCACTTGCTGCGTCCAGCCTTTTTACTAGTTTAATCAACTGTAAAAATCGTGATATTTTTTGACAACACCGTATGTATTTTTGCACAGAGCTTTCGCTACACTGTTTAGTTCACCGACATGTTATTTTCTTTCTATCAATTGTCAATATTCAAATTCAATCAGTCGTGAAACTTTCCCTATATATCTTATTTACTTGCTGTCAGAAAAACTTTGTTTGTACTAAACAAATGCCTAATCTTACACACGAGCAAGTCCAACTTCAAAAAACCGTAAACATTGCGCCACGGCAGAAACTCAAAACATGCGATTGTTTATTTGGTATGTGAATGTTTCCAGAGAGCAAAATTCGACATAAAGCCTCGAATCATTTACCCATTGTTCGTATTTTCTGTCCGCTCTTTGCAAATTAAATATATCCGAATCCATTTGAAGCCGTCGTTTGTATTTGCAGGGAATAATTCTAATCAAAAACTTTTAGGATTAAATGTACTGTAAATGAAAATAAATTACTTTTTTTCTGATGCCTTTGTTTGGGTGATCCGACTGGAGTTTTAGGTGGTTTACATAATATCGTCCTCTCGCTGGAACTTGTCACAGGATTTGATAAACTCTTAGTCCTTGGTCTTAAAGAAGGCAATTTAAACGAGGAGAACATGCTCCTGCCACATCCACTGGATCATTTGTACATTGTCTTCACTTCACTTCGTTAATTTTATTTCGTCGCTTTCCATTGTCCGTGGTCTTTTTAATTAACTGATTGATGAGCTCACCGAAGCCATGTGGCGGCACTGTGAAAGGAGAAAGAGAGACTTGGAAGGACCAACAAGTGAGGGAGTTGGGAAACTTTCTATGAACCGAGAACTGGGTTATTATTAGCCCACTAGACGCACTGATACTCACTCACACACGCGCGCGCGTTCTGTCTCGTATCAACTGATGTTTATTATTTACTACAATTAACTCACGAAGCAGAATCTATCGATTCCCAAAATAATACCGGTGTTGTTTATCAGAGTTCAGGAGTAACCACTGTCTGCCAAGAACGCGATTAACACACTAATTAAATAATTGGGGATTTTGGTTATAAGAGAGCGTCGATTTTGAGAAGTTACGTTGCTGCTTCGTCACTTTCCGTCAGTTGTTTACTAGAAGCAATTGTTGGGCTCTAAGCCGAGACACACGAAGGTTGCTAAGGTTTTCATCTAAGTCGTAGTCAGTGTTGCCAACTCAACTAATATTAAATACCGCGCGTATATAACTCTAAATGACGTGTGACTAATAATGATTTGCACTTTTCTCAAGGTTGGTAGCAGTGTCGGAAAATTTGTTTGACGGGCTTGTTTTACAACACAGTTGCATTAATAATAATTTCAATCGTTTTTTAAGAACACATGTAATTTTAAAAATTTCTAAAATATTTGTCATCGAATTGGGATTGTGGATCACATGTTTTCATTATTTCATTATTAAGAAAATTTACTAATAGAGAGGTATTGGGAAAATTACTTCAAATGAGCGCGAACTAGGGCCCCTATAACCCATTTCCATAGTCAGTAAAGAAGTTTATATATATATATATATATATATATATATATATATATATATATATATATATATATATATATATATATCCTGAAATACACTATTTTAAGAATTTTTCAAAAACTTCTGAGCATGCGAGAAAAAAGTTTAATACAAAATATGACCTCCGCGTTGAGTAATTACAGCTCTACATCTATTGCTCATAGACAAAATGAGATTGTCAAGGTCTCCTTGTGGTAAACGTGCCCACTCTGCTGTCAGAAGCTCCTGGAATGTAAACGCATTGTTGATGTTACCCATATATGGAGTAATTCTTCGTTGAATCATATCCCAGACATGCTCTATCGGATTCAGGTCCGGGGATTGTGCTGGCCGTGGTAAAACTTCAATCCGTGCGTTATCCAACCAGTTGGTTACTATGCGTGCGGTATGTGGACGGGCATTATCGTGGATTAGGCGGAAGTTTTGACCAGGAGAACCTGCAAATGTATGGACGATGGGTTGAAGAATGGTATCCAGATATAGCTGAGCTGTTAGGAAGCGATTTGGAAAAGCGAGTTTAGTTCTGCCGCCAATAATTATTCCGCCCCATGTCATTATTGTACCACCTCTGTATGTGTACACTTCCTGAATATGTTTTAAGCGTTCCGCATTTCCAGATCGTCTCCACACCCTTATTCGACGAGAATCCGGATGGAAACCAAACCTAAAATCGTCTGTGAATAAAACTGTGGCCCAGTTATCTGCAGTCCAATTCATATAATTTTCACACCAGTCCAATCTTGCAGTGCGATTGACTCTGGGAATAGGTGGACATCTGAGTGGATGTCTGCTAGAGAGGTTTGCTTCGTGAAGACGATTTCTTACAGCACCTCGGCTAATGGATACATTATGCGTCTTTGCAGAGTCCTAACCAATTCAGGTGCCGTAATTGTAGGCTGCCTTCTGGCAGTTAAACATAAAAATCTATCCTGACCTGCCCTCGTTGAGCGTCCTCGTCCTGGATGTTGCTCGGCCGTTTCCCTAAAACGCCTCCATAAATAACTTATCACACTTTGAGAAACACCCATCCACTCAGCTACTTCATTTTGTCGCATGTCCGCTTGCAGAAGGCCTACCGCTCGATTCATTTCGTCTAAATCCAAAGGTCGCCGTTCCATGGTAAAACACAATATTTTATATACAGCTGCTAAACAACAACTGAGGAATGACTGAAATCAGAAATTAAATTCAACGGTACATATGAAAATTCTACTTTTATCATAAATCGGGTTTATCAATTTTGATTTTATTTTAACTTATATATATATATATATATATATATATATATATATATATATATATATATATATATATATATATATATATATATATATACAGGTATCCAACCGATAACTCAGAAAATACTTTACTGATTTAGACCAAATTTGGGAACTGCACTTATTTTGTTAATGGCTTAGATAAATTAGTTGATCAGACCTTAACGCCCAATTTTTCTTAACAAAAATTAAGAAATAGATTTTAGAACGCAATATCTCTCAATTTCTTTAAGGGATTGAAACTGAAATCCAGTGCTTAAAAGAACATAGACAGACGTGGTTGTGCACCAATTTGCAAGAAAAATAAAGTTATTCGAAATTAAAATGAAAATAATCCTGGACATCATTTCAGATTCTGTAATGCAATGTCTACAATGTTGGACAAAGACAGATGAGATTACCTGTATTTATATGCTTTTTAAATAAATGGTGGAAAAAAATCTAAACAATGGAAGTGACAAGTATAATTGCAAGATGTCAGAATGTAGAACATTGTGAAATGTACGACAGGGACGCCATCTCGGTGCTGAACCAGGTAGTATGTCGTCACGACAGCCCTAGGTAACACAAAATTTAATAGATGAAGACTGCGTACAATCAACTAAATATTTTGTAAATTATCAGCCCTGGTCCGTTTCTTCCCTAATATCGGGACAATGTTTGCTTTCAAAAGCGTTAAATTTTAACATGCGGCTTGATAGCTGATTGACGTTAGACGACACCGCTGATCTTTAACAGCAGTAAGTTGCTTGCAAGCTTAACAAGCGCATTGTTTCTACGCTTCGTCGCTTGTGCTTGTTATGTAGCATTATTGACATTTTACAACTGACTTTTAACTAACTTAACATATTTAAAACATGGATATATTGAAAATAAATATCGAATGATGCTTAAAAATGAAGATTGTGAGTTAATGACTTAAAACACATTTTTTTTTTGTTGGAAAATTGAAAATCAGTATGTCAGTAAATCATATCCCAATAGCAGTGTTAATAATTTGTTTTTAATGTTTTTTAATAGAGCCACTAAAACAGGACCCCATAGCCATTATCATTATTTTATAAACGGGGGAAGTAACTAATGCATTATGTAGTAATAGTAACAGTATGGGCATTTTAGTAACTTTTTATTTAAAAAAATCACTAATAGAAAGGTATCGATGGTGAGACTTTGCACAAAATTTTTCAAATAAGCGCAAACTGGGACCTCTAGAACCCATATATATATATATATATATATATATATATATATATATATATATATATATATATATATATATATATATATATATATATATATATATATATGTATGTATGTATCCAACTGATAACAAAAAAAGTAATTAACCGATTTGGATGAAACTAGACAAGTACCTTTGTTTGATTAATAGCTTGGACGAGTTCGTTAGCCAGGAAAATCTGCCAAGGTTTTCGGGGAAAAATTTGAGTTTTCATTCGATACAATTTTTATCTCCAAAAGTTATATAAATGAAATTGGGCGATTGTGTTGCCCCGGAAGAAACCTTACTAAACACGAAAATCCAACGTTCTAAGTTTATAAAAAATCGAGTTATTTGAATTTGAAGAATTTAATGAAAATTCACTTCCTTAACGCACTTGCTGCGTCCCGATCTTTTCATCAATTTATCTCAGCTTATTCAGTTGGACTCTTCAGTTTATTATTTTACTTTTTTGTTGAAAAAATTCATTAATGAGGAGGTCCCAACTTTTGAATTTTAGGCAAATTACTTTAAATGAGCACGAACTAGGACCCCTAGGAACCCTGGTCAGTTTCAATTTTTCGAAAAATAATAGGCTGATTTTGATTAAATCTGGTTGGGACTTGCTTTTTGAATAAGGTCGTTCGCCAGAAAGATCGAAAGTGGTTTCGTAAAAAAACTTCGTTTTCTTTCAAAAATGTTTGTAAAAATAACAACGCTTTGGCAAATCTGATACGCAAATTTATGTTGTCGAAAGGAAACTGTGCATTAAATTTTAAAATTTTAAGTTAAAAGGAAAAAATGTAGGTGCCACTAGAGGTCGAAGAAGGACACAACATTAAAATATTTGTGTGTTAACAAAATCTATTAAATACTACATACAAATATTATGTATCTTAACGTAGATCATTTCTATGAAAATTTGCTACCATAACGTAGTTGCTGTGTCACAATAGACCTAAGCTCGTGGTAGAGGGACTAGAATGGTTCACTAACAATGAATCTAACCTAATCTAATCTCCAATAAATTCCAATACAGAAAAGGATGCATTTCTATGGAATAGTTTAGGAATGGCATTCGAAATAAAAACGGTGGGCAGTAATACACATCCTTATGCATTCCGACAATACCAGGCAATGTATCCTAAACATGACGTTGATTATCGACGTTTTTTCAAGCAGTTTTGTCTAAACACACTAGCAATAACAGCAGCAGAGCAAACAGGTACAGTGGCTGCTCTACCATATAAAATTGAAAACAAATGTTTCTTTATTGTAAGATATCTTAAACAGACGAGTCAGGACAGGAGCAAGTTCTGGCGCGCATTTTTTGAGAACAATTGCTGGGATCTCGTCAAGGCCAGAGACTTACCTGGTATTAAGAGAAGAGAGCATCTTTCGTACCTTTTTAGTTTTGAAAATAATATCCGTCATTGTATGCGCGACATTGGGGACTGTTGGTGGTTGAACATTTGGAGGTGGGTTGAGAGTAGAATTGCCGGCGTACAACGAAGCATTAAGCTGAGCCTTGCCCAGGGCGGTAGAAACAATTTCATCCCCTGAGACAAGAGGTGGGAACGTGCTTTTGCAAGAGTCCAGAAGGGTTTTCTGCCGTGGAAAGTTGAGAGGACTTTGTTTTTGATGTGGTTATTAAACGAGTTTTTTGCCTCAGAAAGAATGCGGACATAGCGGTTTCTTGCGTCGTTAAATGCTTGACTGGGATTGTGTAGAAGCGTTTTGTGAGCTTTGACCTTTTCAAGTCTGGCCTTGTCACATGATTTAGAGAACCGGGGCTTTTGAGTGGCTGAAGAGGTTTTCTGTGTACGTGGAATAAATAATTCCATGCCAGCTTGGATAATTTCGGTGACGTTTTGTGATAGATCAGAGGCATCAGGATGAGAGAAGCAGACAGACGCCCATGGAAATGAGGAAAAGTAATCCCGCATTTCGTCCCAGTTTGCGGAGTGCCAAACGATACGTTGGTGTGATGACTGTGTGACCTCGGATTGCATTGCGCAGGAAGCAGTCACCATGCCGTGGTCTGAGCGGCCAAGGGGGGCGGTGACTGATATCTTATAGCATTCAGGTTTGGTAGTAAAAAGGAGATCCAAGGGAGCTGTGTGTTGGGATACGAGGAAAGTAAGTAGGTTGCTGAACCATATTGGCTAAAGAACTGGACAAAGTTGTTGACAGAAGGTGACCGGTAAATGCAACAGATGAATTTAGTTGCAGTCCTGAGAGAGAGTTTTATCCATAGTATGTCTTTTATTCCAGCTTCTAAATTGGGGAGTCTGGTGCAGGGTAGATTGATACGGACGTATGCGCACACGCCTCCATACAATATAAAGGAAGTAAGGAGCTCATACCCTGGGAAATTAAGGTGATTAGTGGCTGTCTTGGCACTGATTTGGGTTTCGGTGAGGAAGAGGAGTTGAGGCCTATTAGCCTGGAGGAAATTGTGGACGGACTTTAGGTTAGAATTTAGGCCACATATATTCGAAAAGGTTTTTGTAAACTATTGTTGGCGCCCCCTGTACACCCCTCTCCCGGAGATCCGAATGGAGGGGTATTTTGCCTCCGGAATCTTTTCTACAAGGAGGAGCCATCATCATTTTTGCTTATAAGGGAAACCGACTCACACACCAGAACCTGAAACGTCCGTTGGGACTTCACCGGGCCCCTTGATGTAAGGGGTGGTACCTCCTCGGGCGTGAAAAAAATCCTTTACTATTACGTAAAGGAAAATTACACTACCACCTGCTATGGATTGGATTGGATCTATGTCTACCCCTTTAAAATAAGATTAATAAAGGGACTATCAATTGTCCAATAGTTATGCTTTTCGACATAGTAGAAGGATACAAAAATTATCATTTTGCATCCATGCCTATAATGGTTGATTGAAGCGACAACCAATAATTCAACAGACACATATATACTATGTTTTTTAAAATTATAAGGCATTGAAGATATATGACTTACAAGCATTCTATCTGGTTTTTTTTCGGTAGCTATGAAATAAATAAGATAAGAGCCTTCCATATTAAAAAAGGAATTTACTTACGCTAATTCAAACTATAGAAAAGATCAGGTAAAGGCAATAGCTAATATTTATACGAAAAAACAATTGACAAATGTGAAAAATGATCGCCATTGCTTGTCTGCATATTTTTACTCGTGTGGCAATGTCTCCATTATCATCTCCTAGAACATCTGGATTGAAAGCAGCAAATAATCTCCTTATGCGCCTTCTAAATCGTGTCGGTTTAGCGAGCCTGCTAGTAAACGATATCCTATATGGATCCTCGAAACAAATAAGCCAGCGGACTAAGGTCAGGAGAAGTAGAAGGCCAAGTAATGCAACAATTGGGGCTGTACTACAGAATTCTGCTAAATCGCGATTGCCTATGCGTCGAGTAACTTGCAAGTCATGGAAGCCGAGGAACTCCATCTTGCTATAAAATTATCATTTGCCTCCTGGCTTTCGGCGGTAAATTATCTAATGTTTCGTTACATGATTTCTATAAAAAGATTTAACATGAAGTTCTATTTAAATTACCTTCAAAGACTAACCCTGGATATGGGTTCTAGTTTGCGTTCCTTTGAGAAAATTTTTTCAAAATTCAAAAGTCGGGATCTCCTCATTGGTGAATTTTTTTCAAGAAAATTCACTAAAAGCTAAATCTAATTGTTATAGGTTATTTTTATTTGCTATTGAGTGGTTGATGGTTGTTAAAATTATCCCTAAACAAAGAACAAATAGTTTGGCATTGGCAACGTTGCCCGTAGCGCCAATGCTTCTGCCTGTCATAGCGAAATCTGTTTATTTTTAACCTCTTAGCCTGAGACGCCTGCGACGGCCGGAAAGACGCTCTCCAGAGGTGCTCGCTCCTCTCCCTCGAGATAGAGGCACCGCTGATTGAAGGAGACGCTCCCCTCTTTCTCCCACTGTTATCTCCCTAGCCGCTAACCCCTAGATTCTCTCTGTATGTTCCCTTCTTCTTTTCTTCACTTACATCGCTTTAGTTTTGTTGCTTTGTTTATTTTTGCAATTTGTACCTGTTATGTTTTACTCTTGTATTTACACTGGTGAAGCTAATTTAAAATTGCTTCTAGTTCGTATTTCAAACTAGACGTGTATGTGCATCCAAGAAAATGAATATACTCTTCTTCAATAAAATTTCTAAACGTAAAAGTTTCGACTAGTTTATTTTCCTTATATTGTTTCTTTTAAATCAACTGTCCTTAAATTTTCTTACAGTTCACAATTATACATGCATCCTTGACAGCTTCCTAAGAATGTTGATTTTTTACTTCAAGTTTAACTACCATCTATTGCATTTAACTGGACATTACTCATAAAGCTGATTTCAGGATTTTTGCAAGAATAACTTTCTCAGTGAAGGAGTATGAAGTTCTAATAGTATCAAAATAGATTCAAAACGAATAAATGCATGATCCAGAATTATTCAGGTAATTATTATTTCACTTACTTTCACGGCAAATATTCTAAAATTGAAGTGCTGTATAATTTTTTTCGTCGTGTCTTGAAGTAAATCAAAAATTATTGGAACAATAGTTTGGTTCTATAAAAAAACCAGGTCACAATGTCAATGAGCGTCTTGTTGTGGTCAATGTTGTGAATTTACGATAATATTACTTTTGTTGAGCTTTAATGTGTCAACAGCGAAAGCAACGTTAAATACGTCAACGATAAAGATAAACAACCGATAGTTTATGGCGCAAAATTTATGAAAAATGTTTATTTGTTATTTGTCACATCTCACAGATAGGGTGAAAGAAAGTACTCAATGGGCGAGTTAACCAGGCACCAGTAGCTGCATTGTTATCTCATAAAATGTTGACAAAAGACAACATTTTATCAACATTTTTTCACTAAACATTGCCGCTGCTGACAGCGCTGGTGCCTGGTGAACTCGCCCACTCATTTTTAGTCTACATGGCTTGTTAGATTATAAACTATAAAACAAATTGTTACTTATGGTAATAGAGAAACAAAGTTAGGTTGTCTATTACAAGTGACATCCATCACCGATATTTGTTGACATTATTCTGTCACTAGTATTGAGCTCATTAATTTAGTAACAACAAAGAAAAATTTTACGTATGAACAACTTGTAAAAAAACGTTATAGTTGTTGAGGGTCGCAACATACGTTGTTGAAGATGATTAAAATATATTATCGAAGAGAGACAAAAGAAAACCTAACAATGTAATCTGTGTTTAGATCTTTATGGAGTGGCGATCTCAGTTCATACAGCAGGTGTAACATCAAATACTATATAATGACAATACAGGACACTCCGGCTGATTTCGTGTTTCAAGAATATCAGCGCCCCTAGCGGATAGTTCTGATTTTACGTCGTTCGAGAACGTGTAACACTAGCAATTGCTGGTATTTAACAGCGTATAATTAAGTTGTTGTTGTTGTTGTTGTTCGAATTATGGCTGTGGCTTTTTGCCATTAGCTCATTTTTCCAGTTTAGGAGGTATAGTCAAATATTTCCAGACCAGCCGATAACTGATACCGATTGATAATAAACAATAGTGTCGGATCACTCTATGTAATGATATATACATTTTTATCTTTCCCATCCATACACCCTATCATACAACATACTTCTCAATAAATGTTTGATATATAATATATACACATATATAGACACAATCATACACACATATGACATATGTACACACAAATATATACACACATTTTTTTTTTTTTTTTTTTTTTTTTTTTTTTTTTTTTTTTTTTTTTTTTTTTTTTTTTTTTTTCCATTTTTATTTATTCAGGATTGCACAGGGGACACATGTCTTCGTGCCAAGGGGTCTATCATGGCAACTTTATAGACAAACAGGAAGACCTCTATAAGAATAGGAGAACATAAAGGGATTGAACACTGGGAATATCTACCTAAACTACCTTAATTCTATCCTACGTCTAAATATATTTATCATAATTTTAAAGCCAACCTGTGCACGTGGTCTATTAATACTTTATATAATGCTATATTTTTCATCTCTAGTATTTGTGTTATGCAAAATGGTTTTTGTACTATATTTAAGTTGTTAATATATTCTATAAAAATTTCAATAATGTTATATTTATTGGTACATTCCAACAAAACATGCTGCGCGTTTCCTACTTCCCCACATGCACAGGTTGGCTCATCTGAAAGGCCTATTTTATATTTATGGCTTGGGAATAAAGCATGGTTGAACCTTAACCTACATATTATCGTTACAAAATTTTTTTCGTAATAGCAATTTCTAAACCATGGTACCCTAGGTATCGTGGGCTGAATATCTCTGTAAAACTTTCCTTTTGTCTCTCTGCTGTATTGCTCCGCCCATAATCTATTACTATATTTGAGACCTTTCGACAAAAAATCTTCAAGTGGACAGAGATACTCAGTCGACTGACCCTCTTCCAAAGCTTTTTTTGCTAATCTGTCTACAATTTCATTGGGTACAATGCCACAGTGGCCCTTAATCCACATAAATCTCACCACTTTGTTGTTAAGCATTAGAATATGTAACCACTTGGCAAGTTCACCAAATAAATAGTTGTTACAAATATGACTATTGAAGTTTTCTATTTTTTGTAGTACACTTTTGCAGTCTGTAATTATTACTATATAATTGTCGTTGCTGTCGGTGGCATACTTCAGGGCTTCTATGATAGCTATCAATTCTGCTGTGTAGTTAGACATATTTTTGTTCAATTTAAAAATTTTTGAATTTTCGTCTTGGACTGCAAAATAGGCACATGCTGTTTTTTCGTCAGTTTTTGATCCATCTGTGTATATCAGACAGCTATTTGGTGGTACTAATTTACTAATGTCTTCCTGGAAGATGTTGTTTCTTAACGGCTGGGCTATGTATGAGTAATCTGGCAGGTAGTCAATTTGTACATTTTGCAATACTTCATATTTTATATTGTAAAACGGCTGCGTATCGTAGGTGTACATATCGGGCTTTACTTTGAGTGCAGACAAATATGCTTCTACTGTAAGTGGGATTGCTTTTTGACTCCAATAACGATGTCTTGCTGTGAGCTTGTGTAATTGGTCCAATTTGAGTAGGATTGGGCTGTTTTTTGCTTGTAACTTTAATATAAATCTTATTGCTATCATTTTTCTTCTGAATTGAAGAGGCATCTCACCACATTCGGCTAGCAAATTATTAACTGGAGTGCTTTTTAGTGCACCTAATGCCAACCTTAAGCATTTATTTTGGATGGTACTGATTTTATTGAGGTGGGTTTTCGCCGCTTGGTCATAGAGGAATGAGCTGTAATCTAACATGGCTCTAACAAATGATCTGTATATCATTAAGGCTACATTTGTGTCAGCGCCCCATCTTGTGTGACACACCATACGAAGTATATTTATTGCTTTCTCAGTTTTTGTCGTTAGATGTTGAAGATGATCCCTCCAGAGCAGTTTTTTATCCAAAAACACCCCTAAAAAGCACACCTTATCCTTAATGGGGTAATCAGTGTTGTTAACAGTGACCGTAGTGGGCAGTGGCTGTCTCTTGCGCGTAAATATACATAGCTGAGTTTTTTTGGTTGATATGTTCATGTTGTTGTTGTTCGTCCATTGTTGTAGTTGCTCTATAGCTTTTGTAACTTCTTGGATTCCCCTATCTATTTCGCAGTTGGTGTCATAAATGCATATATCGTCGGCAAATTGTAATACTTGTATGTTGATATTGTTGCTTATGTCATGTGTATAGATCAAATATAAGAGAGGACTGATTATACTGCCCTGTGGTACTCCTCTTGACGTGCTTCTGGGAGTGATATTTTCATTTGCTGTTAGAAGATGTATTTTTCTGTTTAAATATAATTTTATAATTTTACGGGCAAAGTTTGGTTCTATTCCCAAGTATATCATCTTATCATACAATAGGCTTAAGTTTATATTATCATAAGCGTTTTCTATGTCGATAAATCCTGCCACTGTTGATTTTGTGTTGGTGAATGAAATGTTGATATCTGTGGTAAACTTTGTTAGACTTTCTGCAGTGGAATATCCCTTTCTAAAGCCAAACTGATTTGGAGATAATTTATGGTTTTTTTCCAGCCAAGTCTCTAGTCGTCGTTTGATCATTCTCTCCAACGTTTTTAGTACACAGGACGCTAACGATATTCCCCTATATGACTTGGCTAAGTTGGGATCTCTAAATGGTTTCAAAAATGCCATAACCAGATATGTTTTCCAGCTTTCTGGATATTCTTCTGATAGCCATATTTTATTTATTACGTTTAGTAATAAATCCTTAGCTATTTGGGGTAGTTGGTACAACATAGAGTAATGTATGTTATCTGCCCCTGCAGCTGTGTTGTTGTTATTCTTAAGACTAAGGTTTAGTTCTTGTATGGTGAATATTTCGATGTTAATATTGGATATTGGACCGCCTCCAAATGAGTTTTCTTCCACCCAAGCCGGTGCTTGTAGCTGCATAAACTCTATCATCCAATCGTTGTTCAAACTTCGGGGTATGTTGTCTGTTTGCACGCCATTTATACATTTTATTGTTTTCCAGATTTCCTTTATTCTAGTGTTTCTATTAAGTGTACTACAAAAGTTTTGCCAAGTTTTTCTTTTATTATCTAAAATTACTCGTTTTGCTATTGCCGCACATTTCTTATATTCTATAAAATTTTGCATTGTAGGGTTAAATTTATACGATTGTAATGCTACTTTGCGTTTATCAATTGCTATTTTACAATTTTCGTTCCACCATGCTTTATTAAATTTTGTTTTTTTAGCTTTATTCACTGGAATAGTTTCAGAAATTATTAGATTTAGATTTTGAAGAAACTCTTCATAGCCTATGTTTGTATTTATTTCTAAGGCATTTTTTGCAAATTGCTCTGTTTTTTGTTTGTATTGTTCCCAATTAGCTTTTTTAACATTCCATTTTTTGTTTGTTATTTTGTTTTCCGAGGAATCTACGCTACTATTTGTATTATCTATAAAAAACTTATACTCAATAACAAAATGATCCGACCCTAATGTTTCATTTTTTACACTCCATTCAATATTTTGAGCTAAAGCGTTTGAAGTTATTGTTATATCAACTGCAGACCTGGAAATACTATTTGGCTTAGTCATACGCGTTTCTGCACCTGTATTAAGATAAGTAAGTTGATTATCATCAATGGCTGAAATTAAGTTTTGGCCATTTAAGTCTGTACTGGTACTTCCCAACGCTGTATGGTGGATATTGAAGTCGCCCCCTAGAATAAATGGTTTTTCTAAGCTTCTAAAAAAGGTATCCCATTGAGTAACTGAAATTCTATTTCCAGGTTTAATATATATTGAATAAAAATTAACGATCTTGTTACGATGTAGTTTAATTTTTGCACCTACGCACATTATGTTATCCACAAAATAAAACTGGTTAATTTGAGTAAAGGCAAATTTATTTGATATTAGTAGCGCTACGCCACCATATCCATCTGCCCTATCTTTTCTAAGTATACTATATCCTGACAATTTAATATTGAATGTAGATTTTAACCATGTTTCACTAAGCAGTGAAATATCAATACAGTTATCAAATAGATATCTTTCAAAGCTGCCCTTGTTTGACATTAAAGACCTACAATTCCATTGCATTATTTTCAGCGCGAATATGTATTTTGGGTTTGTACGATACGTGATATATCTAGTCTAAGTTTATCTAACAGCTCTTTGTCTAATGGGTTACCTGTGCCAATGTTTTTTAGTGTTTCTATAAAAAAAGATACCAGTTTTTCAGTTTTATCTTCGTCTTTTGGTAGATTATATCTAGGGGGTATGGGATTTATGATTGGTGTTGTTCTGAATGTTGTTGGCGCCACAATTTCTTGATGTTGTTGTCGTATGTTTTCCATTTTATTTTCGTGCAGTATATCTGTACGTTTGCGTTTTACTACAGGTTGTGGATAAAACTGAGAGTTTGCTTGTGAATGCGTAAAAGAATTTGGAAAAGTATAATTTGTTGCGGGAAGTTTGGCATCACCGTTGACTGAAAAATTATCTACGTTAGTTACATGTGATTTTGTTACTTTTGCGTAACTTTGTGAGTATTGTGTTGATGCTTCTTTATACGATTTATTTTCCGTGCTCATTATATTTTTGATGGATTTTTGTTTTTGAAATTCTGGGCAACTATTTCTGTCAGTGGCCTTATGTGGTCCCCGACATATAACACATACCGGTGTCCCTGTATGTGTGCACTGATTATTACTATGTTCTTCTCCACAGTTTCCGCACCTTTCTTTTCCTCTACATTGTGTGCTAACGTGGTTATAGCGTAAGCATTTCATGCATTGTATGACCCGTCTAATGTAAGGTTCTACCTCGAAAATGATTTTTTCTATCGACACTTTTTTTGGCAAATATTGACCTTGAAAAGTAACTAGAATTGACTGTGTTGGAACGTATAAAATCTGATCACCATTTTGAACACGCCTGTTCATTCTTCTAACACTAGAAACCTGAAAATTTTCGCCTATGCGCGGTTTTATTATGTTGCATAATTCGCTTTCTTGGATATCTAAATCTACTTTTTTAATTACCCCCTGCCTTTTTGTTAAATACTGAGGTATGTAAGCGTAATAATTTTTATTTTTAAGAATTTCTGAATTTACTAGGTTATTTGCACTTTTTCCGTTATTAAGTTCTAATCTTATTTTGTTCAGGCCTACACTAACTATCGATTTAATGTCTTGATCTATTTCAGGTACTGAATTACGTATAATTCTCGAAGTCGTTATGATATGACTTTTACCTATATTTCCATTGTTATTTTGAATATATACAATGTACGGACCGCTATGCTTGTTATCATAAAAATTATCCACAACTTTATACTGTTTATCGACCACTGTAGTCGGCTTATCGCTTATTGGATTTTTACATATATTTTCATTTACATTTTTATTTGAAGTTTCTACTAATGAATTAAAAACTTCACTTACCAAATCCTTATTGATATTATTTGAAACTTTTTTTTCGCCTATGGCTTTATTTTGATTTTCTGTTCCTACCTTATTAGTTTCGTAATTCATCTCTATATCCTGGGACATTTCTTGTGTTTTTTCATACCAATCTGTTTTTGCAGGATTAGATTCTAATCTTCCGCGATCAGGCGGTTCGCCTGTTTTATTTGTATACATTTTCACTTAAAAACACCAAAACACTTCGTATTTTAACACGATTTTCACTACGTATTCGCTTAACTACCGTTCACCTCGAACGCCGGCTGCCGAATGTATAATTAAGTTTGAACTGTGTTTTTTACAATAAATGCTAGTGGTTGGGTGTGTGCAATCTATATTTGTACGAAACATAACGTGCTAAATCTATTAAAGACATTTAATAGGTTTCCAAAGGATGGCGAAACGTGAATATGATTTTTTCTGTTTTCTTTTGTTACGAGCGATTTTTTTACAAATTCGCCTAATAATTAATATTAAACAATCACTATAACATGGATTGATGATAATTTTGTATGATAGAAGCAAGAAAAGGGCACTGTTATCAAAAAAAAAACTGGTTTGAATATAGTATTGAAGACACAAGGTGCATTTTACATTTCAATGTCACTTCCAAAAGAATTAATTTGTTAAAGCAGAAGACAAATTCAGAATCACTTTTATGCCAATATGTACAGTTCGCAGAAGATAATTTATTGTGTAATATTTACCATCATGTCCCCCTATTAATAGATAAACTTCGTAAACGGATGTTTGAAAGGCTTCAATCATAACTTGTCTGGCAAAAAAAGTTCTGCATTAATAATAAATGATACAAGAAAACTGTTTTTCTATCTTCTCCTGTGTCTTTTTTATTTCAGTATGGCATAAATTGTCAAATTTTTTTCACATTTAAAATTATTTTACTTGGTAAAGGCTTTTAATTATCTTCCCAAGACAAGTTTTTAAAGAGACAAGTAGAATTAGCAGATTCAGCCCTATAATAGATTTATTCACAGAAGTAAGAGTTAGTCTAACCTTTCATCTGCACAATTTATTAATTATGTACTAAGTATATCAGTTACATATTTTAAAGTATTAGATTAATAAGACAGTTTTCATGTAGAGATATAGTAAATTGAGTGCTGTGTTACCATTTATACCTAGAACAATTATTGATAAGTAAGTACAGATTGTAACAATATCCCCAGAAACAGCTTTCAGTATATTCCTATACCTACCCTTGAAATAGTAGTTTAACGACGGTTTCAAGGTAGTACATTAAATTATGATGAAATAAGATTATGGGTATGAGAAATTTGCAGAATTATTCATGCTGAATTCATTTAGGCTTCAAGCAGATTATTGATACAAATTCTATTTATAACTATATAATCAGAAACTGTTCACTGTTTTGTCATGTACAAGTTTTTATATTCATCTATAATAAACCAATTGTCTAAATTAAGAATATGCAGGTAAATATACAATTAAAATTACACGCTCAGTTGTCAGTACTTCACGCGAGGTGGCGCTAGTGTACTTGTCACAAATATCACCAATGATAAAGCATAGGAGTGTTCCGTATTGTCATTATATAGTATTTGGTAACATCGTCTTGTTTTCCAAAGGTTCTGAGTTGGTATCACCATCGTTGCCTGGCGATTAATTTTTCTCAATTATTACTTGTATCTAACGAATTAAGTATGTACTATAATACAGTGGGGTAAAGGTTTACTCTTGGGGAGCGTGTTCGACTTTTCTGAAATTTTGTGTATAGACGTGTTTTAGGGTGTAGGTGACGAAAATCACAATAAACATGAGGGCAGCAGCCAACTTTTGGAGTTATTTGGACATTTTTGTAGGAAAAACGTAAGTTGTACTCACTTTTGCGGTATGTTTTTGTGATATTTTACACATTTTCGGGGGTCGTTCGTTTTATATCAAGCTAAATAAGGGTGTATTCCACTATCATAATTCATTTTCACATAGGTAGTGCACCCCCTTAACTGTTTATGTGTCTCTGAAAATTACCCTTCTTTTCATCGTATAAGTTGAAATTGACATTTGAGATTAAGTTGGCTTTATGTCAAATGTCAATTTCAACTTAGGATCGGTTATACGATGAAAATAAGGGTAATTTTCAGAGACCCATAAACAGCTAAGGGGGTGCATGAAAAAATTAAATAGAATAGTGGAATACACCCTTCTTTAGCCTGACATAAAACGAACGACCCCCGAAAACGTGTACGTGTCGCAAAAGTGAGTACAACTTACATTTTTCCTACAAAAATTTCCAAATAACTCCAAGAGTTGGCATCCACCCTCATTTTTATTGCGGTTTTCGTCATCTACACCCTAAAACACGTCTATATACAAAATGTCATAAAAATCGAACACGCGTCCTAAAAGTAAACCTTTACCTACAGTGCTTTCGAAAACTAACGAATAAATTCATTATTTCTGAAATTGAGAGTTCTTAGAAAAAATTCTCTGATACGTCGATTTTGTTTTAGACAAAGACACTTTTTGAGATATGACCCATATTTGTAACGTCATCGTTAGTCGAGATATGACGTCACCGACATTTTTTTTAATAGCAACCCCAATTTCGACTACGCCATTTGAAAGAGCGTGTCATTCTACGTAGACATCGTCAACAATTATGGCTGCTTGATAGTAACTTAGGAGACCAGGAATGTTTTTTATTGATGTCAGATAAAAACTTGAAATCGTACTTCGGTAAATAGTTTTTTCGGTTTTTTAGTTATCTCTTTAGTTCTTATTTTTTGTTTGGCAAAAGCAGTGTCTTTGAAGTGTTTATTGAGTAGTGACATTTGTCATTTTATAAAAGAATGGTTAAATGAACTGAACGAGAACGAATTGAAATTCTTTGTATGATCGGATTTGGAGACAAGATGCGCACCCAAAAAGAAGTAGTTGAATTGTTCAATGAAACTCATCCTGATCGGCATCCCATTAGCCAAAGCATGGTAAGCAATATTGAGTCTAAATACCGTAACTTTGGGCATATTCGTGATCTTCCTAATTCTGGTAGACCTTCAAAATCAGAAGAAGATGATCAGTGTTTTGTTGGCAATACAGGAAAATCATCAGTCAACACTTAACCAACTGGCTTCTGGTTTCAATATGGTAGCGTCCATAGTTCACAAAATTATGATAAAGCAAAATATCATACTTATAAGGCATGCCTTATTCATGAGCTATCTGAAGACGACTTTAATCGGCGAAATTAATTCTGCGAGCAAATGCAAGAACTATGCTCTGATGATAGTAATTTCGTCAATAACCTAATTTTTTCTAACGAGGCTATGTTTGTTTTTAACGGCCATGTCAATATGAAAAACTGCCGTTATTGGGCTACCGAGAATCCCCGATGGATGATGGAGTATCACACTCAACGTCCTCAGAAAGTTAATGTGTGGGGCGGCATAGCCGACGGAAGAATTCTGGGTCCCTATTTCTTTGACGTGAACTTTACTGGTGCAAAATATTTGGATTTTCTTCGCGACGACCTAATTCCTGAACTAATACCTTTACATCCAGATATAGAGCAACGTGAACTTCAGAGAAATGACGTTTTCTTTCAACACGATGGTGCACCTCCTCATTACGCAACACCTCTCCGTACCTATTTAGATGTGGTGTTCCCGAATCGCTGGATAGGGAGAAGGGGGCCGATTGGGTGGCCAGCTAGATCGCCAGATTTGAGACCCCTAGATTAGTTATGGTGGGGATACTTAAAAAGCAAGGTATACGTTAATAAACTGGAGAATTTAGAAGATTTAAAAGCAAGAATTCGTCAAAAGATACATCGTATACCTCCTGAGGTTATTGACAATGTTCAAAAAGAATTTATTAATCGTCTTGTCTACTGCCAGGCAGCCAACGGTACACAATTTGAACATTTATTTTAGTAGATTTTTACATAATTATTATCATTGAATTTAGTATTTTGTGATTTAATATTATTTTTCTTAATTTTCTTGTCTAATCTACATACTCACGATAATGTAATCATGGTCAAAATTGGGGGTTTCCATTAAAAAAAAAATTGTCGGTTACGTCATATCTCAAACAATGACGTTACAAATATGGGTCGTATGTCAAAAAGTGTCTTTGTTTAAAACAAAATCGACCTATTAGAGGATTTTTTCGAAAAACTCTCAATTTCAGAAATAATGAGTTTATTCGTTATTTTTAGAAAACACTGTATAACAACTACTAAGGCCATGGCATTGTGTCTGAGCAAGTTGAATGCCTACGTGTGCTGTCGTTTGGATGGGCCATTAAGCCGCCGATCTCGTATACCATGCCATGCTAGGCCCATACAAGATCCCCACCCCGCTTACAACATTTGGTATTACCTAGAATTGAGGTTTGGAGACCAGCATTTACAGCAGCTGTATCAAACTCAGCTAAAAAGTCGCTGTCAGAAAGCAGGCTAAAGTCTGCAGCAATTCAAAGCCGACGTTGCCAGACTAACCCGATCAGCTTACCCCACAGCTCCGGTGGAATTTTTGAACCAGCTGTCGCAGCAAACATTCATTGACGGCATTAGGGATACCAACACTCAACAGGCACTGAGGATGGCGAGACAAAAACGTGCTTACAAAAGACAAAGGTTCGGCAAAATTTTCGGTTGGTGGGGTGAAACTGTTCTCTAGCGTCGATAATTAGTCATAACCACAGAAATATTTTTTACCCATTTTAACAACTTTAAATATTTTGTTGATTACCATGCTATACTGTCAAATCTGACCAAGTGAAGAAACGTGTTAACATTGGTTCTAAATAAATTTTTCTGCATTTTAGTAAACTGTATTTTAGGCTGCATTTTTAGAACTCCGAAACAACCTGTAACATATCTAGCACAGAGAGCAGGATCACTAAACAACCATAACGTTAAAAATGTTTATGAATTAGCTCGTTGTAGTTATATATTGTATTAGTGAATTTTCTTAGAAAAAATTAACTAACGGGGAGATCCTGACTTTTGAATTATGAAAAAATTTTTGCAAATGAGAGCAAACTAGAACCCCTAAAACCCATATCCGGGATCAGTTTCAATTTTTATATGTTCCTTTTGTAAATGGCTTGGAAAATTGGACAAGGCTTTCTGGAAAAATTTTGAGTTTTCATTCGAAAAAAAAAATTATCTCAAAAAATAAAAAAGCTATGATAACCAAATTTGGTAGGTAGGTTTATGATATAAAAAGTAAACTAAGCACCGAAATTTAGATTTCTATGTTACAAGAAAAAAAGTTATAACAAAATACTTTTATGCCAGATTATTTCTATGAAAATTCACTACCATAACGCACTTGCTGCGTCCAGGCTTTTTTGTTAACTGAAACCAAAGAAACTTGCAGTTTTGGAAAGAGATTAAATAGAAGAAACAAATTTGATGCAAACATTTTGATCTTCCTCTGAAAAACTATGGCGTGACTATTTACACATTTGCTAAATAGAAATTTCACAGATCGGGTTCATGACTGAGTGGCTCATTTTCCTCGCTCGATGTATTCACAGGTATCTATAACACTCTTTTGCTAAAACAGGATGGTCTGATAAAACAGGATACTGCGTTTTATTTTAAAACAAGTATCCTTTAATATCCGCTAGAGGTGGAGTTTATAATCGATGCCTATATAAGAGCGGCATAGCATACCTTAGTCTCTTGGTTTTACTCTAGACTCCGTAGTAGGTGAACGTGTCACTTGTCACTTGTCTTGACTTGATGATGGACCAGGAGAGCTCTCTTTTTATCTCGTAATCCACAGCCGATGGAACGGACTTTGTAGATTGTTTTTAGTCTGTCAAGTCGTCTTTGTTAGAGTTTCAGAATTTGTTTGGGTCTCTTGATTTTGGAGGGGTAGTCGTTGTCATAGTTGAGGGCCTCGGTAATGGTTTTGTTCGTGTGTGCGAAGGCATTTAGGAGTGTGTTGATTTGTCCTCAACTTTTTTATTTTGCTGTCTTCGTATATTTGTTGGTTTCTGACGAACCAGGGTATGTCAAGTGCGAACGTGTTGATGCCGTTAGGTCAAACTTTATTATTTGGCATTATTAGTGAATTTTTATTTTAAAAAAATCACTAATAGAGAGGTATCGATGGTGAGACTTTGCAAAAATTCTTTCAAATGAGTGCGAACTAGGACCCCTAGAACCCATATCCGGGGTCAGTTTCAATTTGTATATGTTTATATATATATATATATATATATATATATATATATATATATATATATATATATATATATATATATAATATGTTTATTGTTCATTTCAACAAATACAGAATAATTCAAAAGTCGATTACATTACATAAGACTAATCTAAAAATAATTCTAATCTATTGTTAAAATCTAATTTAGGCCTTATTCTAATTTCAATTTAAATTTAATATCCTACAAAATGTTTTTAATGCGTGTACTGTAAACCCGTGCGGGTTTGTGTGTACACATTATTTATTTATGTCGCGGTAATGGAAGTTTGATATTATTTAAGGGACGTTTATAAGAGAAAAAACTATATCTATATAAAAATAAAGAAAAATTAAGAAAAATGTTAGTCTTAAAAATTATATAATATATAAGACGAGTTGAAGGGAATGAATGTAAAGAAGAGAAAAAATATATACCAACACAAAAATAAACATTAAATAGTTTAACAATAAAATACTGTTTGTTAAGCTTGTGAGAGTTTTTTGCGTAATTGATCCTTGTTTGTCTCGTACCACTTTTTAAAAGAACCTGCGAAATTTTGAAAAGTACTTTGTGTGCAGTGTGCTGGAATCTCATTGTATATTAGTGGCCCCATGTATGAAATGTGCTGTTGTGAAAGATTTAACGACCTAAAGGGAACTGTTACTTTGCTTGAGCTAATTGATCTTGTTGTAATAGAATGAGAGATAGGTGAATGATAAATGGGGAATTTTTTCATGAATTTAGCAACTGAGAGTATAAAGAGGTCTGACACTGTGAATATACCGCTATCCTGAAACACTTTTACACTAGGATATAATATTGTTCTATTCAGCATTGTCTTTATGATCCATTTTTGTGTTATGTTCAGGCATCTCTGGTGTACCTCGTATGCGTTTCCCCAGGCTATGATAGCATAGCTAAGGATTGACTGAACAATACAAATATAGACGCACTTTAGCCACTTCCACGATAAAATATGCTTTAATTGCTTAAATTTATAAACTGTTTTTCTCAGTTTGTTGTTTATATAATCTGTGTGAAAATTCCATTTCAACAGCTGATCAATAATGACACCTAAATATCGTGTGTTGTCTGTACGTATTATTTTGTTAACGCAGGAGCAGTTATTTTTATTATAGCAGTCATAGTCATGTATAGTAATACTGTTCATATCTGGTATTTGTGACAATCTAGGAGCAAATGTTATAAATGTTGTTTTCTTAAGATTTAAAGTCAACAGATTGGAGTCGAGCCATGACTTTACCGCCATAATACCCTCAGCTGCTGTCTCTTTTACAGTTTCCCAATTAGATTCTTGAAAAAGTAACACCGTGTCATCCGCGTAGCATACAATTTTTCCAGGAATGTTAACACTTAGCAAATCGTTTAGATATACAAGAAACAAAATAGGACCAAGATCAGTTCCCTGAGGCACCCCACATGTGATAAGACCGTAGTTACTACACATACCGTTAATTTTAACCCTCTGTCGACGGTTGGAGATATAGGATTGGAGTAAACGCAGAGAGATTCCTCTTATCCTAAGATTTTCAAGTTTTTGTATTAGAATTTCGTGCGAAATGGTATCAAATGCCTTAGCAAGGTCCAAGAATACTCCAATGCACTTATTTCCATTATCTAGATTTTTATAAATATATTCTGTTATTTCAGTAACTGTTCTTTCTGTATTAGAGCCGGGTTGAAAACCGTATTGATTAGGGTTTAGTAACTTATCTTTTTCGAGATAATTAAGAAGCCTAGTTTTAATGCACTGTTCGATTACATTTGTTAGTGAAATGGGCCGGTAGTTGGATGGTAAAGTTGTATCGCCCGATTTAAAAAGAGGGAGTACTGTAGATAATTTATAGATATCTGGGAAAATTCCATTTGCTAAAGCGATATTAATTACATGTAACATAGGTGGAATAAGGAGTTTATAAAATAATTTGATAATTTGGTTAGTAATAAGATCATGGGTGGTAGATGACGAGTTTTTTAATTTGTTTATATATGATGTGAGTTCTAGTTCTGTAACAGGTTTGAGGAAAAATGAGGTTGCCGGTATTGAATTAGGAGATTTTTTATGTTCTGTCGCTGTCCTTTTTCTACAATGTTTGGGGATATTACTAACTAGTTCTTGGCCTATATTCATGAAATAATTATTAAAACCCGTAGCTATCTCAATATTGTTTTCTGTCAGTTCGTTATTCATATTTAATGATTTAACTATGCATTTACTACGCTGCTTATATCTATTAGTTATTATATTGACTGCTTTCCATGTGTCTTTAGGGTCATTCTCGGCGTCTTTTATAAGATGTTTAAAATATTCACGTTTAGCTTTGTTATTATATATTATATATTATATATGTATCCAACCGCTAACTCAAAAAATAATTAACCGATTTCGATGAAACTTGGCAAGTGCCTTTGTTTTATTAATGGCTTGGATAAGTTCGTTAGTCAGAAAAATCGGACGGGGTTTTCCGGGAAAATTTTGAGTTTTCTTTCGAAAATTTTTTTTTCTCCTAAAGTAACAAAGATGTTTTAATGAAATTTAGTATATATGTTCCCTCAGGAGACGTTGTACTGCGTACCAAAATTCAACTATCTAAGTTTAGAGAAAATTGAGTTATTCAAATTTTAAATTTTCTTTTGAAACAATTTTTTTTCTCCAAAAATTACAAAGTTATTTTAATGAAATTTGGTGGATATCTTGTCCTAGGAAATACCTTACTACATACCAAAATTAAACTTTCTAAGATTATAGAAAACTGAGTTAATCAAATTTTTTGTAAAACTAAGTGTGATATAAGACACGAAGCACGTGCCGCCACCTCGTTGCGGAACCAAGTAGTATGTTGTCACGGCAGCCCCAAATAACACAAAGTGTTACATATTACAGACTGTATACAACCAAATAACAATTTAGTAAATTGCCAGCTCTGGCCCATTTCTTCCCTAATATAGGGACAAAGTATGTAAGGCTAGATGCATTCTCACCACAATTAGAACTAATTAGAGCGAAACCGGTCTACGGTTCTAATTGTGGTGAGAATGCATCTAGCCTTATGATTGTAAAAGTCGAGTTTTTAGCTTACAGTAAAAGTTAATTGAAGGCAACTAGGTTTAGGGAATATATTTAAACGTATTTTAATTTAACCCGAATGCTATATTCCACGCATAAGAAAACTTTCTTGGTTATGTGGAATAAGAATATAAACTTGCCTTAGTGTCATTTCCAGTGGTTGTAGTTTGGCGTTGCTGCCATATTTAAAGCCGTATACGTTCACTTGGCGGCATATTTATGAATTTAAACGCTCACATCTTATGCTTTATGAAGGAATCCGCCTTCCGGAATATTCTCTTCTCTAATATTCTGCGTCCTCTTCAAACATTATTATACGAAATTGTACTAATATTTCACTAAAGATAAATAATAACATACAGTCGTTGTGGCAAGCGTATATATGACCCTCTTTTATTCTCTTTTGCACCGTATTATTGTGCCTATTTGAATAAGTCAACAGTCCTGGCATTTTAAGTGCGTCGTGGTGACAAATTTCATAAAAAATGATATTAGAGGAAGGTGGGGAAATGGCGCTCACTTAATTAAAACGTAAATTTCAATCGAGAATAACAAACAACCTTCTCGAAAAAAAAATGCCATGAACTTTATTCTATCCACTTTGGGTCATATGCAGAAGAAAACTAAAAAAATAACTTCTTAAAACAAAACAGAACATTAATTAAGTCCACTATGCGGTGACCGGTATTTCACCGAGAACCTCGGTGGTGCAGGGGTAAGAACGTGTGCCTCGGAACCGAAGGGTACTGGGTGCGATCCCAGGGTACTCCTTTCACCTTTTCAGTACAAACTGTAACATTAACATCAACCGAGGTTCTGGCATTGTATTTGAGCAAGTTGAATGTCTGCACGTTCCGCCCTTCGGAGGGGGCGTAAAGCCGTCGGTCCCGTGTCCAAACGATGTTGGACACGTTAAAGATCCCTACCCTCCTTAGAGAAAGGCAGCGGTTCGACAAAATTTCTAGGATAGTGAGGTGAAACTGCTCCCTGGCGTCGGTGATTTACTATAGTCGCGGAAATAATCCGACGTTAAAGAAACAAAATACGCACACAACGGGATTTCACCGAAAGTCCGGGGTAATGGTGCTCAATGAGTTATTAATAATAGAATAATAGAAAAGTCCTATCCATCCCGGCAGAAGTCACAAACATATTTTTTTGCACTGCATTTCTGGTGAACTGATTTTTCACACTTGTACACCTATACTACAATTATCCGTCTTTACCAAACTTACCACAAATTATGCAGAACTCGTTTGGGTCAGCGTCATCGAGCTCACCGTCATTACATAGATTAGCATCATCTATGATTTTTTGAGAAGATCAAGATTCATCTTCACATATCTTTCGTTTAACAGCTCTCCTCTTGGTACATTCATTAATTCGCGGAGATTGAATTGTTAGTATTTTGGCCAGACGCTTGTCTTTCTCCTCAAACGCGTCTTTAAATGGCGTTGAAGTGATAATCTCAGAGTGTTGGTTACGTCTTGAGAGCCTTTTCTGGTAAGTTGATGGATCAGGAATTGGCAAAATATCAGACAATTATATATTTTGGTTCGAATTGTACTTCAAATTCAAATTTGGTGTCGTTTTGTGAACCTCGTTTCGACCAACAAACGGGACTGGAAATATTTCGTTTCTTCCTTGAGCGGTTGATGGATCATCAGGATCTCTTAGAGAATCAGAGGCCAAAAAGTCCTCATCGTTAAAGACATTTGGAATATTTGGATAAATTCCTGTCACTTGGAATCATTTCACAGCTTTTATATCGTAGCTATACGTGCATACGCTTTATTGAACAGGGATGCCAAGTCGTATGGAATAATTGGCAGATACTTAATAGATTTGATGAAGATATACATTTCTCTGCTTAACGCTGTTTTCAGTGGTCAAAATACCGTTACATTTAGCGGCTGCGTCCTGTGCGATGTATGAAGTGTTAACGACAGTATATAGATTCCAATTTCTTTGAAAAACACGTAAGCATTGAGTGAAGTGTGGCTTTTTTATATTTCAACAACACACCACGAGGACTTACAGCCTAAATACTATCGTACCGTGGGTGTCGACAAGGGGGCAAGAAGCAACTTGTTATTTCTGGACCTGAAGGTTTGGAGGTTCGGAGGAGAAGGAAAAAACATGTGCCGGCAAGGAATTCCACAACTTGGAAGTCCTCGGGACAAAAGAGCAGGCATAACAAGATGTTCTATGCCTGGTAACCTGGACAGTAAAAGGGTGCATTCGCTCTGTTCCCCTGGTAGATCTGTTGGGGGCAGCAGCTGGATGGGAGAAAGCTCCTCTGAGCAGTGCCCGTGCAGATATCTATAAAAGAGAGAGAGAGAGAGAGGTCACCAACGGCACGTAGGTGGGCAAGGGATGGCAGCCTTTGGGTGAGGGTAGGGTCACCGATGAGACGTATGCTGTAATTATCGAGCATAAGAAGAACTGAACTTCTTTCTTGAAATATTTAAGCCACTCCATAAACAATTCTTCTGTCATCCAGCCTGGCTTACTGCATCTATAGATGGAACCAGGGGGGCTCCACTGGACGCAGCAATTTCACGAAAAATTATCTAATAATCAGGCGCTATTCATCTGATTCCGATACACTCAAATTTAGTCACATGTCCATAAAAAGACTTAAACGAGACTCACCTCCATTAATAGCACTATATAGTTTACCCAGAATAGAAATCATTGCAATATTCGTGGAGCGTCCTTGACGAAATTTGTGCTGTGCATCGTTAAGTAAATAGTGTTTTAGAATATAATCCATCAGCCTTCCAGCTACGATTTTTTCAAATACTTTAGAAAAAAAGTGCACTACAGTGATCTTTTTGTAAGATTTAGGCTTTTTCTATATACCTTTTTTTATCTGCGGCAACTATTCTCGAGTTCTTTAGGGCCTTAAGAAACTTTCCATGCAAAATATAATGACTAATTATCATATCAATGGGCATAGACAGCTCTGAAGATCATATCTTCAATACAACAGATCACAGTTCATCACCACCACTAGATTATGAAATTTTTATTGATCCAATCGCCTGTTCCATCCCTCTGTCACTGAAAACATAAAAAGCGAATGGCATTTAATTTGATCACACTGATCATTACCAGAAGCTAGCACACGATTGTCAGTGGAAGTATTACAATGTTTCTCCATCTCCAGGTTGAAAATCTGTCTGTTTGTCCGAGGTTTGCCTAATATTTCCCAAGTTGTTTGCATCCTATTATCAGATTTAATAAGAAAACGTTCAAACCTTGGCTGCCTTTAATATTTTTCTATAAGTCTGTGGTGAACTGGATTATCCATAGCGTACCATCATTGCTCATCACAGGTTCCAACCTTTCTTTTTTTTTACCTTGACGTCGGCCTACTTCCGATACTATGACCAATCACCGACGCCAGGGAGCAGTTTTGCCTTACTGTTCTGGAAATTTTGCCGCATCTCTGCCTCTCTGTAAGGAGGGCAGGGATCTTTAACAGGGGAAACATCACATGGACACGGGACCGACGGCTTTACGCCCCCTCCGAATGGCGGAATGTGCAGTCATTCAACTTGCTAAAATACAATGGCACAACCTCGGTGAGTTTCAACCTTCACTTGGTAATTATTTTAAAAACAAACATCTGTAAAGCCAATTGAGTATGGGAAGGTTTCACCGAGTAAGAGCAACAGCAATTACTGAATTACTTTGTTATTTTCGTGCTTTACACTATATGCACTTGCTGCGAATTTTCATTGAGAAAAATTTGTAAATAGAGAGGTCACGATGAAAAGCTTTCGGAAAAATTTCTTCAGATAAGCGCGAATTTGGGTCCTTAGAACCCAAAACCAAGGTCCGTTAAGTTTTTTATATGTGCTCTCTCTCTCTCTCTCTCTCTCTATATATATATATATATATATATATATATATATATATATATATATATATATATATATATATATCAGATCTCTCTGAGGCCTAGGGTTGAACACACTGAGACTTCACACACGATCTACGCCGAGATTTGGGGAGTAGGCAGATTGAGGCCTTAGAGTGTCCTTACATATTTCCTTTGCCTCTTGAAAATGGCTCCAAAACAGGAGCCGAAACGTCGTATATATATATATATATATATATATATATATATATATATATATATATATATATATATATATATATAGTGATAATTCAAAAAATACTAAACAGATTTCAATCAAACTTGGCAAAAATCTTGTTTGGGCGAAAACCGAGGTCGAGTTCGTTAATCAGCCTTTATGCTCAAGTTTTTCCGGTAGAAAATCGGGGAAAACTTTTTGAAAACGCTATACTTTTGTATGTATCAAAGTAGCTGGAATGAGACTTTACATGTGGCTATAAATAATGCAAATAAACCTATGCTGTGAATTTTAAGTAATTTGATACACAATATATAGAGTTTTTCCAAATTAAAAATATAATCCCAAAGACATGCGTTGAAACGACTTAGTGGTTAAACTCCAATGCCTGACAGACAGAATAGTTAACTGCCACGCGTAGATTGATTCATACAACAGGTATAAACGATACATCAACGCTAACCAAACTAAATATATACCAGGCATAATACATACTACCCGAACCAACAATCGTGAAATCTCGGCTGCAATTATGGAAAATGACAGATGACACGAAATTAAAAATTTTCCAAGTAATTGTTATTTAACTGAGGGATTCGATCAGTTATTAAAAGACAATATATTTGTAGCTTTATGAGCGGCCTCAACTACAGTTTTAGCGCAGCATAGATATAATATGCTGTTGTATAATATACTAGAAATGTAAACAAAATCAAGCCAAGTCTCTATAAAAATAATTCTAAAAGAGTTTAATTTATCTTTAAACTTAAGCATAAGATATCATATAAGACCGAAACAGTGTGGGATGTGTTTCAATGGTCATTCTACTAATTCTGTAATTAATTACGTATATCTTGAATATAATATTCCGGGCATGAAGCCGATGTAAGGTATCACGCAAATAAAACCTTTGTTGACGTGTGTCTAGATAGCGCAGGGGGTACCCTGCTTGCCTCCTAAGCAGGAGGTTTTGCGATCGAATCTAGCTTGATGAATGTATGTTTTTCTTATGTTTTATTTTGACATTTGGAGAAAGAGTAGTGCACAGATTTCGTAAGTTTTGAACAAGATTTCACTGTTGTTTAAAACGCCTGAATAAGTTTGTCACCTTCGAGTCTGAAATTATAATTTTGTTATTGTTATACACATTTCTTTTAGAGACTTACACTATCTACAGATATAGCAAAATTTAATTCTTTAGCTTCATAAAAAATTGAGTTTTGGGCATTTTTCTCAAAAGGAGTTAGAACGCAAGATTTATTTGATAATGGAGAGATATCGATGGTAACCCTTTCGAAAGAATTCTTCAAATGAGCGCGTACTAGGCCCTCTGAAATCGATCTTCAAGGTCTGTGTAAGTTTAAAGTATTAACTTTACTAATATGCCGTATAATTATAGTGTACAATTCTTATAAAAATTCGCTACTATAACGCACTTGCTGCGTCCCGAAATGTTTTCATTCTATTTACAAACGAAGGAAGAAAAAAAATTAAAATGCACATAACTTTACAAACTTTAAAGATTCAAGCTATTTGATTTACAATTTTAAGGATATCTCATATTCTCCATAAAAGAGAGCTGATACAGAGCATATAATGTAGTTGTCTGTGAATAATACATTTAATCAACCTAAGTAGGTTATGTCGACCGCGTACTACCATTTCCATGACTACCCCACAAGAAAATAAATCTCTGTGAAGATGCCAGGGAAATAGTCGGGAAATAGTGCATTCTCTTAAGAGGAATTTGCATTTAGATCTAAAATACGACCTCAAATTCAGGGTGTCGATTATTCTGTCCTTAGGGCACACACAGTGTTGCCAATGTTGGCAAAACGCACTTCAGAACAACCTTGTTTTAGACCTGACAATAGTTTCGCTAACAGAGTAGCTTCATCAAATGATCAAATCAAGTGATTGGAACAAGTACACTTGGAAAATTCAAATCACCACAACACCTTTTAAAAAAGCCTGACGATCATTTCACTAACCAAGTTAGCGTCATCAAAGGACGAATAACTCTAAATATGTTACATCTGCAACTCTGTTAGTGAATTTTCTTTAAAAAAAAAATCACTAATGGGGAGATCCCGACTTTTGAATTTTTGAATTTTGAAAAAATGTCTTCAAATGACCGCGAACTAGGCCCCCTAGAACCTATATCCAGGGTCAGTTTCAGTTTAAACATATATATATATATATATATATATATATATATATATATATATATATATATATATATATATATATATATATATATATATATATATATATATATATCTCACCGATAACTCAAAAAATAATAGTCCAATTTTCATCAAATTTTGACTTTTGAATTTTGAAAAAATTTCGTCAAATGACCGCGAATTAGGCCCCACATCCAGGGTCAGTTTCAGTTTATATATATATATATAAAGGGTGAATAGTTTACCTAAATTATTTAGGTCTGTAAGTTTAAAGTCAAAAAAGTTAGAGACATTTAAAGAAAAGAAAATTGGGGTTTTCCTCAAAACGTAAAAAGTCGCGATCTGAAACGTCAAAATTGCATCAACCATCATTGCTCTTCATTTTACTAAAATATTTCCAGAAAATTAATTTCAAATAGACTCTTTCTCTGATGCTTTGGCAGTAGTTTTAGTTAAGTTTATGGTTTAACGATCTATAATTTTTAGCTAATTTTCGTAGAAAAAATTCGTTAATGAGGAGACCGCGGCTTTTGAATTCTAAAAAGATTTCTTCACATAAGCGCAAACTGGGCCCTCTAGAATTCATATCCGGGTTTACTTTCTGTTTACATATATACAGGGTGACGCATTTCTACGGTAGAGCCCAATATAATTATTATTATGCAAGATACGAGAAAAAAATTGCATACATTACCTACAGGGTGTCTTGAGCTGCATCTTATAAAATTATTTTGACATTCACAAGATGGCCCATAAGTCGTTGGTGATATCTACAAATTTTTTTTGAACATTCCTTATTGCATTTTTCATCAAAATATAGTGCATGTTTGTAAAAAAAATCGAGACGCAGTAAGTGCGTTTTGGTAGCGAATTTTCATTAAATGTTCAAAATTCAATAACGAAATTTGCTATTGACCTAAGGTTCGCCAGCTAGGAAACGAGTTTTCTCGGAAACGTCTTAAGTTAATTTTCGGAAAATTTTTGTACATTTTCAAACAAGTTATTTTGAGAAAATATGGTACGTTCTTCCTACTATATAGGTTATTTTATTTATTTAATTTATTTATATTATACAAAATGTTACTTTAATAGCGAATTTACTTATAAATGAATTTAGTGAATTTTCTTTGAAGAAACTTTGAAAATTTTTTTATGAAAAATTATTCAATTGATGGAACATTTTTTAAAATGAAATTCGTCGAAAATAAGGTGAGTTCAAGTTAAGTAATATCAGCTCAAGTTAAAGTATGTAGGTTTGATCAGGTTACATCTGGTTGCTCAGAGTAGGTTGGTTTAAGTAGAATCAAATCAATATATACCACAAAAATCAGTTTATTTAACAGGAATGCTCTCTATTTCCCTTTGTCAAGCTCTACTAACATGGCAACGCCGCAATAAGTGTTTAACCAGGGTGTCAGTATGTGCAGTGAATCTTTCTTTTTATTTGATCTGTTGTATCAATAAATTTCCGAAACGTAGCAAACTTGCAGCGATTTTATTCAAATTAGAAGCTGAAAGGACCGTTTATCCGGATCCCTATTCCAGATTATGCCATCAAAGTTTATTAGGGTGTATCGGTGTCAGCCAGTGACACGGCGAGGTGAATGTTAAGAATTTGTCGAGAGATCTGGGCCAGGGCGGGGAGAGTCGTAGGACCGTAAAAAGATCACCCTAAGCCACTAAAAGAAGATGGATTCCCATATCGTGAATGAGTATTCTACCAAACCAGGTATTTACGATACGACCAGAAGCGTTTACCAAATAAATGCTAATAGAATACGGCAATTATTAAATTATTTTCACACAATAAGTAGGGATAAACTAGGATTTCTTTTACAGATGGATTTGATAGAAAATAGTTAAACAGTGGCGGTAAGTGACTTTTGTAAAAGTTTGAATTTATGATCTCAGTCTTTTTTTATTTATTTTTATTTCAACAACACACCACGAGGGCTTACAGCCTAAATACTATCGTACCGTGGGTATCGACAAGGAGGAAAGAGGCAACTTGTTAATTCTGGACTTGAGAGGGGGAGAAGGAAAAACATGCGCCGGCAAGGAATTCCACAACTTGGAAGTCCTCGGGACAAAAGACCGGGCATAACAAGATATTTTATGTCTGGTGACCTGGACAGTAAAAGGGTGCATTCGCTCTCTAAGCAGTGCCCGTGCCGATATCTATAAAAGAGAGAGAGAGGTCACCAACGGAACGTCGGTGGGCAAGGGATGGCAGCCTTTGGGTGAGGGTAGGGTCACCGATAAGACGTATAGCTCTCTTCTGAATGGAGTCCAGGATAGCGAGTGTAGAAGCGGCAGCAGAACCCCAGATGTGGGAGCAGTATTCGAGGTTTGGTCTTATTTGTGAAGTTTATACGGTATAGAGATTAGCTGGTGAAAAGTATTTGCGAGCCCGGGAGAAGAAACCTAATTTCTTAGGAGCCGCTTCTGCAATTGATGTGACATGTTGGTGCCAATTGTGATTTCGATCCACAAAAATGCCAACAAGTGAAAATGACTCATTACTTTGAATAACTTGGTTGTTTATTGTGATGGGTCTAGGGCTGGTGTATCTCTTATGAAAAAGAAAGCAAGACTGTGATTTGGTGGCGTTGAATTGCACAAGATTTCTACTTCCCCAGTATAATATTTTTTGGAGATCCACGGAGACGGAACCCTCCATGAGTCTGCGATCCTCATCTAATTGAGCTAAAGAGACAGGCTTAAAATATTGTATATTTGAGTGGAGGGTGCTGTGGTCCGCGTAACTGTGAACTGGGTTGGATGTGCTAGAGGGGAGGTCATTGATGTGGAGAAAAAACAAAGTAGGGGCTAAAGCTGAACCTTGAGGAACTCCTGCATTAATTGGATACAGTTTAGAGGAATGGCCATCCACGACAACAGAAAGGCTCCGGTTAGAGAGGAAATTTGCTGTCCACGTACAGAGTTTTGGAGGTAGGCCAATAGGCCGGTAGTTTCTTAAGCAGCACTGCGTGCCAGACCTGGTCGAATGCTTTGGATATGTCTAGAGCGGCAATTTGGGATTAACCGTGTAGTTCAATAGACTTGTTCCTACAATGGGTGACAAAGGACAGGAGGTCGGCAGTTGATCTGCGCTGACGGAATCCATACTGCCTGTCGTGGATTAGACTGTGTTTTTCAAGTCTAAGGGCGACATCGCCTTATCAGCACAACCATGATCCTCTGTCTTCAGCAGTGACCTTTAAATAATTGTAGATTTCGCACAACATAGATAATCTCCATACGTATGACTTAAACATATCTCTTAAGTATAAGTTAAAACGCTTTTTCATCTATTGAATGCTTACTTACAATTACCATCACTTACAAAGAAAGACACATTCTTACGAACAACAGGTGTGCGAGAAAATTGTGATATGTACGACAGGTTCGCCATCTCGGTGCGGAACGAGGTAATATGTTGCCACGACAGCTCCAAATAACACAAAATGTTATAAAATAGATACTATGTATTAATGTATGTAGCGATTAATAAAAATAATAATCTATTCATGGACGTAATAGAATTTATTAAGAATAGTCAAATATATCGTGTGGTTTAAAGCAACAATATAAATAGTATAAGTTATATGTGTGTGTGTATATATGAGTTTGTATTAATTTGTAGACAAATTGGGACCATTATGTGAGTGCATGTGAGTGCGAGTAGGTGTGTGTGTGTGTGTGTGCGTGTTTGTGTGCAAGGATATATTAGAAGCAAACAATATAATATTTTAATTTATATGTGTACATTGTCTCGTTTTAATTTGAGTTTAAGTTAGATATTGAACACCTATTGTTTGTCTAATTGTTACAACTCATTTATCCGTGGCCACTTGTGACTGTCAGAAAGCTGCCTTGATAAGTCCCAAGGCATGAAGAAAAGTAACCCTGTGTATTTCCCAATTATTTTTAGCAATACAAAAATTATGTATAAAATTAAATATTCATAATTCAATAAAATATGTGTATAGATAACCAACTAGAGATTACGCAAGCCAAGTAACATATAGGTCATGACTGTAAGGACGGATAGAGGTCGGTATCCAGAAGTTCATGTAAAAAAAGTCCGTGGCCGTATGAGTGAATGCTTGAGGCCAAAAGATACTGCGTACAACTAACTAACAATTTGGTAAATTGTCAGCGCTGACACATTTCTTCACTAATATAGAGACAACGTATGTAAGGCTAGATGTATTCTCACTATAATTATAACATCAGACCGGTTTCGCTTTAATTAGAGCTAGTCAGTATGGTATACTAATTACAGCGAGAATACACCTATAAGTAATACTGTTATGGTAGTCAGCCTCCTAAAACATCGTGGGATGTGCGATAGAGTCGCCATCTCGGTGCGGAACCAGGTAGTATGTTGTCAGGGCAGCTCCAAATAACACAAAATGTTATAAATAGAGACTGTGTACAACCAACTAACAATTTTGTAAATTGTCAGCACTGGCCTATTTCTTCCCGAATATAGGGAAAATGTATGTAAGGTGTGCGAACCCATGTTTTTTTTCAAACCGAACTATAGACAAACCCAACTTTGCATCGAACTTAGAACCTCGGAAATAAGGTATATCTAACGTTCACCACATACGAACTTCGAACTTTTTAAAGAATTAAAATCGAACTAACTAAAATTCTTATGCAATGTTCATATATCATTTCCTTAAATACCAAATTTAGTTATATGTAGTAGTAGCAGTGGTGGGGAGGCTAACGTCAGGCAAGTAGGCCACAATGGGCCCTTTTTGCCAACCCCAGCAACCCAGCAACCATGCTCTACTCTTCCTCGGTTCCGTCACTAAACCGCCTAGACCTCGAAATGAAGGCCATGACGGTCTTTCTTTCGACGGTACTTACCTGATTCCTCTGCAGAGTCCGCGAACCGAACAATCTTGCTCGAAGACTCCCAAAAGCCTTACATTTACACAGGTAGTGGTAAAATGTCTCTTCATTCTCGTCGTATTATGGCAAATTGGATCCCTCTCGACACATATCAATGTGAGGTGTTCTCTAAGGGCGCAGTGACCTCTGTCAGCACCCCAAAGATGTGGCGGAGCGCCAGTCGACTCCTATCGAGTAGACAGACAGTCTTGTCTCTGTCCGGCCCCTCCACAAAGTCCCTAGTCTGCCTACAGCCACCTGCCAACCTCCAGTGCATCTCCATGACCTCCTCAGTCCATCTGTCTAAGGCGACAGATACCGTCTTCCTACTTATGCCTATCGCAGGATCCAGGGCACAGAACGGTCGCCGGAAACCAGTCTTGCGAGATCATTCGCCAACTCATTCCCCGCTACGCCACAGTGTCCCAGAACCCACACAAGTTGCATCTTCTTTGTCCTGGCTCGTCCTTTAAGGGCGTCAGCGCACTCCTGAACCAGTGTTGACCTAATTTTGGCCGCGCAGACTGCCCGGGTAAATCCGAGTAAATGTATACACATTTCTCGGGGCTCATTCTCACATCCTGTGCCGTGTTATATGCGCCCAGAGCACAACTCTCGCGTACTCCTAGGCTATCGATGTATAATACTGCCCCGGAGGTTTGTTGATCCTCCAGCCGCGTATCGTCGGTAAAACATACCAGTCTTGCGGGCTGGAATGCAACCTCATTTTCCCTCCATTGATCCCGACTGGGGATTTTGAGGGTATGTGGCCTAGTCAACCTAATATCGTCCTCTGCATTCCGTACTTTGATGGTGGAAATTGGAATTACCTTTTCCAACTCTTTGGCGACTCTTGCATGTCCTATTATTACTTCCTCTCCTCACCAATTTCCAGAGTATTGCATTCTAAGATGCGACACCATAGCCTCCCTTTTGATACAGATGGGAAGCGGTGGCAGCATCAGCAATACCTCTAGCGCGGCTGAGGGTGTCATCCTCATAGCGCCTGTGATACCCAGGATTGACAGCTTTTGGAGTTTGGCTAGCTTCTTGGTAGAAGTTTGGTTCACACCACACCACCAGACCAACGCCCCGTAGAGGATTCTCGGCCTAACGATCGCAGTGTAATTCCAATGAAGGATCCGAGGATTGAGTCCCCAGGTCCTCCCTATCATTCGACGTAGCTGCCAGAGGGTCGCTACTCCGTTCCTCACTACTTGTTCAATTTGCGATACCCATGTTAGTTTGGAGTCCAGGACCACCCCCAGATTATTGACCGCCTGCACTAAAGCTAAAGATTTTCCAAACATCACGGGCACCTTGAACCCCTCCATATTCCTCTTCTTGGTGAATAGGATCATCTCCGTCTTCGCTGCGTTTACGAAGAGTCCCAGCTCAGCGCACCATATTTCAATTATGCTACAGGCAGCTTGCATGCACTCACAGACGACGCTGAGGAATTTGCCGGTGACTAAAACCAGCCCATCATCAGCGTACGCCTGGGCATAGAAGCCATTTTCGGAGAGCCGCTCCATGAGGCCGTCCATGACTAGACACCATAGATAACGCGAAAGACAGCTGCCCTGAGGACAGCCTCCCGTCACCCCAACGTCCAGCCCCCGGTCACTAAAGCACAGCAAGACTCTCCTATCATCCAGCATGCTCGCCACCCAACTTATTAGGGACCTAGGCGATCCCCTGTCCTGTAGGGCGGCACAGACCGTATCCGTCCTTGCCCTATCAAAGGCCCCCTCCACATCGAAGAACACAGCTAATGTGCTCTCCCCCTAGTGTTGGCTCCCTTTTCGCATCGCAGTGTGGAGCGCCGTCTCCGTCGATTTCCTCCGCTGGCACGCGTGCTGAATTTTATTGAAGGGGTGATCCCTGAGGATCAAAGAGCTAACCAAATCACGATACTCCCATGCGTGCTGATGATGTACCAGCACGGTTCGAAACTGCAGTTCACGTAAGCAAATAAAAAATCACACAGAGTACAGCAAACAAATAAAGTATATATATATATATATATATATATATATATATATATATATATATATATATATATATATATATATATATATATATATATATATATATATATGCCAAACCGATAACTGTGAGAAATAATGGGCACAGATTTTGATGAAATTTGGTACCTCCCCTTTGTAAGTGGCTTGATAAGTTCGTTATCCAGGAAAATCTGACCAGGTTTTCCGGGAAAATTTTAATTTTGTATCTCCGAAAATATAAAAGATATGGTAACAAAATTTGGTAGTTGGGTTTACGTGATGAAAAGTAAACTATACACCAAAATGTAGATCTCTATATTACAACAACAAAAGTTACAGACATTTAATGAAAAATGTTTGCTGCCAGATCATTTCCATGAACATTCACAACCCTATCGCACTTGCTGCGTCCAGGCTTGTATTTTGTCATATGGTATATCAATAAAACGTTCCTTTGTCGTTTGGAGTGTCCCAAAATTCGAAGACACCCTTAAAGACAGGCCCCGACTGGATTAAAATAAAAAATCTATAACACGTATTATTTGTTTGGAAATTAGCCTTTAAAAATGATTTTTTACAATTACAAGCTGGGTGTTATTTGTAAAGCGAATACAATTTCTTTGCTAAATATGCATTATTATTATAGTCAAACCAAGTATTCAGCGATAAACTTATATTTCAAAGTCTTAATTTTGGTTCATCACTTAATTTCTATGCAATCAAGAATATAGAAGACACATTAATAATTCAGTATTTCCAATCCTTTGCTACTACAACTATGTATATACTTTACTTTGAAGTAGTTACTTCCGTGAAACCCATAAAGAAGCAAAAATCCCTTATTCTGCGTCATTGATCTCTCTGTTGGTTTGTTCATGAATATTTAAACTGTGCTTAAAACTATCCAGTCATCGTAATTTCAGTGCGGATACAGAAAGTAGTCCCGTAAGAGGACTGAGCTTGTTTTAAACACTATATATGAAAGGGTCTCCACGCTTTAGCGCCAGCGTACTAAAGGTATTCAGCTTAACGTTAAAACATTACAGCTAATGCAGTATGTTCTCTTACATTCTGTTAATATACACATCAGAATAATCTAGAGAACAAGTCCAAAAATCTACATATATACCAGTAAAAGCCAAAAATGAACATTGACGTGGAAAGTTATCAATTTAAAAGTTGTTCGAAAAACACATTTAGGAAATTAGATCCCCTGTAATTTAATGATAAAAATAAAGTTATCAAATGTAGTAGGTGGTGGTATAAATTTCAATTTTAAGCAATCTATGCAAAAATACATAATAACATTTCGGGCCGCAGCAAGTGCGTTATAGTAGCGAATTTTCATAAGAATTGTACACTATTATTATACGGCATATTAGTAAAGTTAATACTTTAAACTTACACAGACCTTGAAGATCGATTTTAGAAGTCCTAGTACGCGCACGTTTGAAAAAATATTTCAAAAGTGTTACCATCGATATCTCTCTATTATCAAAAAAATCTTGTGCTGTAACTCCTTTTGAGAAAAATGCCCAAAACTTAATTTTCTATGAAGTTAGAGAATTAAATTTTGCTATATCTTTAGATAGTGTAAGTCTCTTTAAAAGAAACTTGTATTAAATATTTCTTTAAAGTTATACAAAAGATTTCCAGAAGCAAACTTAACTCATATTTAGATAAGTAAGTAACTGCCAAATTATAAGCGTGGCAGTTATTTTTGCTTATTAATCGTCAGTATGATTTCATTTTAGTCAACCTACTAAAACCGGATTTTTCAATATCAACAATAGCAAAATTATAATTTAAGACTCAATGGTGTCAAACTTATTTACGCGTTTCAAACAAAAATGAGATCTTGTTCAAAACGTAGTAAATCTGTGTGCTGTTGTTTCTCCAAATGTCAAAATAAAACATAAAAAACATAAATTCACCGAGCCGGATTCCATCGCGTAACCTTCTGCCTATGAGGCAAGCGGGACGCCTCTCAGCCATCTAGGCATACGTCAAGTAACGTTTTGTTTACATGATACATTAGATCGGCTTCATGCCCGGGATATTATATTCAAAGTATACCTAACAATTAATTACAGAATTAGTAGAATTACCATTGAGACACATTCCACGACTATTTCGGTCTTATATGACGTCTTATGTTTAAGTTTAAAGATAAAAGAAACTATCTTAGAATCATTCTTATAGTGACTTGGCTAGATTTGTTTAAATTTCTACTATATTATGCGACAGCATAATATATCTATGCTGCGCTAAAACTGTGTTTGAGGCTGTCCATAAAGCTACAAATATAGTGTCTTTTAATAATTGATTGAATCTCCCAGTTAAATAACAATCATTTGGCAATTTAATTTTATGTCGTCTGTCATTTTCCATAATTGCGGCCGAGATTTCACGATTGCTGGTTCGGGTAGTATGTTTTCTGCCTGGTATATATTTAGTTCGGTTATCGTTGATGTATGGATTGTACCTGTTGTATGAAACAATTTACGCGTGGTAGTTAACTACTCTGTCTGTCAGGCATTGTACTTTAACCACTAAGTTGTTACAACACATGTCTTTGGGATTTTAGTTTTAATTTGTAAAAAACTCTAAAAATTGTGTACTATATTACTCAAAATTCACAACATTTGCACTATTTTTAGCCAAATGTAAAGTCTCATTTCAGTTACTCTGATACTTACAAAAATATAGCGTTTTCAAACAGTTTTCCCCGATTTTCCACGGGAAAAATTTGAGCATAAAGGCTGATTAACGAACTAGACCTCTATTTTCGCCCAGACAAGATTTTTGCCAAGTTTGATTAAAATCAGTTTAGTATTTTTTGAGTTATCGCTCGGATACCTTTATATATATATATATATATATATATATATATATATATATATATATATATATATATATATATATATATATATATATATATATATATATATAGCTTTTCATTGTGACCTCTCCATTTGCGAATTTTTCTTAATGAAAATTCGCTAATACGCTAAAATGAAAACAGCAGGTGTCAAAATAAATTGAGAACTTTTTATGTTTTGTTTTGTTTTGTAATTTTTACATTATAATGGCTTAATTTAATATTGCTAACGGAAGCTCATTTAAAATTAGATAGTACATAAAACAAAAGTCTTAAAACAGTAAGTGTGTTATGGTAGCGATTTTCATAAAATATATCAAATCCACTTAACTCAATTTTTATAGATCCTACAAATTTGGTGTGTGCTATGTTCTCTATAAAGATCATGACTGTATCAAATTTTATCAACAGAGCATTTTTAGTTTTGACAATTTACATTTTTTCGGAATCAAGTGTAAAATTTTTGTGGAACAACTGGGCAGATTTACCTGGCTAACCAACTAGACCAATCAATTTACAAAATGAACATGTGTGGCAAATTTTATCCAAATGAGTTATTTTTTAGTTACGTATTGATATGCACACACAAACAGTAAGCTGCCATTATCCTATTTTGCAGCTATACCTTCTTAAAATCCTGTTTACCGCGCGCAGAACCTCCATATTCACCGCAGGTCCCGTAGCTTTCTTAGGGGTTGCTTGAAAGGAATTTTTATTGTTTACATTGTTCTTAAGGGTGATTGTATGCATGCAGAAGGGAAGGGACAACCTCCGCGACGAAGCAGCAAACCAAGATTTTTAATTTATGTTGAAATTGTTATCTCATTTTTTTTTTAATATTGTTCCAAAAATGATTTTGAGGTTGCCTTGTTTGTCAGTCTTACATAGTAAGCTGCAATATTTTATCATTTTCAAAAAAGTATAAATACAGTAATCGTAAATAAGAGTTGGAAAGGTGCAGCAAGTATGTTATGGTAGAAAATTTTCGTAAAAATATTTCAAATCCGATAGCTCAATAAATTTCCCATTAAGCTAGAATCTTCAATCTTGAACCATAGTAACACCTATGTAAACACACCGTGGGTACTAAATTAAAGAAAAATAACATAATCAGCTTCCCAGACAAATTTGTTTTAAAAAACCTTTTTTGTTGTTTATTGTTTGCAAAAACTGGATGGGTTGACTAAAACAAAACCATCCAAGCAATTAATAAGAAAAAATACCTGCCATATTTGTAATTTGGCAGGTACATTCCCTTTGTAAATAAATATTTTTTTAAAGCTTTTGTCTTCTTCTTCTTTGGATGCCATCCCCACTAATGGAGGTTAGCGACTACAACAGCAAACTCCTCTCTATCCTCCGCCGCTCTCATCAAGTCCTCAAAGCCCAGACCTGTCCAATATCTTATGTTTCTCAGCCATGGCAGTTTCTTTCTGCCTATACTGATTTTCCCCTTTAGTTTACCTTTAATTATGAGCTGGGGGATATAATATTTGGGATTGCGCAATAAGTGGCCCAGATATGCTGTCTTCCTCCGCTTGACAACCTGGAGAAGCTCTCTGTTTCTGTTCACTCTGCGTAAAACCTCTATTTCGCACTCTTGCTGTCCATGGTATTTTTAGTATGCGCCGATAGACCCACATCTCGAAAGCTTCCAGTTTATTCATGCTCGTTATTTTTAAGGTCCATGTCTATACTCCATACAGAAGGACTGACCATATGTAGTATTTTGCTATACTTAACGTTAGGTTTATGTCGAGATGCGAATCACAAAGAAGGCTACGTATTTTTGTAAAGTTGCTTTTGGCTTGTGCAATTCTGGAATTTTTTTTCTGGGTTTAATTGGCTGTCTATCCAGCATCACAAGTATTTATAATGTAATATGTTATTATTTATAATGAAGGGTATAGGTAAAATCTGTCTCCTCTGCATTACCATTATTTTCGTTTTCCTTTCGTTGATCCACATTCCAAATTCCGAACATGTCTCATTTAGCTGATCTAGAATAAGAAAGAGCTTTTGTTACTTTAATTAAATTTGTAACACTTTTTTTTTAATTCACTTAGATATTATATCTAAGACCAAATTTTAATCTTTTAACACCATATAAAATATAAATTTTTCAAACAATCGCTAACTTGGACTTTAAAACCGACCTCCAAGGTCCATTTAAATTTAAAGAATTAGTTTTAATCATATATCTTACTAATAGTGTACAATTCTTATGAAAATTCACTACCATAACGCACCAGCTGCGTCCCGAACTTTTTATATTATAAATAAATAAATAAATAAATATACACCACAAGTATACACCACAAGTCCAATTTGACGTCATGTGTAGCCATTTTAGTGAATTTTCTTAAAAAAAAATCACTAATGAGGAGATCCCGACTTTTGAATTTTTAAAAAATTTCTTCAAATGAGCGCTAATTAAGCCCCCCAGAACACATATCCGGGGTCAGTTTCAATTTTTATATGTTTATATATATATATATATATATATATATATATATATATATATATATATATATATATATATATATATATATATATATATATATATATATATGTATGTATCACACCGATAACTCAAAAAATAATGGGCCGATTTTGTTTAAATTTGGTGAATAAATTCCTTTTGCAAATGGCTTGAATAAGTTCGTTAGCCAGGAAAATCTGCCAGTTTTTTCCCGGAAAATTTTGTGTTTTCTTTTGAAAAAATTTTATATCTCCGGAATTAACAAAGTAAGGGCAAATTTGGTACACGGGTTTACGTTCTTATATGTAAGTTACCTACCAAAATTTAGCCCTGTAGCTCAAAATACAAAAAAGTTATAGGCAATTAAAGAAAAATAAATTGGGGTTTTCCTCAAAACGTCAAAGTTGCGATTTAAAACGTCAAAATCAGCCACATTTAGGAAAAGAACTTGAATCTAATACGGGCTATGGAAATAAAATGTCTCAAGAAGAATGTTTTACAAACCCTGAAGTCTTAGTTTCAACAGTCATTGTCCTTCATTTTACTAAAATATTTCCAGAAAATTCATTTCAAATAGACCCTTTCTCTGATGCTTGGCAGTAGCCTTAGCTATAGAGTTTATCGTTTAATGTATATAATTTTTGTCGAATTTTCGTAAAAAATCAATAAAGCTCAATATAGCCGTAATTATAAAAGATATGAAAAAAATTTGTATATATTAATTATAGGGTGTCTTGAGCTACATTTGAAAAAAATATTTCTACAATCACAGGGTGGCCCATAAGTCGTTGGTGATACAATTTTTTTTTAAATCAAACACGCCTTATGTTATTGAATTTTTCATCGAAATATAATGCATGTTTGTAAGAAAAAAATTCTGGACGCAGCAAGTGCGTTATGGTAGCGAACTTTATTTGTTTATGTAGAAATCATTGTTTGTGAAATTTTTGTAAAATTTTGGTAATTAGTACCTAATGTTTAATGAGTTATTGTAAAAAAGATGTTTTTGGATTTTCGCAAAAAAGTTGTTTACAATTTTTTTGTAAGTTTTCTCGAAAAGCTTTTTGTAAATAATTATATCTTGGTAGGTGGCTAAATACCTTGAAGAAGTTTGTTGGCCAGGAAAATCGGGTCAGTTTTTCGGATATATTTTAAGTTAGTTTTCGAAAAATACTTGCCCTTTTCCAACAACAAAGTTATTTTGATAAAATGTGGTACATTGTTCCCACTATAGAGGTTATACTGGTTATAAAAACCATTTTTATGAAAATTCACTACCATAACGCACTTGCTGCGTCCCAAGTTTTTTTCAATAAAGAATAGTAAAGTATAGTATTAATTGAGATTTTATCCTGTCAAATGTCTCTCAATTAATAAATAAATAAATTTTTGTTTTAACTAACATTATTTCGTAAACGGCACAATAGTTGAATACCTCGTATTTTTTAAATTTCATTGTCATTTTGATATAAAAATTAAAATATAATACTCATATACATCTTAATGTTGGCTGTATGCCTGGTCTGAGTCTAACTAAATATGTATAAATGTGTGTTCATCAAGGGTGATGTGACCAAAAGTACAAGAGTAGAAGTTAAGCTGGGCGGTAGTAAATCTTGGAGATTATATGAGGTGTAGCAGCGGCCTTCCCCTGTTTTAATTCTTGTTAATACTCCGGTTGTGGTTAGAAGCGGGTCAGAGTTAGTCACTTTGTATAATTCAGATAATTATATAGCTTTAGCTAACATGAATAGCTGGCTTCCTCCTTGCATATCTTATAAGGCTGTACCAAAACGAAGATTTATTATGTCCTACATTGACACTGACTTCACAAACCAAATATTTAATTACATTACGTTACAAGATTTAGCCTGTGTGCATGCTGGAAGCTTTATCCTTTGTGCACAGTGTTTTATCTCCACTCCGGCAACGTCTGTTATGTATTAAGCAAATTATTTACTTATCAAGTGTAGCTTTAGAAGATTTGCGCAGCTGCCTGCTAAATATAAAGTAAAGTAAAAGTTTATATAGCTTTTACAAAAATATGTCAGTTTTTCTTTAGTGAAATCTAACACCCAAAAATTGTCCTATAATAATGGGCCCAAAACCTGTCTGAGGTACTTGTTTAGAAATATTCACAGTGATGTGTTGCTACCGTCGTTGCATTATAATAGCGACATCGTCTTATTTCAGCAGTCGCAGCTCTCATCTCTAGCAGTTTATAATTATTTTTTTTTTTTAGTTTCTGCATTTCATTTTGGCTAAATTTCACAAAAGGCCTAAACTTACATTTGTCTAACACATTCTATAAATGACGCAAAATTTTAAAAAATTGATTGAAATATCTTTAATGGATAAAAGTGCTGTATGTATTAGTGTACCCGCATCTTCCTTAATGACTTTAACCTAGCGTCGCTCACCTGGGGTAAATATTACCCCAGGCAATTTTAAACCGCTGGAACCTCCAAGTCTATATTTTTCAACAACACACCACGAGGGCTTACAGTCTAAATACTATCCTACCATGGGTGTCGACAAGGAAGAAAGATACTTGTTAATTCTGGACTTGTAGGTTTGGAGGTGCGGAGGAGAAGGAAAAACATGTGCCGGAAAGGAATTCCACAACTAGGAAGTCCTCGGGATAAAAGAGCTGGCATAACAAGATGTTCTATGTATGGTGACCTGGACAGTAAAAGGGTGCATTCGCTCTGTTCCCCTGATAGATCTGTTGGGGGCAGCAGGTGGAAGAACTATGGAAGAAAGCTCCTCTGAGCAGTGCCCGTGCAGATATCTATAAAAGAGAGAAAGAGAGGTCACCAACGGCACGCCGGTGGGTAAGAGATAACAGCCTTTGGGTGTGGGTAGGGTCACTGATGAGACGTATAACTCTCTTCTGAATGGAGTCCTGTATAGCGAGTGTAGAAGCGCCAGCGGCACCCCAGATGTGGGAGCAGTATTCGAGGTTTTGCCTTATTTGTGAAGTATATAAGGTATGGAGATAAGCTGGTGAAAAGTATTAGCGAACCCCGAAGAGGAAACCTAATTTCTTAGCATCCGCTTCTGCAATTGATGTGACATGTTGGTGCCAATTGAGATTTCGATCCACAGAAATGCCAACAAGTGAAAAGGACTCATTACTTTGAATATCTTGGTTGTTCATTGTGATGGGTCTAGGGCTGGTGTATCTCTTATGAGATAGAAAGCAAGACTGAGATTTGGTGGAGTTGAATTGTACAAGATTTCTACTTCCCCGGTCTAATATTTTTTGGAGATCCAGAGAGACAGAACCCTCCATGAGTCTGCCATGCTCATCTAATTGGGCTAAGGAGACAGGCTAAGAATATTATATATTTAAGTGGAGGGTGCTGTCGTCCGCGTAACTGTTAACTGGGTTGGATGTGCTAGAGAGAAGGTCATTGATGTGGAGAGGAAACAAAGTGGGGGCTACAGCTGAACCTTGAGGAACTCCTGCGTTAATTGGATACAGTTAAGAGGAATGGCCATCCACGACAACACAAATGCTCCGGTTGGAGAGAAAATTTGCTGTCCAGGTACAAAGTTTTGGTGGTAGGCCATAGTCCGGAAGTTTATTAAGCAGTGCTGCGTGCCAGACCTGGTCGAATGCTTTGGATATGTCTGGAGCGACAATCTGGGATTCACCTTCTCAAATCAGTGTCGAGATGGCACATAACGTAGTTGCATCGTAGCTTTCCTGTGTTTTGTACTACAGACTGTTAAATTTCCTGGGGGTTATATTTACCCCACGTTGCCGTTTGTGTTACAGTCTTTGCATTGACTAAAGTAAAATCGACTGTTTAGGCGTTGATGCGATAAAGTGTATTCTTTGCAAGGTCTCGCTTTAATAAGTATGAAGAACAGCAGCAAATACTTTTGGAGCTGTGGGCTGCTATTGATAACATTCCATCGCCAGAACATTCAGAAAGTGGAGGTGAAATTGATCATGTCAGTGAGAGCAATCATAACTCTGCCTCGAAACAAGACATAAGTGAAAGTAGTATGGATAGTACTCAAGTTGATGAAAACGACCCTGGAAATGAAATCAATTGTGGCAATGAAGACAGTTCTGCAAACAGAAAATGTTTCCTTGCTAAGAATAAAACTACAAAATGGTTAGCTGTTCCGCCAAAAAATTGCAGGACACGTGCCGAAAACATAGTTGCTTACCTAACCATGTGTCAGAGCATATGCTAAGAATGCAAAAAGGGTTTTGGAATGTTGATTATTATTCATCGATACTGAAATATTGAAAGATAATATTAGACATACGAACATAAAAATAAATAAGAAAGCGACTGCATATACAGATAAGAAATTTGTTTCTTACACTAGCCTAGCTGAAATCAAGGCTGTATTTGGACTGTCATAGCCATATAGCTGACTTTTACAGATCCAGTAGGCAGATTTTGGAAGACATGGAAATCAGATGGAACCGATGTTGATATTTTTCGAACCGCAATGTCTTATAAAAGATTTTCCCTTTTGTTAAGTTGCATCAGATTCCATAATATATAAACTCTAGAGGAAAGAAGGCGAATCTATAAATTGGCTCCAATCCGTGCCGTGTTTGATAAATTTGTTGAAAACTGCAAATAAGCCTATTCCCCAGGAATGTACCTCACTATAGACGATAAGCTGGAGTCATTCAGAGGGCGGTGTTCCTTCCGGCAATACATCCCCAATAAGCCTGCGAAATATGGGCTAATAGTACATGCTAAATCGATGCTAAATCCTTGTATGTTGTAACCTTGGAAGTCTACGTTGGACAACAGCCAGATGGGCCTTACAAATTGAGTAATCGTTCTCATGATATAGTGAAGTGCGTGGTGTAGCCTGTATCTGGTACTAATCGGAATATTACTCGCGATTATTGGTACACAAGTGTAGATCTATTTACTGATCTCTTGAAAAATAATAAACTGACGGCAGTCGGTACCATGAAAAAATATAAAATGGAAGTTCCAACCAAATTTTTAAATTCAGGAGGAAAAGAACTGTATTCAAGTTTGTTTGGCTTTGAAAAAAATGCAACTCTCGTTTCATATACGCCTAAGAAGAATAAAGTAGTGTTGCTGTTGTCCACATTACATCATGACAATACCATCGATGATGAAAATGCAAAAAAATTAGCCGAAATAATTTCGTTCTATAACTTCACAAAATGTGGTGTAGATGTGGTACACAAACTTTCTACTTCATACAGTGTGTGTGCCGTAGATCAAGGAGATGGCGTCTTAAGTGGGCTCCACATTCGCGGCGTGAAGTCACGTTCGCGTTCGTGCTCCGCGAGCCCTTTGTCGCGGTACAGAAAACTTACGCGGGCTCCACATTCACGACGTTCGCGTTCGTGTCCGCAGTTCCTTTGTTGCGGGACAGAAAACCGACATCGGACGGAGAACACCGCGACGCGCGAACGTGAACCACGAAAACTACGCGAAAACCTCCACACTCACAATCGCGGCCTTCTCTCCGCGAATGTAAAGCCCGCTTTACGTTATTTAATGCAGGAATAAATGCGCAAGTTATATACAGAACAAATAATAACGACTACCAAACGAAAAGGAGAGAGTTCTTTTTGAAGCAACTTGGACTGGAACTTCTACGCGAGCACATCCTAACGCGTCAAGAAAATCGCAGACTTTCTAGGGAATTGAGAATAAAAATGAGGGAAGTTGCTGGCGAGACCTCTGAGCCTCCCTCCAAATTATGAAGTGCTACGGCAGCTGCTCAATTTGTCCAAGGAAGATTGATAAGAAAACAAGACATTCTTGTCAAAAGTGCCAGAACCATGTGTGTCTAGATCATGCTACAATAATATGTAGCAATTGTGACCGAGAAGACTCCGAAGAAAATTAGTGGTTTTTCAAAGCGTTCAGTTTTGTTGTCAAGCGTCGAGAGAGATTTCCAATGTAAATTTTCATTTTCAGGGACTTTTTTCGAATACCAAATGAACAATTTTAAACCTCATTGGGTCAAAATTTGTATTTTTGATTTTTTTAATATATACATGTTTTTTTCATATGAAATTTTTCATTGAAGCATTCATGTTTTAGTGTTTTTCTTTGAATAAATTTATTTTTGGTAGTAATTGATTTTTCTCGTTTAAAATAAGTTGAAGAATGGTTTTTCCCTTATGGAACAGATGAAAAAGTTTTATTAATTTTTTTATTTAGAAATAACGACTGGGGTTATATTTACCCAACGTTGTCGTTTTTGTTTCAATATTCAACCGACGCCGAGTTAAATTAGCTAAAGATATTTTTATTAAAAGGTACACACTCTATTTTCGTCTCGTCGTTGTTGAAAGGCAATATTCTAAAATTGCATGGTGCATACTTCAGCTAATATAGTTTGTGGAAGCAGCATTAATATGAGGAATGTAGAAAGCTGCATATACAGCTATACCTAGCAGCAATGTAGGCCATGACACCCATCTTACCTGAGCTTAGTAAAACATTGATAGGTTAGGTTATGTGAGATAGCTTCTTCAAATATGCAGTAAATTAAATTCTTCCGTTGCGAAAAGGCGTATTTTTCAAAACAGAAATAAAATGACACGTAAACGGAATTATTGGAAGAAATTTTAATTAAATTGTCTAACCCGGATTAAATCTCAGAGATTTGTTTATTGTAAATATCGAATTCAACAAACGGTTAGGGAAGCATTGTTAATTTTGACACATTTGTACTTTATTTATTGTTAATTTTACAAGTGATTATTTTATTTTTATGACATTAAAACGTCTAATACACATAGGTACTTGGTTTTTATTTCATTTTCTATGTCCTATAATATATGAAAACCGTGAAATGTTTTAATATTCCGGTTTATTTTGTTAAATAATATAATCTAGCTTTACGAAATTAAATATCTATAAAAATAATGGTTTATAAATTACCAATATCGTTTAACAATTTGATAGATTTCTTATGTATACTTATTTCTATATCATGTTGATTTTTGGACTATTTAATATATATATATATATATATATATATATATATATATATATATATATATATATATATATATATATATATATATATATATATATATATATATATATATATATATATATATATATACCGGGTGGTCCTCCGGGAGGTCCCACGATCGATTGCGGGAAAACTATCAATAGAAAAAACCTGAAAATTTGATATTACACTAAAGTCGTTGGGGGCCACAGGTTAAAAATATTTTCAAGATGGAGGCACTTTCGGTTATACCGGAAGTAGATGTCGATTCGCTTATTTTAAATGGAACACCCTATATTTTATTGCAGTCTCGGATGCTACAATAAATTCTGAACACCTTTTGTAAATAATGTTCTATACCTATCATCAACCGTCCAGAAAATATTTAGACTTTAAGATAAAATTTGACATTTACATACATTTCATAAAGATACCGATATTTTTATAATAACAAAATATTTCGTTACGATTCTTAGAATTATTTTGAAAAATATTTCACTTCATCTATTTCCACATCTAGACTAATGATAGAGTATACAGGGTGTCCAAAAAAAGATCTTGAAGTTTGCAATGAGAAATTGCGAAAATCTCGCGATTTTCAAATTGGAACCCCCTTTTTTTATAACAGGATCGTGTTAAGCTCAAAAAATCACTGATACTTTGTATGTAATTACCTATACCCAAATGAAACGGTTTTCATTTTATTTTGAAAAAACTCATTTCAAAGCCAGATATTTTGATAAATTTCCTACCATAAGCGTTAGACATGGAAAATAAATTACCGAGTGTGTTTCTATGGAAACTTTGACAGTTTGTTGATTAACTAGCTAATAATGGCATGGTTAAATTACACACACGAAGATTATTTTAATTTATTTACTATTTATGGATAATGTAATAAAGTAATTTCGCGAACGTGTGATACATTTGCTGATAGATATCAATATAAACAGAAACCGTCACGTAAAACCCTCAAACGAACAGTAGACAATTTCAAAAACTGCGGATCTGTCAAGAAAAAGGTGCATATGGCTAAACCCGTTGTTAACAACGAACAAATTGAGACAGCAATTTTGGGATATTTTGCCGCATACCCTAAAAAGTCAACGAGGCAAGTAGCACTGGAGCACTGCGAATTTTACGTAAACATAAGTTCCATCCTTATGCTTTTTCAGTTGTGCAACATTTGAAGGAAACTGATTTTTCCAGAAGGGTGGAATTCTGTGAATTTATTTTAATGCGATTCCAAGAAAACGAGCTGTTTTTAGATAACATCATATGGACGGAAGAAGCAAAATTTTCGTCGTAATTCTCATTATTGGAGTGACACAAATGTTCATCCTTCTAGGGAAGGACATTTTCAGGAAAGCTGGCAGTTTAATGTTTATTGTGCTATAAGGAATGACGGCGTCGTTGCCCTAGAAATATACGACCATAATTTGAATGGTGAGATTTAATCCGAAATTCATAAAATACGTTGTTTATTATTATTTATTTATTTGTAGGTGAGCGTTATTAAGAAATTTTGCAAAATTTGGAAGTAACTTATTTGGACAACCTTCCTTTGAATGAATATAGGCAAATATGTTACCAACATGATGGGGCCCCTCCTCATAATGGTTACCTGGTTAACAATCTTTTACAATCTCTATTTGATGACCAATGGATTGCCAACAATGGGCCACACCTTTGGCCGCCTCGATCGCCTGACTTATCTGTTTTCGATTTTTTATATGGGGTACTATAAAAAATAAAATCTACAACACTGCAGTTTCTACTAAAGAAGACTGCATGCAGTGGGTTCGCGAATCATTTCGTGAATTGGATCCGGATTAGATAAGGTTATATGGCAAAATACCTAAAAATTGCTGTCTCAATTTGTTCGTTGTTAACAACGGGTTTAGCCCTATGCATATTTTTCTTGACAGATCCGCAGTTTTTGAAATTGTCTATTATTCGTTTGAGGGTTTCATGTGACGGTTTCTGTTTATCTGGATATCTATCAGCAAATGTATCACACGTTCGCGAAATTACTTTATTACATTGTCCATAAATAGTAAATAAATTTAAATAATCTTCGTGTGTGTAATTTAACCATGCCATTATTAGCTAGTTAATCAACAAACTGTCACAGTTTCGATAGAAATACATTCGACAATTTATTTTCCATTGCTAACGCCTATGGTAGGAAATTTATTAAAATATCAGGCTGTAAAATGAGTTTTTTCAAAATAAAATGAAAACCGTTTAATTTAGGTATAGGTAATTACATACAAAGTGTCAGTGATTTTTTGAGTTTAACACGATAGTGTTATAAAAAAAGGTGGTTCCGATTTGAAAATCGCGAGATTTTCGCAATTTCTCATTGCAAACTTCAAGAATTTTCTTTGGACACTCTGTATACTCTATCATTAGGATCAATGTGGAAATAGATGAAGTGAAATATCTTTCAAGATAATTCTAAAATCGTAACGAAATATGTTCCTATTATAAAAATATCGGTATCTTTATGACTGGCCGTAAATGTCAAATTTTATCTTAAAATCTAAATATCTTCTGGGCGGTTGATGATAGGTATAAAACATTATTTATAAAAAGTGTTCAGAATTCATTGTAGCATCCGAGACTGCAATTAAATATAGGGTATTCAATTTAACATAAACGAATCGACATCTACTTCCGGTATAACCGGAAGTTCCGCCATCTTGTAAATATTTTAAACCTGTGGCCCCCAACGACTTTAGTGTAATATCCAATTTTTAGGTTTTTCCTATTGATAGTTTTCCCGCAATCGATCGTGGGACTTCCCGGAGGACCATATTGTATATATATATATATATATATATATATATATATATATATATATATATATATATATATATATATATCAATAAGTATTATTTCAATGCAGAGTACCTAGCGTTGGTCCTTCATAGTAGAACTAGTGGGCCACCTAAAATTGAGCACTTGATATAAGTGCCTGAGAAATGCAGATTTGATATTGAAATCAAGTAACTCTTCCAGGTATGTCTACTCGAAAAATTGCTAAGGCTTTGAATGTAAGTGATGGTACTGTATGGCACATTCTTAGGGACAATTTGTTGTATCCATACCACATACAACGCGTTCAAGCACTTCTACGTGCTGATTTCCCTCCATGTATTGCACTCTGTCAGTGGCTTTTGCGCAAAATGGTTCAAATCCCTCAACTACTTATGGAGATTCTGTTTACAGATGAAGCGAGTTTTCACGAACTGCAATAAGGAATTTTCATAAGAACCATATATGGTGTGATGAAAATCCACATGAAATATTTGAAGATCGTTTTCAACATGAGTTCTCGTTAAACGTTTGGATGGAAATTGTGGGTGCCTGCTTAATTAGACCGCTATTTCTACCAGGAAGACTTACCGGAGAGTTGTACCGGAACTTTTTGGAACACACGCTCCCTGGATTTCTGGATTATGTACCATTGTCAATAAGAAATGCAATGTACGATGCGCACCAGCGCATTCTAGTCAGGTTGCACGTGATTTGTTAACACAAACATACGGAAATCGCTGAATTGGCCGAGGTGGACCTCACACATGGCCTGGACGATCGCAGGAATTAAACCCAGTGGATTTTTTCCTCTGGGGTTAGGGGTCACCTGAAGTCCCTGGTTTACACTACTCCACAGGAAAATGTGGAGGACCTAAGAAATCGAATCATTGCTGGGTGTAACTTAATTAAATCTGACCCTGCTGTTTTCAAGAGAGTTCTCCGGTCAATGAGGAGACGCTTGGATTCCTGCATCAGAGCTGGAGGTGGCCACTTTCAACGGTTTTTTAAATTTTCTGTATAATAAATGGACGTGTGATAAAAAGGTTTTTATTTTTTATCGTGTAAACGTTTCGAGATACGGGGAAATTTCAAGAGACAAGAAACTTGTAATTTTGGTTTCCTTATCTCAAAGTAATATACAAATCATATTGCAGTCAGTGGTGAACATTTTGTCACTAATTTTTGTTGAGGTGTGCCCACTAACGCCAATGGACTAAACAATCTGTATCTAATTAGCGGCAAATTAGACCATTATTTATACAAACAACGCTGCCAAATTTCAAAATAATCGGTGAGGAGATATTTAAATTATTTTGAAAAAATCGTTATTTTACAAAAAAATTGAACACCTTGTATCTTGGAAACAATACAATTTTAGTACCTATGTTTATGGGAACTTTTTTCATAAAATTATATATATATATATATATATATATATATATATATATATATATATATATATATATATATATATATATATATATATATATATATATATATATATATATATTAAATATCCAAGATTTTTTAAATGCAGCCAATTTTACGTTAACTGCATACAGGTGATATTTTGTTAACAGTGGCGTCTCCTGACCAAAAAGTTCGGGTGTGCGGTAACGAGTTGCTGATAGTGGTGGTTTTAGAAATTATGAACACTAAATCCACATACATATATTGTACCTATATGGGAATAATACGTAGATAAATAAATTAATCTCCCACCGCAACACTAACAAATTAAAAAGTCACTTAAAACTTTAAAACACGAAAAGAACATTGAATTATTATACAACCTCTTCTCTTCACACAAATTTGTGTTAGTGTTAGCACCGTCCGGAAAGGGGTGAAAACTGAAAACATTAAAAGTAGTTCAATGTTAATATGGTACTAAATAATAAAATGTGTAAAAAGCCTGGACGCAGCAAGTGCGTTATGGTAGTGAATTTTCATAGAAATAATCTGGCACAAAATATTTTATTATAACTTTTTTTCTTGTAACATAGAAATCTAAATTTTGGTGTATAGTTTACTTTTAATGTCGTTAACCAACCTACAAAATTTGGTTATCATATCTTTTTCGAATGGAAACTCAAAATTTTCCCAGTAAACCTCGTCCGATTTTCCTGACTAACGAACTTATTCAAGTCATTTATAAAAGGAAGCTACATGCCAAATGTTATCAAAATCGTCCGATTATTTTTTGAGTTATCGGTGTGATACATACATATATATATATATATATATATATATATATATATATATATATATATATATATATATATATATATATATATATATATATATATATATATATAGAAACATATAAAAATTGAAACTGACCCCAGATATGGGTTCTAGGGGTCCTAGTTCGCGCTCATTTGCAAAAATTCTTTCAAAATTCAAAAATCAGGATCCTACCATTAGTGATTTTTTTCTACGAAAATTCACTTAAATGTATTATAGTCTTTGCTTCTAGAATACTGTGGTCTTTGCAAGCCCAGTCGTAATGCTCGTAAATAATGCTATCACAACGTTGGTTAGACCGGCGTTCCTTTCATTTGTCTTGAGCGATATTTTTACAGCTCACTGCAGTGTTAAAATCAATGGAGTTTTCCTCACTATTTTAAACACGTGGGTGGGGGACTGCATTGTATATCAATATACCTCCATCGACTGAAGTTGTTCGGAAATATTAACGCACACCTAACCCGAATTCATTCCCCGTTGCTATTGACCTACTCATATTCTCTGAATATGTTTGAAGATGTGGTACCTACTTCATTCCAAGTCACTATTAACCGACTATTTATGAAATCAAATAAGTAAATTAAATCGATTTTCATAAAATATGTAGTGTATTAAGACTAAGGGAAAAACAAATAAAACATATTTAGCTGTGCACATTTTGATTATATTTTCGGGTGTACGGCGCACATCTAGCTCACTAGGAAAAATCGCCACTGTTTGTTAAATACATGCAAGTTAAAAAGGGGAGTATGAAATTTAAAAGAGTGGAGAGAAAGGGTTTTAGGTGAGTAGACCGTATGATCTTTACTGGGTCGGTAGCTTTATTTAGATATAACATACATGGAATAAGGGCTCTCAGGTAATGTTTATTCCCATGACAACGTAGGAAAACAAGCCATTTATATACGGTAAACAGACAAATTAAATACTCCAAACTTTATTAAGAGGGTACCCTGATTTTCTTTATTACTCAAGGTACTGTAAAATTGCAAATTTAATAAATTAAAACAAAAATATCATATAATGGCTGTACGCATGTTTAGCGATTTTAATTTTCAGTGCTTGTTTCATGTTCTTAATTAAAATTTAATGTTCTTGATTAAAATTTGATGTATGTCTTAGAACGGCTATTTTTTGGTTTCTTAATAAAATATTATTATACAGAAGATAGTTTTTATAGTATATGTATGACAAAAATCAATCCATAGATAACAGAAATAATTGATAAGCACAATTTGGCGAACTCAATTCATCACAATACAGTTTCTACACCCGACGATCGTTTCGCTAATAAAGCTAAAGTCATCAAGGATATGAATAAACAGTTTATTCATCGCCCTTGATGACGCCAGATTTGTTAGCGAAACGATCCTCGGGTCTAAAAACTGTATTGTGATGAATTGGGTTCTCCAACAACTGGTCTATGCAGCGGAACTGCACAATGAGAATCAATTTTGTGAAAGGCTTATGCCGCAGGTGAAATTGAAAACGAACAATATTTTGCTCTAGTTTATAATCCATTAGTCTTACGTTTCGCCAAGATTGTATCGTTGCTGGCGATGGACTTTTAAAACAATTATTATGAGGTGAAGTAATTCTTTTGATTCCTTTTTTTATACTTCAACAACACACCACGAGTGCCTACAGCCTAAATACTATCGTACCATGGGTGCCGACAAGGAGGAAAGTGGCAACTTGTTAATTCTGGACTTGAAGGTTTGGAGGTTCGGAGGAGAAGGAAAAACATGTGCCGGCAAGGACTTCCACAACTTGGAAGTCCTCTGGAAAAAAGTTCGGGCATAACGAGATGTTCTATGTCTGGTGAACTGGACAGTAAAAGGGTGCATTCGCTCTGCCCCTGGTAGATCTGTTGGGGCAGCAGGTGGAGGAACTATGGAAGAAAGCTCCCCTGAGTAGTTCCCGTGCAGATATGTATAAATGAGAGAGAGAGAGAGGTCACCAATGGCGCGTCGGTGGGCAAGGGATGTCAGCCTTTGGGTGAGGGTAGGGTCACTGATGAGACCTATAGCTCTCTTCCGAATGGAGTCGAGGATAGCGAGTGTAGAAGCGGCTGCGGCACCCCAGATCTGGGAGCAGTATTCGAGGTTTGGCCTTATTTGTGAAGTATATAAGGTATAGAGATTAGCTGGTGAAAAGTATTTGCGAGCCCGGAAGAGAAAACCTAATTTCTTAGCAGCCGCTTCTGCAATTGATGTGACATGTTGTTGCCAATTGAGATTTTGATTCACAGAAATTCCAACAAGTGAAAAGGATTCATTACTTTGAATAACTTGGTTGTTCATTGTGATGGGTCTAGAGCTGATGTATCTCTTATGAGATAGAAAGCAAGACTGAGATTTGGTGGGGTTGAATTGTAGAAGATTTCTACTTCCCCAGTCTAATATTTTTCGGAGATCCACAGAGACAGAACCCTCCATGAGTCTGCGATCCTCATATAATTGGGCTACAGAGACAGGCTTAGAATATTGTATATTTGAGTGGAGGGTGCTGTCGTCCGCGTAACTGTGAACTGGGTTAAATGTGCTAAAGAGGAGGTCATTGATGTGGAGAAGAAACAAAGTAGGGGCTAAAGCTGAACCTTGAGGAACTCCTGCATTAATTGGATACAGTTTAGAGGAATGGCCATCCACGACAACAGAGATGCTCCGGTTGGAGAGGAAATTTGCTGTCCAGGTACAGAGTTTTGGTGGTAGGCCACAATTATCAAGCAGCGCTGCGTGCCAGACTTGGTCGAATGCTTCCTGTGTAATGGTCCAGTGATTAAATGAAATTTTGTTATGGGCCACTAACTAATCTTTCAAAAGTTTGAACCACAATATTTCCGAAACAGAGGCCGATCTGAAAACATGTTATTGTTCATTTTAGTGATTTATCTTAAGAAAATTTACTAATGAGGAGATCCCGACTTTTGAATTTTAAAAAAGTTTCTTGAAATGACCGCAAACTAGGCCCTAGTACCAATGTATAGTGTCATTTTCAATTTTTATATGTTTATATATATATATATATATATATATATATATATATATATATATATATATATATATATATATATATATATATATGTATGTATCACACCGATAACTCAAAAAATGATGGTCCGATTTTGATCAAATTTGGCACGTACCTTCCTTTTGAAAGTGGCTTCGAAAAGTTTGTTAGTCAGAAAAATCGACTCAAGTTTTCCCGGAAAAATTTTGTGTTTTCTTTCGAAAAAATTTATATCTCCGGAAATAACAGAGTAATGACAACATAATTTGGTACGCTGGTTTCTGTCCTATGTACCAAAATTGAGATCTTTACCTTAAAAGCCAAAAAAGTTATAGGTAAATTAATTTTTAATTAATTAAATCTGATAAAAGCAAGTTAGAACATCACAATTAATTGATTACGAATGTAAGTGAAAAATACTGCAGGAAATGACCAACAAGCTCCTAGATATGTGTCTAAGTCGTAATTTTCCTTGATTTCGTTAAAATATGAGCAAAAAATCCATTGTAAATCAAAATGGTTTTGTGTAAATTATAAAACGTTGAACAGTTAACATGTATTATGGGATACACCTGCTAGTAAACACATGTCGAGCGTAGCTCAGTGGCAAGTCTCTGTACATCGCATAATCGACTCCTGCATGACGAGTTCTAATCCGAGTAATGACTTTACTTTTTATCAATGTTTTTTAGTCTCATTTCACTTTACCGTTATCTAACCAGATTGTTGTTATCCCCGTGAATTTTTTAGCGAGTTTTTGTGAAAAAATTATTTAACAAAGAAGATATGAAAACTTTTAAAACTTAATTCAATTTCATATCTGGTTGTTTTTTCTTGCTCTAATTTAGTGAAACCGTTCCATATTCAATACAGTCGAAGACTTTTCTTGTGGCTTCACAGGTGCTTGTTTTAGTGAATTTTCTTTAAAAAAATCACTAGCGAGAAGATCCCAACTTATTTCTTCAAATTAGCGCGAACTAGGCCCCCCTAGAACCGATATCCAGGGACAGTTTCAATTATATATATATATATATATATATATATATATATATATATATATATATATATATATATATATATATATATATATATATATAAAGGGTGCATAATTTACCAAAATTAAGGTCTACAAGTTTTAAGACAAAAAAGGCATTTAAAGAAAAAAAATTGGGGTTTTCCTCAAAACGTAAAAACTCGCGATTGAAACGTCTAAATTGGCCACATTTAGGCAAAGAACCTGAAAGAAATACGTATTATGTAAAGAGTGTTCTGCAAACCCTTAAGTTTCAGCTTCAACCATCATTGCTCTTCATTTTCATAAAATATTTCCAGAAAATTTATTTCAAATAGACACTCTCTCTGATGCCTTGGAATTAGGACACCGCCGCTTTTGAACTCTAAAAAGATTTTTTCAAATGAGAGAAAACTAGTCCCCCTAGAATCCATATCCGGGTTTACCTTCTGTTTACATATATACAGGGTGACGCATTTCTACGGTAAACCTCAATATAATTCTTATTATGCAAGATACGAGAAAAAATTGTATACGTTACTTATAGAGTGTCTTAAGCTGCATCTTATAAAATTATTTTGACAATCACAGGCTGGTCCATAAGTCGGTGATACCTACAATTTTTTTGAACATCCTTATTATCATTTTTGCATTTTTCATTGAAATATGATGCACCTTTATAAAAAATTCGAGATGCAGTAAGTGTATATATATATATATATATATATATATATATATATATATATATATATATATATATATATATAATAACCCAATTTGCTATAAACCTAAGCTTCGTCGGCTAGGAAACGAGTTTTCTCGGAAACATGTTAAGTTTATTTTCGGAAATTTTGTGTAAATTTTCAAACAAGTTATTTTAACAAAATATGGTACCTTGTTTCTACTATATAGGTAATAACGGTGACCAAATTGATTGCTGCTTGCATTAGACATATTTGCTATTAAAAATATTTTTATGAAAATTCACTTCCCTAACGCACTTGCTGCGTGTAGACTTTTTTCGCTTATAATTCAATTTGGAACCCGAATTTTTCACCTTCTGGTATAACTCACCCTGTATAATCGTCTGGAGCTGTAACAAATGTATGACTGTTATTATCTCGGTGAAGGAATTATCGGATGATACATCTACAGTCATAGTGCTCTGGGGACCACAGCAATGAGAGAGCCAGTGCCAGAGTATAACGATCGTGGTATATAGTGAGACAGCTACACCTCCATTTATACTAGCACCTAAAGGGATAATATATTCCCAACTACCGAGAGTACTGCCAAAGTTACAGGATGGAAGGGGCATGCAGGGGTAGAAGACGTTGACAGAGTTGTAAATCTAAGAGATGCCTCCAACGGAAGTTCAACACTACAAGGCCCTGCAGGGAGAAATTAGCCTCTAACCTGGGGCGCACTTTCCGGCACGTTAGTCACCAAGTCTTTTAGAAGTTTCTATGCACTGCTCTAGGAGAAATGCATTCTTTATTGTTAGTATTCAGGGTGTATGCAGCAAGTGGCTAATGAGTCGACAAATAAGATAAGCAAAAGTAAGTAACATGGCCAGCGAAATTTAAGTGAAAACTTGTTAGTCTACCTAACACAGCGTAGACTATACTTGAGGCAAATAAGCTCAAGGTGTACACAAATTATTATACCGGGTGTATAAAAATATCTTACGTGCAATTCAAAACTTATTTTCTTTACTGAAATTACAATCGATAACAAAAAATTGCAATTAATTACATTTGGATAACCCAAATCACTACAACCCGGTCGTTTCACTAACAAAGTAAGCGTCATCAGAGGATGAACAATTTTTAACTACTTACTACTAACATCACCTTTTATACTGAATTTTAGGTAACTAACGATACCGAGAGGGAGACTAAATCGCAAGAAAATTCTTCAGTGTAATGTATTTTTATTTCCGAACGAGGTTTTCGCACTTCCTTTGACACTTTACCTGAGAGACTTACACAGGACTATAAACCAGTGGCGGAGCTTTGTTGAAGGAACTTTTGTTTTTTATTGCCCTAGAAATATAAATACTTTCATTGGCATCCAGCCGTCTAACATTTTTGATAAGTTTCAGATTTTCTTTATCAATGTGATGCTTACTATCCAAAATATGTTGTGCCACCCATGACTTGTCCACACTACCATATCTCAGCTATGCCAGATGTTCACGAAATCTAGTCTAAATGGTTCTCTTAGTCTATCCAACGTATTTAAGATTACAATCTTTACAACCTATCTAGTAGATACCCGACATTCCAGTGGCTTTATCTTTCTCTTTCGTATTACCTAACAAATTTGTTAAACGCAATAGGCTTTCTTAAAAATGCTCTCGACACCCATTGTGATACGCGCTTCAAAAGGTGGCAAGTAAGGAGGAGAAGGAAAAACATGTGCCGGCAAGGAGTTCCACAACTTGGAAGTCGTCGGGACAAAAGAGCGGGCATAACAAGATGTATATATTAGTTTGTATAAGTTAATTAGTAAAATAAATAAATGTATCTTGAATACAACTGTGCATTCTTTCATTTAGGTTGGCTTACGTCGCTTACAACTAGGTAAATTATTGTGTGTTCCAAAATTATCAAAGTAGCTCAACACATTGAAAAGTTTGGCGACCACTGCTATAGAGGGATATGTATATCAATAAGTATACCTACAGAGCCAATAAATTGATTTTAAAGCACCCCAAACTCAATAATTACATATATTGTACTCACTAGTGCACTTTAAACCATAAACTTAGAAAAAGTAAACATTGTGGTTTGAATAGACTATGCTTGCGATGCTTCGGTGAAAATTTAAGTGTACGATTTTTGTTATCGCCTCCGTGCGATCGCGGTGGCACATTATTAATAAAGATGACTCCCGCGGGTATATCAGCCTTCATTACCTGCTTTGTTCAAGACGTTATTTTCATGCTAAGGCAATGGAAATTCTGATTAAATATTAAGAAGCGCACTTTGTGGCGAAAATGTATGACCACAATATGTAACGTATGGTAATATTTTTTACAAGGAAGGCAAAGGTAATTGCATTCTCTAAACAATCCTCAACGACTCAATTACATATTCAATCTCGTGATAATGACATAAGTACATGGTTAAAGGAAATTAAAGGCTTTTGCTACCAGAAAAACTGATTTATTCTCAAAACCCTACGCGTTTCAACACATTAACGTGTCATCTTCAGGGGTTTAGAATATAAAAAGGTGGTTGTCAGAAACTATGTTTCTGGTAGGTCTAACATGCGAGTGACTAACACCGCAACTACGGAAAGAATACAAAGTCCAGCCAAGCTAAATGTCAAATACAGATTAGCCCTAACGGCCATGCAATATTTAAACTGACATTAGTGTCAGGAGTTATAAAACACCTCTACAAAAATGTACAATTTAAGATTTAAACTTAAAACGGGACAGGGGTCCCACAAATATGAACAACACGCTTATGGAGTCACAAGCAATAAGTTAAATTCAAACTAGTCAAATTACATAAAAGCTACAGACAAGCACAAACATAAAAGCAAAGCAGGCTGCACAGCTGAGCAGAACTCTACGAGAACATCTGAACATGTGAAATTCAGAAGGAAAAGAAGGACATAGATGCCACATTTGGGTTAATACTTACAAATTTCCTGTCTCAATTACAGAAAGATGCTGTATGAAATATTGTCAAAGTTTGGCTTTTCATCTATTGTCCTCAGGATACCAAACAGAAACTGCGTAAAACAGGAAGGCAGGAACATCACAAGACTTGAAGAAATCAGAGGATGAATGCAAAAGACGCTTATTTTTTAAAGTTTAATTTTATCAAACGAATAAAATTGAGTCCCATGGATCTCTAGATATTTAACTCAAGAAATGCAAACTGACGGTGACAAGTGACAAGTGGCATGACAACCAGAAGTGACATGTGAACTACGGCCGGCGGAGAAAATGTCAACGGGGCGGAGAGAGAACCAAAGAAACAACCGAACTTTGCTCCATGGCTGGAATCGATCATACGTCATTTGAAGCACTACCACTGAAATTTCCAGTCAGGTTTCTGCAAATGAAAGTCTATTCAATCAGGATTTTTCTGTATGTGAAAAGAATGTTATTCTTGAACTAGGTACCAAAAAAAGCACTTTAATTGTGTGGAGCTAGAGCACTACCATTGAAAGTTTATTCAATTAAGTTTCTGTAAATGGAAGGAAAGTTCATGCTGCTGGTGTTTGAAACATTAAGAACATTATTGTTGCAGCCATTTATGTACTTATAGATCTCCATTTCCTCCAGGACAAACTGTTCCATACCAAAACTAGATGGGTGAAGGAATCTAGCGTCGTTCTCCTTGTCAAAGGTGTGGCCGCTATCTCTGAGGTGGCAACCGAAGACATAAGTGGTGTTATCGACATTATGTATGCTTCTAAGATGTTCAGAGACCCTGGTACCCAGTGCCCTTCCTGTTCTTCATATATAAACAGTGTTACGTTGGGGGTCCTCACAGGTGAGACAATATACCCCCGACTTCTTGAGGTGAGGAATAGAATCCTTATTATGAACCAGAATCTCCTCAACAGTATCTCTTGACCTGTATGCGAACATGATATTGTCTCTCTTTAAGCCACGAGAGACTGCAGCAGTGATTGGGCCACAGTATGTAAGAGGAAAGTATGAGGGACTCTCTGGTTGGGCTGGCGAGAGATTGGAACTTGTCTCTCTCAAGATCTGACGGCCCTTTTTTCTTATCAGTCTGTCTATTAAGTCGACAAAGTATTCATTATTTACTGCTAGCTGTTTAACAACATTGAGCTCGTTATTAAAGTTCGTCCCTGACAGTGGGACTCGAAACAGTCTATCAATTAGATATCTTATGGACGCCAATTTGTGGGACATATGGTGGCAAGATCTATATGGGATTAGGTGGTCTGTTTGTGTTGGTTTTCTATATATGTCGAATTCAATTAAGTTGTCTTTTCTTGTTAACTTCTGATCCAGATAACTGATGGACATGTTCTCTTCGTTTTAATAACCAAGTTAGCAAGAAGTGAAGATTGATACCTATGATGAGCACTGATAAGTACAATTTGAAGAACCCAATTCATCTCAATACGGTTTTTATACCTGAAGATCGTTTCGCTAACGAAATTAGCGTCATTAGAGGTATAAATAAACTAAGTTAATAAAGACTAGAACTGCTATTTCTATGTTAGTTGCCAGGTAGTTGCGAACAGCGTCCTCTAAGAAGGTATACAGACAGACCCCCACTGTTGCGCCTTAAATCCCTGTAATTAAAACTGCATACCTGTCTTTGTTATACTGTGCGTCATTATTAATTATATATATATATATATATATATATATATATATATATATATATATATATATATATATATATATATATATATATATATATATATATATATATATATATATTGCTATGATAAAAACCTTAAGGCAGTTTGACATTGAGTTGAGAAAACTTAAAACCTAATTGAATATTTAAAGTTATGTATTTCCGATAATCACAATGAAATATTTATTTGTAACAAAACTAATTGTATTTATTCAGCTTAAATATGTAAACAAAGACGGTGGCAAGTGTTAAGCAATATGTACAACGGACTGAATAAGAATTTATAAAAGTGTAAACAATGTTTTAGGTTAACATAATATAAACAGTGAGGTAGAAATTTTGGACTTACGCCAATAAACATTGTGTTGTACCAACCTTTTGGATCAAGCAGTCGTTATGAAAATTCATGAACTCCAAAGGGAAGTCATTGTTTTGACTAATGTGTAAATAAACTGCATTTGATTGGATTAGGTGACAACCATTTTGAACATTCGCCTATATCCAACCGGATTGGCAGCGAAGAATGAGACGATATCCGGCATCTTCGAGATGAAAGAGAGAGAACGTTTTGAACAGGCAGAGCGACACCACGCTTTGAAAAATATCCATTGTGTATTCTCCAAATTTATAATAAAGCTTGTGATAAATGTCCAGTCATAGTGTTTAAAAAGTACAGTGAAGTCGGCATCGTCGTCACAAAAAGAATAACCTCTCCTTATTTAATTCAACGTAAACAGTACGTATTTGAACAGGACGCCGTCTCCGATGCCAACTGTATTTATAATACAGATTGAAATATAACTATGTTTCTCACAAATGCAAATAGAAACTATTCAAACAAGTAACACAAGTGCAATGAGAATTTTACAACGTAAATGTCATTTAAATAAAACTTTTATAAGAAAAAAAATTTAGGCCGATAAATAGGGAGATTCAAAATAGTATCAATAGATGTCGCAACGATTTCCTCTCAAGAATATCGTGATAATGTATCACATGAGCCATATTAACAACAAAGCCCGTTGCCATAAAAACAGAACCACAGTTTTGCAGAAGAGTGAAGAAATAACAATTTAATTAAAGTCGCTTCGAACTGCAAAATAAAAACCTTTAAGTAATTATTAAAACTGAATGGCCAATAAATTAAAAGATGCAATAAGAAACTAATAATGTTAAATTCTAAATAAAATCGTTTGTATTGTTTGGTAATTTGTTTAACTATAAAACTTTTGTTAATAGAAATTAAGTTGTTAGCCTGAAATATCTTGTGGTTTCATTTCATTTTATATCAGATTACATAATTTTAATAAAACTTTAAAGAAAATTAGGTAACCGGTCTAAAAGTTAAGAATTTTCACTTAACCCCACTAAAAAGAAGAAAACAAATTTAGTCAATAAAAAAAGGTAAATTTATTCAATTTAATATAAATATAAATTCGTTTAATATTGATTATAATTCTTATAAGATAATTTTTTTTACTTGATACAGATCTACGGGTGCCAGAATTTGAGTTACAAATTAATTTAAATAACATTGACCCCTATAATTAATAAATAAATAAATATAAAGGCGCCCAATAATATAAGTATATATAATCTGAGATTTAAGTATAATATCCATTACAATATCAAGGATACAAATATAGAAGTATATAAATCTACGTATATTACACATATAAAATACTAAACAATATACAATAATAAAATTATACATAGATACACATAAAATCTCATAAAATATTATAGAAAACCTGGAGTATATAACGCAATAGAATCAGGACCCTATAAAAACTAAATAGAAACCCTCTTCCAAAAATGATTTCCGTAGTTAAAAACAATTTAAATATATGTCATAACCTTATCACAAAAGATGTAGGAAAAAAGTAACAAGTTTCAAATCCTAAAGTTCCTAAAAAGTATTGTCTCCCGAAAATCCATAAACCCGGAACATCGGTGAGACCTATTGTTTTAGCTATATATTTCCCGCCGTACAATGGTTAACAAACGGATCTAAAATCTTGTCCATTAAATAAAAAGGTTTTTCAGTTTTAAGTTCACTCGAATTTATTAATAAAGTTAAAAATATTAATTTGCTTGAAGGCGAGGTTTTAATATCGTTGTTTCCCAGTGTTCCCATAAAAGAAACGCTAACGTCTTAAGACCATCTGTTAAAAATGAACAATATACATAAAGAGGTCTGCAAAGGATATATGAATTTAACAAATCTTTGCATGAATTAGAATATTTTTCAATAATGCATTTTTTGAACATGAATTAGAATATTTCTCAATTTAATAATGATTTTTTTGAACAAACACATGGTACAGCAATGGGCAACCCCCTTTCACCATTCATTGCAGACCTTTTTATGAGTAGATTTGAAACAGACTTAGCAAACGAAAATTACTATTTTCCTAGAGTATGATTTCGTTATGTGGAGGATGTTTTTTCAGTATTCAATACAAATGTATGCAAAGTAGACGCTTTTGTTTCCAAATTAACCAGTAACTTTGACTCTACCAGATTCACGCATGAAATAGAAATTAATAACCAATTACATTTTCTTGATGTATTAGTCATTAAAAATAGAGACACTATAGAATTTGACATCCACAGAAAGGAAACCAGTACTGTGAGTTGGTTACATTTCGATTGACCAGCACCATAGTTTTCCACAAAAAACAGCTGGTTTGAATTTTCTAGTTTATAGATTAATACAGTTTCCTTTAATAAAGAAAGATACAAAAGAATTTTCATTACGAAAAATCCGCTGATAGAGAAGTGGCGATGGAAAGCTTTTGAAAAAATTTCTTCAGATGAGCGCAAAATTGGGTCCCTAGAATCCAAAACCGAGGTCCGTTAAAATGTTTATATGCTTATATATATATATATATATATATATATATATATATATATATATATATATATATATATACATATATATATATACATATATATATATATATATATATATATATATATATATATATATATATATATATATATATATATATATATATATATATATATATATATATATATATATATATATATATATATATATATATATATATGTATGTATGTATGTATGTATCCGAGCGATAACTCAAAAAATGTTTACAATAAAACTTGGCAAAAATCTTGTTTAGGCGAAAGCCGAGGTCGAGTTCGTTAATTAGCCTTTATGCTCAAGTTTTTTCGGTGGAAAATCGGGGAAAACTTTTGACAACGCTATATTTTTGAAATTATTAAAGCAAGTAGAATGGAACTTTTCACATATATGGAGCATTCAAGGATCTTTTTACATATTAATTTTGAGGCGTTTCTCTCCACACAAATTTAAGTTATCCTGAATTAAAGACATTTAAAAGCTACGACACGCTCCTAAAAGTTTATTAAGGCGTTGTGTAATGTGCGTGGAAGAGGTTGATATAACTGATGCCTTAGTTAGTTTTCTTTGAATGTTGGACAGCCCGAGTTGTCAGTATCAAAATTTTATTACACAAACTTGGGAACTTTCCCGCATTAGGAAAATTAGCGGTAATATTTATTTCTAGAATTGATTTGTTATTCAAAAAGCTATATGGTAAAATCGGCAGCTAAAGAGTAAAAACCTGATTTTAAATTGTGATGCAAACAATAACTAAATAAAAACCTTATAAGTTGAATCAAACTTTTACAATTATAACAATTTTTGTGAATTTAGTGTAGTGAGACTTATCTAGAGATTTGGCATTCTGAAATGACCAACGAGACGATTCTTGGTCACGTGGTTAGGAATTAAATTGCTATTGGTTTGTTGTGCTATTTGCATTCTTATAGCAAAATGGCGCAGTTTAGGTATGTAGGGTGATATGTCATATCAATTTCTTTTTATTTCAGGTTAACAAGATCATAAGTTGTTTTTTGATTAATAATTTTAGTTTATGTGAAAAGCTTGTGAATTAAATCATTGTCGAAAACAACAAAGTTGTTTGATCATATTGTGAAATAAGTGAGTTGTCCGAGACCCTAACCTGTAAAATAAGTTATGTCAAATTCTTTCACACAGGAACAGTACGTATGCAATCAGGACTGTGAAAAATTGTGTGAATATTGCAAAATTTAAAAATAACTTAATAAATATTATTTATTTAAAATCTAAAGCCAAAAATTAGTAATGAATATAAACCTTGAATAAATAATTATCTCAAGCGAACGACTATACCACGTTAAAAAGACCGATTCTCGTCCGATCATCGAAGTTAAGCAACGTCGGGCATGGTCAGTGTCTGGATGGGTGACCGCCTGGTAACACCGTGTGCTGTTGCCTTTTTTTAGGTAGTGACATTTCTGTTTTGTTTTTATTAGCGAATTTTTATTTTTAAAAAATCAAGCGATTTTTATTTTTTAAAATTCGCTAATAGTGAGGTATCGATGGTGATACTTTGCAAAAAATTTTTTAAATGAGCGTGAGTTTGGGCCCCTAGAACCCAAAAGCAAGGTCCTTTTCAATTAATATATGTATATATATATATATATATATATATATATATATATATATATATATATATATATATATATATATATATATATATATATTTGCACGATAACTGAAAAAGTTATTGCCCCATTTTAATGAAGATCGGCAAGAATATTTATTTCAATAATAGCTTGGACGAGTTCGTTAACCATCCCTATCGGACCAGTTTTTCTAAAAAAAATTATTTTTCCGAAAAACATTTTATCTCAAAAAATAACCAAGTTATTTTGATGAAATTTCGTTGGTATGTTGCCATCGTAAATACCTTACTCCACCAAAACTCAACTTTCTAGGTTTATAGAAATTTGAGTAATACAAATTTGAGGCATTTAATGAAAATTCGCTACCATAACGCACTGTGTCGCAAAATTTTTACTGTCATTATTGTAAGGCGAAAGAGGTTGAAACTCCACATCACTTTATTCCATGACTATATTCATTTCTCACGTTTCACTTACGTTGAACGTTTAAACCTGGCGTGTAACAAAAGGTACAATTTCTCCTTTTATTAAGTTGTCTGCCTGCAAGGAGTAATAAAGCCCCATATAAATCAAATTTTAAACCCCAAAGCATCTTACTCAAAAAGTTTTAATCCCAAATACCTCAGTGTGACATTTTATATATAATTTAATGACGGTTAAGAAATCTCTTATATGTAAAGTGGCAAGAGGCAGGGTTTCTATTGTATTGTTCGCCGGAGAACGCAGGAATTATATGCCTCTATACGATTTTATTAATATCTTGATATAATAACGTAGCTTCAAATCTGCTTATAATTTATTCTGTGGTTGCGATTTTGCTGATGAAATATTTAGTGCAAGGCACACTTTATATGTCTTTAAAATATCATTAACTTTGTTGTGCTACTAGATGGGTTTTTACTAGCCTGTTGAAGGGCTGGAGATTTTATATCTTGGGAAATGAATCTGCCAGGAGGACATTCCAAAGCTTATATGCTCTTGTAAAGAACGAGGATTCGAACAAGTGGGCCATTCTACACTTAAGGCATTCACTTTTGACTAAAATGAGTTTAAAGGTTACAGTTCGCAAGCGAATATACTAACGAAACAATTTATGAGAAGATATGTCGATTATAGAATCGTCATTTCGCTTGTGGTTTAGACAAGTAAGATTGACAGTGATAAACGAATATTCTATAAGGCAGCAGCTCGTTTCTAGACAGATTCTAGAAGGGAAAAGGTTGTCTTTAGGGCAGCACCTTAAACACCTAAACGTAAAAATAACTTTATTTTCCTTTGACCAAAAGGCTTAAAAAAAGTCTGGATGCAGCAAGTGCGTTATGGTAGTGAATATTCATAAAAATATTTTTAATACCAAATATGTCATGTTCGATAAAAAAAAAGGAAAATTGATATCACCAACGACTTATGAGCCACCATGTGATTGTAAAAATATTTTTTAAGATGTAGCTCAAAACACCCTATAATTAATGTATATAATTTTTTGTTGTATACTAACGGATATATTGAGTTTTATTGATTTTTTTACGAAAATTCCACAAAAATTATATACCATTAAACGATAAACTCTATAGCTAAGACTACTGCCAAACCATCAGAGAAAGGGTCTATTTCAAATGAATTTTCTGGAAATATTTTAGTAAAATGAAGGACAATGACGGTTGATGCTAAGACTTCATGCTTTCTGAAACATTCTTCTTGAGACATTTTCTTTCCATAGCTCGTATTAGTTTCAGTTTCTTTGCCTAAATATTGCCAATTTTGACGTTTTAAATCGCGTTTGACATTTTGAGGAAACTCCCAATTTATTTTTCTTTAGAACCTCGGTGGTTCAGGGGTAAGAACGTATGCCACTGAACCGAAGGGTACTGGGTTCGATCCCAGAGTACTCCTTTCACTTTTTCAGTACAAACTGTAACATTAACATCAACCGAGGTTATGGCATTGTATTTGAGCAAGTTGAATGTATGCACGTTCCGCCCTTCGGAGGGGGCGTAAAGTCATCGGTCCCGTGTCCATGCGATGTTGAGCACATTAAAGATCCTTACCCTCCTTACAGAAAAGCAGGGGTTCGGCAAAATTTCCAGGATAGTGAGGTGAAACTGCTCCCTGGCGTCGGTGATTGGCCATAGTAGCGGAAATAGGCCGACGTTAAAGAAACAAAACACACACACACATTTTTCTTTAAATGCCTATAACTTTTTGTCTTTTAACCTACAGAGCTAAATTTTGGCAGGTAAGTTATCTATAATGATATAAATCCGCGAAGCAAATTTGGTTTTTCCCTACTTTGTTATTGTGATATAAATTTTGTTCCAAAGAAAACACAAAATATTTCGGAAAAACCTGGGCCGACTTTCCTGACTAACGAACTTATCCAAGCCACTTGCAAAAGGAAGTTACTCGCCAAATTTAGTCAAAATCGGCTCATTATATTTTGAGTTATCGGTGTGATTGAATGTGTTCTAGGGAGCCTAATTGGCGCTCATTTGAAAAAAAAAATTAACGTTAAAAGGCGGGATCGCCTCATTAGTGATTTTTTTTTAAAGAAAATTCACTAAAAGGAGTGAAATAGCAAGTGAATTTATTGACTTTAGTGCTGTATTTGATATTATCTGAAAAATACATTATAGGTGACCATGTGGAATTTAATTTCGGTAAATTTACAGTTTACTGCAAGGAGGCTATTTAATTTTTTTTCAAAAACATGCTGAGATCCCTCCTTGGATGCACAAGCCACAAGTCAAATTTGTTGCAAACAACCCCCAAGAAAGTTAAGGGACTAAGAATGGTCGGGGAGGAAATCTGAGCGAAAATGGTAAAAAATATTTAGTCGGACTTTGAAAAGATACGTTTTTCGCATTTTGCGGAACGGGGAGGAAATATGAGTGTACTTAATTTAAGCCCTGTCTGCCTCGTACAACACCCATATTCGCACAGGTCCAGTAACTTTCTTGAGGGTTGCTCCTAAGAAAATTTTCTTGTGCTTTATGCTTTGAAGGTACTTTTATGCATGCACAAGGAGAAGGAGAACCCCCTGTGTTTTTGGGTGAGGGAGCAGAAACCCTCTTTGTCCTAGGGGTTATTTTTTCCCTTCTGCATGCATACAATCACCCCCAATACATGAACCACAGTTGTTTTTTTTATGTTCCGTTTTCTAGTGTACCTTTTGTTGAGCATACTTTCTGTTTATCAACTACTTTGTTTGAGTTTTGTATCCAAATAATGTATAATTATTTATGTTAGAGGTCATGTTTCTGCTTGCCCTTCTCTGTTTTTTACCGTTCATAATTAAATAAAGTAATGTTTTGTAACTTTTAATATAAGGATAAATCACTATAATATATTATTCTCATGAAAATTCACTACAATAACGCACTTGCTGCGTCCCGAACATTTTTTTAAATTTATTTTACATCTTAAATCAACAGTTTAACCCATAAAAAATCGATTTTATCCACTGAACTTTGTTTAAGACACGTAAAATTAAGTGCGGTCTCCATGACCTCCCCTGGGGTATCAGTGGTACGCATTTGGCACCCTGTCCGTTGAAGGTTAAAGGTTTAATGAGTGCATATAAATATTTTCAATTTTTTTTTCTATCTGACGATACTGTAATGGCGAAACGGTCCCAATGAAGACATAGGTTATCTGTGAATACAGAGGAAAAACCTCTGCGTGTGCATGTAGTTTACATTCAGATATAAATAAGTCTGAAAACAACATAATGAAATAAAGGAGAATACAAGCATTGAATTTCTTTGCTAAACCTTATTGAATTTATTGAGATTATTTGGCAAATAATATATACAAAACCTGGAAAAGGTGCTTCACCAAGTGCCAGAGAAAACTCACTTTTTCAACTATATATATTTTCTGTTTCATAACCTCGATATAAGAAACATACGAACGCTTTTCGCTTTCGCTAACAGCTTTGTTTTCCAATATGAATCTCAATTTTCCGAATGTTGCGCCCACCCAGCTCTGATTCGCCTGGAGATTTCCACTATTTGATTTCGTTTGTCGAGTTCTATCTGATGTCCTAAGTAAATGTAATTTTCGCAGCTTTCTATTAGCGCTTGTTCTATCCTGAAATCTCCAAGACTATTTGAAGTGAATTTCGTTTTTTTGTGTGCTCGATAACAAGGCCCACATTAGTTAGTGTTTGTTGGAAATTTTTCTGCGTAGTCTCAAGTCGGTCTGAATCAGGACTAATGAAGCAAATCAGGATGTATGGCCATAATACAGGGACGAGTTTTATACTGAGGTAATTTAGTAAAAGTCTGGACGCAGCAAGTGCGTTATGGAAGTAAATTTTCATAAAAATGTTTTTTAATAGGAAATATGTGTGTTCTTTTTTAAGAAAGCAGGAATCAAATTTGGTTATCAGTATAACCTATATAGTAGAAACAACGTACAATGTTTCATCAAAGTAACTTTATTGTTTGAAAATGTACAAAAATTTACGAAAGTAAACTTAAAGTGTTCTCGATAAAACTGGTTTCTTGGTCAACCTTATAGATTAATAGCAAATTGAGCTATTTAAACTTGAAGTATTTAATGAAAATTTGCTACCATAACGCACTTTCTGCGTTCCAAATTTCTTTTCTTACAAACATGCATTATACTTCGATATAAAATGTAAAAATGCATTAACATAAGGCGTGTTCGATTAAAAAAAAAAAGAAAATTCGTATCACTAACGACTTATGGGCAACCTGTGATTGTAAAAATATTTTTTTAAGATTTAGCTCAAGACACCCTATAATAAATGGATATAATTTTTTAGTATCTTGTATAATAACGGATATATTGAGCTTTATTGATTTTTTACGAAAATTCGACAAAACTTATATACCATTAAATGATAAAATCTATAGCTAAGACTACTGCCAAAACATCAAAGAAAGGGTCTATTTGAAATTAATTTTCTGAAACATTTTAGTAAAATGAAGGACAATGACGGTTGAAACTAAAACTTCAGGGTTAGTAAAACATTCTTCTTGAGGCATTTTCTTTCCATAGCTCGCATTACTTTCAAGTTCTTTGCCTAAATGTTGCCAATTATGACGTTTTAAATCGCGACTTTGACGTTTTGAAAAAATTTGTCGACATTCAAAAGTCGTGATCTTCTCATTAGTGATTATTTTTAAGAAAATTCACTAGTATTACTACACGACAAAAAGCAAAATAAAGCAATCAAAACATAGAACAAAACAACACACAGAAGACAAAAATATAGACATAGAAACATTCTTAATTAAAAACACACAATAAATAAAAGGTACTTTATGAAGGCTGAGTTTAAAAAGTCTATCACAGAGTAAAACGCATTATTGGGCAAATAGTTCTTCACTGTCGCTATAAGTTTCCCCATTGGCAGCTCTCTTATTTCTTTGGGCACAGTATTGTAACACTTAATGCAGTGGTAGTGGATTTCCATTTGGACTGTGGTCAATTTGTAGTGTTGGATATACACGTCTTCTCTTCGTCTTGTCCCATACAAGTGATAGTCTGCGTTTGAAAAGAATTACATTGGTTGTCATGTACATACTTCAAATATGCAAATAGGAAGACCGAGAGGATGGTGAGTATGTATTCCCTCTTAGACATGTCTCTGCAGCTTGTGAACCTTGACACTCCACACATTATCCCCAATGCTTCTTTTTGTTTTATGAAGACATTTCCCGCTTCAAGCGAGTAGTCCCACAAGAGTATGCCGTGTGTTGCTACATGATGTAAACTGGTGAAATATGTCAGTCTGCAAACCTAACGAGTAGAAAAAGTCTTCACTCTTCTCACTGCAAATAGGGCAACTGCATGTTATCTTGTCAGAGCACTGACATGGCTTTCCCAGGTAAGTTTGCTACCAGAGTTATTCCCAGAAAGTTTAAATAATTTTTAGCTCTCTCATTCACATCAATCCCTAGCTTTTGGACTTAACCTATATTCAGTTTCAACCCATTACTCTGGGAACATTCATTTGCGTTTTCAAGAGAGTTCTGAGTAATTCTATCCAGAACCTTTTCTATATTCGACACATTTACAAAACTGATGTCATCAGCATACATGCAGAGTCTTTCATACTTGATGTTTCTTTTACAGGCCATTGATGTATATTTTCAATAGGAGTGACCCCTGTATGGATCTCTGCAGTACGCCGATATTTACATGTTTTGCTTCAGATCTTTAATTTTTCCAGCGGATGAGTTTTATTTGATGACATAAGTAAGATCTAAACAGTTTTAATCGAAGACCCCTCACTTCATAATACTTCAGTTTGTATAGTAAGGGGCTGTGGTTAACTGTGTCGAAAGCTTTAATAAGATCACAGCATGTTATTTCGACTTCGCGACGGTCTTTGAGGGCTTCAGCCATATTCTCCATTATTTCTGTACCAGCACTTATTGTGCACCCGCCTGTAGTATATACATGCTGAGATGGATCCAAGCATTATCTCTTATTTAAAAAAACTTCCGGCCTTCGCTGTATTATCTCATCAAGAATATTTGCCACTGCTGGGATGACTGAAAGCAGTCGGTGACTTTCACAGTCTGATTCATTGCCTATCTTTTCCACTGCTGAGATGATTGAAAGCAGTCGATAACTTTCACAATCTGATTCATTGCCTATTTTATACACAGGTACTTCTCTAGCACATTTAATTTTTTCTAGAAATACTCCTTCCTATAAACATTGATTTATACTAACATGACGGCAATGAAAGGTATAATATCTTCTAGAACAGTTAAACGACACACATTAACAGAAGTTGTGTTCTTTAAACCTTCAACATTTTTTAGCTCCTCTTGCTCTGATGTTGGCTGGAAAAATATGGTCTCCCTAACAGACTGCTGCCCAATTTTTAAAAACCTCTAACACAGTTGCGGCGATGGCTTCTGCTCTTTAATTTCTTTTTCTTGTAGTTGTACAACGAAGTTGCCAAAATTGTAAAGTGTGCGTAGAGTAAGTAGAGGAAATAGGGACATAAACCCAAATTATCTTTTCCATATCAACAGAAGACCCTAAAAAAGTTCTTAAGCAACTTATTTAATAAAAAAGTAATGGTTTTAAAGATTGTTATATATATATATATATATATATATATATATATATATATATATATATATATATATATATATATATATATATATATATATATATATATATATATAGATTATTGTCATACTGTTTATTGACGCGTTTTTGCACCTTGCTAGTTCCAGATTATAGTCATTTTCTATATTTCTGTTATGTTTCATTAACCTGTTAAAAGTAGCAAGGAAGTCTGAATCTAAGAAATCAGTAATCTAATAGAAGAATATTTTTTAAGTCTGCGTAATAAGGTAGCTTCTTGAGTTTTCTCCAAAGCAAAAAGATAAACTGAATATTCAGGAATGTCTCTACCCCTGAATATGCCAGCTTCTAAAGACTACTGCTAAGGAAATAAGTTTTATGGCGTAAGATTTCTCCATTAGCTTTAAAGCAGCTAGTTATATCTGCATAGATACGTGTCCTCAAAGCTAGTTAAAAGATACTTTTACAAATAAATTAAAAATTTCTTGCCAACTTAAAGGCCACTTAAAAAAATCTTAAACATTATATAGTTGATATTTAATATTCTGCGTTAAAGGGAACGCTGCTAGAGCATAATAATTAGTTGGTACAAGACGGTGCCCCTAAGGAATAAAGCTCCTTTGATGTTTTCTTTATATCCTGCAGAAATTAGCTTATTACTTTACTAGATGTTTTCAATAATTACCTTTGTAATTATACATAAACAAAGCACTTTACTGTAACTCCTTTTGACTTCAGTAATAGATATAACAAGTTTTTGAATAAGGAACAAAAAAAAAGTTATAACTTTTTAATTTAATCGCTATGGATATATAATTTTTTGAAGGAGCGCTACGTTAAAAAATTACGACGGGTGTTCCACAGGGTTCCGTTTTGCCTCCTACACTTTTTACGGCATAGTTTTGTACATATTGGGGTCACGAAGAATCGTCAAATATAGACGCTAAATAAAGAGCATGTAGTAGCAAAGGACCTTGCTCGTTTGCCCGTTTGCCCTTATTACATATTGTTGGTATGCATGTATATAAATATATATGTATATATATATATATATATATATATATATATATATATATATATATATATATATATATATATATATATATATATAGTTTATTTCAAATTAGCCTGAATTTATTGGTTTCTTTTAACAAATATTGTAAGAAAATAAAAAAGGTAAAGCGAATAATGTTTTTTAAAGGTGTGTGTTTCTCTGGAAGTAATAGTAATCCTGAGAATTGAAGATGGAGTAAAAGTGAGTTTTTTCTTATATCAAAATTTAATTTGTCAATATCCTGGAAGGTTTGTGAATATGGTTTACATCCAACTCATGAAAATTGCATCCTGAACTAGCACAAGTTTAAAACTTCTTTGTTAAATGATGCATTGTAAAATTAATATCAATGAACTAATAATAATAGTCAGACTGACACAATTAGCCTACCCCATAGCTCCGATAGAGTTTTTTTACCAGCTGTCGCTGCAAACCTTCATTGACGGCATCAGATATACCGACACGCAACAGGCGCTGAGGATGGCGAGACACTAAAACTTGAACGATGCTTTGGCACATTCCTTGGAGTTTGAAGCGGTAAAGCAAGCGTCAGAAAGTCATGTGAAAGTTCGCAGTCTTCAAGTCCAAGAAGAAAATAAAACAGATCCATCCAAGATCATGCAGCTACTGGAGAAAATAGCAGAACAAATAAGGCCGACGTCTCATGGACACCCAATAAAAGCTCACCGTGCAAATGCCCTGCGCTGCTGGAACTGCGGCAAGGTAAGACATATAAGGGGCGAATGTTGGGCTCTAAGATCACGCGCAAGGGAGAAAGTGAAGCTAAGGCCGGTAACCATTTCACAGGTTAACGATTCTGGCAGCGCTCTCATCGTAGACGGATACGTAAGCGGTAATAAGACCCAGATGGTCGTCGACACAGGCGCACCTAGAACGATTATTCGCCGCGACATGGTTCCAAGATGGCGACTAAGAGAGCCAGACAGAGTGTACAGAGTAAATACAGCCGGTGGTGATCGGATCCAGGTATTTGGCGAAACTTACGTCTAGCTTCAAATTGGGACATGGAAGGCAACGCAGAGAGCCATAGTCGCCGCCATATCAGACCCGATTATAATTGGCTTGGACATACTTCAGGGTCAGTGCGCTAAACTTGATCTTGGCACAAACATCCTGACTATCGGCTGTGAAGAAATGATAATGTCGCCTGGCAGAGACCTGTTAGTGCGAAAAATCACCACAGAGGAAAATAGCAACGCCTGCCGTGAAAGTGCAATTCCAGTGAAGAGAGCTGTGAGAGGACGAGACGACCCAGTTACCCAGGCAGAAGCAAGTGGAGAAGAAAGTATGAGAGAAATACAAGACGAACGGTGCAAAGACCACGTGATAAATGTGAAGCCAACCCAGCAAAAGGCCAGTAAACACATTTGTTGGAACAGAACCGATGTCGAAAGGATGAAATATTTCTGCAAGCAGAAACATCAGAACAACAGCAACTACACGGAAAAACCCGTACCACCTAAGAACTTCGCTTGAAGGCAGCCCCGACACATCGACGAGATTAGAGACACCAGCCAGCGTGGTTTTTGGGCGAGAGTTAAGACTTCCTCCTGATCTCATATTTGGAAAACCCACAGATGCTCCACGGTCAACTGATGAATACATTAAAGGTTTGGAAAGAAGAATAGAAGCCATCCACTTTGCTTTCAGAATGCATATGCGAGTAGAAAGCGACCGCATGAAGACCCGTTATGACGTACGAGCTAATTCAGCTGGTTTTAAAGAAGGAGATCGTGTGTGGTTCTACAATCCAGTACGACGCAAGGGACGGTCACCGAAACTACAGAAATTATGGGAAGGTCCTTAGAAGGTGGTCAAAGGGATCAATGACGTTGTTTATAGCATTCAGAGGAGCCCGAAGAGCAAGATGAAGGTGGTCCATATGCATAGACTTGCGCCATACCAAGAAATGTCAGAATTCGACCGGGACGATCGAATATAAGAGGGGGGGGGGCAGTGTCACAGCGGACACTCGGGAATGACATTTCTAGAATAGACCAGAAGTGACAGGTGTAGAATAGTGTAGAACGTCTATAATCTCTAAAGACAGTATAAATAGACGAGCGGTGCGCAGAGCAAGTTAGTTCAGTATCAAGTCGGTGTGGTGAAAAGTGATCATAGAAGGCGAATAGTGGAATATAATTCTATGGACATTTAATAATAAAGAGAAACATTTTAGTTGACACTGGTGTTGGAAAATAGTTGGTAATAATAAATTAGTAGTTTGGAAAGCTGTGTTTTGTTAATCAACAAATCCAGAAACCCGTAGAACGTAACAATATATATATATATATATATATATATATATATATATATATATATATATATATATATATATATATAGATAGATAGATAGATAGATAGATAGATAGATAGATAGATAGATAGATAAACTTCTTACCGGACATAGAAAATGAATTCTACATGTTCTAATTCTAATTCGACCCCAATTAAGCAATGTATAAATGTTTCGCTACCTCTATTTGCGATTTTTTTTATGCAAATTTGTTAAAAACGCTGCTGGAGATAGCAAGACATGTGTTGACGACAATATTCAGAATGGGGTGAATAACTTTTTGGCAACATTATTTAAAGGACAAAAATAAATTAATCAAAAACATTTTTATTTTAACTGAAATAATAAAAAAATTACTTGCATAAAGGAGCATTATATTAAAAACAAATTATACCGAACATTTTGCGGTTGTTAAAACCCAATTCCACACATTTTCTAATAAATTACAAGGGGAGTGTTCTTTAATGCATAACTTTGAACATTTAAACTGTGGCCTGTTCGCAGCAGATTTTAAATTAGCACATAGAAAGGTTGAAGTGGTGTTGAATCCACGCTTTCTGAAAATCTATAATTCAGTAAATTAGAGCCCTTCTAATGCGCTGCGGTACGCCGTTTTACTATGTTTTTACTGTGCCCTATATAATTGGGACCAATCGAGTGGAAAAATCTTGTTGCACCTCGGCTGTAAAAGAGATTTTATCGTGAAATTAGCGTTAAAAGGGCAGGACTTTTTCTGCTGACTTATACTTATACTAAGAGGGGTAATGAAGTACTGCTTCTTGAAAAATGGCTACAAAAATGTTAGCAATAAGCAGTTTTTTGTGGGATAATATTGATTTAGTCAGCATAAATCATGAGAGTTTCTAAAAAGCCACAGGTCACGCTAATATTTTTTACACTGTGTTAGCTGATCATTGATTCTACTACGAAAAATGATTTTTATAAGCACGAATTTTATGAACTTCATGTAAAAAACTTAATTCAAACAAAACAAGTTTTTTTGTTCCAGTAGCTCAAGAGCACCTTTTTAGTGAATTTTCATTAAGAAAATTCACTAATAGAGAGGTTCCGAGACGATAATACTTTCGGAAAATTCCTTCAAATTAGCGCGAACTAGGACTAGAACCCATCTTCGGGGTCAGTTTCAATATATATATATATATATATATATATATATATATATATATTGAAACTGTGTCATTGAAACTGGACAACTTTGTCCAGCTCTTCGACAACCTTTCTGAAAAAACCGACTATCTGATTTCTGAATATCCTCCTCCGAGGTCACTCTTCTTGGTAACTTCAATGTCCATCCATAATAAGGAAATGCTAGGATCTTCAAAAACCGATCCACAAGGGAGAGCAGCGGAGGCCTTTGCAGTCAGAAATTCTTTAGCCAATATGTTTCAGCAACCTACTTACTTTCCTCGCATCCCAACACACAGCTCAAATCTCTTGGATCTCCTTCTTACTACAAAACCTGAATGCTATAAGATATCACTCACCGCCCCGCTTGGTCGCTCAGACCACGACATGGTCACTGCTTCCTGCGCAATGCAACCCGAGGTCACCCACGTATCGTTTGGCACTACAACTACGCGAACTGGGAGGAAATGCAGGATTACTTTTCCTCATTTCCATGAGCGCCTGTCTGCTTCTCTCATCCTGACCCCTTTGATATCTCAAAAAACGTCACCGAAATTATCGAAGCTGGCATGTAATTATTTATTCCACGTACACAGAAAATTTCTTCAGCCACTCAAAAGCCCTTATTTACTAAATCCAGTGACAAGACCAGAGTTGAAAAGAACACAAAACGCTTCTACATAATCCCAGTCAAGAAAACCGTAAAGCATTTAACGACGCAAGAAACCGCTATGTCCGCATTCTTTCTTAGGCAACAAACTCATTTAATAACCACATCAAAAACAAAGTCCTCTTAAGCTCCAACGGCAGCAAACCCTTCTAAACTCTTACTAAATCTATTGGGAATAATTTCTGCAAGAGCACGTTCCCACCTCTTGTTTCAGGGGATGAAATTGTTTCTACCGCCCTGGGCAAGGCTGAACATTTTGCCTCGTTGTTCGCCGGTAATTCTACTCTCAACCCACCTCCAAATGTTCAGCCACCAACAGTCCTCAATGTCGCGCATAAAAAGTCGGATATCATTTTTAAAACTAAAAAGGCACTAGTGATGCTCTCTTCTTTTAACACCAGGATAGCCCATGGCGTTGACAAGATCCCAGCAATTGTTCTCAAAAAATGCGCACCAGAACTTGCTCCTGTCTTGACACGTCTGTTTCAGACATCTTGCAATAGAGGCATATTCCCTAGTAACTGGAAAACTGCTCGACCACAACCCGTCTCCAAGAAAGGATCAAAAGCGCTTCCTAGCAACTGCATGCCTATTTCTCTCCTTTCAGTCGTCTCTAAAGTGATAAAAAAGTATATAAACACTGAATTACCAATGCACGACAGGCAGTATGGATTCCGTCAGCGCAGATAAACTGCCGACCTCCTTTCCTTTGTCACCCATTCTTGGAACAAGTCTATAGAACTACACGGTGAATCCCAAATTGTCTCTCTAGACATAGCCAAGGCATTCCACCAGGTCTGGCACGCAGCGCTGCTTAATAAACTTCCGGCCTATGACCTACTACCAAAACTATGTACCTGGACAGCAAATTTCCCTCCAACCGGAGCATTTCTGTTGTCGTGGATGGCCATTCCTCAAACTGTATCCAATTAATGCAGGAGTCCCTCAAGGTTCAGCTTTAGCTCCAATTTATTTCTTCTACACATCAGTGACCACCTCTCTAGCACATCCAACCCAGTTTACAGTTACGCGGACGACAGCAAATATACAATATTCTAAGCCTGTCTCTTTAGCCCAATTAGATGAGGATCGCAGACTCATGGAGGGATCTGTCTCTGTGGATCTCCAAAAAATATTTGACTGGGGAAGTAGAAATCTTGTACAATTCAACTCCACCAAATCTTTCTATCTCATAAGAAATACACCTACCCTAGACCCGTCACAATGAACACCCAAGTTATTCAAAGTAATGAGTCCTTTTCATTTGTTGGCATTTCTGTGGATCGAAATCTCAATTGGCAGCAACATGTCACATCAATGGCAGAAGCGGCTGCTAAGAAATTAGGTTTCCTCTTCCGGGCTTGCAAATACTTTTCACCAGATAATCTCTACACCTTATATACTTCACAAATGAGGCCAAGCCCCGAATACTGCTCCCACATCTGTGGTGCCGCTGCTGCTTCTACACTCGCTATCCTAGACTCCATTTAGAAGAGAGCTATACGTCTTTTCTGTAACCCTACCCTCACCCAAAGGCTGCCATGCCTTGCCCACCGACGTGCCGTTTGTGACCCCTCTCTCTCTCTTTCTCTCTCTCTCTCTCTCTTATAGATATCTACACGGGCACTGCTCAGATGAGCTTTCTTCCATAGTTTCTCCACCTGCTGCCCCCAACAGATCTACCAGGGCAACAGAGCGGATGCACCCTTTTACTGTCCAGGTCACCAGACATAGAACATCTTGCTATGCCCGCTCTTTTGTCCCGAGTACTTCCAAGTTGTGGAATTACTTGCCGAAAGCTGTTTTTCCTGCTCCTCCAAACCTCAAAACCTTCAAGTCCAGAATTCAAGAAATTTACCTCTTTCCTCCTTGTCGACACCCACGGCACGATAGCATCTAGCCTGTAAGCCCTCGTGGTGTGTTGTTGAAAAAAAAAACTGTGCATATATATATATATATATATATATATATATATATATATATATATATATATATATATACATATATATATATATATATATATATATTATATATATATATATATATTATATATATACATATATATATATATATATATATATATATATATATATATATATATATATATATATATATATATATATATATATATTCGTGTTAAAAATGAATACAACCTTTATAAAAGTGAGCTATGTATAATAATTAGAGCCGCAAAGAGAAAATTTACTGCCATAACGCACTTGCTGCGTCCCGAACATTTTTAAAAAGCCACAGGGCACGCTCACTGATTATTTTTCTGCTATGAAAAATGGTTTTTGTAGAGAGCCACGAATTTTGTGAACTTCAAGTAAAAAACATAATTGAAACAAAATAACTTTTTTGTTCTAATAGCTCAAAAGCACCTTTTTCTAATTTCTAGCACAATATCTTTTTTATGATAAGATAACTTTTGTAACAAAACTCTGAGGCCGTAATCACTGCTGGTTCTCCTATTAAATCTACAGTTCGTGGTAACTTCTACTTTATTCCATTACAAAGGCAGGGAATATCTCGCAACAAATTGTAAACTCTCCCTGAGTCAATGGCTTGAAAATATCATTTGTGAAATTAAAAAAGGAACTGGCAAACGAAATTATTCCGAGAGCCATTTGCGTGTTTTTAATGTTCATAATGCAACAGTTTAAGAACAATATTCTGTTGTGGAAACATAACTCGCAACAAAATTGAATTACAAAGTCTGCTGCAGGTGGCTTTAAACTTCCCGTAATTCTTCATAAAATCCCGCGAATGCTATTCGAAATAACAGCTGCTATTCGGGAGCGATTCTTATCCTTGACTCTCGAAACACCTTATTTATGCTTATTCAAAAAGAAATAAATTGTTTTGGTTGGAGAGTACCACACAATTAATTTCAATAGCGTACAAAAGCCCTGGCGCAGAAAGTGTGTTACGGTAGCGTATCTTCACATAAATTTAAATAACGTGACGCTATTTAGTGCACATAACGTAAAAGACTTACATAAGAATTCTGTGACAGTATTTTTTTTCTCCCTTAGGGCTCGTCCGCGTCTTTGCCGCCCCGATAGCACCGCAGATTTTGGCTTATTGTGCATACCTTTGTCCTTTCTACTCGCCTTGATATAGTCTGCACAGCAATTGGTAGGGTAAAGTTTTATATTGCTCTGTCTCCGGTCTAGAGTGACCGTAGATCAGTTGTCTTTTGCGGTCCAGAGCTTTACACTCGCACAAGATGTGCTGGGTTGATTACTTCCCCTCTTTTTTATTTTTTTATTTCAACAACACACCACGAGGGCTTACAGCCTAAATACTATCGTATCGTGGGTGTCGACAACGAGTAAAGAGGCAACTTGTTAATTCTGGACTTGAAGGTTTGGGGGTTCGGAGGAGAATGAAAAACATATGCCGGCAAGGAATTCCACAACTTGGAAGTCCTCAGGACAAAAGAACGGGCATAACAAGATGTTCTATGTCTGGTGACCTGGAAAGTAAAGGGGTGTAGAGTCTGTATCCCAGGTCTCTCTCGAACCGCCCCATTTTATGCAGGTGTTTCTTGACGGCCATGTGTCCCGCCAAGAGTCCTGTAATGTTCCTGAGCTATCCTCTGCTAATATTTGGCAGCAGCACAGCTCTTTTTGGACTAAGTCGACCTAGGACTTGATGGTTCCCCTAGCCGTGCATTTCCTTACGCCCAGGAACGGCTCTGGTCCCATAAATGGTGCTGCTGATCCTCTCTTCGCGAGACGGTCAGTTTCTTCATTGCCTTTGAACCCCGAGTGACCCGGTACCCAGATGAGGGTGACCTCATTCTGCCCAGGCAGTTTGCCCGACTCGTCTCGTCATTCACTAACCAGCCTGGAATATACCCGTGGGCAACTTAGGGCCTTAAGGGCTGCCTGGCTGTCTGTGGCTATAAGGATATGCGTGTTGGTGTAGCCCCTTCTCTTCTTCTCTCGCACGCAGTGCAAGATTGCGTACGTTTCGGGATGAAACACCGTTGCATGAGCCCCAAGGGAAATACTGTGACTTACTTTCGGTCATTTCGAATAAACACCTGCCCCCGTCCCACGCTCCCCGCCGGATCTGTCCGTGAACCAAAATAGCGCGTCCCGTGGTAGGCATGCCGTCCCCCCACCATGCCTAGCCGTCGGAGATTACCACTGTAAACTTATTTCCCTATAGATTCGCGGGCTCGCGAAGTCTGGCCTTATTTTTCCTGAATCTTGCAGTGGTTCCTGTAGCCTGTGTTGGCATTTAAGCTATCATTGCAGGCTAGCCTGTATAGTCCTATCCTAGCCTCCCCCATAATAACTAAGTGTAGGGGGAGCAGATCCAGAAACACCTCCATGGCGGCTGATGGGGTTGAAGTCATAGCCCCTGTGATGCCGAAGCAAGCCATTCTCTGGATCTTGCCTAGTTTTTGTTTGGCACTGGATTGTGTCACCTTAGGCCACCAGACCAGTGCCGCGTATATTAACGATGGTCTGACAACCTTTGTGTACAGCCAGTGGGCCACACTAGGTCTCAGTACATACGTTTTTCCATATAGCCGCCTACTGACGACTAGTGTTTTTTCAACGTGGTCATTCCAGGTTAGCTTAGAGTCCAATACGACCCCAAGATATTTTTTAAACGCTTTTCAGCGTGACCTCTCTATTAGCGAATTTTTCTTAATGAAAATTCGCTAAAAGTCTGAAATAATGCACACATAGTGAACAACAAAACATCACAAACACAAAGTGGCATGATGGACTACTTCCATTCTGTCTCCAGGACCTACTGGACTGAGTAGAATTGATTAGAAAGAAGATATTTCTTTACTTCTCTCTTGAAACTTGCTGGTATGAATCGTCTTATGCTGAGGAGAATGTTATTAAATATCTGAACAGCCCTGAAATTAGCTGACTGTTGACTAGTGTTTAGTCTGTGGTATGGAGCACTCAAATTACTTCCGGCTCTTGTATCGTTACCATGACAGGCACCATTTTCCAGAAATTTATCTGTATTCTCATAGATATATCTCGCAGAGACAAGTATGTAGACGACAGGAGTGGTGAGCATCCCATTCTGCTTGAAGGCCTCTCTACAAAAGTCCATCGGCTGCAAGTTGCTCAGGATTCTAGTGGCCCCTTCTTCAACCTCAAAATGTTGACAGCTTCCGACGAAACACGCTACAGAAGAATTCCATAACCTACAGTGCTATTAAACATACCAAAATATGCCAATCTCATCGCCTGGTGGGTTGCTACTTGTTTTATAACTCTTATGCAATATAGAGCTAATGCTAGTTTTTTACTTATGCTGCTCAGATGTTCACCAGATATCCACCTGCTGCTCAGCCCGATTCGCAGGAAATATCTTGGGGCTAGACTGCAGCTGCAACCTGTGCTGAATACGAGATCTTGAGTTTTACCTGTATTTAGTTTCCATTGCCTCCGAATCAGTCCGCTGAAGTCTCCATGATGAGTCTTCTGCTCAGCGTCCAATACGGTGGTCTCCACCATAAAAAATGCCGTGTCATCCGCATAACAGTACAAACCATCTGATCCAACACTTGCCTCCAAATTATTTATAAGTATAATAAATATAATCGGTCACAGAATTGAATCCTGTGGGACACTGTAAGTAACTGGCCTCTCTGATGACACGACATTGTTCCATATCACACACTGGGTTCTCTCTCGCAAGTATAATTCCATCAGCTGATGTGGGACACCCCTGACTCTATAAATCTTGAGCTTGTGCAGCAGGGATGATAGCGACACCGTATCGAATGCTTTACTGAGATAGTGAATTTCCAAATTTTTCTATTATCAAAGGCCTCTGGATATCTTTTATACCACACTAAGCAATGCCGAGACAGTGGAGCGATCCTTCCTATAACCGTGTTGGCTATCTGAAAAAATATTAGACCTTTCAAAAAAAGCAACCAAACTATTTTTCATAGCAGTCTCCAGAATCTTGTAGAAAACTGGCAGTACCTATCTATTAGTGAATTTACTAAAAGTAGCCTATATACCAACATTCGAATCTGTATGTTAAAAGCAGGAAAGTTATAGGCATTTAAGGAACAAATGGTTGTGCTTTTCCTCTTAAAACGTCAAAGTGGCGATTTGAAACGTCAAAATTGACAATTCTTGGCAAATAACTTGAATCGACTCAGAGTTATCCAGAGAAAATGTCGCAGAAAGAGTGTTTTGCCAACCGTTGTCCTTCAATTTACAAAAATGTTTCCAGAAAATGCATTTTAAATAGACCGTTTGTCTGATGTTTTGTTTTACCTATAGAGTTTATGATTTACTAGTCTACAATTTGTTGCGAAGTTTCGTAGAAAAAAATCGCCAAATAAAGCTAACATACAAGGTGACGGATTTCTACGCTATAGCTCAATATATCCGTTATTATACAAAATACGAGAAAAAATTATAGAGGTTAATTATAGGTTGTCTTGAGCTGCATCTTACACAATTATTTTGACAACAAGAGTGTGGGCAATAAGTCGTTGTTGATACAAATTTTCTTATTTTTTTCAAACACCCCTTATAGGTATCATTGCATTTTTGGATTCTTAATCGAATTATGATGCATGTTTGTAGGGTAAAAAATTTGATACCGTTAATCGTTTTCAAGTTATTTCAATTGTGTTGCAACTTTTCACATGTTGGCACATATCAAAAATTATGATCCGGCATTTTTAACAATAGATAGCAGAGTCTTATGAAAGTGACGCATTCGGAGAGGATTTCGTTTATATTATTCGTGAAAAAATCAAAATGTCCTATACAGCAGCCATTGTTCTCAAAAAATGCGCACCATCCTGTTCTGACTCGTCTGTTTCAGATATCTTACAATAAAGGCATATTCCCCAGTAACTGGAAACCTGCTCTAGTACAACCCGTCCCCAAGAAAGGTTCCAAAGTGCTTCCTAGCAACTACATGCCTATTTCTCTCCTTTCAGTCATCTCTAAAGTGATGGAAAAGTATATAAACACCGAATTACTAAAATTTCTTGAAAAACACAGTCCAATCCACGACAGGAAGTATGGATTCCGTCAGCGCAGATCAACTGCCGACCTCATTTCCTTTGTCACCCATTCTTGGAACAAGTCTATGGAACTACACGATGAATCCCAGATTGTCTCTCTAGACATATCCAAAGCCTTCCCTTGCCCACCGACGTGCCGTTGGTGACCCCCCCCCCTCTCTCTCTCTCTCTCTTTCTCTCTTTTATAGATATCTGCACGGGCACTGCGCAGAGGAGCTTTCTTCCATGGTTCCTCCACCTGCTGCCCTCAACAGATCTACTAGGGGAACAGAGCGAATGCACCCTTTTACTGTCCAGGTCACCATACATAGAAAATCTTTTGTTTTTCCTTCTCCTCCGAACCTCAAAACCTTCAAGTCCAGAATTTCCTCCTTATCAACACCCACGGTACGAACGTATTTAGGCTGTAAGCCCTCGTGGTGTGTTGTTGAAATAAAAAAAACCTCACTATGTGCTGCGAGGTTGGCTACCATAGCCGTATTACTTTATATGTGTTTTCTCGCTGCAATCAGTATACCGTACTGACGAGCTTTAATTACAGCGAAATCGGTCTACGGTTCTAATTGTGGTGAGAATACATCTAGCCTTACTTAGAAGAGTATGTTATGTACGTAACTGAAGGAAATAATATATTAAGGTCTAAATATAATGTAAGTTGCAAAACAAAAAACTAGACACCTAAAACTTAAGAATTTGCAAACATGTGTTAACAGAACGTGAAACATAAAGGCATACTTCAGTCAAGGTGGCATTTACAAACTAGATAAGACTGTACACCGGTTAATGTTCTTCTAAAAATAATATCAAAAGACTTTGGTCCATTTGAGAGGTCTTAAACTAACTTCCTAAAAGAAAGTTAATATGTGTTAAACCGGATAGAGAGAAGCGTGACGCACAGCCAGCCATCTTTGATATAAATAGTCATGGGTCGGCGCCCTTTAACATACGTTTATATATGTCTATATACTCGCTGCTACCTGCCTCCTTACTGCTTACTTGCCAGCCTCCTACATCCAGTTTCGTTTTCATGACACGGGCGGCCGGAACAACAAGGCGAAACAGTAAAAATAAACACCAGGATAACGTGAGGACCAGATGACGGACTCAATCGATTTATTGTCAGCTGCTGCAGTTATCTTTGATCTATGCACTCTCTTTTATACACAGGTGGCCCATTTTTCTTCTGCACTCTAAACAATCATCTTTGTACACAGCTCAGTCACCACAGAAGGTTTGTTTCACCGTCATTTTTTTTTTCAGTTAACGCAGAAAATTTTTGACTATCTAGAAGCATGTATCAGTTTGTAGCATATATGTATTTCATAGTTTAGAGAAATATATGAACATGATTCACCCAGTAAGGGTGTGTATTATAAATGATAACCTCCTTTTATTTTCGTTATTTCTGAGCGAATTGATCCGTTCAAAAAGTTATTTTGAACAATTTTTAACACAGTTTCTGAATATGCTATCGCTTTTCAAGAATTTTGAAAAATGTACGAAGTGGAACAAAAATTATATTTTTTAATGGAACACCTGTTTTTTTTACACATTATAATTTTTCGATTTTTTATGATTACAAAAATATATAGTTATAGCACATTTGGATACGCAGTTTTTAAGTAATGATAAAATATGTAAAACGACAAATCTGTTTACGTATTACTCAATAATATACGAAGTAGCCTTTGGAAATAAAATTTTAACTTTGTATAAACGTCAAAAAGGTTAAGATTTGTTAGTGATTTTTCTGTTAGGAATTTTTATTGTGTGCAAAAAAGCGATCATGCCTTATCATAGTTTAGAGAATAGGCGTAGAATTTTAGAAATATCTTATATTGTAATAAAAACATGATTGCTTTACAAAGGGAGTTTATAAGACTGTATCCGAATGAGACTCTGCCTGGCAAAGAAACATTCAAGAAAATTTACAATAAATTTTGTGACACAAATTGATTAAAGAATGCAAATTGAAGAAAAACGAGCAATACTAGTGGTGAGGAAATACAAATGAATATTCTATTATCGGTTATGGAAGAGCCAAGTCGGTCTACTTATTTTGTAGCTAAAGATTTAAATGTAAGCCAAAGCACTGTTATGCAACTTTTAAAAAGAAATAAGTATAAACCTTTTCACATTCTTCCTGTTCAACACTTAACCAAAAATGATCGTCGACAGAGAATACTGTTTTGCCAACAAATTATTGAAAAATATAATGAAAACAATGATTTTTTGCGAAATGTGTTTTGGACTGATGAGTCGTCCTTTTCTACAGCTGGTTTGTTTAATAGACATAACAAACATCATTTGGCTACAGAAAATCCACATATGGTAAAGCAAATAAAAAAGCAAGGACGTAAAACTGCCAATGTGTGGTGTGGAATACACCAAAAACAAAATAATTGGTCCATTTTTTTTACATACAAATCTCACAGGTGTAGTTTATCTCCATTTGCTACAAGAGCAAGTTGAGGAATATTTGGATGATTGCCAGTTATTTTAAATTTAAGAGCAATCTGGCAGCAAGACGGAGCTCCCCCACATAACGTTAGATCTGTGACGAACTACTTAAACCAAAAATATGACCTCTGGATAGGAAAAAATGGTCCCATCCATTGGCCGACTAAAAGCCCCGATTTAAATCCGCTAGATTTTTTTATTTGGGGTGCTCTCAAAAACAATATTTATAGTGAAAAACTGTCAAGGGAAACTGTGCAATTAAAACAGCTTATACGACGAGAAATAAATTCTTTTAACGAAAGTGCAACGATATTTGCAGATGTGCGACCAAATTTTTTACGGCGATGTTTCAAATGCTTAGAAAACAAAGGAAGTTATGTAGAAGATACAATGTAAATCTTAATAATATTTTCTAATTTTTGTAAGTTTGATACTTTTATTTTATTTGTTTCCTTGTGAATGGTTTTGTTATATATTTTGTTGTGACAATCATTGACCTTAGCTAGTTTTGTATAATAATTAACTAATTATTGACAAATCATATTTTTGGATAAACTAATAGCTTGACGTTTGTATACAAAATTAAAATTTTTGTTTCCAAAGGCTACTTCGTATATTATTGAGTAATACGTAAACAGATTTGTCGTTTTACATATTTCATCATAACTTAAAAACTGCTTACCGAAATGTGCTATAACTTATATTTTTGTAATCAGAAAAAATCGACAAATTACAATATGTAAAAAAAGACAGGGTGTTTTATTTTTAAAAAACTATATTTTTTGTTCACCTCGTACATTTTTAAAAATTCTTGAAAAGGGATAGCAGATTCAGAAATTACGTTAAAAATTGTTAATTTTTTTTTTAAACTAAGCAATTCGTCCAGAAATAACGAAAATAAAAGGGGGTTATCATTTATAATACTCACCCTGTACACATAAAAACCTGAGCTGGACATTGATAAGCACATTTTCAAGAACTTATTTCATCAGGACACACTCTTTAGACCTGACAAAACTTTTGATAACAAAGTAAACGCCTGTAACGAAGTTTTTTTTAGTTTAATTGTATAGATAGTTTTAAGCACCGAAATGATTTCCCGAAGAGATATCTACTTAAGATTGCTCATATACTGAAACATACAAGTGCCTAATTAAGTTTTCTATAAAAACAAATTCCGAATTTGGCTTGAAATCTGGGGGGGGGACTTATTGGAAACTTTCTCATCGGTCCGCATTTCTTTGAAGCACGGCTCACTGCACTATGATATCTTGTGTTTCTAAGAGAAGACCTCGGACCAATATTAGACCAAGTGCCTGTTAGCATATGTAATCATATGTGGTTTTTGCATGACGGTGCCCCAGTCCATTATACAGCTAACATTCATACTTTCCTTGGTATTTTCCAGAACACTGGATTGGGAGAGGAGAGGCGAATGCATGGCAGCTAGGTCATCTGATCTAACAAAAATGGACTTCTTTTTATAGGGTTATTTGAAAAATTAAGTTTGTCAGACACCACCGTCAACAAAAGAATATATGAAGGCAAGAATTGCGCCGCCCCCGGGAAATGTCCTTCCCGTTGCTTGCATGAGCAACCAGCTCGTTTCCATTGGCACAGTCCCAGGTGACATTCCGCGACCTTGGCCTACTGATTTTTTGTGGGGGGTTGGCAACAGGAAGGCGGCGGAGGTGGGGGGTGAGGAGGTTAGAATTGTTGAAAAGGGCGACTTTTTATCATCTTCCTCGCCCAGCTCTCCTATTCGCTCCTTGCCCCGTAACTCCCCTTGGGGGGCAGAACAAGAAATTTTTCTTGTTGCACCTTGCTCTAAGGGGGGTTTTAAGGATTTATGTGAACAAATTTTTCACAAAAGCGTTCGGGAGCTAATCTGCAAATTTACCTTTTATTCTGAACTGGTGAACTGGTGATAAAAAATGTAGCATCTTTTAAGCTAATATCCTCCGTTGCGTGCAAAACATTGCACACGACATATCAATCTAATTCACAACAGTCAGTGTATGTATGTGTGCAGAGAAAGTGATAAGATTGGTAGGCTATCCATGATCGATTGTCTAAATTTAACATAAATACGTTTAAGCGGTCCAATAATTTGCTTAGAAGGTAAGTTACGTTACGTATTACAGAAAGTGTAAAATTCGCTACCATAACGCACTTACTGCGTCTAGACTTTATTACATTCTTTTCTATTGGGATCTAAAAATGGAGTGATATGACAACAGACCACATATGTTTACATAGACAAGTGGAATATATATTTCTCTACGGCTTTACAGCTGTCATAATAATGTAATTCCATATTTTCTCCATGAGTTGAGAACTGTATAATTGTTGAAAAAAAAAGAATAATGCGACAGCAGCGATATTTAGCAAGGTAGTTAAGAAGCTCAAATTAGACCCTTTCAAGTACACTTGGAGAACCCAAATCACCACAACACATTTAAAAAAGGACCTGACGATCATAACTATTTTAAAAACTAACATCACCTTAAATACCGGATCTTAGGTAAAAGGACCGAACTGAGATGGGAAAATAAACGCAGGCAAATTCTGCAGTGTATTGTATTTTTATCGCGAGACGAGGTCTGCACTGTCCCTACTAACTTATCTAAACTGTGTCCATCTCTAGTAATTTTGAAAAGGTTCAACGACACCTAGATTAACGTAGTTTACAATTTCTGTTGTAATTATATTTCGCAATATATCTACTTTCGAAGAAATTTAGCTGTCCTATTTGTCTAACATTTTTTCATTAATTTTAGATTATCTTCATTAACGTGATGATTATTATCCCAAATATGTCGGGCGACAGTAGATCTATCTATATTACCGTAACGTAATTGGGCTAAGTGTTCTTTGAATTTAACTCCAATCGATCTTTTTGTTTGCCCGACGTACTTACGATTACAATCTTTACAACTTATTTCATAAATTCCCGACATTTTGTCCGTGCTATCCTTGTCTTTTGGGTTACCTAGCAAGTTTTTTAAGGTATTTTTTGTCAAAAATGTTAGCTACAAGTTGACTTTAAAAAAAATGCTATCTAGACCCCTCGTGATTCGAGGTCCAAATGGTAAACAAACAAAGTTTATTTCGGATTTCTCTGTTTCAAATGTTGATTGCGTCAACATTTTCTTTGTTTTCTGTTTGTTGATTAATTTTTCCACCAGGTAAGCAGTGTATCCGTTATATTCGGCCACGTTCTAAATACAATTTAATTATTTGGTATATCTATATTTGTTTAAAGGAAAATTAATTAGCCGATTTACTAAAAAATTCAGACTGGCCATTTTTTGTGTGTACGTATGATGTCAGTCGTTCGGAATGTAGCTTATAGTGGTGGTTTCCTTTCTATAGACATCGAATTCTAAAGTGTCTTTATTCTTGATAACTAATACATCTAGAAAGGGTAATTTATTATTAATTTTTAATTCGTGAATAAATTTTACAGAATCAAATTTATTGTTTAATCTGGCATAAAATCTTCTATTCTGCAAATGTTTGTGTTAAACACTGCGAAAATATCATCCACGTAACGAAACCCCACTCCGTTTCGTGGATGATATTTTCGCAGTGTTGAAATTAATCAACAAACAGAAAACAAAGAAAATGTTGACGGAATCAACAACATGTAAAAGAGAGAAATCCGAAATAAATTTTGTTTGCTTAACATTCGGGGTTCGCCTTGAATCACGAAGGGTCTAGATAGCGTTTAAAAAAAATCAACTTGCAGCTAACATTTTCGACAAAAAATACCTTAGAAAACTTGCTAGGTAACCCAAAAGACAAGAATAGCAAGGACAAAATGTCGGGAATTTATGAAATATGTTGTAAAGATTGTAATCTTAAGTAATCGGGCAAACAAAAAGATCGATTGGAGTTAGATTCAAAGAACACTTATCCCAATTACGTTACGGTACCATAGATAGATCTGCTGTCGCCCGACATATTTGGGATAATAATCATCACGTTAATGAAGATAATCTGAAATTAATAAAAAATGTTAGACAACCAGGACAGCTAAATTTCTTCCAATATATATGTATATATATATATATATATATATATATATATATATATATATATATATATATATATATATATATATTGGGAAATATAATTACAACAAAAATTGTATGAACGTGGCACCACCGCCGATAACGAGCCACCTGATCGATTGCTTCGCTAAATAGAAATTCCCACGTTTTTAACACGTCCTAGAGATAACATAATAATACAGATAGTTCCGACAAAGCAAATTACGTTAATTTAGGTGTCGTTGAACCTTTCCAAAATTACTAGAGATGGACACAGTTTAGATAAGTTAGTAGGGACAGTGCAGACCTCGTCCCGCGATAAAAATACAATACACTGCAGAATTTGCCTGCGTTTATTTTCCCATCTCAGTTCGGTCCCTTTACCTAAGATGCGGTATTTAAGGTGATGTTAGTTTTTAAAATAGTTAGAATTTTTCATCCTCTGATGACGCTAACTTGGTTAGTGAAAAGATCGACAGGTCTTTTTTAAAATGTGTTTTGGTGATTTGGGTTCTCCAAGTGTACTTGTCAGTGCTCATCACAGGTTCTAATCTTCACTTAGTGAGACCCTTTCTTAAAATTTCATCTCTGGATGCCAGCACAGAAGCAAGTGTAAATATTGTTTTGACCAAAGCGAAATTGACGACAATATTCCACGATAGCATAAAAGGAAGACGACTGTGTTTGTATATAATTAACACTAAAAATTTGAATTTGCTCTCGTACATAAAGTGACTAATGTAAACCGCTTTATTTACGCGATAAAATGTCCTACAAGAGCCACTATAAAATACGGCTATGCGGTGTGCAGTGTGCATTCAGAAATAAAACGCTTACAGTAGCAATAACAATCTGCATTTCGGATAGTTGCAAATTCAGCCATCCACTTACAAACACACACACAGACACAGATGTCTGTATCGTTTCATGCATGAAGAAGCGGCTAGATCAAAGTGAGACTGGCGAATGCACAATATATCAATCTCCATGTCTCGTGCAAGGCCCTTATGTGCACTGTCTCAGTGTACATATGCAACATTGTTATACAGTGAGGTCCAGATTATCACAGATTTTGCATACACTTTTAAAATTAACCTATGGTACTTCAAGAAGGTATCGCATAATTTCTATCAGGATGATGACTGAAAATACAACATTCTGGCAAGTTTTCATTAGGAAAACGTAACTAACTTGGAATTTTCAATTTTTTTTTCAAATGAGCGCGAATTTGAGACTCTAGAATCGATATCCGAGCGGCAAAATTATGGAATAAAATCATTAAAATTTGAACGATATGGGTTTTGAGGAAATGCCTGGACACCTCAACTCTAATTTTCAGAAATAGAAATTTTTTCATGATATTTACGTTTCTCCCGCTTCTGCTTTTTAAATGTGACGCCATCAACTTATTTTTTAAATGACAAACTGTCGTTCACTTTCTTTAAGATTTTCATTAAGATAATACACTAATAGAGAGGTATCGACGGTGAGACTGTCGGAATATTTCTTAATTATTTCTTAATAAATCTTAATTGGCACCAACATGTCACATCAGTTGCAGAAGCGGCTGCTAAGAAATTAGGTTTCCTCTTCCGGGCTCGCAAATACTTTTTACCAGCTAATCTTTATACTTTATATACTTCACAAATAAGGCCAAACCTCGAATACTGCTCCCACATCTGGGGTGCCGCTTCTACACTCGCTATCCTGGACTCCATTCAGAAGAGAGATATACGTCTCATCGGTGACCCTACCCTCACCCAAAGGCTGCCATCCCTTGCTCACCGACGTGCCGTTGCTGACCTCTCTCTCTTTTATAGATATCTGCACGGGCACTGCTCAGAGGAGCTTTCCTCCATAGTTCCCCCACCTGCTGCCCCCAACAGATCTACCAGGGGAACAGAGCGAATGCACCCTTTTACTGTCCAGGTCACCAGACTTAGAACATCTTGTTATGCCCGCTCTTTTGTCCCGAGGACTCCCAAGTTGTGGAATTCCTTGCCGGCACATGTTTTTCCTTCTCCTCCGAACCTACAAACCTTCAAGTCCAGAATTAACAAGCTCCCTATTTCCTCATTGTCAACACCCACGGTACGATAGTATTTAGGCTGTAAGCCCTCGTGGTGTGCTGTTGAAATTAAAAAAAAAATTCATGTGAGCACTGGAACCTATTTCCAAGGTCGCTTAAAATGTTTATATATATATATATATATATATATATATATATATATATATATATATATATATATATATATATATATATATATATATATATATATATATATATATATGAGGCCGCTCATCAGATCTTGACGCCAAATTTTTCTTAAGTAAAGATAAAAAAATATTTTTTTAAACGCAATACCTCCCAAATTCTTTAAGTAATTGAAAGGAAAATTTACAACCGAAAAGAACATAGACAGACGTGGACGTGTACCAATTTTCAAATCTTTTGATCAAAGAAAAATAAAGTTATTCTAAATTAATATTACAATAATCGTCGACATCACTACAGATTCTGTAATGCAATATCTCCAATGTTAGACAAAGACAGATGATGTTACCTGTACTGCTGTGCTATTTAAATAAATCGTAGATAGATAACAATGGAAGTTACATTATTGCAACATGTCAGCATGTAGATCATTGAGAGATGTACGACAGGAACGCCATCTCGGTGCGGAACCAGGTAGTATGTCACGGCAGGTCTAGTTAACACAAAATGTTATAGATGGAGACGTGTACAACGTTTGATATTTCACAACTGACTTTTAATTAACCTATTTAAAACATGGATATAAATCATGAAAACAAACATTGGACGATGGTTATAAATCAAAACTGTGAGGTAATGACTTGAAACAATAAAATTTTGCGTAAAATAGAAAATCTGTATATCAGTAAATCAAATTCTAAAAGCAGTGTTAACACTTGGTTTTTAATGTTTCTTAATTGAGCCACGACAGGACTCCTTAGACATTGTTATTATTGTATAACTGGGGCAAAAGCTAATGCATTATGTAGTAATAGCAAAAGTATCGGTCTTTTTATAGTTTGTCTCCGTGCGGAAGACAATATTTGTTAGGTTCGTTGTATTTAATTTAGTTCCACGGGCGTCAATCTTCTTTGCAAGCATCAAGACCTGGTAGCCCAGTGTAGTCTTGTCTTGCCCTGTCTTGTGCTTATATATGTAACATAAACATAAAAAAGAGATGAACATCAAGTGAATTTATTTACTTTAGTGTTGTATTCGATATTATAGGCGACGTTGTGGGATGTAATTTCGGTAAATTTACAGTTTACTGCATGGATGGTTATTAGAATTTTTTTTCAGAAACATGCTTAGAACCATACTTGGGTGCACAAGCCACAAAGCAAATTTGTTGCAAACAACCCCTAAGAAAGTTAAGGGACCAGGAACGAATAGAGGTGCTGGGCGGGGAGGAAATATGAGCGGAAACTGCTAAAAAAATATTTAGTCGGAATGTCAAAAATGCGTTTTTCACATTTTGTAGCAATACCTCCTCTAACCCTGTCTACCCCGCACCGCATCCATATTCGCCCAGGTCCAGTAACGTTGTTGGGGGTAGCTCCCAAGAAATTTTTCTTGTGCTTTATGCTTTGCAGGTAGTTGCAGGCATGCACAAGGGGAAGGAGAACCACCTGTATTTTTGGGTGAGGGGGCAGAAACCCTTTTTTCCCATTCTGCATGCATAGAATCACCCTCAATGCATGAACCACGGGATTTTTTTATGTTCAGCTTTCTAGTGTATCTTTTGTTGAGTATATTTTCTGTTTATCAATTTCTTTGTTTGAGTTTTGTATCCAAATTACTGTATAAATATTTATGATAGAGATCATGTTTTTGCTTGCCTTATTTTTTTCTGTTCCTAAGTAAATAAAGTAATGCTTTATAACTTTTAACATAAGGCTAAATCACTATAATATATTATTATTATGAAAATTCACTACCTTAACGCACTTGCTGCGTCCCTAACATTTTATTATTTCGATAAATCACTAAATAGCTTACACGATACCCTCAATATTTTAAACCTCGCATTGCTAAATTTTCGAATGAAGACATATAAAGAGTGGAAGATATAAACTCAATTAAAAACAACATTCAAAAGATAAAGGCTCTTATTCAACAAATTAAAGCATTGTTTTCTTTAAATATAATGTTCAAAATGCCATCCACCGACTCCTTGACAATAAGCACATCTGTTGACACATTCCTCGTGTACATTACGAATGCATATTTGTAAAATATTGCAAGATTAATGCAACTGCAATCCAAACTTTATTCACCAAATTCTTTTTTCGGACTATGTGTCACTTTGGCGAAATGGAACGGTGAGTAAACAAAATTACAGGTATTGGAGTAGAGAGAAACCTCACTCGATGACTGAAGCACACACACAACACCCTCGTAAAGTTAATGTGTGGGCAGGAATGGTCCACGGGTCCTTTATTCTTCGACGAAACTCACTGGGCAGCGATAAATTTTCTAAGAAATAAGCGTATTCCTGCTCCTGCTGCAAGTTACCCAAATAAAGAAGATTCCGATTTGCCATGTGCTGTTAAAGATGTTGTGTTACAAATTTTATAAGAGTCACAAAAGTTTTGCAGAAAATAATGTATTATTTACAAGGGACCTGCCAAATTATAAATATCGACAGTTTTGTTTAAGTCAACCCAGTCAAACTAGTTTTCGCAAGCAAAACAACAAAAAGGGTTTTCCAAAACAAATTATCAATTATTCGCGAAGCTCATTATGTTATTTTTCTTTAATTTAGTAGCCAAGTTGCGTTTTGCTATGGCTCAAGATTGAAGATTCTAGCTTAATGGGAAATTGAGTTATCAAATTTGAAATATTTTTACGAAAATTATCTACTTGCTGCAGCCAGACCATTTTCATCACGTATTTACTGTTGCTGTATCCATGTTTTCTTTAATAATAAAATATTGTAGCTCTCTATGTGAGACTGGCAAACAAGGCAACCTCAAAATCATTTTTGGAGAAATATTTTAAACACATGAAATGAGGTAACAATTTAAAAATTATTTGAAAATCTTGGTTAGCTGCTTCATCGCGGGGGTTCTCCTCCACCTTCTGGATGCCTACAACCACCCTCAATGCATGAAAAAGAACAATGTAAACAAGAAAAATTTCTTGAGGCCAACCCCCAACAAAGTTGCGGGAGTTGCGGTGATTAGGGGTTCTGTGCGGAGTAAACAGGAAACAAGGGGTAAACAGGAAACAAGGAACTATAGCTGCAAAATGAGATAAAGGCAGCTTATAGAGGTGCAACTGAGCTGGTTTTTTCACACTTTCTGCTCACATTTCCTTTTTATCTTCTTCCCCGCCCAGCACCCCTATCAATTCCTGGTCCCGTGAATTTCTTGGGGGCTGTTTGCAATACATTTTTCTTGTGGTATGTGCATCCAGAAAGGGTTCTAAGCGTCTTTTTGTAAATTTTTTTCTAAAAGTTCCCCTTGTGCTAAATTGCAAATTTACCGCAAATTAAATTTTTAATTACAAAAAAAATGTACCTGCCAAATTATAAACGTGGCAGGTATTTTTCCTTATTAATGGCTTGGATGAGCCGTTTTAGTTAACGCAATCGAACCAGTTTATGCAGAAAAAATAACAGAAAATGTTTTGTAAAACAAATTTGTACTTATTTTTAAAATTTAGTACACACGCTGCCTTAATATGTAAACGTCTTACTATGTATCAAAACTGAACATTCTAGTTAGCTGGGAAATTGAATTATCACAATTTGAAATAATTTTACGAAAATTTGCTACCATAACTCACTTCCTGCACCTAAACTCTTTTCAACACATATTTACTATTACTGTTTAGTAATACAGTATCATAATATTATATTAGTCGACGCCAGAAGGCATTTCTTAATGTTAGGTTAAAATTAAAAGTTGGATTATTATTTACCCACTCCTGTTTGTAGTAACCTTAGAATATAAGTCGTTGTTTTCTATTGTAAGATTCTAAGGTATTAGCGGAGTCGATTTCGAGGTTATCTTCTTCTTCTTCTTTGTTAATGGAGTCTGTTAGTTTCCAGGTTATGCTTAGAACGCGCATGTTTCTCTCATGACTCATGTCAGTTAACAAATGACAAATAGTGGTGTTGTCAGATTAAACTAGGGGACGGAGATGGCTTTTAAATACAGCGAAAATAGGAAGCTTAATATTTTTACATAATAAAACGTGGTTCTAGATTGCTTTTAAACAAGTTAAATCACTTTCATTTACATTTCTATTTACCACCATTTTTCTGTCTTCAGATTCAGATGATAGTTGTCGCAAATGGCAACCCCGCTGATCGTTTATTGTGACATACTTTCGTACCCTGTCCTTTTAAAGCTCAGTCTGAATATTTTGTTTGAAATGGCAGCGGAACCCTGATTTATCTGTCTGATCTTGCCTAACATTATAGGCATCCATTCATAGGTAATTTCAGGCCATGTCGTAGATATTTATTTTTTATTTAGTTATAAGTCAAGATTTACTGAACCGATTGAGTTTAAATTTGGTAGATGAGACCACTTATTTGATATCTACGCGCTTGCTAAGTTTTAGCTTACCACTTTTAGTAATTTAGAAGATATTACGTTTTCAAATAGTGTTTTGCATTTTTTTCTAAAAGTAATTGATTGTTAAAACTGTCTAACGAACTCATCCAAGCTATTAACAAGGCGAAGGGGATTTACAAATTTGGATTTGATTGGTCAAGTATTTTTTGAGTTAATTTCCCAATTCGCGCTCATTTGAAAAAAATCTTGCCATCGATACCTCCCTATTAGTGAATTTTCTTAATGAAAATTCAGTAAAATTAGCACTGAAACTAGATGTTATTTTTTTCAAAAGGCTTCCAATATATAGGATTGGTCGGTTGTTATAGAAGTTGAAATGCAGCCACTGTTGTATCCTATTAACTTAATTAAAACGTGATTAATTACTAAGCTCCCCTATTTTCCCAGCAACAATATCAGCATTGGTATCAATAATTTGGCACAATCTGTATTTGAAGCAAAGCGATTAGAGAACTGTACATATAAACCAAACTGACTTGATTTCAGCAAACTATCGAGACAATATTTGACTACCCGTAAATAAACAATCATTATTATCATCGATTTGGCATAACTACATGCTTATGCTAAATTGGAAACCGTAGGGTTCATATATTTTCAACTACTGGCACTTCAATATTTGAATGAAAAGATGTAAATGTATATACAGATGGTGATAAAGTTCCACACAAAATTTATAACTTTGTTAGTAGTACACTTGGAGAACCCAAATCACTACAACATATATCTTTTTAAAGATCTGACGATCGTTTCACTAACAAAGATAGCGTCATCAGAGGGTGAAAAATTCTAAACTGCTTACTACTAAAGATCACCTTATATAATGACTTTTAGGTAGAGAATGATACCAAGAGGGAGACTGAATCGTAGGCAAATTTTCTATGTATTGTAATTTTATTGCCGTATGAAGTTTACAATACAGGCATATTCCCTAGTAACTGGAAAACTGCTCAAGTACAACCCGTCTCCAAGAAAGGATTCAAAGCGCTTCCTAGCAACTACAGGCCTATTTCCCCCCTTTCAGTCGTCTCCAAAGTGATGGAATGGCATATAAACACCGAATTACTAACTCTTTTTGAAAAACAGAGTCGAATCCACGACAGGCAGTATAGATCCCGTCAGCGCAAATCAACTGCCGACCTTCTTTCCTTTGACACCCATTCTTGGAACAAGTGTATGTAGCTACACGGTGAATCCCAGACTGTCGCTCTAGACATATAGAAGGCAATCGACCAGTTCTGGCACGCAGCGCTGCTTAATAAAATTCCGGCCGATAGCCTACCACCAAAACTCTGTACCTGGAGAACAATTTTCCTCTCCAACCGGAGCGTTTCTGTTGTCGTGGATGGCCATTCCTCTAAACTGTATCCAATTAATGCATGAGTCCAACTTTGTTTTTTCTGCACATCAATGACCTTCTCTCTAGCACATCCAACCCAGGTCACAGTTACGCGAATGACAGCACCCTCCACCCAAATATACAATATTTTAAGCCTCTCTCTTTAGCCCAATTAGATGAGGATCGCAGGATCATGGAGGGTTCTGCCTCTGTGGATCTCCAAAACATATTAGACCGGGGAAGTAAAAATCTTGTACAATTCAACTCCACCAAATCTCAGACCTGCTCACTATCTCATAAGAAATACACCAGCCCTAGACCCATCACAGTGAACAACCAAGTTATTCAAAGTAATGAGTCCTTTTTCACTTGTTGGTATTTCTGTGGATCGAAATCTCGATTGGTACCAACATGTCACATCAATTGCAGAAGCGGCTGCTAAGAAATTAGCTTCCCTCTTCCGGGCTCGCAGATACTTTTCACCAGCTAATCTCTATACCTTATATACTTCACAAATAAAGCCAAACCTCAAATACTGCTCCCACATATTGGGTGCCGCTGCCGCTTCTACACTCGCTATTCTGGACTCCATTCAGAAGAGAGCTTTATGTCTCATCGGTGACCCCTACCCTCACCCAAAGGCTGCCATCTCTTGCCTACCGACGTGCCGTTGGTGACCTCTCTCTTTTTTTATAGATATCTGCATAGGCACCGCTCAGATTAGCTTTCCTCCATAGCTCCTCCACCTGCTGCCCCCAACAGATCCATCAGGGGAACAGAGCGAATGCACCCTTTTACTGTCCAGGTCACCAGACATAGAACATCTTGTTATGCCCGCTCTTTTGTCCCGAGGACTTCCGAGTTGTGGAATTCCTTGCCGGCACATGTTTTCCTTTTCCTCCGAACCTCCAAACCTTCAAGTCCAGAATTAACAAGTTGCCTCTTTCATCCTTATCAAAACCCACGGTACGATAGTATTTAGGTTCTAACCTCTTGTGGTGTGTTGTTGAAATATAAAAAACAAAAATATCTTTCTCCTGTGGTCTAGAGAAGTGAAATTGACTGTTATAAATTCATCTGCTACACGACGAACAGCTAGTTACTGAAAATAATTTAGGATGAACGAGGTTGCCCTTGGGGTAGCACCTCACACATAAGAACAATATTTCAATTGCTGATCTATGCTTTATACAGCGTCAGAATCTGCTGTGCTGACAGGAAACTTTTAACTCGAATCCGAATCTTCTGAGCTGCTGCTTTTGCAATACTGGAAACAAGTAAATGTAAAAAAAAAGAACCTGCAAGTTTTGGGCAGTACTTTTGCAATATTGGAAACAAGTAAATGCCAGCAAAGATCATCCTCATCAGTTATACTCATATTGTAGAGAGCGTTTTTTGGGCAGATCTTGAAAGCCATCTGAACGTCTGGGCCCTGTAGGTAGCTCTTCCTACCTTACCGTAGTGATCGTGACAGTATTCCGGGCAATATCATGCATCAGGGGGGGGGGGGTGCTGATAGCTGTGCATATAGACCTTGATTCTGCTAGGATTGCTGGTGATATTTCACTCAATGAAGTTTATGTGTTAGTGAGGATAGGAAGGCGGAGCCTCATTTTTGGTGTTTGTTACATTCCACCTAGTTCAGAAGTTGCTATATATGAACATCATTGTGATTCAGTCGATCATGTTTTGTCTGATCACCCCAATTCTGAGGTCGTTTTCTGTGGGGACTATAACCTCCCAAACGTTACCTGGACAAGCAGTGCTGAGAGTGCTCCAGTTATTAGTGGTTGCAGTCCATCAGCCTAACTTGTTTCAAACTGTTTTGGCTTTTGGGCCTTGTTCCAAAAAATGTTCTACTTAATGAATTGAATAGATCTTTAGATTTAGTTCTTAGTAATATAGATAACATATGTGTTGGTGCATCCTTGGATCCGATTTTTCCTGCTACTGCACATCATGTGCCCCTGAACATTTCTTTTTCACTTGAGACTCCTCCAACTGAACCCTATGAAGAGTATTTTTATGACTTTTGTAATGCCGTTTATTATGCCATGAATTATTTTCTTTCCGAGTTTGACTGGGAATATCTTGAGCCATTGGAGATAAATGATGCTGTGAAATGCTTTTATGGCGTTTTTCTTAATGCTGTGGATCGGTTTGTTCAAGTTAAGAGATGTAAAAAATCATGTTCCCTCCTGGGTTTTGTGTCGAGCTTAGAGGCATGATAACTGAGAAGAAGAGGGTACACAGTCAATATAAGACATATGGTAGAATAGACGATTATATTAGGTTTTCTGGTTTTCGGGAAGAATGTAGGAATCTTCATGATACTTGTTGCAGAAATTTTATTGCTTATACTGAGAATAATTTTGAAAACAATCCGGGTTCTTTCTGGTCTTATATTAACAAGTTAAGGATGGTTCATGATCTTCCTGAGGCTATTTATTATGATCATGTTAGGAGTGATTCTTTGCATGATTCGGTGGGTCTTTTTGCTAGTTTTTTCTCATCTGTGTATGATCTTGCAAGCCATCTGAACGTCTGGGCCCTGTAAGTAACTCTTCCTAGAGACATAGCATAACAAAACATAACCAGATTTACACGGCCTCAGCTGAGAATCTTATACAGATTATCAATTACGAAGTTGGTTACTTTGTCTCTCATTGATAACTAACTGAAAGCAGATATTGGGCGAGTCAATTTTACTGGTGATTCAAAGTTTCTCTTGTAAAATTAAAGACACTTGTCAAGTTGGCCAATAAACATGTTTATTAATATATACGTAAACGAAAGTCACACGGATACAAAGGTCTATACGCTATTTTATATAGCACACAAAATTTAAATCAGTATTTAATGCGATCAGAGATTACAGGTGAATTTTTACAGTCGTCCAATTTGCCATGGATATAGTATAAAATCACATCTACTAAAATGTCTTTGTACCTTGCAAGAAAGTGTTCAGAAAAAGATCGTTACGCTATAAATAGTCAGCACACAAACCCTGTATTTATAAAATTTTCCATCATCGAGGCAATCAATGTTTTCCTCTTTGATTTGATACAATCTTAAACGTCATAAAATATAAAGTAAGAAGGAGAATTTCCACTTTTCAATATGATCATTTGGGAGAGCGGCAATATTCATTTGTCCCAAGTGATTTTATCTTTTGGTAGGGAATTGTAATTCTCCTTCCACTAAAGCGCTCAGCTCGGTAAGAGCCGTGCTCAATTCGTCATCATCAAATACTGTAATCTCTGGAGGCTCCAGATCGGGAATATAAAGGGGGGATGATTCAGTGCTTAAAATTTATTTCTGGTGTCGTGTAGAAACTAGGAAACTGGGATATTGTTGTCAACTAACACAGGATGTTTGCTCGGGGACTATGAAATGGTATGAGAAAGCAACAAATCCGAATCAATTTCTACGTCGTTCCCCGATTTGGCGAACAGATTGTGCAACACAGATGCTAGCTTACTCCTTTAATGTTCGTCTTTCTAATCTTATTTGTTTTTCCACACAGTTTGTCTCAACTAGAATAAGTTATCTAGACTTTTTTCATATATTTCTGTGTAACGAATACATTGCCAGTCCACAAACTGTATCTGGCTTTTATTAGGTGGAAATATGTGTAGATGACAACGAAGAATTTTGTAAAGCATGTGGATGTAATATTAAAAAAGTTTGTTATTGAAGACACGTAACCAGCCTTCTCATAAGTTTTAGCGAATTTTCATTACGAAAAATTTTAGTGAATTTTTATTAAGTTCTCATCTCTCTGAGGCCTAGGGTTGAACACACTGAGACCTCACAGACGATCTCCGACGAGATTTGGGGAGTAGGCAGATTGAGGCCCCGTAATCGAGCTACAACAACCCAACCCACCTTTGTCCACCGCTCTAAGGAGTAGGCAGATTGAGGCCTTAGAGTGTCCTTAAATATTTCCTTTACCTCTTGAAAATGTCTCTAAAACAGGAGCCGAAACGTCGAGTATTAATAAATTCTGGATGCCGTTCAACCCGAGAACCAAGTATGTCTCATATATATATATATATATATATATATATATATATATATATATATATATATATATATATATATATATATATATATATATATATATATATATATATATATATATGTGTGTATATATATATATATATATATATATATATATATATATATATATATATATATATATATATATATATAAATACAGAATTAGTTAAAAGTCCTCGCAGGTGTCGTCTCCTGTCGGAAGCTCGATTTGTTAGGTGTAATTTAAGTTAAGGGTGGCAGGTGTTGGACCTGGACGAACCCGGAGGTGGCTGGGGTCTCTAGGGGTGGATTACACCTGGAGACTTGGGCCTACTCTGTGAGCATCGATACAGGCTAACGACCCTGCCTGGATGCTGCTCGAGGGCGGGACTTCATGATACCGCCTCGAGTCAATGAAACACTGGCGGGGGTCTGGTGCAGGTGAGGCAAACATCTCTAGGGAGTGATATGCACCCGGAGTTTGGCGCCTCCACTGTGGCCTCAGAGACTGACAATTGGCTTCGCTTGGTTTTTACTCGGGAGCGGGGTTCCAGATGATACTGCCCTGGATTGAGCCCTGGCGTGTGTCGTGTGTCCAGACGTCCCGGGCGGCTCTGATCTCTGATGAGTGGTAAACACCCGGAGTTTGGAGCCCATACTGTGTGCTACGAAACGGACGGACGGCCTCGCTGGGGTGATGCTCGGGAGCGGGACTCGATGGGATGTTGCCTTGAGTCTTAAGACTGTTAGGTGTCGGGTTTGGAAGAGCCTGAGGGAGAGATTCTATTTCTATAGTTAACTTTCTTGTACAAAATGTTCTTTGAATAGCGATTTTTTTTGTAAATGAATTTAAAGAATTTAATGAATTTTCTTTGAAGAAATTGTTGGAAATTTTTTTAAACAAAATTCATCAAAAATAAGGTTTTAATGGATTTTCGTGCAAACAAATTATTTTATTTTCAATTTTAGTTACAGATTAGGTATATAATTTAAATTTTATGTATATTCCTTTTGCAAAATGTTGTGTAAAAAGATATTTAGCCAGTTTTCGCAGAAATTTTTTGTGCCTCGTAGAAATTATTTTTTGTAAGATGTTTTTGTGAAATTTTGGCAATAAATGTTTAATAAGTTATTATAAAAAAAAACGTTTACGGATTTTCTTGAAAAATTTTCATGAAATTGTTGTGTCGTCAAAAAAGCTTTTGTGAAAAATTTTATTTTGGTAGGTCGGTAAATAACTTGAAATAGTTGGTTGACCAGGAAAATGGGACCAGTTTTTCTCATTTATTTAATTTATTTCCATTAGCCAATTTTCTTGTACAAAATGTACTTTTCATATTTGAGAATTTTTGTTCAAGGTTCAGCTTTAGCTCCTACTTTGTTTCTTCTCCACAACAATGACCTCCTCTCTAGCACATCCAACCCAGTTCACAGTTACGCGGACGACAGCACCCTCCACTCAAATATACAATATTCTAAGCCTGTCTCTTTAGCCCAATTAAATGAGTATCGCAGACTCATGGATGGTTCTGTCTCCGTGGATCTCCAAAAAATATTAGACTGGGGAAGTAGAAATCTTGTACAATTCAACCCCACCAAAACTAAGTCTTGCTTTCTTTCTCACAAGAGATACACCAGCACTAGACCCATCACAATGAACAACCAAGTTATTCAAAGTAATGAGTCCTTTTCACTTGTTGGCATTTCTGTGGATCGAAATCTCAATTGGCACCAACATGTCACATCAATTGCACAAGCGGCTGCTAAGAAATTAGGTTTCCTCTTCCGGGCTCGCAATTACTTTTCACCAGCTAATCTATATACCTTATATACTTCACAAATAAGACCAAACCTTGAATACTGCTCCCACATCTGGGGTGCTGCAGCCGCTTCTACACTCGTTATCATGGACTCCGTTTAGAAGAGAGCTATACGTCTCATAGGTGACCCTATTCTCACCCAAAGGCTGCCATCCCTTGCACACCGACGTGCTGTTGGTGACCTCTCTCTCTTTAATAGATATCTGCACGGGCACGGCTCAGAGGAGCTTTCTTCCATAGTTTCTCCACCTGCTGCCCGCAACAGATCTACCGGGGGAACAGAGCGAATGCACCCTTTTACTGCCCAGGTCACCAGACATAAAACATATTGTTATGCCCGGTCTTTTGTCCCGAGGACTTCCAAGTTGTGGAATTCCTTGCCGGCACATGTTTTTCCTTCTCCCCCAAACCTCCAAACCTTCAAGACCAGAATTAACAAGTTGCCTCTTTCCGCCTGATGGACACCCACGGTACGATAGTATTTAGGCTGTAAGCCCTCGTGGTGTGTTGTGGAAATTAAAAAAAGGAAAAATTATTCAATCGATTTTTAAACGAAATTCGTCGAAAATAAATTTTTAATGGATTTTCTTGCAAACAAATTATTTTATTTTCAATTTTAATTACAGATTAGGTATATAATTTGAATTTTATGTATTATTTTAGCATAATTTTGTGTAAAAAATATTTAGCCAAATTTGATGCCTGCTTCCATTAAAAAAAAGACATATTTGTCACTAAAAACATTTTTATGGAAATTCACTACCATAACGCACTTGCTATGTCCAGACTTTTTAAAATTATAATTGAAATCAAAATATTTTAATTGGCATTGAAAAAGGAAAAGATGTATAGCAATTATGGCTTGTTCTTGAGCATATGGTTAGTGAACTTTAAACGCCTATTTTTATCTCGCTTTAGGTTCGACTTGATATTTATGATTCATGCAATGTGCCTTGTGAACTCTGTAATTTAATCTTGGGGCTATTTTAGAATCATCATTACGTACAATGTCATTGTTATTGCCTTATGCCAGTATTCGTTTCTTATTATACGAGCATAATAATATGAAAGCACTTTGAACATACTAGGAACTAGTTTATTAGATATCGATATTAATATCATCATCCGTTTGGTGTCTGAAAAACATATACATAATTAAATCTAAATTTACTTTTATATAATCCCGCTCTCCTTTCAAACTAATAGTCTAAGATCCGGTTGCTAAATTAGTACATTAATAATGTAGATTATCAAGATTTAATTTTTAAGTATTTTTACAACTAGGAGAAGTCACTTTTCATCAGGTGCCAATTAAAAATTACCCGCCAGTATTAATAATTAAAATATAATTAATTTACTTTTAGAGAAACATTTCGTTAACATCTTACGGAAATAAAACCTACACAACTTCTCAACAGTGTATTTAAAATATCTGAAACGTCATAGTTGCTGCTGATTGCTTAACCGCTACCTCTACGCAGCCAGGTGTAAACAGGTATAATTTTATTAAAACTTTTCCTTCTTAACGTACACTCATTTCATTTATACCACATTAAAGCTCACTTTTTTCTGTAGTTAATGATATAAAGGTGCCTATATAAAAAAAAGCCTGGACGCAGCAAGTGCGTTATGGTAGTGAATTTTCATAGAAATGATCTGGCACAAAATATTTTATTATAAGTTTTTTTTCTTGTAACATAGAAATCTAGATTTTGGTGTATAGTTTACTTTTAATATCGTAAACCTACCTACCAAATTTGGTTATCATAGATTTTTTATTTTTTAAGATAAATTTTTTTTTAAAATGGAAACTCAAATTTTTTCCGGAAAACCACGTCCGATTTTTCTGATTAACAAGCTTATCAAAGCCATTTACAAAAGGAAGGTACATGCTAAATTTTATCAAAATCGGCCAATTATTTTTTGAGATAAAAATTTTTTTAGAATGAAAACTCATAATTTTTCCGGAAAACCTCATCAGATTTTCTTGACTAACAAACTTGTCAAAGCCATTTACAAAAGGAAGGTACTTGCCAAATTTTATTAAAATCGCCTTATTACTTTTTGAGATAAGAATTTTTTTCAAAAGAAAACTCAAAATTTTCCCGGAAAACCTCGTCCGATTTTTCTGACTAACGAACTTATTCAAGCCATTTACAAAAGAAAGGTACATGCCAAATTTTATCAAAATCGGCCCATTATTTTTTGAGTTATCGGTGTGATACATATATAAGAGAGATAAAACATGGCGGATGTAAACAGAGGCGTTTTAATGGCCGAGCTCAATAAGCTCAGAAAGAACGAGTTAATCGATGTAATAATAAACCGTACTTTACCTGAAACGGTAGTTAGTGATGTGCTGGTGCAGTTTATAAAAAGCTATGACAGTGGTGGATCTAATAAGTGTGAATTGTGTTCAGAAAGACTTGACTCCTCGATTTCGTCGGGTGAAAGTATGGACACTGTTGTAGAAACTGTAAGTATTCGTTCATCCAAATTTGAAATTATTAACAAGTTATGCAGTCAAAAAGACATAGTGATAAAGAATCAGCAGTTGACAATTGAATGTTTAATTGAACAGAAACAAATGTTAAAGAATATAATGCTATTAAAAGATAATGGCAATGCTTGTTTCTCGCCGCCATCTACATTAAATGAAATGAACGACGATAGTACTTTACTTGATTCTGTAGTAAGTAGTGATAATAACGAACGCCAACAGCGTGTGGAAAGGTTGGACGAAGTTGCTGCTAAACCGTCTACATTGAGACAAGAAAACGTACGACAGAGGTCTCTGGTTGTAAACAGCTCAAATAATAGAACTTTTAAAGAATATACTGATCCCCAATTAAAAACGGTCAAAAATTTACCTAAGAATGGTTCAGTTATTGATATGCATATGCAGACTAAAAATGGAGGAAAGAAGGCGCATATTGTGATTGGTACTGGGGCAAATGATTTGAAAACTAAATGCAAGTTAAGGGCAATTCCTAGTTTTTCGTATTTCCATGTTTATAGATTGCAGCCTGAGACGACTGAACAGGACCTTAAGGACTATTTGGGTGGGATGTTTCCGGAGGTTACATGCTCCCAACTTGACTCAAAGCATCCAGATATTTATTCGTCTTTCAAGGTTGGGGTCCTTAGGGAGAGTGGTGATAAACTCTTGGACTCTTCTATTTGGCCACAAAATGTTAGAGTGGGAAGGTTTTTTCATATCAGAAAGAAAACTCAAAATGTGGGGTGAGCGAATGTGATGATAATGTAAGTTTTTTGAGTCTGTTTCACATTAATATACAGGGTTTAAGTAATAAAACTGATGAGTTATCATTTTACCTTAGCGATTGTGACTATGCACTTGTTTGTATAAGTGAACATTGGTGCAAGACAAATGACTTAAAATGCTTAAATGTAAGTAAATATAAGTTGATGACTGCATTTTCTAGAATAAATCATGTACATGGAGGTGTGTGTGTATATGCGCGGGCTGACGTGAATTGTAAAGTACTTAACGTTGAACGCTACTCAAGGGAGATCGACTGTGAATTTAGTGCAGTTGAATTGGTTAGCCAAAAAATAATGGTGATATGTTTGTACAGGTCTTGCCTGGGTGACGTTGAGATTTTCTTAAGTATGCTAGATAAGTTATTGTATGATTTTAACGACAAGTATAAGCAAATTATAATTTTAGGAGATTTCAATATAAATTTTGCCGGTTTTTCTAGAGTGTTATCAGATCTAACCTGCATTATTGAAAGTTATGGTATAGCAGCTACAATCTCGGGTTTCACTAGGGTCTTTAATGGGTCTGGTAGTTGTATTGACAATATATTGACAGATATCGATGAGCGTTGCTTTACTGCCGCAGTGGTTGATCCATGCCTCTCTGACCATTACGGACAGGTTATTAAAGTAAAAGTAGATGTGAATAGTAAACGGCAACAACGAAAGGTTAGAAAGATAACTTGTCGGGGGATTCAGGACTTCCAAGATTATCTTGAGGGCATCGATTGGTCTCTTTTTTATGAGTCAAACAATATTGAATATTTGGCCACAGGTATAACCAATATTTGTCAGAATTTCATACTTCACAATTTTCCCCTGAGACATTTAAATTCTGATAAACCGCCTGTGCATTGGTTTACTCAGGAATTGAGAGATATGAGAACATGTGTTTCAGGTGTTAAGGTTATAGCTGATGTAACTGGTGACTCTTCGGATAGGGAAGTATACAAGCTGTTATTGAAGAACTATAGAGATGCCATAATATTAACAAAAAAACAGGCATTTAGTAACTTTATAGCCACTTCAGAAAATAAAGCAAGGGACGTTTGGAAGGTCATAAATTATGAACGAAACTTTGACAGAGCGTCAAAATTGGATAGCAAACTAACAGCTGATAATATGAATGAATTTTTTGTATCGGTGGCAGCTGACATTGTAAAAACTCTACCAGTAAACTTGGAGCTACAAAAACAGCTAATTTCTGGCATTCCGATGGCCTGTAGCTCTTTTGTTATGCTGCCGGTTGTAGAAAGTGAAGTCTTGGACGCCATTATTTATCTTAAAAGGTCAAATGCTTTTGATATATATAACATTAATAGCATTATTGTCAAGGAAGTAAAGGAATATTTGGTGTCGCCGTTGACACATATATTTAACCTTTGTGTATCTCAGGGGACATTTCCGGATTGTTTTAAAATTTCCAGGGTAATGTCTTTGCTAAAAAAAGGGGATGCAAATTTCTTGGATAATTACCGCCCTGTTTCTATTGTACCGCTGTTTGGAAAGATATTTGAGGTAATAATTCACAAACGACTCAGCCAGTATTTTGAAGGTGGGGAATTGTTGAGTGACTGTCAGTTCGGTTTCAGAAGGCGGCGCTCCACTGTGCAGGCAGTCAGCAAGGTTGTTGGGGATATAGTTGCGGGTCTTGAGGTGGGTAATCATGTTGGCCTTACTCTTTGTGACCTAAGCAAGGCCTTTGACTGTGTCTCCCATGACCTGCTGATTGAGAAATTGTTCAGATATGGTGTTAGGGGCCCGCCGTTAAAGTTAATAAGTTCATACTTACATATGAGAAAGCAGCGCGTGTTTTTTAACGAGGAAATATCGAATCTTGGGGCTGTGGGAAGTGGGGTGCCGCAGGGTTCTGTCTTGGGGCCGCTACTTTTCATAGTCTACATAAACGATTTATTCGGTTTTATGTCACGGAGTCGTTGCGTCTGTTACGCTGATGACACGTCGCTTATTTGCCAAAGCTGCGACCCAGAAAAGCTGAACGTTGAAATGATCTCTACTGGGAAGTTGGCAGAACTGTGGTTTACACAGAACAACTTAAAATTAAACACAGAAAAAACTGTTACGGTAATATTTTCCACAACTCCAGAGGTGTCGGCGAAAAATAATGCTAATCTTCTTGGCATTACTATAGATGGAGCCCTTAAGTGGGATGCTCATATTTCTCAGTTGAAGAGTAAGTTGTCAGTCCCAATTTTTGTGATCAGGAGATTGAGGAATTCGGTTGATAGAAGTTCACTTCTGTCAGCCTATTTCTCCCTGTTTCACGGTCACCTATCGTATGGCACTCATTTGTGGGGAAATTCCACAAATTCTATAGAAATCTTCAGGCTACAAAAGAAAGTGGTTAGGTTGATTGCTGGAGTTGGCTGCCGTGAACACTGTAAGCCGTACTTTATTAGTCTGGGAATCATGACTCTTCCCACGATATACATCTTTAGTCAGTTATTAAATATACACAGGGATAAATTCGATTATCAGCTAAATTCTGCATACCATGACTATAGTACAAGATCGGCTGGTTTGATACGACCGCAGAGATTTAGACTGCAAAAATCTGTAAATAATTCTTTGCATATCGCCTTATATAATAAGCTACCAGTTCACATAAAGTGCTTAGATTATGGGAAATTTAAAAATGCTATAAAGTATTACTTTAAGCAAAACGCTTATTATTCAGTCCGTGAGTACATGGATGCCTCCATAGTGATATAGTCTTTGTATCTCGCACAGGTAGTAATTTGTATTTTACAAGGTTCACTTATTGTATAGTTAATTTTAACTAATTTATATGTGTGTGTATTTTGCTTTGTACTTTTAAAACTTTGATTTTTTGTTAGTGTATTTCGACTTGCCACAATTATTGAATTTTTAAGTGTAAAAAGTGGTCAAATAAATGTGTCTATGTCTATGTCTATGTCTATGTCTATATATATATATATATATATATATATATATATATATATATATATATATATATATATATATATATATATAAAAATTGAAACTGACCCCGGATATGGGTTCTAGGGGTCCTAGTTCGCGCTCATTTGCAAAAATTTTTTCAAAATTCAAAAGTCGAGATCTCCCCATTAGTGAATTTTTTCTACGAAAATTCACTAAAACCGCAAATCAAAGTTTCCTACCCTAAAAGATGCTAGGTATAATAAATAAAGTGACAGAGAGTGATCGCGCGACGCTACTTGTTAGACAAGGATGCTCAATGCCAGCTGAACGTATTTTTTGAGCTATTGCGCATGCTCCGATAATCATCTGAGTCCAGTCATTTTTATTACTACTTAGATCGTTGGTTGAGAACCCTATTTATCGAAGCATGCGCAATAGCTCAAAAAATACGTTCAGCTGGCATTGAGCATCCTTGTCTAACAAGTAGCGTCGCGCGATCACTCTCTGTCACTTTATTTTTCATACCTAGCATCTTTTAGGGTAGGAAACTTTGATTTGCGGGATTTTTTATATAGGCACCTTTATATCATTAACTACAGAAAAAAGTGAGCTTTAATGTGGTATAAATGAAATGAGTGTACGTTAAGAAGGAAAAGTTTTAATAAAATTATACCTGTTTACACCTGGCTGCGTAGAGGTAGCGGTTAAGCAATCAGCAGCAACTATGACGTTTCAGATATTTTAAATACACTGTTGAGAAGTTGTGTAGGTTTTATTTCCGTAAGATGTTAACGAAATGTTTCTCTAAAAGTAAATTAATTATATTTTAATTATTAATAATGGCGGGTAATTTTTAATTGGCACCTGATGAAAAGTGACTTCTCCTAGTTGTAAAAATACTTAAAAATTAAATCTTGATAATCTACATTATTAATGTACTAATTTAGCAGCCGGATCCCGTACTATATGATACGCTTTCGTTTCAGATTACAAAGATATCCCCCAACGAAACCGTGTTTTTAATATTGACCAACGAGTATTTGAAAATCTCCTGAGTAATTCTTATGGCACTGTAAAATTTTGAGGTTCCTAATAGTCCGAAGCTCACTCCTCCACGTTAACGTACGTTTGAGATATTCAGTGGGCTACAAACCCTAATATATAAAAAAAAGTCTGGACGCAGCAAGTGCGTTATGGAAGTGAATTTTCATTAAAATGTTTTTAATAGAAAATATGTCTCTTTAATGCAAGCAGGCTTCAATTTGGTCACGGGAATAGCCTAGCTGGTAGTAACAATGTACCATATTTTAGCAAAATTACTTATTGTTTGAAAATGTACAAAAATTTTCCGAAAATAAACTTAAAATGTTTCCGAGAAAACTGGTTTTCTAGTCAACAAATATTAGGTTAATAGCAAATTGAGATATTGAAATTTGAAGGATTTAATGAAAATTCTCTACCAAAACGCACTTACTGCGTCTGTAAAACAGTGAGAATATAGTCTCACAAACATAATAGCCTTGTAGGTATAGACGCAAGGAACAGTCAAGATGGAGTGTTGTCGAAAATAAGGCCGGCAGCTACCCTTCAGCTGAATACCAAACACAAGTCTGACGATTCTCTTCTGTGCAACAAATAGCCGCTCAATTTCAGTAGCACAACCCCAAGCAAAAGTGTTGTAAGATAGTGCGGAATAAACAAGTGCATAGTACACAGACATCAACACATGCTGATTCAACATATCCCTCAATCTCCCCAATGCAAAAAAAAAGATGAATTGAGCCTGCCACAAACCGAGTCTACCTGAAGGTTCCACGAAAGGTTATTCTGTATAACGGAGCCCAAGTAAGACACATACTGAGAAAAGCGAATACCCATGGTCTCAATTAAATCGACAAAAGCATCCGAAAGAACCCTCCTCCTAGCAAAGTGGACAAGAACCGTTTTACTCATGTTAATCAGAAGAAGATTCTTATGACACCAGTATCTAAAGCCAGTAACAATTTTATTAGTCGCCTCAAGAAGCCTACCAGGGGAAGTCGCTGAGACTACCAATGCAACATCGTCGGCGTACATTGTCACGTCGCAGTCGGCCATATGGGACGGAAGGTCATTAACGTACGTCAGAAACATTAACGGCCCCAGGACTGATCCCTGCGGAACTCCACGCTCCAGAGGATATTCAGATGACAAAATCTGACCGATCTTCACCCTCATGAGCCTACGTGATAGGTAGGACCTACACCACTCCAAAATTTGACCCCTAACACCCATTGTATCAAGTTTCCTTAACAGAAAATCGTGGCTAATTGTATCAAAGGCACGACTCAAATCGAAAAACATTCCTATTACCCACTTTGATTTATTTATTTTATAAAACAATTATTTTACAAAAATCTGTGTTTATAAAAGTATGTAACATCATTTTCCTATAGAATATAAGTTTCAGTGTTACTCACCTAAATTAAGTCCCAAAGATTCCCCTGGCTTCTTTTTTAGATGAACAGTTGTTAGTAATAACACCTGATGAGGATCTTGTATGCTGTTCGAGTGCCTCCCGGAATCTTCTGAAAATGTTGGCGAGCGCGATTTTAATTCTGAAATAAAATGAAAATTACACTTCTGGTACTATTTTTTTACGTAGATATTGTTGCGGGGTGAAAACGAATATAGTTATTGCAATAAAACACTTTTAGAACTGTCGTGTCAAGAACTTTATTAAATGTGATCTTTTTAAAAATTCAAAAACTACAATATCAAATACGATAACTTTTAAGTCTTGAGTTCGTTGGTTGTTGACATATTTCATTCTGTAAAATAAAGTTTTTAGAACACCAGCCAGATCGAAACACTGCAATGAGCTCTTAAGTTTTAAAAAAATAAAATATCTCTTTATTTTAGCTATATAAAGTCCCTGCAATTGTGAAACAAAGTGATAAAAAACGTAGTCAGACTGAACTTTCTGAAGATGCCTAATTATTTGTATTTTTATTGAATTTTCAAAAAAAAAAATTCACTAATGAGGAGATCCCGACTTTTGAATTTTTAAAAATGTCTTCAAATGAGCGCTAATTAGTCCTCATAGAACACACTTGCCATATTCTTGGTCAGTTTGAATTTATATATATATATATATATATATATATATATATATATATATATATATATATATATATATATATATATATATATATATATATATATATATATATATCAGACCGATAACTCAAAAAATAATGAGCCAATTTTGATCAAATTTATTGAGTACCTTCCTTCTGCAAGTGGCCAAGGTTTTCCTGAAAAATTTTGGGTTTTATTAAAAAAAAAAATATCTCCGGAAATAACAAAGTAAGGGCAACTAAATTTGGTACGCGTGTTTAAATAATAAAAGGTGACTCATGCACCAAAACTTAGGCCTCCAGGTTAAAAGACAAAAAAGTTATGGGCAGTTAAAGAAAATAAATTTGGAGTTTTCCTCAAAACGTCAAAGTCGCGATTTGAAACGTCAAAATTGGCAATGTTTAGGCAAAAAACGTGACACAAATACGGATTGTGAAAAGAAAATGTTACAAAACGAGTGTTCTGCGAACCTTTAAGTTTCAGCTTCAACCGTTATTGTCCTTCATTTTACTAAAATATTTACAGAAAATTCATTTTAAATAGACCCTTTCTCTGATGCTTTGGCTGTCGGTTTAGTTAAGTTGATGCTTTCGCTGTAGGTTTCGTGAAGTTTATGGTTTAGCGGTGTATAATTTTTAGCTAATTTTCGTAGACCAAATTCGTTAATGCATTTTTGCATTTTTTATCGAAATATGATGCATATTTGTAAGAAAAAAAATCTGGACGCAGTAAGTGCGTTTTGGTAGCGAATTTTCATTAAATCCTTCAAATTTCGATAACTCAATTTGCTATTAACGTAAGGTTTGTTGGCTAGGAAAACAACATTTAAGTTTATTTTTGGAAAAATTTTGTACATTTTCAAACAATAAGTAATTTTGATAAAATATAGTACATTGTTTCTACTACATAGGCCATACCGGTAATCAGATTAATGCCTGCTCGCATTTGCTATTAAAAACATTTTTATGAAAATTCACTCCCATAACGCACTCTTTTTTTAGCTATAGAAATTTCCTGCAATTGTGAAACAAAGTGATAAAAAAACCTAGCCAGACTGAATTTTCTGAAGATGCCTAATTATCTGTTTTTTCTACTAAAGTTTCAAAATTCACTGCCATAACGCAATTGCTGCGTTAAGACTTTTATTTGTTTCTTCCTGTTACAATACAAAGTCGGGATATGCATCAAAGTTATCAATTTTCTCCTTAAACTCATCATTGCACTTCACCATCCACTACTACATTTCCTTCTAAAAATCTACATCCAAAATATACCTTTTGATTCCATGAAGGTCGTGATGATTTGGAATTTTTACCAGCACTTACTTGTTAATGATTTTTTTAACGACAATCTATTTCCGCGATTATGGCCAATCATCAACGCCAGGAAGCAATTTCACATCACTATACTGCAAATTTTACCGAACCCCAGCCTTTTGTAAGGAAGGTAGGGATATTTAACGTGCCCAACACCGCATGGACACGGAACCGACGGCTTTACGCCCCCTCCGAAGGGTGGAACGTCCAGATATTCAACTTGTTTAAATACAATGCCAGAACCTTGGTTGATGTTAATGTTACAGTATGTAATGAGAAAGTGAAAGGAGAATCCTGTGATCGAACCCAGTACCCTTCGGTTCAGGGGCACACGTTGCTACTACTGAACCACAGAGGCTACCTGTTAATGAAATATCCGTAATGAAATGCCCTCAAATGAGCAGGGAAAACTATGAAAAGTACACAATATGAAGCATGCGGTAGTGCCCTGGCATTGAATACGTAATCCGAAACACCCGTTTCGTGACACCTACACGATTTTAAAGAGCGATAGTAGTATTACACGTGCATAATGAACTACAAAGTTTCATGACAACAGCAACACAAAAAGACAAAAGTCATGACGCAGCAAGTGAGTTATGGAAGTGAATTTTCATAAAAATGTTTCTAATAGCAAATATATCTCTCTAATGCAATCAGGCATCAATCTGGTTACCGATATAGTCTATATGGTAGAAACAATGTACCATATTTTATCAAAATAACTTATTGTTTGAAAATGTACCAAAATTTTGTGAAAATAAACTTTAAATGTTTCCGAGAAAACTGGTTTCCTAGCCAACAAACCTTAAGTTAGAACCTCGATGGTTCAGGGGTAAGAACGTGTGCCTCTGAACCGAAGGGTACTGGGTTCGATCCCAAGGTACTCCTTTCACTTTTTCAGTACAAACTGTAAAATTAACATCAACCGAGGTTCTGGCATTGTATTTGAGCAAGTTGAATGTCTGCACTTTACGCCCTTCGGAGGGGGCGTAAATCCGTCGGTCCCGTGTCCATGCGATGTTGGCCACGTTAAAGGCCCCTACCCTCCTTACAGAAAGGCAAGGGTCCGGCAAAATTTCCAGGATGGTGAGGTGAAACTGCTCCCTGGCGTCGGTGATTGGTCATGGTCGCCGAAATAGGCCGACGTTAAGGAAACAAAACAGACGCACACACAAACCTTAAGTTAACAGCAACTTGAGTTATTGAAAATTCGCTACCAAAACGCATTTACTGCGCCTCAATTTTTTTCTTACAGACAAGCATCATGTTTCTTAAAAATGCAAAAATGCAATAATATAAGGGTGTTCGAAAGAACAATTGTAGGGATCGCCAACAACTTATGGACCACCCTGTGATTGTTAAAATATTTTTAAAAGATGCAGCTTAAGACACCCTATAATTATCAAATTTTTTCGTATCTTATATAATAACAATTATATTGGGCTTTACGGTAGAAATGCGTCACTGTATATATATATATATATATATATATATATATATATATATATATATATATATATATATATATATATATATATATATATATATATATATATATATATATGTGTGTGTACGTATGTATCACACCGATAACGCAAAAAATAATGGGCCGATTTTGATCAAATTTGGTGGGTACCTTCCTTTTACAAGTGGCTTGGATAAGTTCGTTTTCCAGGAAAATTATAAATAGTGACCCACGTACCAAAATTAAGGTCTGTTAGTTAAAAGAAAAGAAAAATATAGGCATTTAAAGAAAAAAAATTTGGGGTTTTGCTCAAACCGTCAAAGTCGCGATATAAAACGTCAAAATTCTCAACATTTGGGCAAAGAACCTGAAACAAATACGGATTATGTAAACAAAAAGTCGCATAGGAGAGTGTTCTGCAAACGCTTAAGTTCCCGCTTTAACCGTCATTGTCCTTCAGTTTACTAAAATGTTTACAGTAAATTCATTTCAAATAAACTCTTTCTCTGATGCTTTGGCTGTAGGTTTAGTTAAACTGATGCTTTGGCTGAGGGTTTTGTTGAGTTTTTGGTTTAACGGTCTAGAATTTTTAGCTAATTCGTAGAAAAAATCGATGATAAGGAGACCGCGACTTTTGCATTTATATATATATATATATATATATATATATATATATATATATATATATATATATATTTATATATATATATAAATATATATATATATATATATATATATATATATATATATATATATATATATATATACAGGGTCGCTGATAAGTCTGGAAACGGTCGATTATCCGGGAAAATATACAAGGTGTCGAAAAAAGTTTTATACAAAAGTTTTTGGGTTCTTCAATGTCTACTAGGCGGTGATAATTTTATTTATACAGGGTTGGTCATACAGGCGTGGCACACCAATATTAATTTTTTTTTAATGGAACACCCTATATATTATTCGATATTTCAATCCTTCTCTTAATTTTGAGCAACATTTATTAGAAGCATAATGTACCTAAACTCAATCGTTTCCGGGTAAAAAAATAAATAAAAATAAACGCTACTGTTTTTAAAATCTATTGGATGAAGAACAAAAATAAATGAAAAGTAGAATATCTCTTGAAAACAATCTGTGAGTGTGAAAATAACCGGTTGCGATGTTTTTAACATTGTTTGGAATCCCAAGATAAGATAAGATGCCCATAAGAAACGCAGTATTATTCTTTTGTTTTAAAATGTTTCCAGGACAACGAATGTCAAACATTCATTCAGTGTCAACAGTTTTGAAACATTAGTAATTTAGTGTCAACAGTTTTTGTGCAAAATGGCAAGTTTAAGTGAAACCGAACGTATCGAAATTTTAATGATGATAGGGTACGGTGATAGAACACGAAGTTTTGCTCAAGTGGTGATTATGTTCAATGAGTTGCATCCTGAGCGGGAATCGATCTCCAAATCCACAGTTTCGAAAACTTTGCATCGTTTTCACGAAACTGGCGGTATCAAGGATAAACCTAGAACTGGAAGGCCAGTAACCGTTACAAATGAAGAAAATTCTTTGAATGTAATATTGGATGTGGTGGAAAATCCGAAAACTTCGGCACAGCAATTGGCTTTAAATCACAATATGAGTCGACATTCAATTCAAAAGATTACGAAGCGGGAAAAGTTCCGTCCATATAAAATTCATTTATTGCAAGAACTGAGTGAAGACGATTTTGATCGCAGAATCGAGTTCTGTGAACTTATTATGGAGAAGTTACGCCAAAATTTTAACTTTGCCAACCACATTTTGTTTTCCGACGAATCTACATTTTGTTTGAATGGACAAGTCAACCGACACAACTGTAGGTACTGGTCAGACGAAAACCCACATTGGATGGAACAAATTCACACCCAAAGACCGCAAAAAGTAAATGTTTGGTGTGCTATTATTGGTGGACATATCATAGGACCTTATTTTATACACGGTAATTTGAACTCTGCTCGATATTTGATACTTTTGCAAGAATCAATTGTTCCAGACGTTAGTCGATTATTTCCGAACAATAACGACCCAAATCTACCAGCGGAAGAAATATGGTTTCAGCAGGATGGGGCACCCCCTCATTTTGGAATTGAGGTACGGGAATATCTGAATCAAACCTTTCCTGGCAGATGGATAGGGCGCAGGGGAACTATTGAATGGCCAGCTAGGTCTCCCGACATGACGCCGCTTGACTTTTTTTTGTGGGGTCATGTAAAAAATTTAATTTACCAAAATAGACCGCAGAATATTGAAGAGTTGCAAGCAAGGATTGTGCATGAAATTAATAACATTCCTCAAAACGCTCTTGTAAATGCAGTGCAATGTTTTGTTAAGCGAATTCATTATTGTCAGGAGGTCAATGGAGAACACTTTGAACATCTTATAAAATAGGATTTCAAACAATGTTAAAAACATCGCAACCGGTTCTTTTCACACTCACAGATTGTTTTCAAGAGATATTCTACTTTTCATTTATTTTTGTTCTTCATCCAATAGATTTTAAAAACAATAGCGTTTATTTTTATTTATTTTTTTACCCGGAAACGATTGAGTTTATGTACATCATGCTTCTGATAAATGTTGCTCAAAATTAAGAGAAGGATTGAAATATCGAATAATATATAGGGTGTTCCATTAAAAAAAAATTAATATTGGTGTGCCACGCCTGTATGACCAACCCTGTATAAATGAAATTATCACCGCCTAGTAGACATTGAAGAACCCAAAAACTTTTGTATAAAACTTTTTTCGACACCTTGTATATTTTCCTGGATAATCGACCGTTTCCAGACTTATCAGCGACCCTGTATATATATATATATATATATATATATATATATATATATATATATATATATATATATATATATATATATATATATATGAAACAACAAAGCTATTTTAATGAAATATGGTACATTGTTAGTACTATATAGGTTATACTGTCAACCAAATGTCCTTCTTGTAAAAAGAGGCATATTTGCCATTAAAAACATTTTTACGAAAATTCACTGCCATAACGCATTTGCTGCGTCTAGACTTTTATTCTGTTACTTAGTAATATCACATTGTACTTTTATTTTGTTACTTTCCCAACGGTATAAAGCGGTCAACGCCAGAAACTAAAAATTAAAGAAAAAAAGAGTATACGTCATGCATGGAAGTACGTTCTGTACTTCTCGGTATAAGGGGAATGCATGCCCTATTCACTGTATAGTAAATATTATAAGAAAAATGTAAACAATGTAGGATATGTATAATGAATAAAACAGTTTATTATTATTATTATTAATGTAGGCAAGTGGTTGATAATAAAGTACCGTGACAATAATCATTGCGACATTTGATTGTGATGATGTTAAATAATTAGGCAATGCGAAAAGTAATGTCATTGTAAAATGAGACCCTTACTAGGTTGTGCAATTCGTATAGTCCTCTAGATTCTCAAGGGGGCTGAACCGGACGTCCTTTTGTGATATTAGACACTGGCGCGGCATCTGCGGTCGATATTTAATGATGACGTCGTGATTTGAGAAGTTAGTTTGAGACTAAACTGCCGAGACAACTTTTTTCTAATTAACCTCATCTCTCTATTCATCGATGTAAAATTAGACGGTGACGCTGAATAATTTGATTCTCTGCCTGGATGAACTTTTTACAGGTTTTCAATTACAAAGAAAATGATAATGCTCAGACTGAAGAGATTTAAGCGAAGGTGGTTTGCTTTGAAAGTGGCCTTTAAGAGAACGTCACTGATTAAGTTGCTTTTTGAGACACAATTGAGACAGGTCAATAGAATTAACATTGAATCAATAAATGCTTATTAGATATAGCTGGCTTTGTCAACTTAACACGCATTTTTATCAAGTCATATCAAAAAAAATTGCACAGAGATCTTTATATATATATATATATATATATATATATATATATATATATATATATATATATATATATATATATATATATATATATATATATATATATATATATTGGGTGTCGACAGGGAGGAAAGAGATAACCTGTTAATTCTGTACTTGAAGGTTTGGAGGCTCGGAGGAGAAGGAAAAACATGTGCCGGCAAGGAATTTCACAACTTGGAAGTCCTCGGGACGAAAGAGCGGGCATCAACTGATGTTCTATGTCTGGTGACCTGGACAGTAAAAGGGAGCATTCGCTCAGTTCCCCTGATAGATCTGTTGGGGGCAGCAGGTGGAGAAACTATGGAAGAAAGCTCCTCTGAACAGTGCCTGTGCAGATATCTATAAGAGAGAGAGAGAGAGGGGTAACCAACGGCACGTCGGTGGGCAAAGGATAGCAGCCTTTGGGTGAGGGTAGGGTCATCGATGAGACGTATAGCTCTCCTCTGAATGGAATCCAGGATAGCGAGTGTATTAACATTTGAGCTTGGATTTTAGTATTAAGTCGTACTATGAAGTGGGGTAGTGTATGGGGCGGAAACCTTTACTTTGACCAGACAGGGTATGCAGACTATGGAAGCTATTGAAATGTGTAGATGGAGGAAAATAACAAAGCCACAGTATATCGATAGAAAGACGAATAAAAGTGTCTCAGAAAAGGCAAGAGAAAAGGAAAATGCTTGCAGAAAATAATTAGGGGAGGAAGACAGTGTATTGGCCATATTAATGTATGATCTATCGTATACGATGTATGCTGTACGATGTATTGTGTTTGAGTATAATAAACGGTGTATGATGTATGATGTATGATGTACGATGTACAATGTTTGATGTATGATGTATGGTATATGGTCTATGATGTATGATGCATGATACACGATGTATGATACACGATGTATGATGTATGATGCATGATGCATGGTGTATGATGCATGATGTATGATATATGGTGTAGAATGTGTAGTGTTTGATGTATGGTATACGGTGATTGATGTACGTATGATCTATGACAAATAATGTATGATGTGTGATACATAATAAATGATGATGTATGATGTATGACATATGGTCATTGCTATATAATGACTGATGTAGGATGTACGATGTTTGATGTGTTGCGTAAAATGTGTGACGTTACATGTACGCCGTGTAATGTATAATTTATGATATATAATGTGTGATATATGTATGACGTGTGATGTATAATTTATTATGTATGGTACGATGCCTAATCTATTATATATGGTGCATGGCGTAGGATGTACAATTTATGGTATATAATGTACGACGTAAAATATATAATAAAAAGTGAATGATGTATGATGTACGATATACAATGTACGTCCTAGGACGTGTGATGTATGATGCATGATGTACAATGCAATATGTATGGTGTATAATGTAATGTACGATGTATGGTGTATGATTTGAAATGTACGAAATATCGTGTTTAATGTACGGCTACAATGTACGATGTATGGTGTATGACATATGACGTAGGACGGACGATGTACTACATATGGTGTATGATGAATGACGTAGGATGTAAAATGTACATTGTATGGTGTTTGATGTAAAATGTATGATGAATGATGTATAATGTATGATGTACAGCACAATGCATGGCGTATGATGCATGGTGTACGAGGTAAGTTGATTGGTGTGCGACATACAATGTACGATGTCCGATGTATGATGTATAATATCTACAATGTACGATGGTGCTTGATGTATGATATATAATGGTAATGAATGATGTATGCTGTGCGATGTGTTATTAAAATGTATAATGTGTGATGTACGATATGATGCATGGTGTATAATGTATAACGTGTAATATATGAGTGACATGTGATCTATAATATATAATAGGCTATGTATAATGTATGATGTATAATATATATTCCGGGATTGCATGATGTATACTGCATGATGTACGATATATAACGAATTACCCATTATGTGTGATGCTTTTTTATTTATATCAACAACACACCACGAGGACTTACAGCCTAAATACTATCGTACCGTGGGTGTCGACAAGGAGGAAAGAGCCAACTTCTTAATTCTCGACTTAAATGTTTGGAGATTCGGAGGAGAAGACAAAACCTGTGCCGGCAAGGAATTCCACAACTTGGAAGTCCTTGCGACAAAAGAGAGGGCATAACAATGTTCTATGTCTGGTGACCTGGACAGTAAAAGCGTGTATTCTCTCTGTTCCCCTGGTAGATCTGTTGGGGGCAGCAGGTGAAGGAACTATGGAAAAAAGCACCTCCGAGCAGTGCCCGTGCAGATATCTATAAGAGAGAAAGAGAGAGAGAGAGAGAGAGGTCACCAACGGCACGTCGGTGGGCAAGGGATGACAGCCTTTGGGCAAGGGTAGGGTCACTGATGAGACGTATAGCTCTCTTCTGAATGGAGTCCAGGATAGCGAGCGTATAATTAATGTATAATGTATGACGCATACTGTATGATGTATAATATATAATAAATGATGTATGACATATAATGTAAAACTGATGTGTTATGTAAAATGTATAGTGTTAAATGTATAATGTGTGATGTGTGAAGTATGATGTATAATGCATAATGTACTATCTTTTATCTATTATGTATGGTGCATAATGTAGGATGTATAATCTATGATATATGTTGCACCAGGTACGATGTATGGTTTATGGTATATGGTGTATAATTTATAATGAGTTATGTATGATTGTATGATACAGGATGTACAATGTATAATATACAATTTATGATCTATAACACATGATGTGTACTGTATGATTTGATGTATAATGTATGATTTATGGTGTATGGTGTATAATCTATGATATATGGTACATGATGTACGATACATTATGTATACTGTTTGATGTATAATATATAATGTACGATCTATAATCTATGACGTATTATATACTCCATGATGTATAAGGTATGATCTATAATATATGATGAATTGTGTGGTACATTATGTATGATGAACTATGTATGATGTATGAAGTATGATGAATGGTGTATGACGAATTATGTGTGATGTTTTTACTTTTAATTGTTTATTTACTTATTTTAATATTCGTTGTTTTAAAATTAGTTTCAAAAATTTCAAAGGGCTGTAACTTGGAGGAGAAGGGGTTTTAAGAAAAACTTAATTAAAGACACCCCTTATTTTTCGCCAAAGAATCACCCTGTATATATATATACACACACACACACACACACACATATATATATATATATATATATATATATATATATATATATATATATATATATATATATATATATATATATATATATATATATAATAATAATAATAATAATATTATAATGTTTATTAACCAAAATTACATTTAATATGACAAACCAAATAATACAAAATGACCCGAACAATAATATACTGTAAGTGTTTACTTTTAACTTTAGAAGGTAAATAAACATGATAACACCCATAACGGAAAACCTGCATATGGGTTACATTCTCATAAATATATATTTACCAGGTTTATAATAATGTTGCTCTCCGTCACACAGACGTATCTCTACATGCCAATGATTTAAACAGCATTTTAAGAAACTAAAAATTCAGAGATTATGAACATTTTAATTGTATGAACTAATATTAAGTAACTACAAAATCTCCATAAGTAGGGTCAAATATTGATGGACATGAAAAGGTTCATATACACTCACTAACACACACATACGCACGCACGTACGCATGCACCCACACCGACTCACACACTTCCATGCACTCTCATGGACATCTAAAAACACATAAGTTCGCACAATCAACGGGCAAAGTAACTCCCGGCATCAATCCACCGATGCGTTTCCTCTCTGGGTAATTGACTTATCCAAGACTTAATTTTGATCTTAAAAAGAACTTGGGAGTTCAGTTTCCTTATGAACTCTGGCACTATGTTATATATCTTGGGAGCTAGATAAATGTGCGACCGTTGACCAATGAACTTCCTCATTTGTGGGACATGCAAATATGTCGCATTCCCTCTTGTTCCGTAACTATGTTCCACGCGCCTGCTCGCAAAAACCCCCTTACGACAATGCAGTAAAAGCGCGACAACGTATTCCTGTCTGGGATCCATCACCCCAGCCTCGCTGAATAACGCATTACTTGGATAAGTATAGCATTTATCATAAATTAGTTTCAGTATCCATTTTTGGACAATTTCTAATCTTGTGTAGAAGCAATCAGCCACAGCTCCCCAAGCAATAATCCCGTAATTAATATGGGTGTGAACCAATGCGTAATACATGATTCGCAGATGGTACAGGTCAAAGAATTTTTTAAAGTATTTAAATCTATATATTAAATATCTTATTTTAGCAACCAATTCATGTATATGGGCATCCCACTTGAGGTGACTATCTATGGTAATACCGAGGTATTTGACAGCTGAGCTGGAGGACAGCGTCATATCACGGCCATTATATCTGAATGTTATTTGTGAAAATTCAGGTAGACTAGATCGGTAGCTAACATATGGTGAGTATACCGTCTTTTTCAGGTTTATAGTTAAAAGCCTTTCACTAAAATAGTCCAGTAAAATGGGGTTTTCATGCTGTATTGTCTGTTTCAAAGCGGACCATTGAACACCTTTATAAAAGACAACCGTGTCGTCGGCAAAGCTGGTAATTTCACCTGAGATAGGTAGATCAAACAGTGAATTCATATATAAAATAAACAACACTGGTCCCAACACTGTCCCCTGCGGTACTCCAAAACGCACCCTTTTTGTGGTACTTATGTTACCATCTATGGTAACACACTGCTCCCTATCTGATACGTAGCTCTCCAGCAACCTGTGAGCTGTTCCCCTAATCCCCATGTTTTCCAAGGTTTCCAACAAATCTTGGTGGCTGACCGTATCAAATGCTTTAGCAAGGTCAATGTAAATGCAAATTGCCGGTCGTGTAATATGTATAATGAATTATATATGATGTGTAATGTACGACGTATGATTTATGATGCATAATGTATGATGTATACTGTAAGGGGTTTGAAGTATGATGTATCATGATTTTTATGAAGTATGTTATATGGTGTATGATGTTTAATGTATGATGTATACTGTATCATTTTATGTTATGTTTATTCAATTAAATTATACAATATATATTACAAAATGATGTATGATGTATAATGTATAAAGTTTAATGTGTGATGAATGCTGTATGATGTATAATGTATGATGTATACTGTTTGTTTTATGATGGATGATGTATAATTATATTGTATGATGAATGATGAATGATGTATGAGGTATACTGTGTATTGTATAATGAATGATACAAAATTTCAAAAACTGTTATTTTATTTAGAAATAGAGGAATACTATTTAAAGTTAGATCGTTTTTTAGGCGTAAATTAACGTATATTGAGGTTAATGAGGACCCTTATGATCACTTGTCGTTTAAACTTCAGTAACTAAAATTTATTTCCATAATGTTCGTAATCACAAGTTATAATATTTTCTCATTATTTGTATATTTATTAAGTCAAAGTCATTTGTTCAATTCATTTGTTTTTTCCTTCTACAACTCAAAAATTAAAAATTCGAAGGAGTATTGTAAATTTCTGTCGCTTAGAGTTTGAAATGGTGTTTTGTGTTCATCGTTGATCCTTGTCAGTTTCCAGCCAGTGCTAAACATTATACGTTACTACTATTACGTTTTTGCGGCTACTTTTAATATTGCAAATATTTCGAAAACGCTCGACTTTAGCGCCACTCAACAGGTATACCGTTTCTAATGAAAAAATACGAGAACTACTATTTTGTAATCAAAACAGTATTCTACGGACGCTAAGAAAAGTGAAAAGGTGTAAGTATTTTTGAGGCTTGAATGGTACCGTAAGCAGCGCCCTCTATCCACTAGAGCTAATTAGGTAATTAATTATTCTTTATCGCTATAATAAACTCTTCTATACCAATTTTTAAGAAGATGCGTCGAATATTTTTCTAGACATGAAGGAAAATCGAAATTCAATTTCTCGGTTTGATATCATGCATCTCTTCTAATTTTGACTTTCTTGGCTAAGGTAGGTTCAGCTAAATCATAACATTTTGATGCCAATAAGCTACTACTACTTTGTGTACTATTAATTTTGAACTGATTAGAGTATAAGCACTCTAATCTGTTAGAGATGGCATGTAAGAAATATTTTATTTTCCTTGTATTAGCTCAACTCATCTTCTAGGACAACGTAATTCGAAAACGATATTCAGAATTAAAATAGGCTTGTTTTGAGTTGAAACTTTATTTCTTATCCTGTAATTTCCTTTACGATTCCCAATTTACTAGACCAACCTTTATGGAAATTGTTGACGTAACTGTATTAGAGAATGGACATGGCCTGAAGAGGATCGATGATTTTGGGTCAAGCTAGGTGAGCCTATCTGTAAACAGAATATCACAAAGTTAGACAGACCGTCTGAAAGTTTCAGTAAATATTCTGACCAAACTTAGTTTAATACGTAACAAGTTAGGACCGGTTGGATAACCCCATAGATTTAATAATGGTCGTTGGTACAATGTTACTGCTATCAAATTAATATAACAATTATAAAATAGTTATATCCATTATAATGATATTTATGATATATGATAATATTGATCAAAATAAAAAACCGACGTTTGACACTGCGGGTCGACACTTAAACAGAAATCACTCGAAAAATCACAAAAATCATTACAAAAAATTATGTCCTAGGACGTATTTCGACCACGAAGTTGTCTTCGTCAGGAGCTGTCGTAAAATTTAGGGTCATTCGGTATTACACCATCCGTAGTTTGGTTATACAGGTTGCGCAGAGTAGCATAACTTCGTATATTTAGAGATACCAAAATTGTAGAGAATTAAGTGCTGCATAACCTGGAAACACCTTTAGTGAATTTTCTTCCAAAAAATCACTAATGAGAAGATCGCGGCTTATGAATTTTGAAAAAATGTCTTCAAATGAGCGCGAACTAGGGCCCCATGAACCCAAACGAGGTTGAAACTTTATATGTATATATATATATATATATATATATATATATATATATATATATATATATATATATATATATATATATATATATATATATATTGCAAAAATGTGTCACAATAAACAATCAGCGGGGTTGCCATTTTCCAAAACTCTCATCTGGATCTGAAGATATCAGAAGAATATATAGTAATAAATATAAATTTTAATGAAAGTGATTCAATCTGTTTAAAGGCAATCTAGAACTACGTTTTATTGTCTATAAATATTAAGCTTACCATTCTTCACGGTATTTAAAAGCCCCCTCCTAGTTAAATCTGACAACACCAGTTACTTATTTGTGATTTGTTATTTTTCCAACTGACTGCATGGGAGGAGGCGAATTCGAGGTTATCTTCTTCTTCTTCGTTTACAGACGTCATAAGCAAAGAATAAGAAGAAGATAACCTCGAAATCGACTCCGCTAATTGCCAGTACTTTAGAATCTTAGAATAAGGTACTTATTGTTTACTTTTAGTTTTTATTTCCTCTTCATGTCGTATATGGAAAATTTGAGGTAAACGAAACTACATAATATCATGCAGTAGTTTAAATTATACATATAAACAGATGTGTAAATTATAAAAATTTAATTTCAAAATTTTGTATTGTTTATATTTACTTATTTCATTTTCAAAAAGTATGGATACAGCAATGGTAAATAAGTGTTAAAAAGAGCTTAGGTGCAGTGAGTGCGTTATGGTAGAGAATTTTTGTAAAAATATTCCAAATGGTGTTAACCCAATTTCCTATTAAACTAGAATCTTCAGTTTTGATACATACTAAAACCTACATAAGAGCAGCGTGGGTACTAAATTTAAAAAACAGCACAATGAGCTTCACAGGTCACGACAAATTTGTTTTAAAAAACCATTTTTGTTATTTTCTTTGCAGCAACTGGTTCGATTGAATTGACTAAAACGGATCATCCAATCGTGTAATAAGGAAAAATACCTGCCACGTTTATAATTTGGCAGGTACATTCGTTTTGTAAACAAAAAATTAATTTGATGATTAGCATTTATATATATATATATATATATATATATATATATATATATATATATATATATATATATATATATATATATATATATATATATATATATATATAAATTGAAACTGACCCCGGATATGGGTTCTAAGAATCCTAGGTCGCACTCATTTAAAGAAACTTTTCCAACATTCAAAAGTCGAGATCTCCTCATTTTTTCTAAGAAAATTCACCAATAGTCAATAATAATTGGTTATCCTGTGTTTTCTTTCGAAAAAAAATTATATCTCCGGAATTAACAAACTAAGGTCAACGAAATTTGGTATACGGGTTTATATCATTATAGGTAAGTCACCTATCAAAATTTAGCACCGTAGATGAAAGGACAAAAAAGTTACAGGCATTTAAAGAAAAATAAATTTGGGTTCTCCTTAAAACGCCAAAGTCGCGATTTAAAACGTCAAAATTGGTCATATTTAGGCAATGAACCTGAAACTAATATAAGCTATGAAAAGAAAATATCTCAAGAAGAATGCTTTAAAAAGCCTGAAGTCTTAGTTTCAATCGTCATTGTCCTTCATTTTACTAAAATGTTCCCAGAAAATTTATTTGAAGTAGACCTTTTCTCTGATGTTTTGGCAGTAGTGTTGGCTATAGAGTATATCGTTTAATGGTATATCATTTTTGTCGAATTTTCGTAAAAAATTATTAAGGCTCAATATATCCTTTATTATGTAAGATACGAAAAAAATTTGTATAGATTAATTATAGGGTGTCTTGAGCTGCATCCTAAAAAATTATTTCTACAAGTACAGGCCTATAAGTCTTTGGTGATTAAAATTTTCTTTTTTTTTAATCGAACAGGCCTTATGTTATTGCATTTTTGCATTTTTCATCTAAATATAATACATATTTGTAAGAAAATAAATTCGGGACGCAGCAAATACGTTATGGTAGCGCATTTTCATTTAATGCTTCAAATTTGAATAGCTGAATTTGCAATTAACCCAGAAGGTTGACCAGGAAATAAGTTTTTTCCGGAACACTTTAGGTTTACTTTCGGAAATTGTTGTACATTTTCAAACAATACAGTTATTTTGATGAAACATGGCATATTGTTTCTACTATATAGATTATACTGGTAACCAAATTTGATGCCTGCTTTCTTAAAAAAACATATTTTCTATTAAAAATACTTTTATGAAAATTCACTACCATAACGCACTTGCTGCCTCCAGACTTTTTTGCCTAAGGGACTTGTTTAATTTAAATTTCAACATTGCAGCATTCTTAGGTTCCTCGGATGAATCTATGTACATTCCTTGGGCACAAAGACTTCGTCAAAGGAAATATGTTTACTATGATGTAGCGAATGTCCAAAAATTTGTTAGATGTCTAAAACAAACATTCGGTGTTATAGAATTTTCGTAAATAATGCCTATAGAAGATCAGAATAACCATATTAAAAATACCTGATCGAGGAAATGTCTTATTAGAAAATATGTTTGATAAAATATTTTGTCTTCAGCAATAAATATGTGATATCTTTGACATCAAAAGACATGTTATATCAAAGTAAGTTAAGTAAATTTTATATACTTTGATAATACTTTCTAAACCAGATTTTTTGTGATTTATTCATATCAGCTATTTGCTTATATATATATATATATATATATATATATATATATATATATATATATATATATATATATATATATATATATATATATATATATATATATATATATATATATATATATATATATATATATATATATATATATATATATTCTGGTAGGTGGTAGTGGACTTTTCCTTTACGTGATAGTAAAGGATTTTTTTCACGCCAGAGGAGGTACCACCCCTTACATCAAGGAGCCGGTGAAGTCCCAACGGACGTTTCCGGTTCTGGTGTATGAGTCGGTTACCCCTATAAACAAAAATGATGATGGCTCCTCCGTGTACAAGAGATTCCGAAGATAAAATACTCCACCATTCGGATCTCCGGGAGAGAGGTGTGCAGGGGGCGCCGGCATCAAGATTTAACATATCCTTCTCTAATATATGCGGTCTAAATTCTAACCTAAACTCCGTCCATCATTTCGTCCAGGCTAATAGGCCCCAACTCCTCTTCCTCACCGAAACCCAAATTAGTGCCAAAACAGCCACTAATCACCTTAATATCCCGGCGTATGAGCTCCTTCCTTCCTTTAGATTGCATGGAGCTGTGTGCGGATACGTCCGTAGCAATGTATCCTGCACCAGACTCCCCAATTTGGAAGCTGGAAGAAAAGTCATACTTTGGATGAAACTCTCTCTCAGGGCTGCAACTAAATTCATCTGTTGCATTTACCGGTCACCTTCTGACAACAACTTTGTCCAGCTCTTCGGCTACCTTTCTAAAAAAAAACCACCATCTGATTTCTAAATATCCTTCCTCCGAGGTCACTATTCTTGGTGACTTCAATGTCCATAATAAGGAATGGCTAGGATCTTCAAAAACCGATCCACAAGGGAGAGCAGCGGAGGCCTCTGCAGTCAGCAATTCTTAATCCAATATGGTTTAGCAACCTACTTACTTTCCTCGCATCCCAACACACAGCTCGAATCCCTTGGATCTCCTTCTTACTACAAACATGAGTGCTATAAGATATTAGTCACCGCACCCCTTGGTCACTCAGACCACGGCATGGTCACTGCTTCCTGCGCAATGCAACGCGAGGTCACACAGTCATCACACCCACGTATCGTTTGGCACTACAACTCCGCGAACTGGGACGAAATGCGAGATTACTTTTCATCATTTCGATGAGCGTCTGTCTGCTTCTCTCATCCTGACCCCCCTCATGTCTCACAAAACGTCACCGAAAATATCCAAGCTGACATGGAATTATTTATTCCACGTACACAGAAAATTTCTTCAGCCACTCAAAAGCCCTGGTTCCCTAAATCCTGTGACAAGGCCAGATTTGAAATAGTCAAAACTCACAAAACGCTTCCACAGAATCCCAGTCAAGAAAACCGTCAAGCACTTAACGACGCAAGAAACCGCTATATCCTCATTCTTTCTGAGAAAAAAACTCGTTTCATAAATACACCAAAAGCAAAGTCCCCTCAAGCTCCAACGGGAGCTAACACTTCTCGAATCTTGCTAAATCTATTGGGAATAATTTCTGGAATAAATTTGAACCACCAACAGTCCTCAATGTCGCGCATAAAATGACGAATATCATTTTCAAAACTAAAAGGTACGAAAGATGCTCTCTTCTCTTAATACCAGGCAAGCCTCTGGCCTTGACGAGATCCCAGCAATTGTTTAGAAAAAATGCGCACCAGAACTTGCTCCCGTCCTGACTCGTCTGTTTCAGACATCTTACAATAGAGGCATATTCCCTATTAACTGGAAAACTGCTTAAGTACAACCCGTCCCCAAGAAAGGATCCAAAGCTCCTCCCTACAAGCCTAGTTCTCTCTTTTCAGTCGTCTTTAAAGTGATGGAAAAATATATAAACACCGAATTACAAAAATTTCTAGAAAAACACAGTCTAATCCACGACAGGCAGTATGCATTCCGTTAGTGCAGATCAACTGCCGACCTCCTTTCCTTTGTCACCCATTCTTGAAACAAGTCTAATGGAATTATACGGTGAATCCCAGATTGTCGCTTTAAACATATCCAAAGCATTCGGCCAGGTCTGGCACGCAGCGCTGCTTAATAAACTTTCGGCCTGAGGCCTACCACCCAAACTCCGTACCTGGACAGCAAATTTCCTCTCCAACCGGAACATTTCTGTTTTCGTGGATGGCCATTCCTTTAAACTGCATCCAATCAATTCAGGAGTGCCTCAATGTTCAGCTTTAGCCTCTACTTTGTTTCCTCTCCACATCAATGATCTCCTCTCTAGCACATCCAACCCAGTTCACATTTACGCGGACGACAGCACAGTTCACTCAAATATACAAGATACTAAACCTGTCTCTTAAGCCCAATTAAATGAGGATCGCAGACTCATGGAGGGTCCTGTCTCTGTGGATCTCCAAAAAAAATATTAGACTGGGGACAGTCTTGCTTTATTTCTCATAAGAGATACACCAGCCCTAGACCCATCACAATGAACAACCAAGTTATTTAAAGTAATGAGTCCTTTTCATTTGTTGGCATTTCTGTGGATCGAAATCTCAATTGGCACCAACATGTCACATCAATTGCAGAAGCGGCTGCTAAGAAATTAGGTTTCCTCTTCCGGGCTCGCAAATACTTTTTGCCAGCTAATCGCTATACCTTATATACTTCACAAATAAGGCCAAACCTCAAATACTGCTCCTACATCTGGGGTGCCGCTGCCGCTTATACACTCGATATCCTGGACTCCATTCAGAAGAGAGCTATAAGTCTCGTCGGTGACCATACCCTCACCCAAAGGCTGCCATCCCTTGCCCACCGACGTGCCGTTGGTGACCTCTTTCTCTCTCTCTTTTATAGATATCTGCACGGGCACTGTTCAGAGGAGCTTTCTTCCATAATTCCTCCACTTGCTGCCCCCAACAGATCTACCAGGGGAACTTTAAGTCCAGAATTAAGAAGTTCCTTCTTTCCTCCTTGTCGACACCCACGTTGCGATAGTATCTAGGGTGGTGTCTTGTTGAAATATAGATTTAAAATAACCTGAATTTCTTTTTATGTTAGGAAGTATTCTAAGGCATCGGAAGTATTCTAGAACATAAGTGTTAAAGATTGTACGATATAGTACAATATAAGTGACTATGAATAAATAAGGTGATGTGCACATGTCATTGGACTTATGTGTCATAGTTTTAAATTAAAATGTAGAAGACAGTGTGAATTATAAGTAAATCCTAAATCAAATTTGTTTTATGTTACTTAGCTTTAATTTAGGCTCAAAATTGGCTGTTTCAAATTCGATACACTGTTAACTTTATTTCACTCGAAACTGAAACAAAGTATACATTTTAGTATTACTTCCAGTTAAATCAACTGACGCAAAAAGGATTAAGTGTCATTTACGGAACAGCGCAAATCTGTCAAATGGACCGTGCATGTCTCTGAAACTAACTTTAGAGGAAGCTGTTTCTATTTGTTCCGTACATCACTCTCTACCCTGCTTTTCTATAACAGATCCGCGTTTAACAAAATTAACTACTTTACAACTCTGCATTCCCGTTTGCGCATTTAGACAAACATAAGGGTAGAAATCCTTGAATTAGGTCGAGAAAACTTTATTATTTGAATGTAGGTGTTCGTGAAAAGTAACATGTAAAAGCGACCACATTAACCTCTAATTGTGGAAGTGGAACAAGCTTTCCTTCGAGGTAATTGCATCGTAAAGGGATGCCGAATACTTAGACTTTGAAACTTATTTTAAAAAAGGATTAAAAGTTTAACAGCGGGATGTTATTAGCGGTCGCGCCAAAAGAATTCAAGGTATGTTTTTCTTATTTTCTTCACCAGATTATACAGGTGTTCCAAATTTTGCGTATTGTGATCATATAACTTTATAATATGGTATCATAAAATCAACAAGAGTTCAAGTAAATGCTTTAAGTTCCACATTTGCACCCTACACTTTATTTGGTTTTCCAGCTGCATACCCATTATAGGTTACGTGATATTGTAATAAAGTCTGGACGCAGCAAGTGAGTTATTATAGTGAATTTTCATAAAAATGCTTCTAATACCAAATATTACTTTGTATTACATAATTAAATAATATTACTTCCACATCGTCACAACGTATAGAAGTATCGCATCGGCAACAAAATTCAAAAAATTGTTTTCCCTTAAACGTCGTAAAAAGTATCCAAACATATAGAAAACATGATTTGGGAAAGAAAATTTGTTTTGTCTGTCGATCTGTTGGTCTATCGGTCTGTCTCTTTGTCTTCACGATAACTTTAGAACGATTCTCTTAATACCAGGTAAACCTCTGGTCTTGACGAGATCCCAGCAGTTGTTCTCAAAAAATATGCACCAGAACTTGCTCCTGTCCTGATTTGTCTGTTTCAGACATCTCACAATAGAGGCATATTCCCTAGTAACTAGAAAACTGTTCGAGTACACCCCGTCCCCAAGAAAGGATCCAAAGCGCTTCCCAGGAACTGTAGGCCCATTTCTCTCCTTTCAGTCGTCTCTAAAGTGATGTAAAAGTATATAAACACCGAATTACTAAAATTTCTTGAAAAACACAGTCTAATCCACGACAGTCAGTATGGATCCCGTCAGCGCAGACCAACTGCCGGCCTCCTTTCCTCTGTCACCCATTCTTGGAACAAGTCTATGGAACTACACGGTGAATCTCAGATTGTCGCTCTAGACATATCCAAAGCATTCGACCAGGTCCAGCCCGCAGCTCTGCTTAATAAACTTGCGGCCTATGGCCTACCACTAAAACTTTGTACCTGGACAGCAAATTTCCTCTCCAACCGGAGCATTTATGTTGTGGATGGACATTCCTCTAAACTGTATCCAATTAATGCAGGAGTCGTTCAAGGTTCAGCTTTAGCCCCTACTTTGCTTTTTCGCCATATCAATGACCTCCTCTCTAGCATATCCAACCTAATTCACAGTTACGCTGACGACAGCACCCTCCATTCAAATATACAATATTCTAAACCTGTCTCTTTAGCCCAATTAGATGAGGATCGCAGACTCCTGGAGGGTTCTGTCTCTGTGGATCTCCAAAAAATATGAGACTGCGGAAGTAGAAATCTTGTACAATTCAACTCCACCAAATCTCAGTCTTGCGTTTTATCTCATAAGAGATACACCAGCCCTAGACCCATCACAATGAAAAACCAAGTTATTAAAAGTAATGAATCCTTTTCACTTATTGGTATTTCTGTGGATTGAAATCTTAATTGGCACCAACATGTCACATCAATTGCAGAAGCGGCTGCTAAAAAATTAGGTTTCCTCTTCCGGGCCCTCAAATACTTTTCACCAGCTAATCTTTATACCTTATATACATATACTTTACAAATGAGGCCAAACCTCGAAAACTGCTCCCACATCTGGGGTTCCGCTGCCACTTCTACACTCGCTATCCTGGAATCCATTTAAAATAGAGCTATAGGTCACATCGGTTACCCTACCATCCCCCAAAGGCTGTCATCACTTGCCCACCGACGTGCCGTTGGTAACCTCTCTTTCTTTTATAGATATCTGCACGGACACTGCTCAGAGGAGCTTTCTCGCATAGTTCCTTCACCTGTACCCAACAAATCCAAACATTCCTTCCACTGCCCCCAACGGATCTAATCAATCTTTTTAAAATTGATAAGTGGCGGTCTCATCAATGGCAATTTTTTACGGAAATTCGCTAAAAATTATAGACCATTAAACGATAAACTCTAAAATTAAAACTACTGCCAAAGTATTACAGAAAGGGTCTATTTTAAATGAATCTTTTTGAAATATTTTAGTAAAACGAAGGGCAATGACGGTTGAAGCTGAAACTTAAGAGTTTGTAAAACACTCTTCTTGCTACATTTATTTCTACGCAACCCGTATTCGCTGCAGGTTCTTTGCGAAAATGTTGCTGATTTTGACGTTTGAAATCGCGACTTTGACGTTTTAAGAGGAAATTTTTTTCAAGAAAATTCACTAAAAAACGCCCGCGAGACTCTTGCACATTGACAACTGTTAAATATGACCACCATCTATTTTCAAGAATATTTTGGCTATGGAAATAGTTTATCTAAGTCCGGATATGGCTTCTAACGGTCCTTGTTCCCGCAAATTTTGTAAAATTCAGAAGTTGCGATCTCTTCATTGATAAATGTTTTCTACAAAAATAGTGATACTAACAGTATGGGAATTTTTACAGTTTGTCTCCGTGTGGAAGACAATATCTGTTAGGTTTGTTGTATTAAATTTAGTACAACGGGCGTCAATGTTCTCTGTAAGTATCAAAACCTGCTGACAAAATGAGAACGTTACTGATAGATAAGTTACTAGATCCATCATTTTTATTATCGATGATTTCTCAAGTTAGTTGGTATTTTTTTTTAATAAAGAGCACTTTCAAGCATATTTCAGTATTTCTCATATGGTATGTTTAAAAAACGTACAGTCTCTCGCTTAGAATTAGGCATACCTACGTTTGTTAACCTCCAATCCTATCGAGCTTAATTTACAAGGTGCTTGCTTGCGACGTCGACCGGATTACAGTGTGGTCTTGAACAAAAACTAGATTCATACACTCTCGAATTGCTAAATCGCCGCGAAACGTATTCCTATTGGTTTATTTCAAAAACTGTTGTTTTTTATTAGATTTTATAAATGTATTTTACTAATTTTTGTGTGCACACAGTAAGACACGATCTAAGTGTCTTCTCTACTTTTAAGTTTGTGTAGCCCCAATGTTAATTAAGTGGCCCTTTTATTATAGTTGCTGTGCTTGTGCATATATATATATATGTAATATAAAAATAAAAAAGAAGGAAAATAGCAAATGAATTGATTTACTTTAGTGCTGTATTCGATATTATCTGAAAAAGATATTATAGGCTGCGAAGTGGTCTGTAATTTCGTAAATAAACAGTTTGCTGCACGTAGGTTTTTAGATTTTTTTCAGTAACATACCTAGAACCCTCCTTGGATTCACTGGCCACAAGGTAAATTTGTTGCAAACTACTCCCAAGAAAGTTAAGTGACCAAGAATGAATAGAGGTGCTGGGCGGGGAGGAAATATGATTGGAAAATGCTAAAAAACCAATTAGTCGGGCTTTGAAAAGAGGCGTTTTTCACATTTTGCAGCAAAACCTCCTTTAAACCCCAACTACCCCGCGCAACACCTATATTCGCCCAGGTCCAGTAACTTTCTTGGGGGTTGTTTCCAAGAAATTTTTCTTGTGCTTTATGCTTTTAAGGTTGTATGCATGCACAAGGGCAAGGAGAACCCCCCGTGTTTTTGGGTGAGGGGACAGAAGCCCTCTTCCTCCTGGGGGTTCTTCTTCCACTTCTGCATGCATAACACCACCCTCATTGCATGAACCACGGGAATCTTTCTTATGTTCAGCTTTCTGGTGTATTTTTTGTTGAGTGTATTTCCTGTTTAAAAATTGTTTTCTTTGAGTTTTGTATCCAAATGACTGTATAAATATTTATGTTAGAGATCCTACTTTTGCTTGCCCTTCTTTACCCTATTTTTTATGTTCCTAATTAAATAAAGTAATGTTTTATTACTTTTAATATAAGGCTAAATCACTTTAATGTATTATTTGTATGAAAATTTAATACCATAACGCACTTGCTGCGTCCCTAACATTTTGTAATATAAACTTGCGTACCAACTTTGGTTGCCATAACTTCTTTATTTCCGGAAATATAAACACTGTTCCGATTTTCCTGGTTAACGAGTTTATCGAAGCCACTTGCACAAGGAAGGTAATCAGTTAATTCGATCAAACTCGGCCTTTTATTTTAGTGAATTTTCGTAGAAAAAATTCACTAATGGGGAGATCCCGACTTTTGAATTTTGAAAAATTTTTTGCAAATGAGCGCGAACTAGGACCCCTAGAACCCATATTCGGGGTTAGTTTCAATTTTTATATGTTTATATATATATATATATATATATATATATATATATATATATATATATATATATATATATATATATTTATATATATATATATATATATATATATATATATATATATATATATATATATATATATATATATATATATATATATATATATATATATATATATATATATATATATATATATATATATATATATATATATATGTATCACACCGATAACTCAAAGAATAATGGGCCGATTTTGATAAAATTTGGCATGTACGTTTCTTTTGTAAATATCTTGGATAAGTTCGTTAGTCAGGAAAATCGGACGAGGTTTTCCGGGAAAATTTTGAGTTTTCATTCGAAAAAAATTCTTATCTCAAAAAGTAATAAGCCGATTTTAATAAAATTTGGCATGTACCTTCATTTTGTAAATGGCCTTGAAAAGTTTGTTAGCCAGGAAAATCGGACGAGGTTTTCCGGGAAAATTTTGAGTTTTCATTCGAAAAAAATTCTTATCTCAAAAAGTAATAAGCCGATTTTAATAAAATTTGGCATGTACCTTCCCTTTGTAAATGGCCTTGATAAGTTTGTTATCCAGGAAAATCGGACGAGGTTTTCCGGGAAAATTTTGAGTTTTAATTCGAAAAAAATTTTTATCTCAAAAAGTAATAAGCCGATTTTAATAAAATTAGGCATCTACCTTCCTTTTGTAAATGGCCTTGATAAGTTTGTTATCCAGGAAAATCAGACGAGGTTTTCCGGGAAAATTTTGAGTTTTCATTCAAACAAATTTTTATCTCAAAGAATAATGGGCTGATTTTGATAAAATTTGGCACGTACCTTTCTTTTGTAAATGTCTTTGATAAGTTTATTAATCAGAAAAATTGGACGAGGTTTTCCGGAAAAATTTTGAGTTTTCATTTGAAAAAAATTTTTATCTTAAAAAATAAAAATTCTATGATAACCAAATTTGGTAGGTAGGTTTATGATATAAAATGTAAACTATACACCAAAATTTAGATTTCTATGTTACAAGAAAAAAAAGTTATAATAAAATATTTTGTGCCAGATCATTTTTATGAAAATTCACTACCATAACGCACTTGCTGCGTCTTCGACTTTTTTGAGTTATGGTGTACTAAGAAAAATAAAAAAATGTTCGGGACGCAGCAAGAGCGTTATTGTATTGAATTTTCATAAGAATAATATATCATGTAATTTAGCCTTATATTAAAAGTTAGAAAATGTTGCTTTATATAATTGGCAACGGTAAAAAATAAGGTAAAGAAGGCAAAGCAAAAACATGACCTCTAACATAAATATTTATACAGTAATTTGGATACGAAACTCAAGAAAACAGTTGATAAACAGGAAATATGCTCAACAAAAAATACACTAGAAAGCTCAACATAAAAATATTTCTGTTGCATTGAGGGTGATTGTATGCATGCATAAAAGGGAAAGAAAAACCCCAGGACGAAGAGGGTTTCTGCCCCTCATCCAAAAACACGGGGGGTTCTCTTTCCCCTTATCCGTGCATAAAACTGCCTTCAAAGCATAAAGCACAAGAAAAATTTCTTGGGAGCAACCCCCAAGAAAGCTACTGGACCTGGGCGGATATGGGTGTTGTGCGGGGCAGACAGGGTTTAAAGGAAATATTGCTGCAAAATGTGAAAAACGCATCTTTTCAATTTCCGAATAAATGCTTTTTTTAACATTTTCCGCTCAGATTTCCTCCCTGTCCAGCAAGCCTATTAATTATTAGTCCCTTAAGTTTCTTAGGGGTTGTGTGCACCAAATTTGCCTTATGGCTTGTGCATGCAAGGGGAGTTCTTAGAATGTTTCTGACAAAAACAAATCTAAAAACCTTCCTTGCAGTTAACTGCAAATTTACCGAAATTACATTACATGTCTTTGTCAGATAATATCGAATACAGCACTAAAGTAAATAAATTCACTTGCTGTTTCAGTGCTTTTTTATTAGCGAATTTTTTTTAAAAAAATTCGCTTATGGGGAGATCTGTGTTTATATATATATATATATATATATATATATATATATATATATATATATATATATATATATATATATATATATATATATCCGACCGATAACTCAAAAAATAATGGACCGATCTTGATAAAATTTGCAGAGTACCTTCCTTTTGCTAGTGGCTTGGATAAGTTTGTTAGCCAGGAAAATCTGACCAGGTTTTCCCGGAAAATTTTGTGTTTTCTTTATTAAAAAAATCATATCTCCGGAAATAACAAAGTAAGGGCAACCAAATTTGGTACGCGTGTTTCTATTATAAAGAGTGAACTCTGTACCAAAATTTAAGTCCATAGCTTCAAAGACAAAGAAGTTATGGGCAGTTAAAGCAATAAATGTAGGAGTTTTCCTCAAAACGTCAAACTCGCAATATTATACGTCAAAATTGGCAATGTTTAGGCAAAGAATGTAAACAAATACCATTTGTGAAAAGAAAATGTTGCAAGAAGAGTATTCTCCAAACCCTTAAGTTTCAGATTCAACCGTCATTGCCCTTCATTTTACTAAAACGTTTACAGGAAATCCATTTCAAATAGACCCTTTCTCTGGTGCTTTGGCTGTCAGTTTAGTTAAGTTTGGTAGCTGTTTGGATATTTATTTGTAGGTTTAGTGAAATTTATGGTTTAACGGCCTATAATTTTTTTAGCTAATTATCGTGGAACAAATTTGTTAATGCATTTTTGCATTTTTTATCGAAATATGATGCGTTTATCTTAAAAAAAATCTGGACGCAGTAAGTGCGTTTTGGTAGCGAATTTTCGGTAAATTTGCAGTTAAGCTCCCGAACGCTTTTCAAAACACTGTTTTCAGAAACCTGCCTAGAGCCCCCTCTGGATCCACAAACCCCAAGAAAAATTTGTTGTTCACACTCCCCAAGGAAGTTACGGGACCAGGAGTGAGTAGGGGTGCATAATTTTTT